>JAKSZT010053887.1:89700173-89760161 GCA_026826555.1 Tolypeutes matacus
GGGATTAATACCAAGTGCCAACTGGCAGCTTTGTGCAGTGGCAGTATTGTAGCCAATGAGGTTTATCCAAGGCACGATTATTGCTAATTGAAAACTTTTCCCAAGTGCCAACTGGCAACACAACTGGAAAAAGACCTTGAATAAAAGGGGGAAATGGTAAAGACAAATGAGTTCAAGTGGCTAAGAGACTTCAAAGAGAGTCGGGAGGTCATCCCAGAGGTAACTCTTATGCACACCTCAGTAGGAGCTCATAGAACACCTAAGTGCCTATCACCCCACTCAGTGGGGTTCCTGAGAGCTCCGGAGACACCCTGGTCCTATATAAGGGGGGATAGCCCCAGAGACTGATGCCTTATCAGTGGGTTCTATTTTGAAATCTGTGCTCCTGAGAGTGACAGAATTAGACTCAAATAAGTCTTCCCTGCACATGGTTCACCAGTCCCTTCTATTCAAACCTACATGTGATGCTGGAGTTTCTTAGGTATACTTCCAGAGACTGGAGCCTCCCGCATACCTATGTGCCAGGTGTGCATGAAATCTCGGTGGAGCTGCAACTCCTACCCTACAGCTCAATGGACTCATCCAAGTCACCTGGTGAGGAGACAACAATGGGCAATAGCCATCCCAGGGAATGGAGAGGGCCTGCATCTGCAGGCAGGATCATCCCACCCACCATATCCATGGGATATAAGCCCTCTCTCACTTGGAGTTGGAGTGGACATCACCATCCCAGTCGCCTCTGGATTGGGGGAAGAACTATGGACTAGAGTGGACTTGATGGTATTCTCTTGTTCACATATGGTGATTCTAGCAATGCAAGAAATTATAACAATGAGGTGGAGCCAGTGGCCACTTGACACTTTTGGGGTAGGGAGGGGATGAGCAGTTGAAATACGGGAGCTTCTTTGGGAGTTGGAGGTTGTCCTGAGTACTGTTGTGGCAATGGATGTAGGCCATTTTAAATCAGCACACACCACTAAGAACTGAGTGGGAGAGAGTGTGGTCTACAGTGTGAACTGTGGTCTATGGTTGGTGGCAAGGCTCCAGGATGTGTAAGTTCATTGAGGGTGGTGGGCCACACTGTGGGAGATGTTTGTGTGGGATGTGGTGGGAGGTGTGGGAGGTGGGCAACATGGGAATCCCAGTGGGTTCCGTGTAATATTTTGGGTAATCTAAGCACCTCTTAAAATATATGTGCATATATATATAAAAATAACATTTTTGTAAGCAAATACACATATATGCATATATATTTATATATCATTTTGCAAATGTTTGTATGTATTGTGAGAATTTTGATTTTTACCCATAATAAAAAAAAATAATAATAATCAATAAAAAAAAAAGAAAAGAAAAAAAATAAAATTAACCCTGAATTTGCAGGACTATGACTTATTAAACAATGGTAATGCTTGCCCAAAATATACAGCATCAAAAAAAAAGTACCCATATGGCTTGATTATGTGCAGTAATTAGAATAGAATTGGGAAGTAGTAGAATCATAAAATTTTAGACCTGGAAGAGTTGGAACAGATTATTTCATCCAATCATTCTTGTCTCTTCCTCCTAACCATCCCTTCCCCATATCCCCATTCACATTTTATGAATGAGGCAGCTGAGTCCCAGAAAAATTAAATTCCTTTCTCTCAGCTATATATTTAAGTATTATAACTGAAAGTTCATTCTCATTTCAAGGCACATAGAAAGGCAAAAGAAATTCTTTTGTAAATAACAGATTAGAACAAAAACTTGCATTATGTAAGATGAGGAGGCTAATACCCTTAGTATATAAAGAACTCTCTACTAATCAATAAGAAAAGTTAAATAGTCCAAAGGAAAACTAGAAAAAGGACACTAATAGACAATTCAGAAAAGAGTCCATAGAAATTCTTGACAAATATTCAATTGTAATAAAAGCAAAGAAATGCAAATTGAGGCAACAAAATTCCACCTATCTATTAGTAAAGATCTTTTAAAATGTCAGTATTCATTATTGCTGAGGGTAGGAAAAGGGATACTCTTATACCCTGCTAGTAGTTGTAAAAATTGGTGCCAATTTCTTGGATAGCAACTTAATGATATGTAAAAATCTTTTAAAATATTTATGTCCTTTGACCTACTAACTCAATTTCTAACCATTTATCCTAAGGAATTAATTAGAGATGAACACAAATATTTATGTAAAGAGATGTTTCTTGCAGTGTTATAGGAGTAAGGAATTAGAATCAATGTAAATGTCCAGGGTAGGAATTTGATAAATATATTTTGCACTACTACTCAGTAATCATAAGTCATATGACAAAATAAATTTAATATCACAAAAGTGTTAATAAAAATATCAAGTTATAGAATTAAAGGTACAATGTGACTTAATAAATTGACCTATCAATACAAAAATAAAGCATATGGAAAATATATACCAAAATGTAATGCAAATGCATTACATGCAATTTTTTTCTCTTTTATTACTTTCCAGACTTTTCAAATCTTCACTAATAAGCATGAATTAATGCAAGACAGAACCTAAACAATTGAAATGACAACTAGGGATCTGTTAAGATGAAGCTGACTTGTTAATCAGTGTGGAGGTAGAATAATAAATCATTACAAGCCCTTCAGAGGATATTCTATAGTTCAAACCTGGGCCCTTAGACAGCCATACTCTTGCTGTTGAATTCTGCTTCTCTGAGAATAAAACAAATACCACTCCCCCAAAAAATAAATAAAATAAAAATAAAAAACCACCAACCTTGCATGGGATTACTTTAATATTGCATTTAACCTTTATTTGAGGAGGTGGGGGGAACCAGTGTCCTTTAAATCTTCAACATCACTTTATAATTTCCATTGCTGGAACACGGTCACTGACTTTAATGCTGTTAGCATCAGATTAATTAGTAATCAGGACAGAGTTAGATGGTTTTCTCTGCTTGAGAGCTGGTAATTATCATTCCCGACACAGAATTCAACTTTTGGTAAGCAGCAGGCACACTGCTGTCACCATTATACCGTGGTCCATGCTCTAAATTTAATTTAAGGTTCTGTTAGGGAAAAGAGAAAAGAATCTTTGCAAATATGTACCCATAGCAGCCTCTTCCTGGAGTCAATTTTTTCTATCATTGACTCCTTGTATTCTTAGGTGATATAATTGATTATTTGATGAAAGCAAAGATCTTGTGGAATACTAGCATGTAGCTTAGACACATAGTAAATATTTTTAAAACTCATCTCATGACTATTATAAAAAGAATGGAGACTTTGAAAAGACTACTGCATTGCAAGAAAAATATTCAAGGTAGCATGGAAAATTTAGAAAAGCTGGATGTCTCCTTTTCAATTTTGAGCAATGTGCCTACAATTAAACATGTCTACAAACTGTTTAAAGCCATGATTTATCTAGGTCTTATTAATTAAAGATTCTGTTGCAGAAATACCTGTAATAAGTCAATTGCCATTCATGTTTGGAGTGCAAGTAGCCAACTTGCCAAATATAAATGTGTTTTTCCACCCCCCAATGTTGGATGCTGCCAAAAAAATAAGATGACAGTCACAAAAAAAAAAGGCCACTTTAAAATTCCTATCTATGAAAGGGTAGTCACAGCTGATAAAGCCATACATTCACAAATAAACAAACAAAACAAACACATAGTGCCCTGTGGGAAAGCGGTATGGCATAGATGGCTCCTCCACCTATGGTTAACCTCGGGAGTGGAGTCGCCTTCCAACAGCTGCACCATGCCTTTCACGCTCCACTGGTATTTGATGCCTTCTAATTATGATCCTAGGATATAGAGGGCTGAGCTCAAGAAGGTATTTTCTTAAAGGAATGTAAGCAAGTTCAGAATTCTTTTTGATCCAAAAGTACCTTTACAAGAGTCTACATTGATAGACCCAGAGGAAATGACCATTTCCCGGTTAGTGGGTGTGATGTAGCAGTAGTGAAAGTGATGGGTTGATGCTCAGAAATGGCAAAGCAAGTCCCAGGTCAGAGCTGCACGGTGATGTAGTGGTGACACTACAGGAGCCAGACAATGGTAGGAACACTCTAATGGTACAGCATGATGACCCCATTCCTTTGCGCAGGAGCGTTAGACAAAGAGGATAAAATATACAGGTTATCTTGGAATATGGCATGATATTAATAAGAATTGCTTCTGAAACTGCTAATAAGCATGCTTAAAAGAACTGTTAGACATCAAATTATCATAGGCATGAAGATATCAGAGACATACTGCGGTAGTTATTTGCATAGTTTATCAAGTATGTCCAAATCTCCATCTTATAGGAAATTCCTGGCCTCTCTGTAGGTGGAGGCATATGACTATTTCTGGCCAATGCATCATGAACTTAAATG
Organism: Tolypeutes matacus; assembly: GCA_026826555.1. Taxonomy (NCBI): domain Eukaryota; kingdom Metazoa; phylum Chordata; class Mammalia; order Cingulata; family Chlamyphoridae; genus Tolypeutes; species Tolypeutes matacus. Next base: position 89,704,528 of record JAKSZT010053887.1, read on the forward strand.
AAGTGTGTCATTTCCAGACCAGAGTATTTAAATGGTCATTGGAAGATGCTCAATCTTTCTTTACCCTTCTGGCATAGCGGCCGGCCACATTCAATATTGGTGGCTGCTCTGTCAGACTGGGTTCCCTAAATAGTTATGACAAACCCAACTCCTTGGAGACATTATTGAATGTGAAATAAACCTTGGTTATTTGAAGCCACAGATATTACCTTAGCATAATGCAAAATCCTGACATAAATGTAGCAATTTCCAAATGGATACGGTGTAACGGTAAAGGTTCTACTGGCCATTCAAGAAATCAGATATAAACGATAAAAGTCATAAAAAAGTAAAAAGACAAATATTCTTAGAACAGTTAGAAGTGAACAGTGTAAAAAGGAAAGCAGCCTTGAACTAGAACTTTTCAAGGAAAAAAAAGATAGACTCAAGAGCTATGCGAACAAACTGAATAAATAGAAACTTCGTTATGTTTTTTACAGTTCCTGAAGCAAAATAAAAATAATCCATAGGATAATTTCTTTTTATAAGCTCATATCTTTGTTCTGTTCATACATTGTTCTGTGCATAAAATGTACCCTTCAACTATTCTAACACTACAGTTATTTTTCCCTGTGAATTACCCATTAAAAAGCTATAGGATCCAGGCTTTATTATACACACAAAATCAGTACACTTCCAACTAGTTTGTCTTTCATCTTAAACTACCCATTTCTCCAAAGAAATTAGATTTAAAAACTAATATAAAAAGAGGAGGAATGTAAATTTCCATAAAACATTTAATCCAAGTTTTCCTTACTAATAATGAGAGAGGTAGAATTTGTGCTACCTAAATTTTGTGTCATCAGCTAAAAGTGTAATAAAATTATGATAACCCACTTCATAAGTGAAGAGAGACCCAGAAGCTTCATGAAGCCAACCAGAATGCATTTAGGGGTCCATTTTTTAATATTATTCAAAAGTTAAATTCTTGCCATTCATCCAGTCATTCAAAAATTCTTTATGAGCACTCACCATGTAGCAAACATTGGGTTATGTAAACAAGGCATAGTTGGAGGAGACAACAGTAAAAGAGTAATTACAAAACAGAAAGGTGTGCCCTAGGCTTGAAGTACAAGGAAGTGGGAGTGCACAGAAGACCATGTGACCCAGGACTAGGGGTTCAAGGAAGGCTTCCCAGCAGTGATGTCTAAAATGAGAACAAACTAAAGGGGGCTGAGAGCAAGAACTTTCTAGGAAGAGCAAAAAAGAGAGTGACTAAAAAGAAAGACCTGAAACAAGAGAAAGCCTAAGACCTTTGGGGACCAAGAGATAGGTCAGTAGATCAGAGTCCTCAAAAGACAAATATAAAATGGCCAAATATGAACCCAAAGAGGAAGATTTGGCAATATAGAAACTTCTTTTAGATGTGGATTTTTGGTTGAAAACACCAGGAAGCCATTGAAGGATTTTAAGCAGAGAGATTCAGGCGATTAGATTTGAGCTTCAGCAAGATCATCCCGACAGTGATTCTGGAAAATGGATGAGGCAAACCTGGAAGCAGGGAGGCTGTTTGGGAGGCATTTTAAGTAACCCCAGTGAGAGATAAGTGTTCACCAATCTACAATAGTGGTAGCAAGGATGGAGAAAACTGGACAGATTTGAGAGAAAGAAAATAAAGTCACGAAAGAAAATAGGTCAGAAGATGGAAAGAGTGGTCAACAGCACACTGAGCAGCTAGGGGGCTAATTGCTGGACATGGAATCCTGGCTCTATCACTTACTATTAGGTGTCCTTGGTGACCTTTCCTAACTTCTTTTTTTTTTTTTCCTAACTTCTTTTTGTCTTTGTGTTCTCATGTAAAATATGGAGGAGGGGAATGGTACTTACCCCATGAGTTGTTTTGAAGTTTAATATCTACTAGCATTTCAATCAGTGCACAACATACAGCAAGTGCTCAATAAATATTGACTATGACATTGAAAAGTAAATTTAGTAGGATGAGGACTGAAATGTCCATTAACTTATAGACTTCAAGGAAAAATTACTATATCAGTAGAGGAATGGGAACTGAAGTCATATTGCAGTGAACTAAGGAGTGAAAGAGATAAAGAAGAGATGGTAAGTGTAGATGTCTTGAAATAAGTGTGTCTGTGAAAGGGTAATGAGAGACAAGATGGTTCCCAGAGGGAAATATGAGATCAAAGATAGACAGGGAGGAATTTTTAAAAGTTTACTTTAAGAAAGATAAGACCTGTGTATGCTTAAGTGCTGATGGATATTCACAATCAAAAGAGTGACATTGAAAGTTCAGGAGAGAAAAGGCATCTGTGATGGTGCAAGTACCATAAGAAGGAAAGAGAATGGTATTCTGAGCACAGCTGGGGGAATAAACTACAGAGAAAAAAGAAGACAAAATTTCAGAGTCTGAAAAAGTCTTTGTTGTACCCTTTTTCAGGAAAAATTGTTTAGATATGTTCAATCAATGGAGCACTTTTGTTCAACCTTCTCACAGAAAAGAGGACAATAAGGCACATGATATGTATGACTCATCTGAAAGTCACATCGATGTGAGTGAAGTGAATGAAGCAGACCTGACATTTATTATTTTCTGCCCCACACTGTCCTGCGCCCTAGTCCTCCTCATCACTGACAGAACCACATTGTGCCTCTGTTCAAACAGTCTTTGTGAGGTCTTCAAAAGGGGACAGCAAGGGATTACTGAGTCACCAGGAGTGCTCAGCAGTGATTTAGCAAATGATACCAGACTGACAAATCCAGGTATCTTGAATTAATTAAAACTCAGAGAGCAAGGACTTATAATTTAGAGAGAACAAAATATTTAGACACAGTGAAAGGAACAGAGTAGATTTTTGGATGGAATATTTATATGTATGGAATATATAAACTTCAATATTTTTGCAAAAATGTTCAAGCAGCCTCAACTTCAAAACCAAACTGTAGTAGGCCTAGGCTCATAATGCTTTCCAGAATCAACATTCTTTCAGGAAGGATACTAATTGAAACTCATGCTTGGTCACTTGTAAGGCTGTAGGCAATGTAGTGGTGCAAGAGGTGTTGGTGTGGAACTGATTTTCAAGTCCACAGTAGATATATATCAAGCCCTCATACCCTTATGCATGACTATTTATAATTTTTCCATAAAGAAAATTAAAAACCAACTTCAGTAAATTTTATTTGTATTTTTTTCATAAATTTTTCAAATAGATCATGCTCTGAAATATGGGGGGAAACATGAAAAACATCCATTAAAATGATAATAACCATAGTTTAAATTTTTTAACTTTTTACTTTGAAATGGGTTCAAACTTACAGGACAGTTGCAAAAATATTAAAAACTCCATGCAAAGAACTCCAACCCCCACCCCCCTCAGCAGAAATCTAGATCCACCAATTTTAACTTTTTCAGCATTTGCCATATTCTGTCTGTCTCTCCATCTATCTATCTATCTATCTATCTATCTATCTATCTATCTATCTATCATCTATCTATCTATCATCTACCTATCCATTTTTCTAAACACTTGAGTGTAGGTTATATACATCACACTCTTTGAACATAATATTTCCATGTACATTTCCTAAGAACAAGGCTATTCACTTATATAACCACCTTAAGTACAGTTATCAAGTTCAAGCAATTTAAAATTGATATACAATTTAGAGTTTATATTCCATTTTTAAATACGTTCTAAAAATGTCCCTTTGAGCTTTTTCTCCTCCCTTGCTAGATCCCATCTAGGCTCATGTATTGCATTTAATTATCATTGTCTCTTTAATTGCTCTTCCTTTTTTTAAAATTGTTGGATGTGTTATAATTTTAAAAGATCAATAAGGTTGATTTCATTAGATTAAGTAGAATAATAGGTATTATAGGGAAGGCTTTCAATTTATACAGCAGGTACTCGTAACTGTGAACAACTTTGGAAATCTAGTTAATGGTATGCATCTGAAATATTTACAGGTGACATGTACTAACATCTGCAAATTACTTCGAAATGCATCAAAAAAAACCCATAAAAAAACAATATGTGTCAAATGATGGATGGAAGGACAGGAAAGTGAGATATGTGATAAGGTGAAAATAGAAAACATAGCAAAATGCTAATAGTAAAATATAGGTGGTTGATATATGGTTGCTAATTACACAATTCAACTTTTGCATGTTTTAAATTTTCATAATAAACTGTTGGAAAAAAATATTTATGCCTAATCCCTCCAATCAAGTTCTCTATTATATCAGCTACCATTGTCTCAAGGGCCTTGTTTCATGAATTATCCACTTTTGGCTTTCTGTCTTATACCATTTTCTCCCTACTGCTTCTTTCTTTCTTTTGGCAATTTTATTAGACTGTGTGTTTGTGTGTGGGCGCGTGCACGTGTGCATGTGTTGTAAAAATGGAAATGTATTCCAATTAGCCATAGATACAAAAGGTTGATACTACTCAAATTTTGCAAGTAACAGAAACCCAAATCAGTCTAACTCAAAGTAAAATGGACAATGTACTGACTTAACTCAAAAGTCCAGGTGCACTTTCCCCACCTGGAAGCTTCATGCATGACTGGATCTAGGAATTCAAAGAATGGGTCAATATCTGCTTTTTTTCCATCTCTTTCTCCTCCTCCCACTATGTTGGTGTCTTTTTGATGACTAAGATTATACCACTTATACTACTGGGAAACAGTGGCATAAGGGGCAGGATTGTAGTATTGCCTGATATGTCCTTTGCAAAAGCTTCTCCTATTCTGGAAAATTCCACCTTGAATCTGTGTCCCCTTCTAACTATCACCCTATTGCTTGTCAAACTTCTTGGAAACTTCATCTATACTTATTTTCCCTCTTTTTCACACAATCATTCCTTAGTTATCTACAATCTGGATTCTGCTCCCACAACTTCATGGAAATTGCTTTTACAAAAGTAACTACTGACTTCCAATCTAGGAAGCAGCAGAGACTTCCAATTCTTATCTCATTGACCCCTTAGGCAACATTTGATTCTACTGATGGCATCTTTTCTTACTTTGGATTCTCCTGGTAGCAGACCCTGAGACAAGGACTTGGGTTCTAATAGCTTATTTGGGAGATGATGTCAGGAAACACAAGAAAGAAAGTAGAAAACTGAGTCGGAAAAGGAGAAATATCAATAGACTTCATAAATTAAAAAGGCTTTCATTGGCTCTTATCTGAACTGTGAAAATTATCTTCTAAAGGGTCACCTTCCCTGGCTTTACATTTCTAAATCCATCCCTCAACATCCAGAGAAGTCTGCACAAATCTGACACCCTTCCCCTTAAAGTCCTACCATGGACCAGATCAATCCACCATCAGCACAAGACTTCCCACGACCTAGTTCTTATTTGCCTTTCTAGTCTCTTCTTGCCCTGTTTTCTTCTGTCATTTCAGGCTCTAGGAATACTCAATTACCGAGGGGCTCCTGACAAACACTCTTTCACATGCTCTTGTCTTTGCCAAGGTTAAATGCCTTCTGCCTGCAGTACTCTCCCCACCCATTGTGCCTGGAAACATCTTACTCATCCTTTAAGACCAGGTTCAGGCAGCTTTTCTCCATGTCCCAGTGCACCTTGTACAAATTTTTACTTTGGCACCACTTAATGATATTATGTCAACCCAATCTGTTCCCTTTCTCCATGTGCCCTACTAGACTATAAGGATCTCAAAGGTGAAGTCAGCTTATTATCAGTAGGAACTTAATAAATACTGACCTGAAATGCAAAAGACTAATAATACTACTGCTGACATCTCCCAACTCAAGCATATAAAATTTATTAAAATTCATTTTGGGTTAATAGGGTTATTTATTGAGGGAGGGAAGAAAGGAGCAGCAAGGAGTTCTGTTTTCACTTTGAGGACTGGTATTTTAGAGCTAGCCAAATGCCTACGGCATAAGTTGCTGGAGCTAGGTGAAGAGGAGAGACCAATAATCCCACAGTATGCTCTTTGGCACTCTCCTTGGTGAATTTTCTAGTGTCCAAGATATGGAATTGGCTTCAGTCCCTAGGCTGAAGATTTGCTTTATTAAAAGGTACCAAAGATATAAAGCTGCTATTCATCTTGCCTACCCTAACTAAATGTAAACTTCTACCATAAAAATAGGTGACTTGGCCTTCCCTGTTAAGATTCTCTGAACAGCCCTCGACACAAGGGTTTGTAAAAAAAAAGATTCTCTGAACAGTCTGGGAATAGAGAAGGTTTTAGTCAACATTCATCATTCATTCAACTAATATTTTGTTTTGTATTGTTTTAATTTTTGAATAACAAAATGTGTAAATGGTATAAATATCAAATGGTCCAAAAGGATATTATAAGATAAGTGCTTTCCAAAATATTTTTCTGTGACAGTGGATACTTTGTATATCTGTGCTGTCCAATATGGTAGCAGCTGTCCATATATGACTATTAGGCACTTGAAATGTGACTAGTGCAACTAAGAAACTGGATTTATTTTATTTTAATTAATTCAAATTTAATTTAAACTTGTGTGGCTAGTGGCCAATGTACAGGGGTGGATATGTGAAACTTCTTTGTCCTTTAGCTTCCTCCCCACTACCAAATTCCTCTCCTTAGAGTTATCTACTATTATCAGATTCTCAAATATATTTCCAGTGGGTGAGTATATGTGCACAAAGAGCAGCATTCATGTTACACAAACCATTTAAATACTGCTTTCCCCTTAGCAAAATATTTTTCAATTAGTCCATATTGCTTCATATAGGAATACTGCATAATATTCCTTTTGGTGTGTGTACCATAATCAGTTACCTACTCATAGAAATTTTGCTTGTGTTCAATATTTTCCTATTAAAACAATATACAGCAAAAGTTTCAGAGTCCCCAAGACCATCCACATGTTCCATGATTCACTAGAAGTACTCACAGGATTCAACATATAGTTGTATTCACAGTTAAGGTTTATTACAGCCAAAAGATACCCAACAGGATCTGCAAAGGAAAAATGACAGAAATGGAGTCTGGAAAATTCATGCATAGCCTTGGTGGGCCCCCAAAAATCATGTCCTTAGAGCTAATCCATTCCTGTGGGTGTAAATTTATTGTAGGTGGGAACTTTTGATTAAAGTACTTTATTTAGGGGCCTTTGATTAGATGTGGGACCAAGGGTGGGTCTTAATCCTCTTACTGGAGTCCTTTATATAGGGAGGAATAAAAAGCCAGAGATACAGAAAAGAGCTGCAGAGACAGAGAGGAACCTAAAAGCTGAGAAGAAACCCCCAGAAGCCAGAAGCTGAATGCAACAAGGCCCAGAGGAGAGGGGAGAGATGAGCTGCCATGTGTCTGATTGCCCACAGCTGCAGCTCAGGAAGAAAGGATCTTCTGATGATGCCTTGATTTGGACACATATATTCAAAGCAATGTTCTTGGCACTGGAAATACAGAATTAAACAAGGCAGAGGTCCTTGCTTGCATTCTATATGAAGGGAAGTAAAAATAAACAAGTAAACAAGTAAATGAACCAAATAAGTTGTAGCTAATGGTAAGTCTTATGAAGAAAAAAAATTAGATCATATAAAAAATGGAGGCAAAGAGAACTTCTTTAAATTGGGTAGTCCAGGAAGTTCTCTGGGATGAAATGATCTTTGAGATGAGATCTCAATTCCAAGAAGGAGATAGCTATGCCAAGACGAGAGGCAAAGCCTAAGCAGACAACTTTGAGAGAACAGTCCCTAGGCCCTACAGCAGGAACAGAAACTAAGTCCCTGTGGCCAGAACCCAGTGCTGGACCAGGGCGCAGGAGTTTAAGTTGAAGTCAGAAGGAACAGCAGGGGCCAGGCTATGCAGGGGCTTTCTATGTCAATACAAGATATTTTAGTTTTATTCCAAGTGCAATGGGGAAACCTCTGAAAGATTTTAAGTAGAGGAAGAAAGTGATCAATTTGGTAATTATATAAAGAATAAATTGTAGAGTAAGAAAAGCAGCAGCAGGAGGAACAATTTGGAGATTATTAATGTAGTCTAGGTAAGAGATGATGGTGTTTAAACTGTGAAAATTGAAGTCAGGATGGAAAAAATGACACCAACAAGACTTGGTGAGAATTTGGATGTGTGTATATTGAGAACAGAAACCAACATCATCCCTGTCCCTGTGTTAGACAGTCCTGGGATCAGGCATATTTTTCCTTCCCTATGTTAAACAGTAATACGAACAAGCATAAAATAACTTAGGTAATAGCTCAAGAAAATAGTTGCTCCTGGAAGACAAGACTATGGAACTAACTAAGTAGCTTACTCACCAAAACTAATAGCTTTGATCAAGACTTGTTTCAATACCTTGCCTTGACACATCCACCAATCCAAAGTTACTGTCGTAAACTCTGTCCTAATTCAACCAGATCCTTACCTGGTAAGACACCCTTGCATCTTAAAAATCAACCAGCCCAGTCCCTAAAACTCTATAAATATCCTACCTGATTTCCCCCTCTGAGACATTGTTAAGGCTGTTAAAGTGATTTCCTCCTTTACTGGAAAAGGTCTAATAAATTTAACTTTGATCATCTGCTTTTCCTTGTTGCCTTTTGAAGACTCAAAGGTTCCAGGGTGTGGTGGAAGAAATGGAGAAAGAAGCAAAGAGAGACTTATGGAAGATCACTAACATAACTCTATTATTTTAAAGTTTTCAGTCTTAAAATGAGAAGCTGGTAGAATGATCCTTAGATTAAAATTCAGAACACTTGCTCTGTAGCAAACCCATTGACTTAAACCTCTAGGTGCCTCAAGCTCCTTTCTACTAAACAATGTGAAAAAAATCCAAAGTTATACACTGGTCCACCTTAAAAATCTATATGTAAAACATTGAGTAGCTTGGGGGGGAAATGAATTTTATGAAGTAAAGCAATTGTATTATTTTCTGATTAGAGAGGAACTTTTAACTCATGGATATTCAACCATCTATCCTTTTGAAGTACAAGATAAAGAGGTTTCTGACTCCTCTGGAAGTTACTTGAAACTTACCTAATTATGTTTTATATGAATTTAGATTCTGTCAAAATAAGTGACAGAACTAACATCCAGGTGTTAATTTTCCTTCAAATCGTTGGAAAGAGATAATAATCCCAGAGTCAGCAGGGCCTTCAAAATAGACAAAATACTTAATTACAACAGAACAATGTCATATAACTCAAGAAGCACAAATATTGACAGATAATCATACAAGGCTTAATTCAGGTTATGCAAATTAGATGTCAAAATACCACTTTTCTCAAAAGGACCCATGCCTGTTATCATAGATATATTGAAGTTTTGCTGACTTTGAAATGCAAGAGAGAAAATAGCTACACTTTTCTCTAGGTGGAATTTTTTTTTCAGTGAGTATTTCTCAACATTTATTTGAGGTGCCTTTTACTTTGCATGGACCAGGTGCTACAAGAAACTGGTATGAATTTTTTGAATGAAAACACAATAGTTACTCACAAAATGAGAGCCTTGGATAAACGGTGTGTCATGGTGTGCCATCTTGCAAAATCTAAATATAGTGCTGGGTCAACTCCTTTAGGTCACTAAATAGATCTGCTGGCAAATCCAGATAATTACCTTCTGTATTTTTCCCCTGAATATTTTCACCACCTGTCTTCATGTCTGACATCTCTAGTCACTTCAAGCAGTTCACAAAGGGAAAGAGGAAAAAAAGGCTGGCAACCCCATATGCCAAAGTAAATCAAACCCAAGAGACCAAATGTCTTCCAAATTCAAGAAATGGTTATTTATAGACCTGTAATTAGTGATTAAAACCCCAGGGAGCATTTTGTTTTCCTTTTAACCTTAAACTCTTCTCAGCTTCTATGCATTCTCATACTAAATGTGATGCTGTGCAGCTCTGCCATTTTTTTAGGAAACAACCTTGTAATTATTGTGAGAAATATGTTCTTCACTGCAGGTCTAGTTTGCCTTGTGGTTGTGTTTTTAGTGGTCGATTATTCTTTAAAATAGGATAAAAGCTTAATTTTCAACCATCAGAAGATTTAAAAACACTTCATCATGTAGAAATTTAGGATATATATTAAAAATGCAAAACAATCTTTAATTAATAGTGATATTTCTGGTGTATTTAAGCTGAAATAGTGATATTTAAGATATAAGTGCTCAAGTAGGAAAAACAGAACCAGGTTTACTGCATCAGTACATGTTTAGTACCTGAGAAGTGGGTAACATTATGGTAAAAGTATGCCTGTCTATAATAAATTGTTCTGATTATTGAATGAGTCTGCATATATATATTTGTTTAATTTAACCTTTACCCAATATAAATGGGCATTTCATTTCTAGCACTGAAGTATAAAAATCAGGAAAAAAAAAAAGTCTGAATAAAGATCCCAAGCAGAAGAATTCCAAATAATTTATCTATATACTTCCCCTCAAGGAGAGGGGGCTTAACTCCCCAGTCAAGTGTAGGCTGCATATAGTGGCTTCCTGCCAAAGAATATGGATGGGAAGAGGGAGGGGGAATAGGAATAACTTTACAGTGGAGACATCTGACAAACACTACCTCAGGGGTAAATTAGGTTGATAGTCTGTACCCTTGACATGACATGATGAAAATGGTACTTTATCTCTACTGTCTACCTCCCTAAAACTCATAATCCCATTCCAAGTATGAGAAAAGCACCAGACAATTCCTACTAGACAAGCATCCTACACAATAGCTGATCAACACCTCTCAAAATTTACAAGGTCCTCCAAAACAAGGAAAGTCTGAGAAGCTATCACAGCCAAGAGAAGCCTAAGGAGACATGACAACTAAAGGCAGTGTGGTATTCTAGATGGAATCATAGAAGAGAAAAAGTACATGAGATAAAAATAAGGAAGTCTGAATAAAGTATGGTCTTTAGTTAATAATAATGTATCAAAATTGGTTCACTAATTTTTACAAATGTACCATACTAATATAAATGTTAATAGAGGAAACTGGATGCAAAATATATGAGAACTCTCTGTAGTATCTTCACAATTTTTCTGATAATTGAAAAGTGTTCTAAAAATAAAACCTAATAATAATAATAATACATATGAGCACAACACTCAGATCTTTATTTCTAATTTTAAAGGCCTGGAGAAATAGTTGATTCTTGGACTAGGCCAGGAAATATATTAACCTGGAACATCTTAAAACGTCAGAAAGTAAGGAAGTGCTAAAAAAAAATAAGATAAAATAAAAGGAAACCTCATCGATGGGGGTTGGCAAAAGGATATAGGAACCAACTGACAGTGCTCCAAAGGGCCAAAACTGGAGAGAAAGAAGGATTCTGGATATGTTTAGCTTTTGCCACTGATACAAACATGCAATAAAGGAAAGGGAAGGGGAAGTAGTAGTAATTGAGGGATTTTAAAACACTGGGCACTGAGTTAAAAGCTTAGCATTCATATTGTATTTTAATCTGTAGAACCACTCTGAGGTGGGTGTGATTATCTCAACTTTACAAATTAGGAAACTGAAGGTCAAAATATTTAATTACCTTGCCCAAGGTCACACATGTCTTAAGGTCAAAGCCAGGTTTTGAACCCTGGTGCTGCTCAGCTCCAGAATGCATACTCTTCCCACCACCCAGTGCTACCTCTAATTCAAGTTCATTCCTCATCTGCTAATAAAACTTAGTATTAACTTGTCTAAGTAAAAGTTTTCTGGCAAATAGCCTTTAAAGAGATCAAATCTGGCTAGAAAGGGGAGCCTTATATTAGAATTAACTATTACTCCTTTTGTGGCCATGATGAACAAATTAAAAACATAAGAAAGCTGCAAAGCTGAGGAATTAGTAAAGATATTCATCCCAATCAAGATACCCACAGCTTAACTGCTCTTGGAACTTTGCTTTGCATTCCAGAAGTGACTCTTCTTTTTTTTAAGATTTATTTTATTTATTCCCCCCGCCCCTACCGCTTGTGCTGTCTTCTCTCTGTGTCCATTCAGTGCACGTTCTTCTGTGTCTGCTTGTCTTCTCGTCTTCTCTTTAGAAGGCAACAGGGAACCTATCCTGGGACCTTCCAACATGGGAAAGAGGCATTCAATCGCTTGAGCCACCTCAGCTCCCTGGCTTGTTGTGTCTTTCATTGTCGTCTCCTCTGTGTATCTTCTTTGTTGCATCATCTTGTTGTGCCAGCTCTCCACGGCACTGACCAGCTCTCTGTGCAGAACTGCTTGCCTTTGCCAGGAGGCCCCAGGAACTGAACCCGGGGCACCCATATGGTAGACTGGAGCCCAATCGCTTAAGCCACATCCACTTCCCCCAGCAGTGACTCCTAATACTTAATATTAAATAATTAATCTGTCCACTAAAAAATGGGATATTTTGCCTCATTTCTGTTTGCTTAGCATCCAGGAGAATCAGTTTCTATTCCACGTTGATGAATAAACAGCTGATGGAACCTTGGTGTAACATCTAAGGAAAGAGCCCAGACTTATCTCCTAAGGCCTCTCCCACCAAGCTGCCACCCTGGAAAGGCCACAAGGAATCTATTGAAGCAGATCACCCCAGTGTGCACCAGGGCCTGTCCACACAGAGGACTTGCCTCACCTGCCTCACGTTTTCCATTCCCACAAGCCCTCGCTTCTCCCCACATCATGTAGTTCACATAGGTCCTGTCACCCAAAGGCTTCCCCATCCAGACACTGACCAGTGTCTGCTCACCTTTGTGTTTAATCACATCACTCCACATTGCTTTTGTTGAAGTCATTTCTTCTGTGTGCATAAGTAACTCACACTGGTGGTTATTTGACTTTTAGGAATTTTGTTTAAATCTTTTCTTCCTTTGGCCTCTTTATCAGGTCTTCCATCCTCCCCTGTTCTCTCAGTGTTCAAGTCTTGACCTGAATATTGTTTCGGGAGCTGTGTAGCCTGTAATTTTTAAGGGCTGGACGATGGTCAGGTCTATGAGGCATCCCATGTTATATTTTTCTTAGTTTGAGATCGCATTTTTTCAGATCTCTTTTTGCTTTCCAAATCACTCCCTTTATCATTATTCAATTAGTCACAGTTATGTGTAGGTATTTTTTCAATATGATTTTATAAACAGATGCCATAAAAAATATATAGAACAACTTTTTAAATCTTCTTAGAGTCAGTAAACCTTATTTTCTCTCTTTGAAGAAAAGACAAAGAAAGGTTGAAAAATATTTGGTACAAAAATGGGTAGAAATAGCCTTATTGAACTGAGAAGGCATCCAAGGCCTTCCAAATTGGGCTTCCAGACGCTGGGAAAGTTTTATTCCACCACAGCTCATGCCCAAAACTCTTGATATGCAGTAAACCAACTCCAGTTTCTATCAAAGAAAAATCCCTGTCATTCGGGATGATTTGTTGCAAAGAGTGGGGCAGGGTGTTTAAAGTAATAAAGATTACTAATCTTGCTACAAATAAATTATTAAACAACTTTAAGCAATTAATTTTCCTTTCTTACCGAAAAATAAATTTCAGTAACTTCTAAATAAAATGTGTATTTGGCCTGCCTTAAAAATGTTAGCTACATAATATAGATGATAGAATTTTAAGCAGGGTTTGAAAAAATATTACTTCTAATTGTTTCCCACAGTGACAGTCTGTGTTGAGAACATTTTTTTCTTAACCCTGTATAATGCCCTGGTAATTTGCCTTTCTGGTGGTAAAAGAGCAAATAGTCAAACTCTGAGAAAAGCCATCTCCAAGGAAACCCCCACGTCTGCCCTTCTTTGGGGGATTGTTGGAGTGCAGGATGCGCTCTGTACCCAGCCAGGTGACAGAAACAGCTTTGAGAGAAGGAGTCTCCAAAGCCCCTCCCAGGAGAATACCTCAGGCAGACCTTAGCTCATTAGACTGCTCTCATAATTGGATGTCTGTGTAACTGCCCAAAGCCACATGCTACCAAGGAAAATGAAAACTCTGGGATTTTGCCTCTGGATTTAATGGCTGATGGAGTGAAATGGCCAAAAACAAGAGCCATGATGGAGTATAGGTTGGGATTGGTGGCAGAAAGAACAGGCTAGAGCTTTTCTTACAGAAAGAATCGAATTCTAGCATCAAGTGTTTCTAATTAAATTTGGCTTATTTAGAAGCCATTCCCATTTCTTTCACAAACTGTTTTAGAAAGGATTAAACATGATGCTAAAGAAGAGATTTGAGGTTCATAAACCATTGAACAATAGTGCCCTTTTAACATAATAGGTCAAACACAAGTCTGGCGTCCAGTATTGAAAAGCTTGGGAAATGTACATATTGGATCTAACCATAGTTAATGTTAGATTTTATACAAACAGGAGTGGGAGAAAGAGACAAATATTACAGATATGCATAATTGTATACTTGGATCTCACTGAAGAGATCTGCAATAGGCTCTTTGAGAACCAATTTAAAAGGATAAAAAAATGATTAAGATTCAGTCCTCTGTCATCAAGGAGGGTATTGTCTGGTAGGGTAATAAAGAAAGTACATTCTATGATCACAGCAGCAGTGGGTGCTCAGAGAAGGATGGAGCCCATGTGATTGGAATGGGTTGGGATAACCCAGAGATCAGAAAAAGCTTTGTGGATGAAGCACATTTGAAATAAGCAGTGAAGGAGAAACCACTTGAGCTTTTTGTTGTTGTTGTTTTGTTTTGTTTTGCTTGGCTTTGTTTTTTGTTGTTGTTTTTTTTTTTTTTTTTTTTTTTTTTGAGGTACCAAGGACTAGGGAAAGAGCCTGGGACCTCATATGTGGGACACTGGTACTCAACTACTGAGCCACATTAGCTTGCCTGAGTTGGTTTTTTTCATTTGTTTTGCTTGTTGTTTGTTTTTGTTCTTTCAGGAACCGAAACGAGGATCTCCCATGTGGAAGGCAGGCACTCAACTGCTTGAGGCTTGAGCCACATCTGCTCCCAAACATTGAGTTGTTTTTTTTTTTACGATTTTTTTTTATCCCTCCCCCTCTTGCAGCTTGCACTTGCTGTCTGCTTTCTGTGTCCATTTGCTGCACATTCTTCTGTGTCTGCTTGTCTTCTCTTCTCTTCTCTTTAGGAGGCACTGGGAACCAGTCCTGGGAACTTCCGATGTGGGAGAGAGGCACTCAATCACTTGAGCCACCTCAGCTCCCTGGTTTGTTGTGTTTCTTTTTTTTTTTTTTTTTTTAATGTACTTTATTTTATTTTATTTTATTTATTTATTTTTTTTTTTTACCGGGAGGTCCCGGGTATCAAACCCGGGTCCCTCCATATGGGAGACGGACGCCCAACCAGTTGAGCCACATCCATCCCCCTGTTGTGTTTCTCATTGTCTTTTTCCTCTGTGTCTCTTTTTCGTTGCGTCATCTTGTTAACTCAGCTCTCCACACAGGCCACCAGCTCTCTGCACAGGCCCACTTGCCTTCACCAGGAGGCCCCGGGAATCAAACCTAGGACCTCCTATATGGTAGATGGGAGCCCAATCGCTTGAGTCACATCCGTTTTTCCCAGACACTGAGTTTTGATGAGTGGAAATGGTGGGGAATGGTGTCCAGGGAAAGAAAGAGACAATGAAAAATAATAATAATGAAGATTAATGATAAGGATGAGACTTAGGTACACAAAATTTGCTGTGTCTAGAGTAGTGGTTCTCATAGCTTGGTACCTGGAGTGGTAGCAACAGCATCAGCTAGAAATTTGTTAGAAATGCAAATTCTTTGGCCATACTCCAGACCTACTGAATCAGAAACTCTTGGCATGCGCCTAGCAATCTGGGTTTTAATAACCTATCCAGGTGATTCTGATGCTCATACAAATTTGAGAGCAACTGGCATATGGAATAGGGAAAGTACTGAGAAACAATAGAAGACCTACTAGAAAAGAAAATGGGAGAACATGGGGGCAATTTTATAGTGATGATAAAACCCAACCTAAATCCTTAGGAGAAGTTTGTGAGAGAACTGCTTTGCTCAGCGTTGGGGTGGGTTTTATCATCACTATAAAATTGCCCCCATTATGACTATCAGCTTCTTTTACTAATGCTATATCACTAAAGGAGTTTTACACCTATTTGATCTTCCAAACAATATTCAGAGGGAGGGAGGGCCCATTTATTCTCCTCTTGTAATGGTTTCTAGTCCTGCCTTCTTACCTTAACTCTCCTATTTCACAAGCATGTTACTGTTAAAGGTAAACTCAAATTCTTCTGTGAGGTAGCTGGAAGCAAACTTGTAATATTGTAAATATGTCCAAGTCTGGAAGCAATAGATGCAAGGCTGATTATTCCATAGGACACTGAAATATAATTAAGAGATGTTAGTACTCAGAAACTAAAATATTTTTATTATTTTAAAGAGCCTTGAATGTATATACAATACAGAATATAGAGGAATGAACATTGGTAAGGGCCTAAAGAATTTTTACTCTGACTGTCAGTGTCTAATTGCAGTAATTCACCCAAGCTTTCTGGGTTGGAAATGAATAAAAGTTTTCAGCACCAACAAGCTAGTAATAGAAGATTGCACCAATTCTGTAGAGAATTTGTTACACTCAGAGAGAAGAAGGCAATATAGAGTATGAGTTAGGAGCTTTGGCTTTGAACTTGAAGGGGCTCCCATTGATCTCACCTGGTACAATTTGAGGATCAAAACAAATAATGAACATAATGGACTATAACCCATTAAATAAAATAGGAAACCTCAAGTAAAAAAAAAACTATATAAATAAATAAATGAATAAACTAAATGTTTGATAGGAAACAGAACACTTACAGAATCTTAAAGGGCCTCCACACAAAATGTTATATAATATAATTAGTAAAATTAGAAAAGGAAAACAATAATTTTATGGTGGAGAAGCCAGGTAGACATCACCTTAATCAACTGACCAAAGTGAACATCATTAGATTTGGACAAATCAAAATCATGTGCCACCTGATAGGAGGCAAAGAGATGAGCATATTACTTCTGAGATATCCCTGCCAAAAATGCACCAAAATCTAATCATGAAAAAATGAAAGATAATCTCAAATTGTAGGACATCTTACAAAACAAAAGGCCTGTATTCTTCAAGCACTGAAATCATGAGAGTAAAGGAAAGACTGAGAAATTGCTCCAGACTGAAGGAGACTAAAGAGACAAGACAACTAAATGTAAATCACGATTCTGAATCAGTTCCTTTTGCTATAAACACATATTTTGGAACAACTGAAGAATTCAAAAGGGATCTGAGGATTAAATGTTAAAATGCCAGTATTAACTTCCTGATTTTGATGGTTGTATCATAACTATCTGTGAGAATATTCTTGTCTATAGGAATTTACATACTAAGATGTTTGAAGGTGATGAACCAGCAGGTTGGCAAATTACCCTCAAGTGGTTCAGGAAAAACAAATTTCTTTGCAAGTTCTTGCAACTTTTTGGTAAGTTTGAGAATATTTCAAAATAAAAGTTACTAATAAAAATAAAATTAAAAGTTTTGGCTTTGAAGAGGATGGCACAGGCTGCACTGTTTGAAATTCAACCTAAGAACACAGACTTACAGTTATGCTAGCAAGCAGAGGAAGAGGTTTCTGGTAGAGGGGTGGAGAAAAGTATCAAGGAAGCTATTTTGGGTCCTACTCAACATAGCAAAGTGCCAGGCAAATGAGTAGACATCACAGAGACAGGTCAAGCAAGAATCAATGCTCTCACTCTTCTGAGTTCAGAGAAGGTTCCATGAGGTTTAAGAACTGAAGTACAGAAGCAAACCAGAAGCCCAGCTAGCCCAACATGGTATAAGATACAGAAGGGAACACAAAGAAATGCTCAAAAGAGGAATTAAAAATGGTGAGAATCTGAGTCCCCAGGGCATTCCTTAAATCTCTCCTGACTATTGACTGCAGTATTCATTTTAATAGGAAAATTTAGAAAAACTTAAAATTAAATGTTCATCAATAATTGATTGGTTGAATAAACTGTGTTACAGCCAGAGTGAAGCATTCCACAACCATTAAAAATTTGTTGCTTACCTATATGTTCTGAATATAATTCCATGAGAACAGGAAATCTGTGTATATTGTCTGCTACTCTATCCCTGGTACTTAGGAAAGAGTGTGGAATGTAGTAGGTTTCCATAGACAGCTGTTTAACACTGAATGAATGAATGAATGAATGAATATTAGTTTTTAAAAATAGTTTGTAAAATAGCACGAACAGTCTTAGCTCATCTAGGTTTTACCTGGATGCCCCCATGTCCCCCCTTTCCTTTAAACACTCAACTCAAACAACTCACTGCCTTTTATCTGTAGTGTGGGGCATTTCCAGGGGATAGTGGGACTTTTGTCCTCTTAGAGGTTGCCTGTCACCTCTAAGTCCTCTCTAGGCTCTCATCCCTATCTCAGAATATTCATTTGTCTTCTCCTAACACTTGGCCTGAAGCATGGACAGTCCTTCTTTATTCCCTGTATTGTCACTAATACAATGTTGTTTTGTGCAATACCTTTTTTTCTTCTTCTTCTTTACTGTGTGCAATTCCTTTTAATTGAAAATATGTGAGCAATGGAAAATAATTTCAGCTCAGCCCAGAGGACAACTTGAAAATGAATATAAGGCATCATTCATTATTTCTAAAGCTCACAAGGTATTCTTTGACAAGGAATCTTCTTTCTCATAGTTGCACCCTTCTTAATTCCCAGCATCCCCAACTAATATCCTGACCAGCTCTATACTTTTGAGGACTGCTCTCAATCTTTTTATTCACATCTTCTATTTTGCCAAGTCTAAGCCTTTCTTTATTGCAGAACCTATCCTTGCTCTTGTTCATGCTTTAAGGATAAAAATAAAATAGCAAAATGAGTCAGGGAAGATGAGAGGTTTTCAGACTTTGGTTGGGTAAAGAACTGGTAGAGAGTGGATTGAAAGAGGAAGATGATGATCAGATATAGGCATGACTTTTCAATTTGAGGGTCTTGTATGGGTTAATGTCATAATTGATCTCTACTTCTTTCTACTTCTTTTGTGCCTTTCTTTTTCATACTATAATCTAGTCATGCAAATCAAGCATTCCATGCTCGAATTGGAATTGTTTCCCATAATTTCTTGGTCAAAGATATCGTGAACATTATTCAAGTTGCTACTTTTTTCCCATCACAATGGTTCTAGACCATTTAGGTAATTCACAATAGCAATATATGGATTAGGTCGGATCATATCTAACCATTCTTTGTATTCTTACTAGTAGAGGAATTTTAAGGTGAAAACTTTAAAATTTCAACTATTCAAGGACAAAAATATGTAAACGTCTAAGGTTCTGTTTAGCAAGATCTAATTATATAGATCATGCCATATTTGATATGTTTATTTCTCTGGAAGGGCACAAAAGTAGCATTCCACAGAAACAAAATGAACATTACATTCACTTGCCTATTCATTGTACCATTGGGTTCTGAGAAGTATCAGTGATTATTTCTGTTTTTCCATAAGGATATGAAACTGTAGTAGAAGGAATGATCAAATTCTTCTCAGAGTACAGGGTAGATTTTTAGCTTTATAGTTTTACATCTGAGATTAACACACAGACAATATTCAATTTCCCATATCCTCAGGATCACGGTGTTTTACATCCTAAAAATGAGTATGTTTTTTCTTAATTTCAAATTCAAGGTAGAGGTCTTAGAGAGAAAAAGACATGTTAAATTCTTACATGTGCCCCCAGTGCTCCAGAGAAAAGGAGGTGGAACCAGACAAGTTGTGTTGTTTTGCAAGAGAAAGTAGAATGGGAAAAGAGAGGTGGTGTATCAGTCTGCTACTGATGCAATAATGCTGTAAAACAAAGCATGCCAGAACTCAGGGGCTTACAATATAAGCATCAATTTTTCTTCTGCACAGGTTTTCAGGTTGGCTGGGGTGAGTCTGCATTAGACTATGGGTCTGCTGTGCCAGGCTCAAGACTACAAGTTGGGACCAGATCTACTCAAGATATCTTTCATCTTCCTTGGACAAGTGGCTACCTGGAGGTGGTCCTTATTAACACTCAGCAACTTGCATCATTACAGCAAACCAAAAATTGCAAGCAGGAAAAGACTGGAACTCCTTAAGAATCTCTGGAGATCCAGGGAAAAAAAAGGGGGAAATGCCTTACGTGACCTAGGAAACATGCTTCTTTCAAACAACGTTCCTGATCTCACTTCCTTACTCCTATCTAGCATGTAAATTTTTCTGATGGACTTCGGAATTTTTCCTACTCCTTTAAATTCTCCTGTTGAAGCCTCTGGCCTGCCCATGTGCCAGCTGCACCTAGAATCTTGGTGGAGCTGCAACTCCTACTCTACAGCTCAATGGACTCACCCAAGTCACCTGGTGAGGAGACAATGATGGACAACGGCCATCCCAGAGAATGGAAAGAGCCTGCAGCTGCAGGCAGGATAATCCCATCCACCGCATCCATGGGATATAAGCCCACTCTCACTTGGAGGTGAAGTAGACATCACCATCCCAGACTCCTCAGGATTGGGGGAAGAGTTATGGACTAGAGTGGACTTAATGTTATTCTGTTGTAGACATATCGTGATTCAAGCAATGGAAGAAATTATAACAGTGAGGTGGAGCCAGTGGCCACTAGACGCTTTCAGGGCAGGGAGAGGGAAAAGCAGTTGTAATACAGGGGCTTTTTTGGGACTTGGGAATTACCCTGAGTGACATTACAATGACAGATATAGGCCATTTTACATCAGCATATACTATGCAGAACTGTGTGAGAGAGAGAGAGTGTGGTCTACAATGTGAACTATGGTCCATGCTTAGTGGCAAAGCCCCAGGATGTGTAACATGAGTGTTACACATTAGTGTGCTACACTAATGAAAGATGTTTATGTGGGATGTTATGGGAAGTGTGGGAGGTGGAGAACATGGGAATCCCTGTAACTTTTGTGTAACATTTATGTAATCTAAGCATCTTTAAATATATATATATATATAAATAACATTTATGTAAGCAAATGCACAGATATGCATATATATTTTACAAATATTGGTTTGTATTGTGAAAAATTAGATTTTTACCCACAACAATAAAAAAAAATTATCCTGTTGATACATGGCTAAGTTCAAAACTCCAAAAAAGCTGGATATTAAAAGAAAGAAGAGAGAGAGAGGCCACACTTTGAAGGCAAACAGCAGACATCACCTTATAAGTTAGTTATTCTCTCTGAGTCTCAGTCTTTTCTTCTACAAAATGGGATTTTGAATGTAGACAATATTAACAGCCTAGAAGCAATAAAACAATTCCATGGAGGGAGAGGGGAGTTCCAAAATCATAAGTGCCCTGCTGAGAGAAAAGCTGGAATTAAACAAATTTAACAACATCTCCTCAAATAAAAATCACCATCAAGAGAGTTTCTAAAGGCCAAGTCTGAACCTAAAATAAATTGTCAATAGATACCTATTGGAAAGACTCCCCTGAGAAAGAAGGCTCATTTTTGCAGCTAATTCCCTCCTTCTGAAGGTGGTTGTCAGGATAAGGAGAGAAGTCAGGAATAAGGAAGGTCAAAAATAATTTATAGGATGCAGCTTTTCTTTGGAATAGATGCAGGACCTACTAGAAACTCCTTTCTCACTCCTTTCTATCTCTCCACCTCTGCCTCTGTCTTTTACCCAGCTCTGTAGGCTGGGACCCATGAGAACGAGTGGAGAGGGGATCAGAGGGCATAGGCCAGCCTGGCCCACTCAGGGGTACACTGAGGCCTTGGCAAGTGACCAGGTGCTACATTCTGTCCTCTGCACCAAAATTCCTCTTGTCAGAGGAACAAGCTGCTGTGAGCTTCCTCCTACAACCATTCTGACCTCAAATGGTGAATGTGCTGTGGTTTGGAGATACTGTTATAATTGGGCCCCTGCAGGGACAGCTCGTTCTTGTGTTAATCACCAGACTCTGACCAGCTGCTGGAGAAAGAGCAGGCTCCTCCACTGGAAATTCATCCTAATGGGAGGTACCTGGTGAGCAGAAGGCCCAGCACTCTGGGCTACTAAGAGCAGTCAAAGTGGGTGTAGCCCTATGGAGGGGGAGTAGGTGGGGAGTAGGTGGGGAGCAGGGAGAAACAAGATATCAGTTCTCATCTTGTTGCCAGCTAAAGCTGGAACACAACTTCCCAGATGAGGTGGGCAAAAATATGTAGCAGCCCTTTGGAGCATCCTTACAGGTTGCGGAATGGGACCAAACCAACGGCTTTGGGAGAAAGCAAGCAAGGGTAGGATCACAGGACTGCCAGCTGGACTGTTTCTGTGCTTTTCATGTTTTCTTAGTTTGTTTTTCTCTTATCCTGCCTCAGCAATGATTAAAGTATTATGTGTTTTTTCATGACAACTATCTCAGGAGTGGAACTTTCCAGAGAAGACAGGAATTTCCCTAAACAGCATTGTGGTGGCAGTGGTTACCACTTGGAGAGAGAGGCTCTGGAACCATAGAGTTGGAATTGCCCAATTCAGGTCGTTTCTCCCATCAGGAAGCTGGAAAATTCTAGTTATAGGGCAAGGATTTCCCTCTCATAAGGGATGATACGTTGTTTGTTGTATAGGAAAGAAGTTCCCTTGGTGGCCAAGAATGTAGTCTCTGAAAGTCGACTTGTGCTTGAATTTGGATCCACCACTTACAGTTTTATGATCTTGAATAAGTCTCTTAATCATCTAAATCACAGTTTTCTCATATATAAAATGGAGAAAATAATTGTAACTTATAAGGTGGTTGTGAGAATTAAATAAAGTAATGCATGAAAAACTCTTAGCATAGGACCTAGAAGAACGCAATACATATTTAAGACCATCACTAACAAAGTCATCATTATCTTTTCTGGAAATCTGGAGGTGATAATCTTACTCAAAAAAACAAACAAACAAACAAACAAACAAACAAAAGGTGCAGTCTATAAGCGAGCTGTTTATTCCAAATAATTTAATCAGGGCCAAACCTTGCAGGGTAGTAAAGAACAGTCACTGGAAGCCAGTGAAGCTTTTTTGTGAGGCTTCTGGGATGAGCAGGGAAGAAACTAAAAGCTCCTCACCTACATAATATTTACTCACATCCCCTAGTGCAAGACCAAGTTCTCAATGTTGATTCAATTCTCCTTTCTTAGGAAAAACAAAAACAAAAAGCAAACACTCTCTCCACCAACATTGAAGCTTTCTTTTGGAGAACAAAATTCCTTTATTAGGAATAACATTTAAGAGTTACTGACCCACAGATCAGTCCAGAAAGGAAAACTTAAATTGGAGAATCTACATGCCCAGCTGTAAAACTGGAACCTCTCTTCTTCCATCTGCAATACTGCACAATTCATTAAGTGAGAAGAGGTAAATGATCCAGGGGCCAGATCTCTTCTTTTAAGAAGGGGTCTTTTCAGATGAAGAGAAATGGGGTGTGTGGGGGTAGTGGAGAATCTGAGGGCAGGGAAGTAAGTCAAAAGAAAAGGGAAGTATCACCAGGGGACCCCCTCCACGTGTATTATAAAGTACCTGAGATGCAACGGAATGTCCAAAAATAGTTGGACTAGTCATCCATTAAAGAAAACTACTTAAATCTACCTAGTATGGAATACTAATCTTGGTAAGACTAAAGATAGAGAGTGCAGAGGGAAGGAAGTGAACCTGTTTGATCCTACCTTCTTCTAGCTATAGCCAAGAGGCAGCTCCAAACCATCAAGTGACGTACTTCTTGAAGTTCCAGATGGAGATCAATGGTATAGATTAGCAAGATCAGCAAATCCATGAAAGACAGGGCAGAGCCAAAAGGACAGAGAAATATTGGGGGGCAGAGGGGTACTGGGAGAGGGAAGATGTACAAGGTGAGAAAATTTGGGACAAAATAATAATCTTTAATGAAATTGAATCAGTAAACAAGTTTTCCCCACCAAAAGACACCAGGCTTAGACAGTTATGAAGGAAATTGTCAATCTTATAAAGATTGTTTCAGGGACCAGAAAAAAATAAAACTACCTAACTCATTTTGGAATGCCAGTACAACCTGTATACCACAATTGCATAATGACAATACAATAAAAGAAAATTTATATCTATCTTACTTAAGAACATAGATTTGAAAATACTAAATAAATACTAGCACATCAAATTCAGTAGCATTTTTTAAAAGATTTATTTTATTTATTTATTGCCCCCTTCATTGTTTGTACTTGCTGTCTGTTCGTCTTCTCTTTAAGAGCCACCAGGACCTGAACCCAGGACCTCCCAAGTGGGAGAGAGGTGCTCAATCACTTTAGCCACCTCAGTTCCCTGATTTGTTGTGTCTATCATTGTCTTTCCTCTTTGTGTCCCTTTCTTGCATCATCTTGTTGCGTCCGCTTGCCCAGCCTGCCTGTCACATAGGTTCACCTTCTCCAACAAACCTGGGACCTCCCATGTGGTAGGTGGGAGCTCAATTGCTTGAGCCACATCTGCTTTCCAGTAGCATTTTTTAAAATGAAAGAGAAGGGCTATCTTACTCTCTTTTTCAGTCACCAATTTCTTATTCTAGCCAATAAGAAGAAGGAATTGACAAAGAAAGGCATGAGGCCTCCCTTTAAGGAAACTTTCTCAAGGCCTCTCAGAATACATCAATTTACAAACCATTGGCCAGAATTTAGTGAAATGTCACCCCCCATCTTCATGGGCACCTGGGAAATATGTTCTTTTGTTCCAGGCAACCCTGTTTCCAGTTAAAAGTCAGTGGGTTTCTTACTAAGAAAAAATGAGAAGATATGATATCTACACACTAATAATGACCAATTAAAAGTATAATAAGAAAAAGAATTCTAGTCATAATAATAATAATACCAACAATACATCATATGGTACATAGGAATAAATCTAAAAAACAGCAACCAAAAATCAAAAATAATGTGGAAAAATATGGAGAAAATTACTAAAGATTATTACAGAATATTTTAAAAGATTAAATAATTGGAGCACTATACCATGATCATGGATGAGATGATACAATAGTGTAAAAATTTTATTCTCACAAAATTAATCAATTGATATAAAGCAAATTCAATAAATATCTGAGGAGAGTTTTTAATACAATCTGGTAATAATATTCACATGGAAGAGAGAGTCCAAGAAACAATTTTGAAGAAGAACTAAGTGGTAAGATATCCTACTAGATATTAGATAGCAATTAATTCAGAGATATATTAGGACAGGAGAAAATTAAATAAACAGAACCACATTGAAAGTGTAGAAACAGACTCATGCAGAAACTTGATATCTGGCAGAGCAGAATCAGCTTCTTGTCTGGACAATCTTGATAATAACACCTACCTTACATGATGAACTCAGTGTATACACAGAGGTATAAAGTGCCCAGCATGGCAGCTACACAATACATGCTAGCAAGTTGGGGTTATTAGTACCAGCTTTTAGGTTTAAATTTACCAATATCTTTAATCAAGGCCAGATAGGCACAGCCTAAGTTTAGAGAATTATTTAGTCATTCAAAGTTAACAATATGCCAGCAAACTGTAAAGACACTTGGATATATATATATAAATGAAAAGTCACACTTGCACTAATTCTCTGATTTTGAGAAAAATTCATTCACAGAAAGACATGCCCATCTGCAAATGGGCCATAGCATGTGCATTGATAGAATCTATGAAGAAAACTAAAAGCTTTCAATCCAATCATTTATACACTAATTTTCTTAAACAAAATTCTTCTCTCTACAAGTCCATTAGTTATTATCATGATTGGTGTGGGGTTGAGCCCCTCAGATGTCCCTCCAAAGGGGAACCAGATGTGAGAAGTATAGTTAACTGACAGCACCCAGCTGTAGCACCTTTTTGGATGCCTCCCAGTATTCAAGCCTTAGTCATTCCCTCCTTGAGAAATTTCCAGTCAATGACTGAGCATGGTAAGGATACTAGAGCCCAGCCATTTCCGCACAACCAGTACCTCTATGAACCATCTTTGTACCAGAGCTTCCTATTGGTATGGCCAAGACTTTCTTGGTGCTGCACCACAGTCTACTGCTCTTCCTTCCCAATCCTCTTTTCTTCCTCTCCTCAAGTGTACTGCACCCCCTAAAGAGTTGTCCTGCTTATCCCTCTTCCCTCTCCCTTTATCTTTCATAGGTGTGGCCTCGGATATATCTCTTGCACTCCTGGAGGACCTGATCTGGCATAAGGGGAAATTACTATAATTGCCCTAAAGAAACTTATTGTCTAGAAAAGACTTAATTATATTACTACAGAAATATGAAGTTTTTGAAAGCACACTATGATTAGTGCATTGCAAAGTAAAATAATTGTAGCCTATCCAAAAAAAAAACTAATAAAATTCAGTGACATGAGGAATACACTTCTTAGAGTCTTATTATTCTGCTATAATCTCTTGAGGGCACATGGGACAGAAGTGGGACAGTGACTGAGAATAAAGATAATCCAACTTTTAACTATTGGATCCTGCTGTGGTTAGCAAGACCAGTAGCTGTATTTACTCTGACAAACACTGACTATTGAACTCCTTTCCCATCTGAAGAAATACAAGGAGTGATTGACTCTTTGCTTCTCAACTCCAAGGGACCAATTCTTGAGACTTATTGATGGCTAGTTGAGTTGATATATGCACATACAAGCAAGCTGTAAAGCCAATGTGTAAGAAAAATATGGCAAGACAGCCAAAATATTTATTTATTCTACAAATATGTGTTGTAATTTATGGGCAAGGCTCACTGTTAGTGCTGGCACTACTGCAGAGTTTTAAAAATGAAACAAATATGAATATTCCCTCAAGGAACTTAGAATCTAGTCAGGGAATTCAAGATCATTTGGATAGTTCTATTTTTAAAGTAATACTTGCACATTTACAAATATTTGAAAAGCAGGAAAAAGTAGCCAGAAGAAGAATATATTAAAAAAAATAAAGATAAATATAAGGCATCAATTTTCTTAAGAGGCAAAGATAAAATGCTATGGGAGTTCAGAATAAGGAGCGATACTTCCAGCCAGGTTGAGAGCAGAGAAATGGGTATTATGGAAGATTTCACAAGGAAGATGGAATTGCAGAGAGGAGGCTGGGGTTTAGGCTTCCAGCACAGGTATGAAACCATGCCTTGAGAGAGAAGGAAGTTACCATGTGATGTGAACACAGTGGCAAGGATCGGAGAGGAGCTCATGGAGGAAGAAATAAACATGAATTCAGGTGTACTGGCTCAAGGGGATAGATGAAGAGAAACAGTGAGAAATAAGGTTGGAAAGGAAAGTTGAGGCCAGAAATGAAGGGCATTTAGTGCTACACAGAAGGATCTTGTTTTATATCATACTCCCCACTGAAAGGAACAGGAGAAGGATGAAGATAAACAGATAAGCTCTTTTTTAAAAAAGATTTATTTTATTTATTTCTCCCCACCCCCTCATTGTTTGCACTTGCTGTGTCTTTTCGTCTTCCCTGTTTCTTTAGGAGGCACTGGGAACTGAACCTGAGACCTCCAATATGGGAGGGAGGTGCCTAATGGCTTGAGCCACCTCCATTCCCCGCTTTGTTGTGTCTCTCATTATGTTTTTCTTCCTGTGTCTCTTGTTGCATCATCTTGTTGTGTCAACTCTATGTGTCCGCCTGTCGCGTCAGCTCACTGTCTTCTTCAGGAGGCACCGGGAACCGAACCATGGACCTCCCATGTGGTAGATAGGAGCTCAATCATTTGAGCCACATCTGCTTTCCCAGATATGCTCTTTTATACTAAGCAAGGCTCAAATTAAAATATCAGAATTATCTTAACTTCCATGTCACAAGTACCTCTACCAAAAAGGCAAAACTTTTCCACATGTTTTGGGAAATGATTTCTATAAAAAGCAAATGACTTAGCTTGCCTGAAGAGGTGCAGAATAAAAAGAAGACAGCCTTTAAATCTTTTCCAAGACCCACATCCTCAATAGAAAGAAAAGTAACTTTTCAAAAATTTGGTTTTTATGAACTTAGTAGCAGAGAGTTGAATACCCTAGTTCTTTTGGTAGCTTTTGTGAATTTAGGAACTAGTTCTGGCATCAGAAATCACATAAAATGCAAATAAGTTAGGTTTTGTTCTACTCACATTTAAATTGGTTTTCATGCATAATAGTTTATAAGAAATTATGTATAAAGATGAGGTTAAATTTAATAGGAATTATTTTAGATTTATGAACATAGAAGAAACTTCACAGTGATCCAAGAAAAAGCAAAGTTCTGAATATAACAATCTTATTACTACAAAATGTAAGCTCCAGCACAATAACCTTTCCAATCACTTTGAAATTCAAGGAGAAAGGAAATAGAGCAGAAAAACGAAGAAACTAAGATGGAAAAAATGGTTATTAGACAGCATGAGAGTCATTCAGAAAGTGGTAAACTCAACGCAGAAAATGGGTCCACTCTCAGAGTACACATATTTTAAAGAGAATTTTGCAGTTCATTTAAGTTGGCTTTTTCTTTTATTCTGAGGGGAAAAAAATTTTCCAATATCTTTCTCCATGAAACTGCAATGGCTTTCACATCTGATATCTATGTGTAGGGAACACAGAAACATTCAAAACTTCAAGGAGCTTGGAGTAGAAGATTGAAGTTCTGCGTTCTATCAGTTAGAAAGCTTTAAGCCTCAAGTGATAGAAAACTCCAACTCAACTAGATTAAACAATAAAAAAGAATTATTGCCTTTAAAAAAACTGTAAATCCAGAATAAGGCTCTAAATTTGATCAATTCAGCAGTTCAACATTGTCATTAAGGACCCCAGCCATTTCCATCTTTCCAAGTTGTTAGATTCAGCATGGCAGCTCATATTCAGGCTAGCCTCAGATCCAGGCATCCAATCCCAATAAGCAATGTACAGCTGGGGAAAAAAAAAAAAAAAGGAAGACATCTCTCAGAGTAAGAAAACCTTTACTAGAAACCCCTCGAAAGACTTCCCCTGCATTTCGTTGGCCAGGATTAATTCAGATGCTCCTTCTTAAACTGATCACTTACTGGCAGAAGGAATGGGCTGACGAAATTGGCTGAGACCAATGAGGATTAATTCTGGGTAAGTGAGGTAGGGGTGGTGTTTTAGTTTGCTAAGACTGCCAATGCAAAATACCAGAAATGGGTTGGCTTTTATAGAGGGAATTTATGAGGGAAAAAGCTTATGCTTTCAAGCTATGAAATGTCCAAATCAAGGCATCACCAGAGATGCTTTCTCACCAAAGGTCGGCCACTGGATCTGGACTCCTGCCATGTGGTGAGGCATAAATAGCAGCTCTCCACCTGGGTCTCTGCCTTCTCCTCCAGGCCGCTTTCTCTCAGAGCTCAGATATGGGCAATCAAGCACATGGCAAGGTTCATCTCTTCAGCTCAGAGCTGCTCTGTGGGCCTAGCCTCTCAGGGGCCTCTTTCTGTGCCTCTGTGCTCTGCTGATTTAGAGCATACACAGCCTTCAGCCTCTGGGACCTCTCCCAGCCTCTCAGGGCATCTTTGTCTTTCTGTGACTGCAGGAAATCCTTTCTCTCATATGGCAGTATCAAAACGGCGACTGTCTTTGTCTGTTTCTGCTTTCAGTTCTCAATTTATCTAAGAGGGTAAGAGGGCAGAAACCTAATCTTGGTCACCCCTCATTGACTTAGTCCAATCAAAGACCCTAATGTGATCTAATCAAAAGTGATCTGGGGAGCGAATGTGGCTCAAGCAGTTGGGCGCCCACCTCCCACATGAGAGGTCCCCGGTTCAGTTCCCAGTCCTGCCTAAAGAAAAACAGACAGACAATGAGCAGACAATGAGCAAAAAAACAATGAGCAAAAACAACGAGCAAACAGATTAGGGAGCCATCTCAAGAGGGGGGGAAAAGTGACCTGAATTAAAGACCCCTTAACTGAATCTAATCAAAAGGACCCAGGTACAGGAATGGGTTATCTTAAGAACATAATTTTCTGGGATCCACAAAAGACAAACCAGGACAGGTGGACACCCACACATTAAGTTATGCCACCAAGGAAGGGTGGAATAGTCTTGAGTTGGCAATCAACAGGGCTTGCTGAATAGTCTACCACTACCTTGGACTGTGTATGACTGTATATATAATAAAGTACTTGGTTGGTCTTTGTCCTCAGTTCCAGGGAGATATCCTTTAAATCTCTAGAACTTCCTACAGGGAAGTCTCTTTTGCTAGCTTGGTGGACCAAGGACCACATCTGATAGTTCATATGCCAACAAGATGGTTCCAGGTGGGGTCAGCCTCACAGGTAGTCTTAGAAGGGTAGGGGACTGGCCATACCAGGAAAACCAACCATGTGATGGGGGAGCGGGAGTGGGCTTTAAGCCACAAGATATCAGCCAGACCTTCCTGATCTCTGGGAAGGAAGGGAACCTGAAGATTGAGTTCAGTATGTGGGCACTGATTCTACCAGTCAGGCCTATATCAGGAGACACCATATAAATTCTGGATATTTAGGCTTAGGTGAGTTTCCATGATGGAGAAGATACATTGTCATGCCAGGAAGGTGACACATCCTGACTCCTTGTGGAAAGGACACAGAAGCTTGCATTTGAGGCCCTCCCAGACCTTGCTCTATGTATCTCTAATTTGCATTTTTTCACTATGCTATAACTATAATTGTAAGTATACCACTTTGAGTGAGTTCTGGGAGTTGTTCCTGTGAATCATCAAACATGAGGTGGTGGTGGGAACCCCTGATTTGTAGCCAATTGGTCAGAAGTGAAGGTGGCTCTGTGGGCCCCCAAACTTGGTGCTGCTGAGTGGAAAAGTCCTGTAAAGGCCTACACTCTTCATCTGGGGATTCAGGCCTACCTCTGGGCAGTTAGAGTCAGAATTGAATCGAGTTGCTGTTAGAGGTGCTTGAAATGACTGCAGTCACTTGCAGTTGGTGTCAGAAGTTATTGGTTTTTGCCATCCTATGTACTGTATGTGACTTAACATCTCTGAGCCACAATGTCCTCATTTGGAAGATAAGGAGTTTCATAAATTCATGTGTTACTTTTCAATATACTATATATTTTCCTTTATGAAACATATCTTTATCTTAAAATTTTTTTTTCTTTTAGTTGAATTTCTTGTTTTTATTTTGAGTGAAATTTAGTAAATTGGTTGTTTAATGCTGCAAAGTGTTGCAGATAAAATCATGATGAAGAGAATAAAAGCTGGGGAACAAAGGCTGATTTCACATATGTGCACACATATGTAAAAAATCAAGAAAGAAAGAAGGTCCTTCAAATTGGAAAGAAAAAAATCGAATTGAAAAAACAAATGGATAAAGTTTATTAAGCTCCAAACCCTGAATGAGGAAAAAGAAATGATTCTTATACATATGAAGTGGCTCAACCTCAATCATAATAACAATGCCAATGAAGCTACACTGATACCAAATTTTAACCCATCAGATTGACAAATATCAAAAGTTTGGTAATACTTTCTATGGACAAATCTGCAAGAAGCAGGAAAAGCATGCATTGCTTATAAAATTGGAGATCTGAGAGGCCCTCTATGGAGGACAAATTGGCTGTAGCTTTCTAAGTCACAAATGCACATGCCTCTGACCCACCAAAAAACACATCTAATAAATTATCCTACAGATGTATCTCTGCTAACAAGATGATTCACTGCAGCATTATTGAAATAAAAAAGACTGGAAACATATAAATGTCCATTAATAGAGGACTAGTTCAAAAATGCACTGCATAAATACAGAGGAATAATACAAAGCCGAGAGGAAACAAAAAATAAAGATTGAGGCGCTGATACACAGACTGATATGGAAATATATCAAAGAAGCACCATCCAAAGAATGCACATAGTATGATAGATATCATTTGTACAAGAGAGGGAGAAAGCTACAGTCTAATATTGGATTGTATTTATATAATACCTCCGGAAGGATGTATAGAAACTAATGACATTGTTTCCCAGCTGGGGAACAGAACTTGACAGCTGGAGGACAGACTTGGAAGAAAGACTTTTTCACTGTAAATTCTTTCTTTTTTTTTAATTTTATTATTAACAATATTGATGCATTGACTAGTTAAAGTTCAACACACGTTTAAATCGTTATGATTTAATAGTGTATTGTTTAAAACTAAAGAGGTTACTTTAATATCTATCCCATAAAATGTAAAAGTAATAACAGTAAGTAGAAGAAAGTCCACAAGTTTTTATCCAGGAAAAAAGTACGTTTTCTTTCAATTTAAAAGAATATGTGAGTAGATCTTCTGATTTTAAAAATAAAAGGTATTGTGCTCATTAATTAATGACTTTTAAAGAAGATGCATATGGAGTGGTTGATATTACTTCTTAACAGTGTGTGTGTGTACATTTTGAAAATTGATGCATAGGGACCAAACTTTAGTATTCTGCAATCAGCTGCTGCTCCAGCCATGTATTTTGCTTACAAGGAATGCCTTCAGGACTGAGAAGAGCTGTTTCCCTTCCATATTCCCTGGATTATCCACCACGAGCCTGCAAAAACATGCCTAAATATATGATAAAATCAACCCTAAACTTTACCTGTATCATTGTGGAGATTGGATTTTTCTTAAAAGTGGGAATCAGGATAGCAATTGAGGCAAGGGCACATAATATTTACTTTGCTGGGCAGCAAAAGACCTCCTCTGATTTTAGTGACAGCAAGCTATGCAATGAGCTACACTATGAGAATGCTGTCCACAACGATCTAGCCAGCCATTGCCAGAAATGGAACTCCTCCCCATACATTTCTGAGTGCATTCAGGAATGTAATTTTTTTTTACTTCATGGACTCCTATATATATGTATATTATTCATATGTAAATTATATACATGTATCTTTTTAGTAATATATACATTAGAAAATCTATACAAGATATAGCCATTTTAAAAGGATTTAGAAAAATATATATAAAAGTTCTAATATTTTCTTCTTACACTCTGTGGCCATTGGGGAATTTGATGCAATTATGAATTCCAAAAATATAATTGGATCATGCTTGTAAACTGATTTGTTAATCTGGGCATGATTAGGTTAGGATTAGGGCGTTGAGCCCCACCCCTTGGTGGGTGGGGAATCGAATATAAAAGGCAAGGCATTGTTATAATTTCTTCCATTGCTAGAATCACCATATGTGTACAACAGAATACCATCAAGTCCACTCTAGTCCATAGTTCTTCCCCCAGTCCTGAGGGGACTGGGATGGTGATGTCCATTCCACCTATTATAACAATGAGGTGGAGCCAGTGGCCACTTGACACTTTTGGGGCAGGGAGGGGACAAGCAGTTGAAATACAGGGGCTTCTTTGGGATTTGGAGTACCTTTGTGGCAACGGATGTAGGCCATTTTAAATCAGCACACAACACTCAGAACTGTGTGGGAGAGAGTGTGGTCTACGGTGTGAACTGTGGTCTATGGTTGGTGGCAAGGCCCCAGGATGTGTAAGTCCATTGAGGGTGGTGGGCCACACTTGTGGGAGATGTTTGTGTGGGATGTGGTGGGAGGTGTGGGAGGTGGGCAACATGGGAATCCCAGTGGGTTCCATGTAATATTTTGGGTATCTAAGCACCTCTTAAAATATATTTATATATATACATAAATAACATTTTTGTAAGCAAATGCACATATATGCATATATATTTATATATCATTTTGCAAATGTTGGTATGTATTGTGAAAATTTTTATTTTTACCCACAATAAAAAATAAAATAAAATAAAATAAAATTTAAAAAAAGGCAAGGCAAAGGACAGTTGAAACAGTCTTTTGAGAAGCAGTTTTGATGTTGGAAAGAAGGCCCCAGGAGAAGAGAAGCAAGCCGTTCGCCTGATCGTCTACAGCTGACCTTGTGGAGGAAACAGGAGCTAAGTCCGGAGAGAAATGCAGCCCCGGGAAGAGAGGAACCCCAGAAGTCTGAACCCTGGCAAACGCCGGCAGCTGTCTTGCTCTAACACGTGGCAACGGACTGTGGTGAGAGAAGAAACTTAACGCTTTATGGCCTGGTATCTGTGGACTTCTACCCCAAATAAATACCCTTTATAAAGACCAACCCATTTTTGGTATTTTACATTAGCACCCCTTTGGCTGACTAATACACACTCCAATAGACCATTTTATGACTCTATTAATTTGGTAATAATTTTCATATTATTAGACTCTTTTGTTTATGAAAATAAGTATAATTAATATACCTCCAAAAAGATAAGATGACTTTATCCAAAAAATATTTCACAATCCTGAACTACACATAAGGCTAAATTCTATATGCTATGAATGAAATAAGGATTAAGAAGACCTTACCTTTGCCCTTAAGAAGCATAGAACTTAGTAGGGAAGCTGAAATTTGTATTTTTAATGTAAAATCCATATTACTATAAAATGATGACCATAGTACATTCAAATGCTTTGTTTTTTAAAGGACAGAGAAAAGGTTATTTCAACCCAGAGGTTTTAAGGACAACTTGACTGAAGAGGCTAAGTTACATCTTGGCTTTGCATTGCAAGAAGTTTTTTAACTAATAGAGATGGGTGTGGGCAAGAGATGGTGAAGCAGAGACACCATTCTAGGTGAGGAGAATGGCACTGGCCATGCAGGCTAAGCAATGAGGTGTGTTCAAAGGACAGGGAGATGTAAGCCGGAACTGTAAACTTGGAATCAGGTTGTGGAGGGCCTCAAATTGCTGCCTAAGGGTTTTTGTGTGTACTCAAACACTAAGAAAGTTCTGAAGAAGGTGGGACCAAATCAAAAGAACTGTAGAATAAGAGTTAGGATGCTTTACCAGCTATTTGACATGAAGGAATTACTCAATCTCTCTAAAGCCTCAGTTTCCTTCTGATGAAAGCTTCTTTCATTGGTGATATTCTATAATTCCTCAAGACATTGAGCTGTCATGGCCTGAGCTAGGGCTAGAGTCTGGATAAAAGAATATCATAATAACCCAGGGTAGGGGTAGTGGTGGCCTGACTAGGACAGTGGCAATGGAAGGGGCAGTGGTACACATGGTAATGTCACAAGCTATCATACAATGATATAACAAAGTCAGGTTAGCAAAAAAATTTCACTTGCATGCCCCATCGTGAAAAGGGTTGATTCACTACTTACCAAGTGTATCAGTCTGGGTCCTTGGAGGAAACAGAGAGCCTACTCAAAAGGTAAGATTGAAGATAATCCTTAAAGAGTATGGGTAGCATTAAGGGAATACAGCAAATGATGATGAAGCACTCCCAACCTAGAAAGAGAGGAAAGCTGTGCACCACTATGGCTGGAGAAGCAAGAGTTCTAGCTAGAGAGAGGATGAACAGTGAATCTAGAGTGGACACCAAGGAAACTTCACCCTGCAAAATTAAGGACAGAAGTTCATATTTTAGAAAAAAACTTTGTAATAATTTCAAAAGTATTTAGAAAGTATTTCCTATGATGAAGTACATGCATTTCATTTATAAAAGTTGTTCCATCCAATCATCTCAGTTTTGGTAAGAGTGTGATGATATAGAGAGGCATTATGATTTAACACAGTGGCTTTCAAACGTTTTTAGCTGTGACCCACATTTTTCATGATGACCCAGAACATATGCACAAACACACAGATACACACACACACACACACACCTGAAATAAAACGTAACAAAACAATACTGACTGTGTTTGAGGCACTCTAATAAGTTCTATTCTTTTCTAATCTGTGACATTCTAGTTTTTTTAATTAGTCAAAGTCCATTAAAGTGATTTTACTACCTTAGAATTCTGCCATGGAAAATCTAAGTTCCACTACTTACTTGCTATGTGATCTTAGGCAAAGTTACCCAACAACTCCATCCCAATTGTCCCATCTGTAAAATGGAGTGAACACTAGTCTTTGTTTCATCTAGTGTAGCAGTTTGATATTATTTATAAATTCAAAAAAAGAAAGATTATGTTTGTAAACTCGTCTGTTTCTCTGGGCGTGATCCTCTTTGATTGTATTAGATTCAGCTGAGATGTCTTTGATTAAATTATGTTAAGATTAGGGCTTTGACCCAACCATGTTAGTAGAGTGCAACTCAGTTTAAGTCCCTGCTCCCTTGTTGGGCTACATAAGTGGACACTCACTCAAAAAGACACACAGAAGAAGATACACAGGAAGAGAGAACTTTGTCATGACACAGAAGAAGAGAGAACTTTGATCCTGTGGCCCTGGGAAGAGAGACAAACCCTATGCCAGCCTGTAGCTGAGAGAGAGGAAGGCTGAACCCTCTCAGAGATCGGCAACCATTTTGCTTCAACACATGGCAACTGACTGGTAAGAAACCAAGCTTGAGTTTGACTCTTTAGGGCCTTGTAACTGTAAGCTTTTACCCCACATACATACCCTTTATAAAAGTCAGCAGATTTCTGGTACTTTGCATCAGCACCCTTAGGCTGACCATTACATTCAGTGTTGTGTTGGGAAGACTAAATGGAAACTGAGTTGAGGAGGAACCAGCACATATTAAGCTCTCAATGTAAGTTGTTTGTTGTTATCCTTATGAGTACACTCACTATTGATGAGAATATAAATTATTTAATACTTTTCTGAAAATGATTGATTAATATGTAGCAAGGGCTTTAAAAGAGTTCATGCCCTTTGACCCATTTTTAAGAATTCAGTATTCTACCCCACAAACAAAATCTACAAAAACTATAAATAAAGATGTACATAAAAGGATATTCATGGAGACAAAAATTACATACAACCTAAATGCCAACAATATAAGACAATATTAGATAAGTTATTTTATCTGTAAAGGAGAATAATAGACAAATATTTACAAAGTGATTATAAAGACACAGGAAAATGCTCAGGAAATGTTGTCATGTGGAAAAAATTCAATACTGTTTGGTTCATAGAAAAAAGTAGAAACAATCAAAATATCAGTTATTCTGTCTGTATTGTGGATATAAGAGCACATTTTATTCTTAATACTTCTTTTGTATTATCCTAGTTTTCTACCATGAGCATATATTACTTTTACAAACAGAAAATAAAAATAGTAAAGAGGGAAACAGAAAACTAAAAATTTGCTATTTAAAGCCTGCACTTTGATAAGATGTTTTTAACATTAATTTCTCTGAAAAAAAGATCTATTCAAAAGTGCTCATACTGACTAAAAATCACACCTCACAAAACTCCAATGGAGCACAATGTAAGACTCAGTTATTTCAAGTCTACATATGTCCAATAACAGACAATGAGGCGTTTATTATCACATTCCTGGTAGAATCAAGCACATTAGACCTGTCATATTCCATAATAGGTTTCCATATCCCTAAAGGAAATATTTCTGAATGTGAAAAAACCTTTGGGAGAGAAAAAGTATCAAGATAAAAACTTGGGTTTCAACAATATAGGATTGTCCTGTTACATTAACTCTATCACCAAGTATTAGAAATGAGACTCCAATTTTAACTTTGTGGTTTAATACATGTTGGCAGCATCTTGTCCCTTGACCCCCGGGGGAATAAAAGCTATATCAAATATAGCTGAAAAAGAACCATTTTTATTAAATTTAGAATTAAGCAACCTAATTTTTTAGGTCAAATGTAACCAAGGTATAAAGTCATTTCTACTCTGAAAGCTTCACATTTATGCTGCTGACATTAACTATATTAGACTGGAGTAGAATATAGTAGATAATCCTCCAGCTACAAGATCCCAGGATTCCTCTGAAATCAGTTAGTGTTGTTTTTTTTTTTTTTTTCCCCAGCTATAAGAATGGAACTGTTTGGCATAAATACTAAGTGGCCTGAGATATATGTACTTCTCCTAATGAGAACACTCCCGAAGCTACCTGAATGTAGATGAAACTCTAAGCGGCCCAGTGATGCCATGGATAATGAGAATAGATAGTGACAGTGAAAAGGAGATGTCTATCTTTGTGTAACCTCTAGGTGGGAGGAGCTCAGGGGTTCACATATAATTTCTTAGCCTGATGGAAGGGATCACCGGGTCAGGCTAGAATGTCCATCCCATATCTGTAGCATCAGCAGGAGATGATCAGCCGGATAACTGAGCCTAGTCTAGAGAAATTCTTCAAAAAGAATCATTGCTCCATAGTTAACTCTTTCTAATCTCCTTCGTTTGTGATCTCATTTATCTTCTGGAAGACAGCACAGCATAATGGAAAAGAACACAGGTTTTGGAACTAGTCAGATGTGGGTTTAAATCCCAGTGATGCCATTTATTATCACCATCTGACCTTAGTAAGTCATTTAACCACTTGGAACCTGAGTTTCCCTATCTGTAAAAAGGAGGAAAACATTCTACACATGGGAGTATTGTAAGAATTGAGTGAGATAACAATGAACAAATATTCTGAATGTATCAATGCAGTGCTAATGTAGCAAACTGCTGTATAACAAAGAACTATAAAAGCTCATTGGTTTACAAGGATTATTCCTTCCCCTAAGACCAGTGACTACTCCAGATATATTCTTCTCAAAGAAATGACAGATACATAAGATCTGTCCAACTACACAAGTATATTTCAAGCATCTGCTCACATTATGTCTGCTAAAGTCCTTTTAGCTAAAGCAAGTCACATGGCAAACCGAACATCAGTGGGGCATGGAAAACACCCGTTCCTCAAAGGAGAAACTGCAAAGTCAATGGGCAAAGGGGTTGGATACAGGGAGTGGCAAAAATTGAGAAACAAAATGCAATTCACTATGGTAACCCAGTGCCTGGCACATGCTAAATATTCAGTAAGTTCTGTTTGTGTTCCTTTCCCACTCCCTCTTTCCCAGTTCCACTTGCCATTTTTAGGAATTTTCCTATTATTCCACTTTGTGATTGTGGCAATTTGAGTTTTTTGTGAACTCCAGAAAATTGTTCTTAAATTAATCCACTTCTGTGGGTATGAACCTATTTAAGTGGAACCTTTGACCAGCTTACTTCAGCTAAGGGCCATTGATTAGATTATTTCTGTAAGGCATAGCCCAGGGTGGGTCTTAATTCTCTTATTGGCATCCTTATAAATGAGACGAACACATAGAGAAAAAAAAGACCATAGACATAGAGAAAAACCCCCAGAAGCTGAGAGATAAGGCCCTGGAAGGGCCCAGGAGAGAGAAAACCACAGGAGGAGAAAAAAAGTTAGAGGAAATCAGAAGCTGTAAGCAAGGAGACCCAGAGTTGATGGAGAGACAGCAGACACTGCCATTGTGCCCATTGTACCCATTTTGCCCTGTCACATGACAGGAGTCCAGGATCACTGGCAGCCATGTCTTTTGGGAGAAAGATTTGTCTGATCCTTGATTTGGACATTTTTCTCAGCCTCAGAACTGCAAGCTTATAAGTTAATAAATCCCCATTGTAAAAGCCAACTCATTTCTAGTATATTGCCTTGGGCAGCCTTTAGCAAACTAAAACAGATGATGTTCTATATTGAATACAAATATAATGTTTTTAAGAATTAACATAATGTTCTTAATAAGAAAATGCTCTTTTGCTTTATGAAAGGTTCATGTGCGGGGAAGATTGTTTCTGTAAACGACACACAGTACTTGCTTGTTCATTTCCCTGAGAGGTTTACAATCAATTAGGGATGTACAATGTGTACAAGTAATTTAAATTGTATTTTTCGGTGTGCCCTACTTCACACTTTCCTGTGTTGAACTTCACCTGCTGTTATTTTGTTCAATTAACTATGTTTGTTCCACAATTATCTAATCTAGTTAGTATGTTCTGGGAGTCTTTAAAGCTCCTTTCTCATCTTTGCCATGACTAAATAATTTATCATCTGATACATTTACCTGCTTGCCAGTCAGCCCTGCTTGTCAGAGAGTTCTTTGAAAATATGAACATTTCAAGTCCCAGAGTAGAAGGTGAGGATGTTGTACAATTAATTTCCTTTCATGCTGTGACTTGTCTTTTTCTCTTCCTTGTTTTACTAAGCTCTCAACTTATTTTTAATCCATAATAGAATTTTACATCCCACAGCAATGCTGCCAGTTTCTTTGCATACTTCTTTATGAAACAAATATGAAGATCTTATCAAGATGTCAACAGTCACAGTTAATATCTTGAGGCAAAGTTAAGATAACTGAAGGGTTCATGCGGAATTTTAATCCTTAGAAGCTAAAGTTTAACATTAGGATGTGTATTTAACCCTTAAGATG
The DNA here is from genome assembly GCA_026826555.1 of Tolypeutes matacus. NCBI lineage: Eukaryota > Metazoa > Chordata > Mammalia > Cingulata > Chlamyphoridae > Tolypeutes > Tolypeutes matacus. The sequence goes on from JAKSZT010053887.1 coordinate 89,744,520, forward strand.
TCTTATTTCAGAGGAAGAGCAGCAATGTTTATTTACTCTTCTAGTATCTGACAGGCACTGCTTGGACATGTTCAGACATTTTATTCCAATTCAATTTTCACTACAACCCTACCAAGTTGTTAGGGTTATCTCCACTTTACAGATGAAGAAACGAAGGTTAAATGAGTTTAAGGGACTCAACAAGGGTTACCAGCCACCAACGAATAGAGCAAAAATGTCAACCTTTTAATGGTTGATTCCAAAGCCTATTTTTTTCCCTCTAAACCTCACTTAATAACTTCCTCATTCTTTTTTATTTTCTGGCTCTAAGTAATAAATAAAAATCTCACCACCCCATAATGATATCGAACAGAAATGTTGTGTCTCTAAAATAATAGGATAAAACATCACTTTTTTCAAACTATACTCTCTTCCAATAAATAAATAAATAAATAAATTAATTAAAACACATGCTTTACTATGAGAGTTTCTTATACCTAGGTCTCCAAATTCACTGGGCTTCTCTATCTCTTGCCATATACTATTTTCAAACATTTGTGATCAAACATCCTTATTATAACCATTTCCAATGTAAGTACAGTGGCTATTATTTATGGTAGCTATGTTCTAGAAACTCACCATAAACACTGAGTTAGCAAAGACAGAACCATTGTCTCTAGGGGAAAGACACTAGGTCCCTACATGCTTTGGTCACAACATTTCCATCAACCAATCAATACATAACCTTGTTTTGTTTTTTTTTTTTTTTTTTTTAGATTTTATTTATTTATTCATTTATGCCCCCCTTGCTGCTTGCGCTCGCCGGGCCAGCCAACCACGCCGCGCAGGCGGGCCCGCCCTCACCAGGAGGCCCCGGGAACCGAACCCGAGGCCTCCCACATGGCAAACGGGAGCCCCACCGATTGAGCCACAGCCGCTTCCCCATAACCTTGTTTTATGTGTGTTTCTGTTTAAAGACACCCTATTTAATATATATTATTGATTCATTAACATTGAACTCAAGGCCAGCAGCACTATAACTCATGCCTGAACAAGATCTAACAAAGATATTTTCTCTCTAAGGCACATCACAGCCTTCTTGTGCTTAGGAACACTAGAAAGCACTTCAGTTCTATGTTTAGGGGGCATTTTATACAGTGAAATCACCAACAAAAATACAAAATGCAAAAAACATGGTACAGAACAGATCACAAAAAGGATATTTGTTTATAGTAAGTGAACTAAAACGAAGAAGCAGAGCATCACCTTGTTTGACCACCGCTGGGAATGTGCTGGTCGGCAGCTCAAATTTTTCACCGCACTGCACGTGACCACAAATGACTAGGAAAGCACCACACAAGCATCGATTGGGGGGTTACAAATAAGTTTTAGCAAGTAGGCAAATTCGCAAATATGGTGAATTAACCTGCAAATAATGAGGATTGTCTCCATACTGATTGATAATTCATTTACATGCACTACTTTTGATCTGTATATTGTCAAATAAAGCTAATGTCATTCTTACTTTTTAAAGAACAAACATAATTAGAAGTATAGTTTTAATATCTCTTCCTCCACCCTGATGTTAGAGACCAGTACTCAATTATAAGTTCCTTGAGGTCATCAATAATGATTTTTTAAAAAGATTTATTTTATTTATTTCTCCCTCCCCCCTCATTGTTTGTGCTTGCTTTCTGCTCTCTGTGTCTATTTGTTGTGCACTCTCTGTGTCTCCTCATCTTCTCTTTTGGAGGCACTGGGAACTGAGCCCTGGACCTCCCATGTGGGAGAAAGGTGCTCAATCGCTTGAGCCACCTCCGCTCCCTGCTTTGTTGTGTCTTTCATTGTGTTTCCTCTCTGTGTGTCCTTGTTGCATCAGCCTGCTGGGCCAGCCCATCATGCTAGTCCATCGGGTCAGCTTGCTGTCTTGCTTGTTCTCTCCAGGATGCACTGGAACCGAACCCAGAACCTCCCATGCACTGGCACCCAAATGCTTGAGCTACATCTGCTTCCCTCTCAATAATGTTTTATGAGCCTCTGACTCTTCAAGACCCAGCACATACCTGGAACACACTAGGCATGTGATTGAGGTTTATAAGAAGGATAATGAATGAAGGAGCTGGGTTTTTTTTTTTTACAGAAGTTCAGAGCAATGCCTTTGTTTTAGCTCTCTAACTCCAGAAAAACACCTTTTCCCAAGGACACAGCAGACCTTACATTCTTCCTCCAAATAACATGAATTTCCCCATGAAATGAATCCACCTTGCCAGCACAAGGCTCTAATCCCCACTCCAAGGTGGAAATGTTCTTAGGAAAGAACACTGAAGCAAGACCTCCTGAATTGACTTTCAGCTCTGTCACTGGCTAACTTCATGCCCTTCAGCAAGTCGCTCCAGCCCTCTGAGGCCCTTTCTAATCATCTAGTAGAGAGGGTTGGAATAGGTAATTATTAATAACCTTTCAGCTATGCAAGTGTAAATAAAAGGATGCTTGTAATTTTCTTCTAAAAGAAAAGTTATATTGTATATATTCCAAGATATATACAAACAACTTGAAAAAATAATCACTTGGACCAATCCAATAACATATAGAGTAAAAAAAAAAAAAAAAAAAAAAATCCAGAAGCTGTTTTTTCTTCTTCATATTCCTTAGTAAATAAGCAAATGATGTTCAGAGATGAGTAAGGATGCAGCTTGGTTTTATGTTCTGCTGGATCTGCACGCAGAAAACTTTGTAAGAGATACTATACTTTAGTGCCTCCCACATAAATCCAATATCTATAAATTCCAAACTCTGTTCTCCTGTGACACCTTCTTTTTGGTGGAATCTTAGGAGAGATAAAGACAATTAAATTAAGGATAATGAGTGATGCAATAAAACAATAGCCATACAGTTCATTGCACTGATACATTACTTTTAAGGAATAGATACAATGTTATTAAATTTATAGAAATGTTATTATAGGAAAATACAAATAAAGGTGGGCAGGGGTCAGGGAGGAGATAATCTTTCTTAGAATAGCTGAAAATTTCCATTTTAGAGAAAATAGCATGTATTTATATATTTATATATATCGTATATAAATCATTCTGCCAGACATACATTGTGTCTAAAAATTGCCTCAGGATTTTATCAAGCACCAATACTAATGTGAAAGATTGAAATAAGTTATGATGTATAAATGGAAAATTCTGCTCTCAGATGGCAATTTTCTGTCAGAGATCTGCCCTTTATCACTTGAATTAGATCTATTTGCCTTCCTGGAAATAAACATTTTTATCAGAGACTGAAGCACTGTCCCCATACAAAAGAGAAAATTTAAACACTCTAAAGTTTCACAAAGAAAACCTCTGACTTCCCAATATTTATTATTTTGAATGACAGAAAAGAAAAGTCATAAAATAGGCAAAATCGAAGAGGATAAATTCTAATATGTATTCAGCTGGACTAAAATAGAATCCTTAATTTTTTTTCCTTAACATAAAGATTTTCTTAAGGAAACTCAACAATTACATGTTCTGTGACTCTGGACAATCTCCTGGGAAATAAAGTGAATTGGGAAAGGTTTTTTCCTGGTTTAAATGTCACATCGTTTGCACGGAACAGTTCTATTGCTTTTTTCCTCATTCTACTAGAGAACTTCTCACCACCCTGTGGGAACCAGGGCAAAAAGCCCCCACAGCCATCATTTGAGCACCTCCTATAGGCCAAATGCTTTCAATATGTCAGTCACTTTAGCATGGAGAGGATAGTATTACCCCCTTTTAACAACAGGAAATTGAGGCTCAGAAAAATTGAATAACTTGCTCTATAATGCTGATATGTGGACAATCTGCTGATATTCTGGATGGTCCTGTCTCGTTTTCACATCAGCAAGGTGGAATAAAATATAAATTCTTCCAGATACTCCTGTTATCTCATGCAAGATGAAGCCCTACTATTTATTGGTTTGACTTGCCATTGTAGGCATTTTTTAATATTTAAAATTGAGTACTTAATTTTTTTCACATACTAAAATTTATTTTTAAAGAAGTTTTAGATTACAGGAAAGCTACATCAAAAGTATAAGTATATACCCTACCCCCTCCTGCTTTAATATTTTCCCCTTTAATAACATCTTTCATTAGTATGGTACATTTGTTACAGTTGATGAGCCAATACTGAAGTATTGCTACTAACCAAGGTCTATAATTTATATTATGGTTTACACATTGCATCATACAATTTTATAGGTTTTGATGAAATGTATAATAGCTTGTATCCGTCATTTCAATATCATGCAGAACAATTCCAGTGCCCTGAAAATGCCCTATGTTCCACTTATTCTTCCCTTACCTACCCATCAGAACTTCTGGTAACCACTGTCTTTATATCAATGTTCCAAGTTCTTCTGTTACTACAATAATAATGTCTACTTTGGTCCATGGTTGCATTTCTCCCTTATATTTGCTCATTTCACAATCTTGGGGATTTACAGAAGGTGATGCCCACAGTGTTTCAGAATGAGAGGGGCTTAGATCTTATGGGACAGCTGGGAGGAACTATTTTGCTTGCAGTTGCACATACTCTTTGTTTTTTGGGATGAAGTTTGTCCATCATCATTTTCTCAGTTGTCCTTGGCAAGTCTGATGAACTGGAGAATAAGTGTTGGCTATAACTCTGCAGAGATTCAGGGCTCAACCAGCATATGAACAGACTGAAGATTTAAGTCTCTAGGACATATGTTTTATAGTTATAGTGCTAATTATAGGTTCAAACAAAAGGGATAGAAGAATCATGTGTAGGGAAATTATAAATGAGTCTAACTCTGTTACATTGGGGAAATAGGTTATAATATATTCCAAGGTAAGGCCCACTGATGGGGTGCTGATTTCATGGGGTTGTGTGCCTTGCCTATAGTGTCCAGATGTCTCTCCAGCCCTCGGGAGCACCCTTGTTTGAGGCTTTGTGGCAATTGGTGGGATCCCCCTGAGACATGCATAAGTGTAACCTTTGAAATGAACTTCCAACTCACTTTGAAATCCCCTAGCCATATAAACTCTTTTGTATGTAATGTTCCCCCCCTATTGGTCAAGATCTTTTTCCAAATGCATCACTGGTTAGTGCTTGGTATTAATCCCTTGGTACCAGGGAGGCTCATCACCGAGAGTCACGTCCCATACCAGGGAAGGTAGTGAGGTTATTTGCTGAGTTTTGATTAGAGAGAGGCCACAATTGAGTAACAAGGAGGTTTTCAGAAGGTAACTCTTAGACAATAGTTATTAGACTAGGTTTCAATGTACAAGCACTAATATTGAAGGCTTGGCATATTAGTCTGCTCTCTTTTATTAGACACTGCCCATGTACTGTAGAGATTCTTGTCACTCTATTTGAGAACATAGCAGGACCCCAGAATGAGAGTTTAATATTTTGTTGGTTATTGTGTAGGTTTCCACCCTCTAAGATAATACCCTATGACAATATGAACACATTCATATACCTTAGAGACATGTCCCAGGTGCATCCTTCCTCACATATCCCCCCATCACCAATACCCTGCACTAGTGACCCTCCCCTGCCATAGATGTCAAAAGAACACTCCCACAATTGTATTCTCAACCACAGTCCTCAACTTCCCCAGAGTTCACCTGTTCCTTCCTCCAGCCCTCCTGTCAGCTCCATGGATACCCCAAACCAGCCATCGCCAAACCCACTCACATGAACCACTTAATTTTTAAAAAAACAAATCTAACAAGCCATAATTCCTTTATTAACCCTGCATAATCATAAAGTTTAAACCAGGAAAAGCGAGTTATCCAGATGTATAAAGAAACCTACTATAGTAATAGCTTTCTCCTTAGGAGTTGATAGTGTTTTTATATCTTTCATCCCATTTCTTGCAGCATCTTCCTATAAAATCTAATTACCACATTTTGTGATTAGTCATAGGTTCCAAAGCCTGCTATTTCTAAATTAGCTCACCAAAGAATATATAAGAGGAGAGAGAGATTTTTTCATTGACTTAGATTTGCCCCCCACTCCCCCCCAAAAAAACAGAACTGAAATAAGAACTCAGAACATGAGCCTATGTTCTAATTGTATATAATTCCAACCCATACCAATAGGCTGGAATGGCTTTCCACTGAGGAGTGATTCTTCCCAATCTGACACTGCTGCCTATTTATGCCCTTCCCCCATTTACCTCAAAGGAAATGAGGACAGATACTAGAATCATGATCAAATGAATTTCTCCATTTTTTCCACAGCATCAAACACATACACATGCGCACACAGACATACACTTATTTATTATTTATTTCTTTATTAGAGAAGCTACAATACTTTGTCTTTGCTTTGTAAAGCCTGGTAGTTACATAGGTCCAGACAAGAAGTGTTTGTGCCATTTTCTCTGGGATTCTGCAAGCTTCGAATTTCTCACAATTTTCTTTCCTTAAAAACTAGTGAATAAAACGACATACTTATGCAGAAAAAATACTGCCATCCACACCTTTATACATAACTAGACTAGTAATTAGACTCTGAATTTGATAATGAAATTAGCCTTGGGAGGTTTCACATACATTCATTTCATTCAACATGTCTTTTCCCAGCTCAAGCATAAATTTTCATGGCAATTAATAGATATTCACTGCAAAAAAGGGATGAGAATGGATAGTCTCAAACAAAACCAAAATAGCACTAATGTCTTCTCAAAATGCACAATTGGAGCACCACTGTAGTGGCTCAGAGTTATCTGAAATACAAGGCCTCATTGTGGTGTTTAAATGTCCCACTTAGTCCTCCTGAGCTTGGTTGACAATACATTTATACAATTACCATATAGTAAATAATGTATTTCATCATCTTATTATCATGCAGAAAGCTACATAGATGCAAATTAACCACATTGATACCAACTCATCAAGTAATGTGTGTTCTTACTAAAAAAAAAAAACAGTTGTTCTATCCTTTGCCAAAAAACTGTAACTTGTTAACTTTAGTGTCCTCATTTCTAAATTTACAAAACATACCTCAGTGTCTCAAAAACCAAATGAAATAACCTATGTGACAGCTGGCAGTTGCATTACCAGCTAACACAAGTATAGCAACTAACATCCAGCCCAAGTAAACCAGACATCAAGGTCCCGTACACTGAGGTCTGATACTGACTTATTATACTTAAAAGAAATTTCCAGGTGGTTTTTCTATTTGTACTTGGCCTCTCCTCATTGTGTAACAAGGTCACACCACACTTTGCCAGTAAAAGCAAAACCAGATCTTGGGCTCTTTCTCTTTCTCCACTTTGTTTTGCTATTCATGAAGTGAAGGAAGGGGTGCAAATCTTGCCTGGATAAGTTTGCTTTGTGCATCTTAGCCACTCTGTACCGAATCTAGGGAGCAGTCTCGTAAATCTGTTTTGTGGACCACAAGGCCTATCAGTAAAAGGTTGTGGGTAAGTAAGTAAGAACAACTCAAAATAAATGCCCTACTAATGTTGGGTCAGGAACTATCTACCTATATTCTCACAAGAAAAATGTACTTATGAATTATATTATAGACAGTCAACTCAAAACTTGCCATTCTTTGGGACTATTTCTGTTCACAGTCTTGGTACAGAGTTCATGAATTTGTTGCTATAATTCATGCATTCCCTTGACATGTTTCTACTTGAATAGGTCTCGTTTCCACTGGCTGTGAAGAGCAGACATGAAACCAGAGCAGCTGAGGTAGAGGAAGGCAAGAAATACAACTCAATAGTCAATGGGACAGTGGAGTTTTTGCACTGCTAGTTCTCAAAGGCGAGGGCCTGTGTCCTCTAGGAAGACATGAGAATCAATTGGTGTGGTAGACTATTTCTCAAGGTGACAGCAAAAATCCTTCCCATCCTTGTGCCCTTTCACAAATGTGACTGAGCCCTCTTCTCATCGAGGGGTGGTGTCTATTTCCCCTTCACATGAAGCCGGCTGGCCCTGTGACTCACTTTGACCCATAACTATGACAGAAGTGAGGCTATGTGACTATGGGGTCTAGGTCTTAAGTGAATTTGCAGCCTCCATTTTCACACTCTTGGATGTTAGACACCATATAAAGAAGCTGTGGCTAGACCACCGTGGGATGAATGACCATGTGGACAAAGAAAGCGCCTAGCTTTCCAGACATCCCTATCAAGGCCATGGACATGCAGGTTTGGGGGAGGCCATCTTGAGCCTTCTTGCCCTGTGCAGCTAGCTGCCAGTATGCCATGCCCTGGTGAGACCAGCAGAAGAACTATTGTGCCAACCCACAGGATCAAGAGACATTAAAGAGTGTTTGTTTTAAACCACTAAGTTTTGGGGCGGTTTGTTACACAGGGATTGATAGCTCAAACACCTGAGGGCTTTTGTGAAATGCCCATGCACCTCTAAACCCCTTTCTTGGACTCTGATACACTGCCTCCCTTCCCAGGAACGCTAGACTTACCAGGTGAGAATTTACAAGGTGACCTTTTCCTGCCCTCAAGTTAGTAAAGTGAAGACAATTAATCACATTACAAGCCAGCGTGTATAAGTGCCACAACGAAGGGAACATGATAATTTTTCACTTTATCAAAAGTGCCCCCTACCCTTGTTGTCAAAAAAAGATTGAGAATCACTGGTTTAAAAAACCACTAAAAGTGATTCTCAACTCTGGCTGCACAGTCACTAATCTGGGGGATGTTTTAAAGATCCTGATACCCAAGGCCCACCTCAGACTAACAAAATCAAAATTTCTAGAGATGGGACCCAGACATCATTACTTTCTGAAATCTTTCCAGGTGATAAAAATATGTGGTCAGTGTTGACAACCACTTCTGTACTTTTTGAAATACCGAAGTACTTAATGTACTTCATAAATTCAGATTAGCATGCACTCAACACTAAATCAAGACCATGAATTAAGTTGTGGAGAGGATCATTGTAATTACAAAATCATATTTACATTCTTAAAGACTTTTTTCAAGTCATTAATGATTGACGTTATATATAGATGCTGCTGATAACTAAAAGTTATTCACTCATTCATTTTATTATACAGCAATGGGAGTTGTTGTGATTTAGGAAGAGAGTTTTTCATAAATTTGGTACATTTGCATTTTATATGTAATTAATGTCCCTTTTATACCCTGTGAAGGTTTGGAACTGTATATACCCCAGAAAAAACACGTTCTTAACTCTAATCCTTCCCTGTGGGTGTAGACCCATTGTAAGTAGGATCTTTTGATGAGGTTACTTCAGTTAAGGTGTGATCCTTCTCATTCAGAATGGGCTCTTAATCCTATTACTGGAGTCCTTTGTAAATGGAATGAATACTCAGAGAAAAAGAAAGACATGGAAGCAAGAAGCTGACATCAGTGAAATCGAGAAGAAAAGGGAGAGACGAGCAGATGCCGCCAGGTTCCTTGCCATGTGGCAGAAGAGCCAAGGATCTCCAGCAGTCAGTCTTCAGGAAGAAAGCATCACCTTGATGATGGCTTAATTTGGATGATTTTCCAGACTCTAACCATAAGCAAAAAAATTCCCATTGTTTAACCTGAACCCATTTCATGGTATTCCTTTGAGAAGCCTAGGATGAAAATACAACCCTTCCCCACAAATCCATCCTTTGCCTACCATGGGCTATGTCCATCCTTGCTCCAGGAGTCCTTACTAAATATGCTAGACTCTGGTCCTCTTCCTCGACACAGTGGAAAAGAAGGGGTTGATATCACCTCCACTCCTGAGCTGTCCACTCAGTCACTGCTCTCCCACACCAAGGGTTCATCTCAGCCACTCCCCAATCTGATCCATCATTTTCCACTTTGCTGGTCATCCCTAGATCCCTGGAAATAAGCCCTTCTCAAAAGCACGTGCAGTCTCTGTGTGGGCATCCATGGGGAGTTGAATTAGGGATGGGTCATTCTTCCCAATGCTTTTGTGTCCCTCATCTTTTCCTTCCACCACTGCATAGGATAGAATAGGTATATATTTATACATATGCCTTTACTGAGAATTTGAAGACCTGAATGAAGTCATATTGCACCACTGAAAACAACCAGGAAAGGGACAGTAAACATTTCTACTCTCAAAAAGGCCTGTGAGGATGTGGAACAACTGGAACTCTCATACACTGCTGACAGGAATGCAAAATGATACAACCACTGTAGAATTGACAGCTTCCTTTAAAGTTAAACATACATTTATGTTAAGACCCAGCAAACCCACTCATAGATATTTATCCAAGGGAAACAAAAACTTTTGTTCACACAAAAACATGTGTGAACAAAATGTTCACACATATAAAATATACATGATTATTCGTAATTGCCAAAAACTCAAATACTCTTACATTGATGAATGCATGAACAAACTGTGATACATCCATACAATGGAATACTACTGAGTCATAACAAGGAACAAACTATTGATATATGCAATAACATGGATAAATCTGAAAGGCATGTGTATAAATAAAATGAATTTTAAGAAACAATAAAATAAAATAAATAAAATGTATTATGCTAGGTAAAAGATGCCAGGCTCAAAAAGACAGAATACTATATGATTCCATTTACCTGATATTCTGGAAAAGGCAAAACTGTTGGGACAGGAAGCAGATCAATGATTACCAGGAACTGGAGGATGGAGAAGTAGACAAGGGGCTATGAGGAAATGTTGCATTGTTCTATATCGTCATTGTGACATTGATTACATACTGTAAAATAATTGAAAGCTAGTTAATAAAAAGTCAAAAAGACTTGAAACTAAGATTTCTAAGTAGGGAAAATGGGATATGTCAATATCAGTTCCACCTTTATAGTAAAAACCAGTGAGGAAGTAATTTGAAGTGTGGTGACCATGAAAATGCACCACTGAGCTCTCCTGCTATAGGAAACATAATTGACAGAAGGCTCTAGCTTCTGGGCTCTGAACCCACCATTGCATTAGCCACCAAGGTTGTGCTTCCCAGGGTTGCTCTCTATCAAGGACAGCATATGCCTGGAGTACTAAGACAAGCTACTTCCTTCAAGATGCAGAACTCCTTGGGTGGATGGACCTCTTTGGCTCAAGGACTTCTAGCTGAAACTTTCTTAGTACTATGCTGCAGTCAGAGACTCTGTCTTTCCAATCCTCTTTCCTTTCCTCTCTCCTTCACTGGAGTCAGAACTACATGGGTCTGACAGCTCTCCCAAGTTTCCTTTGGCTCCCTCCCATTTGCCCCTTGCAGGTATTTCCCCCAATAAATTTCTTGCAGTCTAATCCCATTTTGGTATCTGCTTCTCAAAAGGACCCAAAATAACAAATGGGCCAAAAGAGGTGAAAATAGTGATTCTCATTCCTTTAGCCCATTTTTAACAATGAAATTCAACATTCATCTAATATTTTTGGACACCTATAGTACAATGATCCATATAACAACTAAAATCATAAACCTGCAAAGGATTTCTTTGCTATAGTTGTTTTCCAAGGTTCTGTAATTTTGCATTTCATATTACTTGGCCTTTGTTCAGTAAACTTTTAATATTGTAAAGAAATATTGGGTATCATGTAAAAAGAAACATTGCATAATATTAAGGGGAAGAAAAGAAAATTAAAACTTGTGGGTGGTCCCAAATGTTTTAAATATATTTGTGTGCAAAAAGAGAGAGAAGACTAAAAGACAATACAGAAAAATGAATGTTGGTTCCTGAGTAATAGAATTATGTTCACTTCTTTCATTTTATTTTTCTAAATTTTCCAAAATTTCTGCAATAAACATTTTCATAATGAGCAGCCTTATGCTCATTATGTAACTAAAGTTACCTACATAAAGAGTTAAACTCTTTAAGGCAAATAATAAAAAGGTCATTTTCTAGTTTTAGATGCCTTGGCTAGACTCTTTCAGTGTGTTGTCATGGGAATTATAATAAACATAAGAATTGCTATAATTATTTTAAAACCTAGAAAGAGCCATGTATAATGTTTAATCTCCTAGATTATCTGGATCAGCCCTCTGTAATTTGATGTAAATATTTCCATAAGTCTTGTTATTAAAACCAAATTTGAGATTCCAAGTCTAAAAATGTGCTATAAACTAGGAGAAACCACCCTTTTAAATACAAGAATAAATACACGCTCAATGCTCATTAAAACTGAAAAGGACATATAAACACAACATTATTCTCAAAAGAGAAAATGTAGGGACAGTGATGTCTGTGTGTGAGCTGAGATTCAATGTCTACACACACACACACACTTTTTTTTTTCTTCTGCATGCAAACTCATCCACTTACCCTGGCTTCTTTTTTGCCCATGGCAAGAAAGTCAGTTGTGGCACAAGCCTGTACCTAAACGACAAAAGGTAAAAGACATTACAGCTTTATCTTTGGGAGATTTCATTTTGCTTGCTTTGTTATGTCTACAGCAAGCCAGGGTTTCATCGTTTGTGCCATTCAATTTCTCAACCAGAAGCCAGTTGAGAATATAATATAAATGCTTTATAACTCTTGCCAACACCCAGGACAGCCATTCAAATAGAACTACAGATTAAGAGGCCCACTGAATATAGAAGAATGAAAGCTCCCAGTCAAAAAGTTTGGGACAAAAAGGTACTAAAGTGTAAGAAATAATGGCATTATTAGAAATGTGGGATAATTTCTCCTTTCTTTGAGGAGACTAGTTTTATTTTTTAAAAGGCTATATTCAGTTTGAAGTACCGAGCTCAGGACTAAAACTTCTAGCTTTGACCTCTTGTCAAAATAGACTTTGAGCCAAGTTCCATGGGCCCAGGAGGCTCTCAGTGAAGGGTGAGAGCCATCTAATTTGGAGAAAATGTTGAAAAGTAGGAAAAAAAATTTTCTTTGGAAAATACTGAGTCTCTTCTGGAGTAATCAGAGTAATCTTTTACGCATTGCTATAAATTTGATGATTGCTTCCAATCTCAAATTAGTAGATTAAAATTTTTAAGTAATGCTTCCGTTAGACAAAGCCAACAGAACCTGAAACATAAGCAATCTCATTTCACAATACAGAGCAACAACAACAAAAAAGCTGGTCATTTTAATGCTCTACCTTAATTACCCACATGAATATAAAAATATTGAATTGAGAATTAAAGACACCCAAATTTTAATCTCAAACCCACCATCTAATAGCTGTGTTAATTAGAACAAGCAAACTGACCTCTTTTGTCTTCTTTATCTACAAAATGGGTTTAATAATACCATTTTGGTATTATTAAATATGTCAAATGCAAAGAATTATTTGAGGTTTGAATAGGAAAATGGCATATGAGTGCTTTGAACATTGTGAAACATTACTTAAAATAAAGGTGACTATTACTTCCGGGTATAGTTTATTAACGTACAGCACATGGAGAAGGTGGCAATATAGATTCATATTCCATCAGAGCAATGGCAAGAAGATGATAAGGTATGTGCAACAAGGAACAGGTAGAATTTTCTCTCTCCCTCTCTTCCTCTCTCTCTCACACATAACAGATACATGCGACACCCACACATCCCACCCCTAACCAAGACAGCTGCAGAGAGCAACTTGGATGATATAAGGAAGAGTAATATTTAAGAGCAAATTAAAGCTCCAGGTTAACTTATTAAAGAATAAAATTCAGGTGCTTGATATTCTTAGTATTTAATATTATTTCAATAGATAAAGGATTTCTTTCTTCTTATGTATACACATATATGGAAGAAAAATAAAATTCACCAGAATAAAATTGAGAGGGAAGAGTAAAATATTTTATTTGAAATTTAAACCAATCAGAAAAAACATAGGTGAGTAATCTCTTATGAAGGTAAAACTTTCTAAGAACAAAAGCAAAGGTAAGGGAGGCTGATATGGCACAAGCGATTGGGCTCCCGTCTACCACATGGGAGGCCCCGGGTTCATTTCCCGGCACCTCCTAAAGAGAAGGACGAGAAGAAAAGACAGGTAGACATGGAAAGAACACACAGCAAATGGACATAGAGAATAGACAGCAAGCGCAGACAGCAATGGAGGTGGGGGGGGATAAATTTTTTTTAAAAATGCAAAGGTGAAACTTCATAACCACTGAGATGGCTAGTACTAAAATAAAACAAAATAATAAGTATTGGTGATGATGCAGAGAAACTAAAACCTTTGTACAATACTGGTGGGAATACAAAATGGTTCAGTCACTGTGGAAAACAGCCTGGCAGTTCCTCAAAAAGTTAAAACCAGAATTACATGACCCAGCAAATCCACTGATAAGTATATACCCTAAGGAATTGAAAGCATATACTCAAATAGGTATGTGTAAATCAAAGTTAACAGCAGCCTTGTTCACAATAGCAAAAAGGTGGAAACAACCTGTGTCCTTCAATAGATGAATGAATAAACAAAATGTGCTGTACACATACAATAGGATGTTATTCCACCATAAAAGGAATGAAGTGCTGATACATGCTACAGCAGGGATGAATCTTGAAAACATTATGCTAAGTGAAACAAGCCAGAGAGAAAAGGACAAAGAGTGTATGATTCCACTTAAATGAAATATCTAGAATTAAGAAAATTTGGGGGAAGCAGATGTGGCTCAAGCGATTGGGCTGCTGCCTATCACATGGGAGGTCCTGGATTCAGTTCCTAGTGCCTCCTGGAGAAGGTGAGCTGCCTCAACAAGATGACGCAACAAAAGAGACACAGAGGAAAGACAATGAGAGACACAACAAACCAGGGAGCTGAGGTGGCTCGGGTGATACTTAACAAATGATTAAGATGACAAATTTATGTTATGCATGTTACCACAATAAAAAATATTATAAAGCAAAGATAAAAATGATAAAATAAATAATTGATAGAATTGAATAATAAAAATTAAAACATATCATAACAATATCATAAATAAAATATCATAAATAAAATTTAAAAGGCGTATGAGAAGCCAGAGAAATATCTGCAACACGTTAGCAAAAGATTACTCTTAACATGTAAATTATCCAAAATCTGATAATATGAGGTAATTATTCCAATTTTTAAAAAATGATATAGGACAGTTCACAAAAGAATAAATATAGTAAATGTACATGCCTTAAAAAGGTCAGTTTTCATCTTAGTAAAACTGTAAATTAAAATAAAGAAAAAACATTTTTCTCTTATCAATTTGGTAAAAGTTTCAGGAAGACCAGCACAACTATAAATGGCTGATGGGAATTTAAATTGTTGCAACACTTCTGAGAGGTCATTTGGTCATATACATTAATTCACTCATTTAGGATAAATTTGCTGAGCTCCAAAAGGAATGAGATACTCAGCTACAGACTGGAGGGAGAGCAGAACATGCAAAATCTCACCTATCAAAAGTTTACAATCTAGTGGGGAAAACAAACATTAAATTATTTTACAAATAGCCTAACAATCATTTTTGATAAGGCTGTCTTAATTTCCTAGGCTGCTCAAAGCAATAGCACAAAATGGTCCAGCTTAAGTAATGAGAATTTATTCACTTACCATTAGAGTCAGGAAAAATGTTCAAATCAAGGCCATGCTTTCTTCCTGAGGACTGGCTGCTGGAGATCCTTGGCTCCTCTGCCACATGGCAAGCCACTTGGTAACATCTGCTAGTTTCTCTTCTTCTGAGTTTCACTGATTTAACTTCTTGCTTCCTTGGCTTTCTCTCTCTCTCTCTCTCTCTCTCTCTCTCTCTCTCTCTCTCTCTCTCTCTCTCTCT
>JAKSZT010053887.1:89760171-89798959 GCA_026826555.1 Tolypeutes matacus
TCTCTCTCTCTCTCTCTCTCTCTCTCTCTCTCTCTCTCTCTCTCTCTTTCTCTTTCTCTCTCACTCTTGCTCTCACTCTTGCTCTCTGTTTCTCTTCATTCTGTTTATAAAGGACTCCAGTAATAAGATGAAGTCCCACCCTGAATGAGATGAGTCACACCTAACCTGAAGATCATCAGAAGGTCCTACTTACAATAGGTCCACACCCACAGGAATGGATTAAATTTAAGAACATGTCTTTCTGGGATACATACAGCTTCAAACTACCATAAGTGCTGTGGGAGTTAAGAATGATAAGATCTTTAATCATGAGGTAGTGGAGGTAGGTTCAGAGAAATGACACATAGGCAGACTGAAGGATGAGGAAAAGTAGCTAGTAGGGAGAAATACTTCAGTTCTGAGGCTGTAAAAATGTCCAAATCAAGGCATCATCATGATGCCACCTCACTGAATTATCCATCCTGTACTCCGGCCACATGGAAAGGTAAAATGATGGGTCTGCTGGTCTCTCTCTGCTTTCTCCTCCAGGCTCGCTTTCTCCCTGAGCTTAGCTCTCAGCAATCAGGCACATGGCTCATCTCTCCCCTCTCCCCTGGGCTTCACCTCTTCAGCTTCCAGTTGCTCCATGATTCCAGCCTCCGGCCTCACTCTCAGCCTCTTGGGGTTTCTCTGTATTTCCACAGCTATAGGAGAACCTAGAGTCCTCTCTCACCTGGCAGGATAAAATGGCAGCATCTCTCTTTCTCTGTGTCTCCCTGCATGTTTTTCCCATTTATGACTTCAGTAAAAGGATTAAGACCCACCCTAGGTCCTGCAATCTAATAAGGGTCCTTGACCGAAACAATCTAATCAAAAGTGATCTAATTGACATCTAGACACTATAGGAAGGGCAGAAACCTCAGGAAATTATCACCCCATCTGGGGGTCCTTACCTTGCAATATATGACCCATCTTCCCAATGTACCAGAGTTAGACTCATTTACATTTTTCTTGCACATGATTCTTCTGCTCCATTTATTTGAACCTATATTTAGCACTATACCCATTAAATATGTGTCCCAGAAACTTAAACCGTCCAGTTGTTCCTATGCCAGTTGAGTCCTGAATCTCAGCAGAGTTGCAGCCAACACCTACTCTCCAGTTCACCAAGGAGAACGAACAAAAGGAAATTGATGGACAATGCCCATCCAAAAAAAATAAATAAATAAACAGAGAATATCTAAAACTGCAAGACAGTTCCATCCATCTGCCCCATGGGATCTAATCCCCCTCTCAATTGGAAGAAGAGTAGGCATTGCCATCCCAAAATCCTCAAGATTGAGGAATGAACAAATATAACATAAGAATGCAACTATGGACTAAAGTAGACTTATGATTATTCTAGCAATGGAAGAACTTGTAACATTGATATAAAGACAGTGGCCACCAGAGGTTCTGAGGGGAGAGAAAAGGACGTGGAGCATTTTGGGGACATTGGAATTATTCTGCATGGTATTGCAATGATGGATAGAGGCCATTATATGTTTTGTCAAAACCTATAAAATTGTGTGGTGCAAAGTATAAACTACAATGTAAACTACAGACCATGCTTAGTAGCAATGCTTCAGTATGTTTTCATCAATTGTAACAAACGTACCACACTAATGAAAGATGTTAATGGGGAAAGGGAGGGGGTGAGTGGGGTACAGGGAATCTTCTATATTTTTGATGTAACATTTATGTAATCTAAAGCTCCTTTAAAAATAAATAAAAAATAGAGTCAATATGGATTTATAAAAAAACAAAGTGATGTAATCCAAAGGTCCCTTAACTGAATTTAACCAAAAGGCCCCACACACAACAGGCTTCCATGCAGAGAAATGGGTTAGCTTAAGAACATAATTTTCTGGGGTCCACAAAAGATTCAAACCAGGACACTCAGTTTGTATTTTTAAATAATTCCTTATGCAGAAAATTAATTAGAAGGGTACAAAAGTAGATGCAGGGAGATCAACTAGAGGGTTATTGACAATACTAAACTTAACCTGAGCCTGTCTCCCAGAAAACAATGGTGAAAAAAATCTCCCCAATTTCTTCCCCACATCCCCCCATGCTTTAGTATTCCAGGAAAAAGCTTACTGCAAAAATCTACCCTTCCCTATGAGTTAGCTAAGACTCCCTGTTCTGCTTTCTAAAACTTGCAAATGACTCCCTTGTTCACCTATGACAAGAGAAAACACAGACCCTTCCTATTTAGCCCCTCCAATTTCCTGACTTTTGTCTCATGGATGATTAGCTGATATTAGAACTGTTTATCCCCCTGAAACTAGCTAGAACAGACAGAAACATTCCTTTCAGCTAATTGACACTTTCCCTGAATGGAAAACAATCCCAATTATAAATTACCCACTCCCTATAAAACTCTAAAGGAAAACCACCTCCCTGGACCCTCTGATACTCATATCTGAGGTGTTCTCCTCATTGAAATAGCCTGAATAAAAGCAATCTCCTTACTTGCTTGATTCTTGCCTTTGACACTATTAAAATAATAATGGTATAAGATGATGAGCGAGGAGAGGGAGGTAGACTTGAGATCTGTTTTGGATATAGAAATTACAGAATTTGAGGTGAAGTATTGATACTGACCAAAAGTGGGTTCTTGCCTGATGCACTTTAAAGACGAATTCCTGAGACACTGGGGTTTCAAAGAAAGTTTTACTTGCTAACAAGGAGCTCAGATGACCTAAAAGTCTGTCTCCCCAAACTGCAGTAATTTGGATAGTTTTATAGAATCCAGGTTTAGCAGGTTTGTGCTAATGAGTAATTAGGGTGGGGCTAGCTCAGGTTCAAGACATCTGGGGATAGGGGTTACAAAACTGGGTTCAGTTACAAGGGCTTTTATGCATTTCAGAGAGGGGAGAATGGAGTGGTTACCATTTCAATAGAAATTACCATAAACAAAGGTAAGATTACTCTGGAATAATCATCACAATAGAGGTCTTTGTTTGAAATGACCATATACAAAGGGTGAAGTTGGTCTAGCCAGTTTCAGTAATTTCAGGTATTAACTTTTGGCCATTCTATAATATACTGGAGAAAAAAAAAATCTATATGATTCAAAAATCATAATAATTTTTAAATTCTTAATCCTCAGTTACAGTATGAGATATCAAGAAAAACTCCCAACTTCCTAAAATGAGCAACTGACCAACTAGGCAAGAGGAGGCATCATTCACTGGTAGCGTAAACTCCAGAGAAGTAACAGGTGGGAAGGGGGCAAGGAGGTCAGGTCCAAACATGTTGGGTGTGGCATGTCTATGAGACATTCAAACTGAAGATGTTAGAAAAGAGGTCAGAAAGAGATCTGTGTTGGAAATATAAATATAAACACAGAGTTTATATCTAAAGCCATGGGAGTAGCTAAAATAGATTAGTGTGGTAGATTGGGTTAGTACCCCAGTTTAGACATGTTCTTAATCCTAATCCACATTGTTTTGCACGTGAACCCATTGTAAATAGGACCTCTTGAAGGTGTTATTTTCAGTCAGCCATGGCCATCTGAAGTACGGTGGGCTTTTGTCTGGATTACTGGAGAAGAAACCAGAAGCCAGGGTAAGAGAAGGTCATAGGGAGAAGCAGGAAGTCAGCAGGAACCCGGGAGAGAAAGGAGAGGGCATTGCCATATAACTGGAGAGCCAAGGAACCTA
This sequence comes from Tolypeutes matacus, assembly GCA_026826555.1. NCBI lineage: Eukaryota > Metazoa > Chordata > Mammalia > Cingulata > Chlamyphoridae > Tolypeutes > Tolypeutes matacus. The sequence goes on from JAKSZT010053887.1 coordinate 89,763,858, forward strand.
AGGATTGCTGGTCAGTCAGAACACAACCGACCCAGGAAGGAAGCAAGCCTTTTAAGCCTTTCAAACTGTGAGCCAATAAATTCCTGTTGTTTAAGCCAAGTCATCTTGTGATAATTTTCATAGCAGCCTGGCAAATTAAGACAGTAGGCAAAGAGAATGGAGGGAGAAAAGGATGTTGCTGTTGAAATTGCTGAACTGTGAAGAAGAAAAAGACTATTGTGGGTGCAACGTTGCTAAGAAGGCAGATAATAGGAGAATGAAAAGTGTCTTTGGGATTTGGCTACCTGGAGGTCATTGGTATTTTAATGAGAACAGTTTCAGTCATTCTATTTCTAGGATTTTTTTCTAAGGAAATAGAGGGGCACAGAAAAAACATTAGGCTAAAAGATATCACAGAATTATTTTTAACAGGAAAACTCTGAAAACAATCTAAATGACTGAAAATCAGTGGCTGATATTTGTTCTATAAATGGAATGCTATTCAGCCCTTTCAAATATTTTTGAAGAGTATATAAGCATATTAAAATGTTAATTTTTAAAAAGCAAGATACCAAAGTATATAGTATGTATGATTTCAATTTTTGTAAAAAAAAAATAATAAAATCCCACAAAATTATATTTAAAGAAAATATATCAAGTTTATCTTTGTGTGAAATTATGGATGATTTCTATTTCTTCATATTTCTACTAATACAAAGTATCTTCCTTTAATAGAGAGAAAACTATAAAGCTGCCTATGTACCTCCGGAGCTCCCTGGAGTTTTTAGTGATAGTAAAACCAATTTTCACAATTCAAATATAAGTTTCAGTTGATGTGTCTCACCAATCCAAGACTGTTTTTTATGATATATTTGGAAAATATTTAATTAGGTATTTTAACATATTTTTTAATTTGAGAAGTTGTGAGTTAACGAAACAATCATGCATACCATACATCACCCCACCACCAACACCTTACATGTGTGTAACACATTTGTTACAAATGATGAAAGACCATCGTCATATTAGTACTATCTATAATCCATAGCTTTTATTTGGTGTATTTTTCCCACAAACCATCCTATTATTAACACCATGTGTTAGTATTGTATATTTGTTACAGTTCATGAGAGAACGTTCTCATATTCGTACTGTTAACCACAGGCCAAAATAAAATAAACTTAGGTTATGGGGAAAGAATGGGAAAGAATGAATGACCACAAATACCAGATGATAGGCTCAGGAAGGCCAGCCCCTCCTGTGTCTCTGAACCCCTCGGGAAGAGTTATAGGATAAGAGACTGAATGAAGCTTTGCTTCTTCTAAACTCAGAAAACCTGCATTTCTATTTTTTTAGCTGATTCTGCTACAGAAACTGCTAGATGGATGAAAATGAGACCAAAAAACCCCTCCCAAAGTTAAATTTTAGAATCCCTTTCTTTCTAAAGTGTTATAAATGGAACTGAAAAACAACTACAGAAAGAAAAGAACAGACATTGATCTAGGATACTGGTTTCAAAACTCAACTCTCAAATCCATTGTCTATCAAAATGACACCTTTGGGAGGAGGCTTAGAGATCTAGATAATAGCTTCCAGCTTAAAAAAAAAAAATACCCTAAGAGCAATAGAGTACATTTTGAATGGGTAGTTGAGTTTCTAGTGCCTGGAGCAGGTCACGCTGCTTGTTTTAAAAAAAAAAACAAAAAAACTGCCTCTAGCACTGCTATCATGCTTTTAAAACCAGCACTGTAAGTTTATGATAAAAGACAATAACTATTTGCAAAAAAATTTACAGTTAAAAAGTTATAGAAAATAGAAAAAACTCTTCGGTGCACACACACCCTCCAATACACATGTATACATACTTGCACACACATGCACACACACACACACCTCAATGAGATGCCTGCCTTTGTAGTCCTGGATTGAAGAAACATTGAAAACCTGGAGGCTGAAGTTACCACTAGATGTATAAAGGCAAATTTTAAGCTAAAAAATATTCTATCTTTTGTTTTTGGAATTGAGTTATAATTATCAGTGATTTGCAAACACCACACTTTTTGAGCACATTCATATGCATTTTTCTCTTTTCTATCCACCCACATACCCTCAAATGTTCTCAAGCAATACATATTGGTTCTACTTTCAATCTACCATAAACCAAGATTATTTTTTTAATGTATTTTATTTGCTTCAAATACAAATTCCACAATGACACCAGAACTTAAAACAATTCACAATTATAAGTTTATCTGTTTTGTGATAACTTTAATCATAAACGCTAATATGGAAAATCACTTTTATGAGATGACATGCAAATATATTTACACCTCTTTATATGTTAGCACAACTATGTAATGTATTAGAATATCTTGCTTAGTAATCTACCTCCCTTAAAGGCTATTATTTCTAATTATATTTGACTTTATGCCTCGATTCCTAAGAAAGATAAACTATCTACCTTTCATTTTGATAGATTTTAATTTTGCTAAATAGCATTTTTAACGTTTAGTTTCTGGGAGCTTTCATTATAGTAGATTGTTAGCAGCTTTGTTAGGATAATTTAATCAGTATCTCCTTTTATTGCTATAGGCTCAGTTTCCAATACACCTCTAAAATATATCTGCAAACTATGTTAATCTTTCTCAACAGGCAAAAATTGCTTTTTTTCTACTTAACAATTAATATCAACCATAGTAATACAAGGATTTAGCCATGTTTTTTCAACGACTTTGTCAACTTATTAAATCCAAGATATTTTTTTTTATTATTGAAGCACTGACAGGTATATAAAATTTTAGTTTGATGTCAGAGGCAGAATTTTCTATTTATCCTTTAGTTTTAATTGTTCCCTAAATCCAGGCCAGGACCATACACAGATGACTGGCCCAAAAACCCCAAATGCAAATGTCTAAGTGTCAAAAAAGTGGAGAATATGAGAAATGTAGAGCTGCGCTCTAAGTAAAAGGCTCTGACCCAACCAAAGGGACAGCTGCCACTCAGCACGGGGCAATTTTGGCTGGTAAAGAATGTGGACCAGGTGAAGCCAGAGCTTATGATTTATAAAGAGAAGGCAGAAATTCAGATTTTTATGTATACTCTCCAAACACATATACAAGCAATAAATGTTAAAAAAAAAAAAAAAAAAAAAAAAAAGAAAGAAAGAAAAGAAATGAAATGAAATAGAAAGAAAAGAAAAAGGAAAAGTGTGAGGGCCAGACCAAACAACCAAAAATGTTTCTGGGTTATATCCAGCCATCATTTTGCTACTTCGGGAGTAGGAAGCCCAAATTCCTATAGGAAGTAACTTGATAAAAGCTTTTCTCTCACTGTGCCTGAAATTTCCACCTTACTGTCTCCTCTGAAGATATAAATGATGATATTTAAGTGTAATTATGCAACCAGAAAGTAAAAATAATAATAATCTTTCTATCGTGGTTTATCAGTAAAATTAATCTGAAACCAACTGAAACAACACAAAACAGCCACGTTTTGATAATGGAGATGACGGAGGGTCCCTGGTTAAGAAAATTGTAATGGATTGTAGCATCAGAAAGTCTGGAATATAAGTGAAGCAACTGTTGGGCTTGTTCATGCAAATGAAGTACATAAGCTTTTGAGACTTGGAGGATTGACAGGCTCCAAAAGAGTCCCAGGCAAGAGGGACAAGGCTGAAAAGCTTCATCTATTTCTAAATGTTGCCATAGGCCAGCTTTGCTCTCAAACAACTACTTCTATTGGCAACTTAGGGTAATAAGCCGCAAATCAATTAATCAACTAAGTACAGGAGTTAGTTGCTGACTTTTATTGTCATCAGTCATGTTAAAATTAAACATCTTGTGAAGCATTCAAACATTTAAAAATCCTATTACTAAACCACCACCGAATCCTTGGCAACAAGGAATCAAAGCAAAAGAGGAATTTTAATAGTACAGCTGGTGTTTTTGCAAGCCAATTTGTTTATAGGTATTGGGTAGCAAACTAGAAAGTTCTTGTTGTAGAACTCATAAGAGGGCCAAATACCGATACAAGTGTTTTGCCAGGTTCTAAATTACATATCCCAAGTACCACGAGGTCAGATCACTACAGTCCCTCCTAGAGCTGGTGATTTTTGTTTCCTCCTCTCTCTCTCTCATTTCAATTACCTCCATTCTCCCTGTCCACTTTAACTCTTGTTTCTTCTGATAAAGTGCAAATACATGGTGTTCCTTCATCAAGACACGCTATGCTTGCTTGTACTATGGTTGTCTTCACTTAAACAACTTGAGGGCGGGAAAAGATCATGTTTTTATTCACTAGCATCTAGCAGGGCACCTGATAGAAATAGCCACTCCATATACTCTGAGGTGAGTTCTATTGATTATTGCATGTCCCTAATACTTACTGGTAGCTGCCTCGTCTTCAGCTATTCCCCATCAAACATCTGCTCTAGCTTCTTATCTGGTTTCACTGCCAGTCTTATCAAGAATGCTCTCCCATAAGAATCTGTCACCTACAAACTGTTTACAAAGTTTGCTTTTCATAATACACTTAAACTGGCTCTAACTTTGTGTCTTGGTATTGAAAAGGATTCTTTTTAAACTAGCTTTTCATTCAAATTTTAAAAATTGTTTTCTGTGATACAAAATTCTTCTACTATAAAACCTAAAATCTATTAACCACCTCCTCATGTAGTCAATAACTTTCCCTACACCTTTATGATGAAAAAGATCTGAGCTCTAGCACATTTACCTCTAAATTTCCTAGTGTTGCAAATTCCAGCCTCTTCCTAACCATTATTTAAGATTCTTTTGTGACATGATTCAGTCCCTAACAGGTATTGACTCTTCTTTCTGACAGCTCAAAGATACTCTCATCTATAGCAATAGACAAGGTTTAATTTCCTTTCTCTCTGTTAAAATAACTGCTAATAGAAATGACATTGCTGAAAAGTGAATATGAGTCTCGGTTTGGCTAGTGAATTCAATGTGCTTGAGTAGGGCATCCTCCATGTTTGTCAATGACCTTGGGAAATGTTATAATCCCATTTTGCTTGAACAGGCCCTTGGCAAAAGAAACACACAAGACCAGCTTCTCAACCTTTCATGTTCATATTAATCACCTGGGGATCTTGTTAAAATGCTGGTTCTGACTCAGGGGGTCTCAGGTAGAGTCTGAGATTTCGCATTTCTAACAAGTTCCCAGGTGCAGCTGATACTGCTGTTCCACAGACCACACTTAGAGTATCAAGGATCCAGGCAATGAGACTTTGGGACTCTTCCCCTGATGCTTTTTCAGATTTTCTTTTCTCCAAGGCCGCCACCCAATGGCTACTCCTGTCCTGTCCCTTGTTCCCCTCCTCCCCCACCCCCCGCCTGCCGCAGTAACCTGCCCAAGCCTGCCTCCTCTTCAGGATGTGTTCCACATGCTGTCCCACCCCGGTCCCTCATTACTCTTTATTGGTCGTGGGTGTGATTTCTATAGGGGTTCTGCCCTCAGCAAGAGAGAGATAGTCAACTAACACACATGAGGTATTAACAGGTGCTTTTTGAGCTATGCTTTATTTTATGAATCTCTAATTGGGGTATTTAGGGCAACCTGAGGATAGGGAGAAAATCTAGAACAAAGAGGACTTTCTCTGGATTCCTTAAATCCCAACACATTGAAGCTACCTCATTTTCTTATGTCAGCTGGTTTACTTTTATTCTTGAATGTTATCATAAAGAAATTTCCAATTGGGCACCTCTCAAGTTCACCTGTCTAGAGAGACTATGATTCTCCTTATTTTCTCCTAACCCCCAGGTTGAGATGCTGTGACAGCTAACTCGGGAACTGAGACTGTTAAAAATATTGAAGTGATTCTGAAATTCTATCAGACTTGACAATATTACAGGGATGAATCAGACACAGAGGAATGTTCAACTTTCAGCCAAAATGAGAATGTCTTTATCTAAATTCCATTAAACCTGGCACCTTTCAGAGAGTTCTCTGACAGGAACAAAACTCAAACACAGTGCTGCAAGCCTGCCGAGTTCCCCTTATCTAAATAACCTTCAATTTAGAACTGGCCTATATCATTGACTTTAGAAAATTACCTGTCATTCCATTTTTGCCTCTTGTGTAATTTAGGTTTTGTTATTGTCAAGTTCAAGTATCATTTACAACATAACATTAAGATTCTCTTTATGGTCATTATTTTAAACTCCATAAACATTTATACTCATGGGTGAGAAGAGATTTTAAAGTTGACAGTCTTAAAGATTGCATTCCCCTGATCTACTGTTGTTGTGACAACAAGTAGGAACCATAAGTCCCTAATTTTAAATGTGTTTGTCCTTGGGGAATGTTTTAAAGTAGATTTTGAAGGTCAGATGCTCTGTGGGATGAATGAGGGTGCCCTGTCCCTTTCCTGGGTTAAATTTCAATAGAAACAGAAAGAACAAGTCAAGTCAACAAGAAGTGAACCATATCATTAGGCAATGAAAAATAAGAGAACTGCCAGAATGGGAATCAGAGAAAAGGAGAATATTTGCCTAGGATTTCCTCTTTAACCCACTAGCATGATTATGAGTACAGCTCCTACATTTGCTTCTTTAAACAAAGATTATCCTAATTATCCTAATGATTTTTCCAATGATTACTTAGAAAAGCACTGCCTCACTTTCCCAATTAAGCAAACAAAAATAGGGTCTGATTTTGCAATATTGACAGGATGCACTCAGCCAAATCCCTGGGTTAGCAGAGCAGGATATTAGCAGGCACAGAACAATAGTCTCTTCTCCTGGACCCCTTCTAAAGGCAAAAGAAGTGCTTTCTATACTTTGTGTTTTGGAATTCACCATTTCCCTCTCCTTGAGTGCAAAAAAATATTGAGATTAAAAATCTGAGGTTACATTTGAAATCTCAGTCTTAAGAAGCATGCACTGGGCAAGAGAGAGTAATGTGAGGATCCAACTGCAGCTTTGAGTTATGAGTCTAAAGCTGACCAGCCTTAAAAGCTGATACACTCAGACTCACAAATCCCAGTCACCTATGTGAAGTTGAATTATCAAGTTGACTCCCAGCTAACTCTAAGGCTCTGGCTTGGAAGGAACAGGCAGGAAACAGTTATGGAGCATCATACAGCAAACATGTGCTGGGCAATTATATAAACCCAATTAAATCCCAACTAAATCTCTAAATCCCAGGTTTAGAGATAGAATCCTGGGGTGGGCTCTCAGCCTCCCACCAGCAACCTGCATGGAGTATGAATGAAAGGAACAATGGAGCTAATGCAAGTTAGAATCTATTGTGGGAGATTCCTGGGTGGCTTTGGGGCCTGGGGAAACAGTTCTGTGGCTGTGGAAGCCTGCAGCTTTGGTGACTGCCCATCAGCTGGGATAGTCACAGTCAAAGAACAGCCTCTAACAAGCAGAGTTGCTTGCAGATGCCCTCCATCATCTACAATGAATGTGTTTTATGTGTCTGTTATATTCACAGTTCTGGTTAGATACAAAGGGAGAAAGAAAAATGAATACAGCAAGGTCATTTCCTTGTAATCCTCTTGTTTACTTTATTTATAACACCACTCAATCTGCTGACCCCAGGAAACCCTGGGTGAGCATCTGTTAAGAAGACACATAGTACAGAACTGAGAATGGGAACATTTCAACAGATTAAGGGACAAGAGCCAACAGACTCATTTATGAATTTAAAAATAAATTGAAAGAAAAAATTATAGACAGAGGTTGGCTTAATGTGTTTGGAAATTAATCAAGACACCATCAATATAAGCTGGATTTTAAAGACATGGCATTTTCAGAAATTACCTTCTTTTAATTATATCATACCCAAGTTTTTCCTTACTGAAAATTACCAATTTATGAAAATAAAAGATGTTCCCTATGCAATATTTGAAGACATGTATTTCTCCTCTATTCTTGCCCTAATGTGAAATCTGATCTATTCTGTTCCAAAGCCCACTTACCAAAATACATCTTTACAAATAAAAATTCATTACCCACCTCATTTCATCAGAAAGTGGGCTGACAGTAAAATGACAGAAGCATTCTTTACTCCTCAATCAGCAAAAGCCATTTATATGCCCAAGCAATTATTTACCAGCCTGAACTATTAAAATATTTTATGACTCAGAACCAATTGTCAACAGTCTAAGGCAAATATTTTAGATGGCTTGATTACATAAAACTGGTGGATGAATGAGAAGTTCAAAGTATAATTATTTAATAAATATAGTAAATATTTATATTAATCAATAAAATAATAGGGGTAGATTAGGTTTTTTAAAGTATTTCCATTACAAAACAGAAAAATCACAATTGTTATTACAGGATGTTTTGCTACCTAATGCCCTCTATCTATTATTAAAGGAGAACATTACCCATATATATGTAAAGCCATACCCTAGTATAGGGAAAGTCAGGGTCAGCAAACTTATTCTGTCAGATGCCAGTTAGTAAATATTTTCATCTCTGTGGGCCAGATGGTCTCCTTTGCAACTGCTCATCTATACAGTTGTAGCACAAAAGCAGCCACAGGCGATATTTTTTTTTTAAATGAACGTGGCTGTGGGCCAAAAAATGTTATTAACATGTGAGAGGCCAGATTTGACCCATAGGCCATAGTTTGCTGACCTCTGAGTAAAGCCAAACCCCAGTATAGAAATCGAATACAGCAACGTTGTCAAGATTTACCTAATAATTCTAGTATTTGGCATTTATTCCAACTGCATTTTCCAATTACAATAAATTAATTTTTCCCAAAAATATTGGGAGTGGAAAATTCTGATTAGGCGTATATTCAGGTTAGCAAGTTTTTAATGAATTAAGATTCATTAAAGAAGAATGTCTCACATAATATTGTGCTATAGAAAATTATACCAAAGAACAAGTAAAATTATGCTAAAATAGCATAAGCAAACACATTTAAGGATCTTAAAGTAGCACCAAAATATAAGTATAACCAACTTTTATTATGTAATATTGTTATAATATTTTAAAAAGTAAAATCATGGCTTTCAAGAAAATATAGAATGAACATGTGTCAAAGATTTTATTTAATTCATTATTTAATAAGAGAACCAAGAACATATCAAAGTTCCTCTAAAGAGCATTTGAAAGTTACATATATAATAGGCAATTTAATAAAGAATGTTAGGATAAGATTACAGGGTTAGATTTAAAAGTGTTTAATACCCAACAGGGTCATAAAGTAAGGCTATCTGTTCCACTGGACAGAAATTAGTTGCATCTCTATGGGACAAACATCTACAAGTTAATCTATGTCCTACAGAGTGGTAAATGACCTAGTCAATGGAAGCTGAGAACTGCACTGAAAGAATATCTAGTAATACCTTCTGTCTATTTCTAAGTTTCAAATAATTTTTCTGACAATATTGGAAACTAGCCTAAATCTGGCCTGCATCTATAACACGTCTTGAAATGTGTTAAATAAATTCTAAATAATATCCTATTGTCTTGCATTTTTCTCCATAAAAGTAGAAGATAGGATTAGCAAATGGGCAATCTTCTCAGCATCACAGCACAATGAAGACTCAAAATGTTAATGATAATAAGTTGCTATCTCCCAAGTTCTTCTACACTAAGCCCTTGGTTGTCCTCAGAGCACACCTGTGTTGTTGAGTTTCAGTGTTCTAAGATTCTGTATTTGTATGTACAATAATGGGCAGCTCAATAGATAATAGTATATTAGCATCATGGAATAACCATCATGTTGTGGAAACATAATTCTGGGCATGGAAATATTTTCAGAGTAAATTCGTAGGTAGAAAAAAGTAAGCTGCTTAATGATGCATATGGTCATTTCTTTGTGTACATCTTTCTGGTTTTCTTTTATAGTTTAAAGAGTTTAAGATTCTCTTAAGTGTGGGCTGCACATAGTGACTTCCTTACAAAGAATGTAGTATGGTAAGGCCGGGGGGAGGAGTAACTTTACAGTGGAGAAACTTACAAGCACTATCTCAGTCATGTGATCAAGGTCAACATCAGTAATGGTAAGCCAATGTCTTAATTTTCCAGGCTGCTATGACCCACACAGTGCTTTGTCTTAAACTTTGGTAATTTATTGGCTTATGGTTTTAGAGGCCAGAAGTCCAAATCAATACACTGGCTAGAAGGCTTACTTCCTCCCAGGGTCAGTAGCAATCTATCTGTCTGACATTCCTTGGGTTCAGTGGATAACCTGTTAGATAGTGATATCTTCTCCTTTCTCTTCCAGGTTCCATTGACCTCCGGCTCTTTCCCATGACTTACTCTCTTGATACATCTGAATTTCTTCTGCTTATAAAGGACTCCTTTAATCTGGATTAAAGCCTATCCTCATTTAGTTGGACTACAACTTAACTAAAAATCACATCTTCAAGAGGCCTATTTAAAAATGGGTTCACACCCAAAGGAATGCAGATTAAGATTAAGAACATGTCTAAAATGGGGTACATAATTCTACCCATCACAGTCATATTGATAGTATGAACCTTTTAAATGATGTGATGAAAATTGCACCTTGCCTCCATGGTTTTCCTCCCAAAAACCCATAGCCCCAGGCTGACCATGAGGAAAACATCAGACAAATCCCAGTTGAGGGGTGTTCTACAAAATACCTGACTAATACTCCTCAAAACTTGCAAAGTCATCAATATCAAGGAAAGTCTTAGAAACTGCCACAGCCAAAAGTAGCCTTAAGAAGGCATGACAACTGAATGTAATGCAGTGTCCTAGGTGGGAACCCAGAATAGAAAAAGGGCATTAGGTAAAAACTCAGGAAATCTGAATAAAACATAGACTTTAATTAATAAAAATGTATTAACATTGGTTCATTAATGAAAATAGATGTACATACTAATATAAGATATTAATAATAGGGGGAACCAGGTATAGGAAAATTGGGAACTCTCTATACTATCCTAGTAATTTTTCTGTAAACCTAAAACTTTTAAAATAAAAAGTTTATTAAAACTTTAAAATAACGTTTATTAAAACTTTTAAAAATTATTAAAACTATTAAAAGTTTCTAAGGGTTAAAAGTGTCTCTTTTTGCTTATTTTCTCACTTCAATATCTTTAAAATTTTTCAATCATTTAAACTTTACCTTCATCAAGTATTTTCATTGAGGAAGGCTTAATCTGTGAATTTGTGCTTCTGTATTTTCAAAGCTGCATTCTCAAAACTCAAATTCTCCTTTCTCAGAAAAAGAATTCTTGTAGTCATCACAACATGATTTTCTCCAATCTCTATTTAATCGTTTCCTTTAAGAGAATTCTCTAAACAAATGTGAAAAATTGTAACTGATATAATGAGATTTAAAATTCTTCCTAGGGCTTGCATGATTGATTTCCCATCACATAAACTATCTTCTATAATAACATTTTAATTTATGAATACTACCCTGATGCCTAAGTTAAATCAATGCAGTTATATCAGTAGGGGAAAAAAAGGGCAAAAATATTAAAAGCAGGCCCTATTTTATGAAGATAAAATATTCAGCGTAATCTGGCATGACAAAAGAATATAATAAGTCATCCTGGATTCGGAGGTGATTTGTATCCTAAATTCCACTTTACACTCTCTGAGAGGTCAAACTGTCTGTGGGGTAATTCACTTTAATCCGAAACAGTGTGATATATGTGTGTAAATGACCTTTAATTTATATTCCAAAGGTGGTTGGTGTTTGGAAGACCTCTCAATCAGAAATCCACACTACAGAGGTATCTAGTAAGCACTTGAAATGCCATTATTGAAATCTGTACCATAATACTTGTTAAAGATGTTTAGGAAATAATTTTCACTGGTGAAACAAATTGTGTTTAATGATATTTCAGTCGGACTAAAATGATTATACAGACTTTACCTCTCTTGAATGAACTAGTATAAGAAGCTGGCAAGCCCAGTGCTCTAAGCCTGGATCCTCCCACTTTCCACATGACCATGTCTTCTGACTGCCCCGGAGCACTGGCTGGTCCACTAAAGCAGTAGAACACTGCTTGTATTCATGCCAGAGTAAACTTTTAAAATCATAAGGGCCAACATTTATTGATCACTTGCTTCAGTAATGTTATAGGCTTTTCACTTGCAGAAAATTTTGCAGTCCTCTCAACCCTACAAAATTATGTCAAGCAATAGATCACAGGGGAAGAAACAGAGACATGGAAAGGCTACATAATTTGCCAAAGGTCTCAACGCCAGTAAATGATAATCATGAAAGAATTCCTTGTTCCACCGAATTTTATGGCCCATATTCTAGAAGTTAGAAAGTCTAATAACAAATATGCCCTTAACGTGTTTACTGTCTTGAACAAACTTCACAGACCCTTCAAGGTCACACTGCCCTTTGTTCTTCTGAAGGAATGCTTGACTCCCTTTTTTCTCAAATGTACAATTGTGTAGCCTGATGCCCCTTGTTTTCAAAATATTTATCTGAATCCCTTTTCAAATGTATATTTAACTCTTTTTTACTGTTAGGTCCCAAGTTGGCAAAATGAACACTTGAATTGCTTTTAAATTGGCACATTAAAAACTTTAGAGTAGGGGTTCTTAACTAGGGGTCCACAGACCCCCAAGGAGTCTGTGGAAAGATTTCAGGGGGTGCATGAGCTTGAATTGAAAAAAAAAAAAATCATCTTATTATTTTTATTTTCTCTGACCTCTAACTGAAATCTAGCTTTTCCTTCACTTATGAATGTAGGCAATAAACAAATTACAGTAGTATTCATTTCACCTGACTGGTAAAGGAATCCATGGAACAAAAAAGGTTAAGAACCCCTGCTTTAGTGAGATAGTCTCTAGCCTCTGGCTAGTGCTTGGTCCCCTTCATTTCCTCATCCAGCTGTCTTTAACTGGCAAGTGCCATGACACTTTATTGTAGTCTTGACAGAGCCTGCAACAGAATAGACCCCAAAAAAGAAGAGAGGGACTACAAGACATAGACTATCTACCACATAGAAAGCCTCACTATGTCTTTCTAGAGAAACTTCCCTGTGCTGTTTTTAATTCACAAGCCTTTTATCATTCTGAGTAGGAATCAAAATGAGTTTTTCTTCTGTGTTTGCTGCTCTTCTGTCTATCCTCTGTTACCTCTCCCCACGTCTTATCATTTTTTTATAGAAGATTCCATAAATTCTTTCTCTCAGTAACCTATTTTCATCCCTAGGCAAAATCCACCTTCTGTCCAATAGTCAGGAAGGGGAAACTTCACCCTTACCTAGTTATTTGCCCCATTCTGCATAATTTGGTATACTAGAGATGATTCAAGGTTTTCCCGTGATAGCTTCTGGGACCAATATGACCTGAATCATTGAAGAGAAACCTGGAAAATCCCACCCTGGTCAGATGGAGCCTGGTATCCATGGGAAGAAGAATTTAATTGATGTCCTCCCAGAAACTCAGGAGAGGCTGCAAAATCTAAGTATACTAGAGAAAAAGAGACAGAGATAGAAACTTGATGACAAGCCTTATAAAAGAATCTGTTAAAAGCCCCCTGGAGCAAAGGTCCAAATCCTCATACCTTAGAGGAAGTTCTGGCCCAGTTCCCTCTACCAGACAATGTTAGAGAGCATGGACTTCTGCAAAACACCTGCCTCTGCAAAACACCTGCTCAATAACTTCAGTGTCCTTTATACTGTGTTCCTAGATTATACCCATCCTTGTACTGAGTCCCTATGAGCTTCTAGATTTCTCCCCTCAGGGACACCAGGAAATTTCTCTTGAATTACCTCAGTATAAGGTTGCTGATGTTTCTAAACCTGAGGAGGTCACATCAAATAATGGCTAGTGGTGGTGATGCACTTTTAATAAATGGAACAAAAATGGATCCCAGGAATAGTCCAGTTACAGAAATTAATTCCTCCACTGTCCAATCCTTCACTTATAAAATAATTGAAAGTAGATAAAAATGACCTCTCTTCTGAAGCAGGCCTAGAGTACAAAAGTAATGGGTAGAAAAGTTATTAGACATATAGGAAGCAGTGAATAGATGCTGAAATCTAAACAGGTACGATGGAAAGGAGCTCTGCTCCAGGTTTTAGCACACTCTCTTCTTAGTAGATGAAAGAATGTGTTACCTTAAAAAAATATACTTGCTTGGATGGTTACAAACATAAATATGTTGAATTGCAAACAGTGCTGAGAATTCCTTGAGTCTTAAAAACTGTCAATTTATAAAAGTGCACTCCAAATATATTTACCATATTAAATGTCTATAATTGAATATATATGGTTACAAAATATAAAATGTGTTGAATCTATATGTGAATATTTTGATTGACTATAGTGGTTAGTTTTTAACCAAAATGACAGGATGACACTGAAAGTCTGTGTATGAAACTAAAAAATTTCATAATATAATTCTTATTTTTTCCTAGCAGAATCCTAATCTCAAAAAGAAAAACTTATCTTTGTGCTGATAAGGCTCAGCCACGAAATTAAAAACTGATAATAGACTTGAGCCTGAGACCCCAGTCTCTTAAAGTGAATGTAAAGGGATGGGGGAAGAGGGAAGGGGTGCCTATTTAAAATCTGCAAATAGCAAGACAAATTCTAGAAAACTACGTAAGAGGACGACCCTGATTACCTCCTTCTTCTTTAATAAAATATAAAAGTTTTATCTCATTTTTATTTGAAAAACATTTATTGCAAGTTTGGAGATATTTTTAATTAAATGCCTTTTCTTTTCTTAGGAAAAATGTATCCAATACATGGAAATAAGGCAAAAGGATGACTGCGTCCTTTCCTTGTTGTGCTGGAACATTACCTACTAAGACTGCCTAAGAGTCGCTCATGAAAGGAATATACCTTTGACTTACTATTGACCATTGACTGAAGTCCGGACTTTATAAAGTTACTTATTAACTTGGAGAAAATTGATTAGTTTTGATCTGGTAAAGATGTAAATAATTTCTGCCCTGTAGAAAACATAACCCCAACTGTTAAATAAGTTTATTGTGCTATTTCATACCTAATTTAGCTCTCTTATTTCAGCATTCTTTTTTGAACTCTCCTCCTAGCCATCTGGCTAGTTCCTTCATTAATAGTTAAATAAGTCTTTGACAAATTCTCACTATATATTTATATGAGAATTATGTTTTAAAATATTTGAATATTAAACTTTGACAACTTTAAATTTCAAATTTTGATTAAAACACACTACAAAACAAAAATGAAAATTTCCATTGGTTTACCTTAATTTTAAAGAATATAAATTTGTATTGTATTCTAAAGATAGATGTGCAATTATTATGGGATGCAAAATTGGAAATCTGGAGCATAGTATATTCATTTCATTCAAGAATTGGAATTTCTGTACTAAAAACAAAGACCTAAAGCTTTAGGTAAATATCATGTAAAACACAGTGTTTCATTTTAAATGAATTGTTATTGAAATGTGTTATAATTGTAAAATTGGGTGTCTTTTATGATATCATTCTAACAGGACCCAGATCATCTGAAAATTATATGAATCCACAGAAAAGTTTTCATTTGAATTTGTTGAGTACAAAATCTTACACATTTTCAAGTTATTATTTTTTAAATCAATTTCATTTTATTTTTATATAGTCAATATATTCTTAATTGGATTTTAGAAGTCTGAACTCATAAGTATTAAGGTAATATCTACTTGTATTTATTCAAAGGCTTCTGAAAAATGGCATTATACATTAGATTTATCTGTTATTAAACTAAGGATACCGATAATATATATATGAGGTAAGTCTGCTTTTGACCCATTATTTCAGGCAAGACTTCATAAGCCAGTATATGCATGTTTCATTCTTTCATAATCACATAAATTGTAACATATATGGTAGTGCCTTAATATCCCTAGAGCAAAACTGAAGATTTTGGCTGGTACAGGGGCAACATGATACCAAGTGAGAGAATTAGATTTATAGGATATAAACCTTGGTATAACAATATAAGGCATGAAACACTGAGCTGCTAAGGGAATGTTACATATCATAAAATGAAAAGGAGTTTATAGCACAGAAAAGGAAGCAAAACAAATTTAAAAACTTGAAAGATCAGGAGATGATTTAGCAGAGTTTAAAAATATATACAGTTAAATCTATACACAGATTCTGGTATTACAAGAAATTAAGTACTTATATACTAATATATGTAATAGACATGTACTTACATGTTGTTATTAAGGACTATGGTGTTATTTTAGATGATGTTCAGAATTTTGAAGATTAAGTCATTTGCATTTTATTTTATCTCAAAGTAGAACACAGTCTTCTCTCTCTTACTATTTGACAATAAGTTACCAAGAATATGAACACCTAAAAGCCTCCAGTCTTAAGAATTTGGATTATCAGCTGATGGAACACCAAACAGAAACCTAATGGAAACAACTGAACTAAACTATCCATCACATAAGTAATTATACAGGCACAGTGAGTCTATACAATTTCTAGAACAATTGATTAGAGTAATGCAATTTCCTTTCCTCTGAGTATTGTGGTAGAGATCAAACAAGAAAAGACACCTAACAGTGTTTCAAAAAGTTAAAAGTTAATAAATAAGGCTACAGTTCTCAAACTTTTCTCCACCAAATTTCACATAATAGATGACATTCACATACTATGCACTCCTAGGAGCATATTTACATATTTTATAAACACTTCCGTGACATATACTGGATTCCAAGCACTGTTCTAAGTAATTTATAAATGTCAATTCATTTAACTCTCAATTCCTGTTAAAGTAGGAAACATTATAATTCCTATGGTACCAATAAGGAAACTAAAGCACAGAGAAGTCATGTAGCTTGCCTAGGTCACTCAGGTAGTTAAATTATAGAACCAAAATTCAAACCTAACAGTGGGGCTCTATAACTATCACAGAAAGCTATCCCCATGAAAATTAAGTGACTATGCTGAAGTTTCTGATTGTTATTTACTTTTGTGTTTTTAACAGTTACATAAGCAAAGTAACATGAATGATGAAATCAGTTGTTAGAGGGCCCTAAATTGTCATTTTTCACATGGGAAAATGAAAGAGCTGTTCAAAAGGCTGTTAAAGGGCTATTAAAAAGGGGGGGATTGGTCTTAACTTTTTAAACCAACTCCTCCCCCTTCCCTCCACAGGTAAAAATAATAAGACAATTACTTTGGAGGCATATCGTATAGGAGTAAAGAGAAGTCTCTGGCATTAGGCTTCAGAATAACAGCACTGAAATTCTTGAAGGATCTTGTAATCGTTGCTCATGAATACTTAAAGTCAAGGAATAATTTTTGTGATTTTCTTCATTCAGGGCCTGCTGCTGAAACAATTCCCACAGTTTCAGTCCTCCAGAGTCACTCCTTTATCTGTTCCATAGGAGAGAAACACAAAAATGGGCAGAAAGCAGAGTGTAGCTTCTTAGATGACAAACTTCCTACGACTTTTTTTTTTTTCTTTTTTTCCTAATCAGAAAGTGGCAACTTTTCACTCTTATTAAAGTAAGTGGCAGCTCTAGTGGAAGCTGCTGGTTAGGTGTCTAGTGAAGTTTCGTAGCGATGTATCTCCTCTTAAGCTAGGGTTGCCACTGGCAGCAATTTCATCTCATGCATATTTTAGCAAGGGAGTTTTTCCAGAAATGATATCTCAATAATCTTGTATCCTTAACAGAAACATGAAGTTTTAAACACTTCAGCAAAAAGAAAGAGTGATTTCACAGTTATGATGGCACAACAATCACTCAGCTTAGTGAGAGCCTAGTATGTTCCAGGGCCTGTTCTCATCTGAGAAGGCTGAGAAGTCACGGAACACAAGCTGAAAACAGTCCCACAGCAGTGGTGGAAACAGTCACAGGAATAAATAACAATGTGATTTGTGGTCTGATGGAGGCATATAAAATATTACAGGAAGACTGCAAGTGAGCAGTTCCATCATCCTTGGGAAATCACTGATGAGCTGACCTTTAGTTTTGCCTTTAAGGACAGTAGAGTTTTAATAGATGGAGAAGGGAGGTGGAAGGTGTTGATAACTTCAAGGAGGAGGAACAGCATGAAAAAGATGAATGAAAGGCAATAATTTGTTTGGGAAACTGATAATAATTCTTCATAGCTGGAGAATTGTGTCCATGGGTGAAGGATCGTGGGAAATGAGGAGTGTGGGGATGATTTGTAAAGAACTTTGTAGGCATTTTAAGGAATTTAGATTTTACCCCACAGGCAAGGAAGAGAAAAAAAAAAGGTTAAAAGCAAGCCAAAAATACACTTAATTTAAAAAAGAATGTAGTATTGAAAGATCACTCTGGTTAGAGGCTGCAGTAAAGGAAGAAATTAGAGACTGAAAGACTACTAGGGGAGTGTTGTAATAATCCAAGTAGAAGATAATAAGGGAATGGCCAAGGAAAACAAGAAGGTGGATTTGGGACCTCTTCACAAGATAGATTCAATGGGACTTGGTGACCATTTGGTTAGTTGAGATGAGAGAAAGGATGTCTCACAGGTTTGTGGTTTGGATAATTGATATCACTAGCCAAGCCATGGAATATGGAAAGAGATGGATTCACCCAGAAAGTGAAAAATGAAGAAAACACACCAGGTGTTGAGGGTTGAATTACTACCTCACAAAAGACATGTTCAAGTCTTAATTTGCATTTCTGTGGGTGTGAACCCATTTGTAAATAGGATCTTTGAAGATGTCATCATTAGTTAAGGTGTGGGCTCATTTGTGAATAGGATCTTTGAAGACCCCCATTTAGATTGGGCCAAATTGAATCAGGGTGGGTCTTAATCCATATGAGTGGAAATATGGATGCAGTTAGTCAGTAGAGGCCAGACGTGAGCAGAAATGAGAGGAGCAGACATAAGGAGAGGCAGATCGCCATGGGCTGGAGACAGAGAGGCAAGCCAGGGACCCCCCCCACCCACCCGCCACCCCTGCCAAGAATTGAAGCAAGCCAGAACCAGAACACTACAGAGAAAGCACAGCCTGTCAAGACCTTGATTCTGAACTTCTAGCCACCAAAACTGTGAACCAATCATTTCTATTGTTAAGCCAACCAGTGTGTGGTATTTGTCATAGCAGCCCTGGAAAACTGAGACACCATATTCCTGCTTTTTTCTGACAAAGAAAAGGACAATGGGGAATAACTGACTCAGAATCTCTGAAGGGGGTGTTTGAAAGTGAAGCACATTGAGATCTGGGAGCAGCATCAGAAGGAAAGAGACATCCAGATGCCCAGAATGAAGGCATAAGAAGAACCTATGAGTCTGTAGAAGACATGAGATGGTAGAAGCCACAGGGCATCAAACCCCATGTATTAGTCAGCCAAAGGGTGCTGATGCAAAGTACCAGAATTCTGTTGGTTTTTATAAAGGGTATTTATTTGGGGTAAAAGCTTACAGATACAAGGTCCTAAAGAGTCCAGCTCAAGGCTGCTTTCTTACCAAAGTCAGTTGCCATGTGTTGAAGCAAGATGGTCGCCGATCTCTGCCTGGTCTCTCCTTCCTTCTTCCTCTTAAGGTTCTGTGGGCCCAACTTCCCATCTCAGCTATAGGCTGCCATAGGTCTCGTCCCTCAGGGCTTCCTATTTCAGTCTGACATAGGACTCATTTCTTTCCAGGCTTCCTCAGCTGCTCAGCTGCTCAACTGCTCAGCTGTAAACTATCAGGTAAATGGCTCAGCTCTCTCTGGGGCCCCAAGACCAAACGTGACAGAGCGCTCTCCTCTTCCATGTTTATGGAGATCTCTCTCTTCCTTTGTGTCTTCTTGAGTGTCTATTTATACCAGCCCACCCAGGGGGCAGGGACTCAACCTGAGTTACGCCTTACTGATGTGGCCAGATCAAAAGCCCTATATTGATTTAATCAAGCACACTTATAATTTTTTTATTTAATACAATCAAAGGGTATCATACGCAGAGCAACAGACCAGTTTACAAACATAATCTCTCTTTTTTGGGGATTCATAAATAATCTCAAACTGCCACACCCCGTAATGCTGAGAGAAGGAGAGGAGAGAGAAATCAACTGGGAGGCGCAAGAAAAATATAAGCAGAGATGGGGATCAATGGATCATTGTAGTGTGGAGCCTTCCAGAGTATGGCTCTGAGAGGCACAGCTTCTAGAGCTGCTGCTGTGCCCCCAGGACTGTTGCAGGTCAGCCACGGGACAATTGCTATGCTTCAATGAGTCCTGACATATAGCTGTTCCAGGTTTTCCAGGAGGAGGGTTGCATGGAACTCTGTATTCCTTTTCTGTTCTCCTTGTGTCCTGACACCTGAACCAAATGGGCACATCTCTGTTCTTTGAAAAACAAACAAGCAAACAAAAGAAGCCCAAGAGCACAATGTGAAAAACCTTTGACAATTTCAGGACAATTACAGTTTTCAAACAATAACATTTATTTTTTTATTGGTGTTTTTGTTTGTTTGATTGGTTGCTTTTTTTTTTAATGCAAACTTACGACAAAAAAGGACACAAACTATGTTATTCACTTTAAACCTATGGCATTGGATTTACTTGGCAAGCACCTCCAGAGATTTGGTACAATGGTATATGTTATTCCATTCAAGAAAAAGACCCTTCTTAAAATTTAATTTCTGACAAAGCTCACAAATTTGTTTTTGAAAGTTCAGATGATAAGGGTATAATTTTAATGCCAAAGAAATTTCAATATGTGAAAACCATCCTTCATACACTAAAAACGACGTACCAATTATATCTACCTATAAATTCCAATGCCTTTTCATCCTGCATTAAGTCAGAGATAGATATAAACTCTGAAGCTTTATTTGAATCAAAATTAATAAAGAGCTTGCTATAGGAATTTACAGTGCAGATGATGCAGTTTCTTCAACAAATAAATCACAAGGAAGGAAAAAGAGAGAGAAAGGAGATGGAACTCAAAGATTAAGA
Source organism: Tolypeutes matacus (assembly GCA_026826555.1). Lineage (NCBI taxonomy): Eukaryota > Metazoa > Chordata > Mammalia > Cingulata > Chlamyphoridae > Tolypeutes > Tolypeutes matacus. The sequence continues at coordinate 89,784,676 of JAKSZT010053887.1, forward strand.
GAGGCTTAAAAGTATATCAACCATCATGTGTAGAGTTGATTCAAATTTTAAAAAACTAAAAATCAAGACATTTATTGGACACTTGGAAATTTGAAAACTAACTGGATTTTGATAACAATAAGGAATACTTTTATTTATATTATGTGTGATAATGTTTTGTCTTTATGCTTTAAAAAAAGAACATCCTAAAAACTAGGGCTTGTTTCAAAATAATAAAGGAGGAAAAAAAGTGGTGAAAGCATAGATGAAAAAAGATTGGCCACAAGACAGTAGTTGTTAAAGATGGGCAGGGGGCGTCAAATTACTGTTCTTTCTACTTTTTGCATATATTTTGAATGTTTTAAATAAAACTTTTCAAAAATTAATAGACCTTGAACACATGCCCTTTTCTGAGCCTTGATACTATATAACATAAGTGGGAGAATTCTGGCATCACACTTCTTCCTCCAAATATGTGCATGTGTATAAAAATATGATTGGAAACACAAATGCCAAAATATCAATAGTGACTATATGTGAATATTATGATTCTGAGAAAACTTTTCAAAACATTGTTACTTACTTGTATTTTATTTCCTGTTTCTTGGACACATATGGTGTTATAATCAGATTTCTTTTTCGTTTTGCACAGTCATTATGCCTGAGGTAATAACTGAATCTATGGTGCTTCAATTGCATTATACAAATCGGCAGAGTTTCCTGAAATCAAACACATGTATGTAGAAAATTACCAAGCCAATCAGAACCCTGCTAGGTACGAATATTTTCAGCCTCAGTTCTCCTAATTCTCTGGATCCCACAGTGAACAAGACATTGCTCTAGCTGTTTTCGTTATTATTTTCTCTATACTACTACATTCTCAATCATCCAATTCTAAATTTTCTGCCTAAATAAAGCAGTTTTCTTTCTACCTGATGTTTCAGGTATCAAGTTAATCTTTTGGCAAGTTGTAATCCAAGAGGTCTATGACTTTACAAACATTTTTTAAGCATATGCTATGTTTAAGACACGGTGCTAAGCTCTACAGTAAATAAGAAGATGGATACAAATGGGGAAGATGGTGTCGGTTTAGGTGGGCACTCACCATTTCTCTCACAGAAGACAGCTGACTGGGGACAGGATCCTGCCCAGGTGGTCTCTTCTGGGAGGCTGCAGAACGAGAATCTTGGGGACATCGTTATGGAGGGAGCTGGACAGCGAGGTGGACTGCTCAATACAAAATCATGAGTTTTCTCCCCAGTTAGAAATCATGGACACAGACAGCTAAGCCCCACCCTCCCGGCAACCAGGTGAGAGGGAGCACTCTCCGAGAGTGGGAGGGTCCTGGCAAAGGGTGAGGGTTTTTTTTTTCTGTCAGTTTGACTGCCTGGACCCCCTTGCAGCTTTTTGGGAGCAAACTAGCCAGCTAGAAGTGGTGCCAGGCTGAGGGAAGAGGCAAATCTGCTGAGGAAGCCTGATTTACTGACAGCCATGGGACACAGAGGCTTGGCTCGGGAGGGGCATAGCCAGTCAATTTTGTAATTCCATGCAGAGTGTCAGAGTCTAAGCTCCCCTGGGGAGGTCAGGCATTGGAAAGTGTTTGATAAGTTTCCATGAGCCTATTTAGGGTCCCCTCGGTGGAGGGGGTGGTCCAGAAGAGGCCTTCTTTTGGGTCCCTTATTTCTTAAAAAAAAAAAATTTTTTAACTTAATTTAATCACTAAAATCTGCCTCAAAACCTGCAGAGAGAAGGCTGCAGCGTAATTGATTGATGAACGCAGGCTGAGAGGCTCCACAAGGGCCCAAGAAGGAATGCTGTTCTTCATTAGCTTTCTTTGACTGCATGATTGTGTGTTTGTTTGGTTTTTCTTTGTTTGTTTGTTTCTTACTTTTCTTTCCTCTTTCCTCCCCACCCCCCCTTTTTTAATATTAGGTGCTGCTACCTTGTTTCTTCTTTGCTTGCTTCTTCTTTCTTGATTTTCCATTCTCTGTGTATATGATTTTGTCTAACAACACTCTCTTTTCCTTCCTTCATCTTTCCACATTCTGCTTTCTGTTTTGGTTCTTACATTCCACCTTTTTTCATTACTCCTCAACTTCATGGGTGTCGATTTCTATCTTGTCTATTTTGTTTGCTTTTTTATTTTTATTAACTTTTTCCTTTCAGCCCTTTCTTTACTCTTTCCATCTCTCCTCATCATTCTGGCGTTTTAAATCATTCTATATATTTTTCTCTATTTGGTTTCCCATTCCATTATAAGTACTCCATTTTTTTCCCCTATTACTCTACACTGCCTACATGAGTTAAATATTCATTTTACTAAGCCACTCTTCTAACTTTTATCAATATTACTATTATCCTTTATCCTTTCTTACCTCTTTCAATTCATCTGGCACTAATATTTTTCCTTCAAGGGAACATAGAAAAAAGCAAGGAAATACAAGAAGAATAAAGTGTCAAAGAGAAAACTTAACACTCACAGAACTACCAGCTAAATAAAACTCTAGAGCAGAAAGATAAGCTAATCAACTGAATAAATCCATCAAGATAAAATGATGATCAGAGGGCAACAAAAAATTACAAACCATACTGAGAAACAGGAGAACATGGACCATTCCAATGATCAAACTAAAAACTAGGAAGAGATGTAGAACATCGAACAACTAATCAAAGTTGTCCAAATAAATATCATGGACCAACTTAATGAAGTGAAGGAAGAGATTAAGGATATTAAGAAGACACTGGGAGAACGTACTGAAGAAATTGTAAACATACATAAAAAGATAACGGATACGATGGTGATGAATGGCACAATCCAAGAAATCAAAAAGATGCTGGATTCACTAACAGCAGATTAGAACAGGCAGAAGAAAGAATTAGTGATGTGGAAGACAGTACATCTGAAATCAAACAGAGAGTAGAATAGATACATAAAAAGATAGAAAAAATCCAGCAGGGTCTTAGGGATTTAACTGACAACACAAAACGCACAAACATACGCATTATAGGCATCCCAGAAGGAGAAGAGAAGGGAAAGGGAACAGAAGGAGTGTTGAAGGAAATAATGGCTGAAAACTTCCGAACCCTATTGAGGGAGATGGATGTACTTGTCCAGGAAGCACAGCGCACCCCAAATAGTATAAATCCCAACAGGCCTACTCCAAGACATATAATTATCAAAATGTCCAATGCTCAAGAAAAAGAGAAAATACTCAAGGCAGCAAGAGAAAAGAGAACCATCACATACAAGGGAAGCACAATAAGATTAAGTGCTGATTTCTCATCTGAAATCATGGAGGCAAGAAGACAGTGGTATGACATAGTCAAAGTACTAAAAGAAAAAAACTTCCAGCCACGAATTCTCTATTCAGCAAAGCTGGCATTCAGAAATGATGGAGAGTTCAAAATATTCACAGGTAAACAGATAAAGAGAATGTGCCAATAAGAAACCCGTACTTCAAGAAATACTAAAGAAGTTCTACAGGTTGAGAGGAAAAAACAGGAGGGAGAGTTGGAGGAGAGTGTAAGAACAACTAAAAAGACAAAAAAGAGAAATAAAAACAACATATACATAAACCCAAAGAAAACATGGCTGATGTAAGAAATTCATTGAGAGTAATAACACTGAATGTTAGTGGATTAAACTCACCAGTAAAGAGACACAGATTGGCAGAATGGATAAGGAAATATGACCCATCTATATGTTGTCTACAAGAAACCCACATTAGACACAGGATTCAAGGAGGCTGAAAGTGAATGGCTGGAAAACAATTTTACAAGCAAACAATAACCAAAAAAGGGTAGGAGGAGTTATCCTAATATCAGAAAAAATAGACTTTAAATGCAAAACTATTGTAAGAGACAAAGATGGACATTATATATTAGTAAAAGGGGTAATATTCCAAGAAGAGAGAACAATCATAAATATTTATACACCTAATCAGGGTGCCTCAAAATACATGATGCAAACATTGGAAACACTAAGTGGAAAAATAAATGTCTCTATACTTATAGTGGGGGGATTTAATACACCATTATCACCATTAGACAGAACATCTATACAGAGAATCAATGAAGAAACAAAGATTTTGAACAATACATTAGAGGTCCTGGACCTAATAGGCATATACAGAATGCTACACCCAAATATAGCAGGATATATATTCTTCTCAAGTGCACATGGATCATACTCCATAGAACAACTCTCAATGAATTCAGAAAGATTGAGATTATACAAAGTAATTGCTCTAACCACAATGGAATGAAATTGGAAATCACTAAGGGCCAGAGAACCAGATTAGGCACAAAGATATGGAAGCTAAACAACACACTCTTAGACAAACAGTGGATCAAAGAGGAAATCTCAAAAGAAATCAGTAACTAACTCAAATCAAATGAAAATGACAACACAACATATCAAAACCTATGGGATGTAGCCAAATCTGTATTGAGAGGGAAATTCATAACCATAAATGCATATATTAAAAAGGAAGAAGGAGCTAAAATTGAAGACCTAACTGCACACCTGGAGGAATTGGAAAAACAACAACAAACTAACCCCAAAAGAAGTAAGAAGAAAGAAATAACAAAGATTAGAGCAGAACTAAATGAAATAGAAAATAAGAAAGCACTAGAAAAAATAAACAAAACTAAAAGCTGGTTCTTTGAGAAGATCAATAAAATTGACAAACCCTTAGCCAGACTAACAAAGAAAGAGAGAGAGCAGATGCAAATACACAAAATAAGAAATGAAGAAGGGGATATTACAATTGACACCACCGAAATAAAGAGTATCATAAGATGATACTTTGAAAAATTATATGCCAACAAGAATGATAATTTAGAGGAAATGGACAAATTCCTAGAAACTCACAAATAGCCTACATTGACGAAAGAAGAAGTTGATGAACTCAAAAGTCCAATTACAAGTAAAGAGATAGACTCAGTTATCAAAAACCTCCCAACTAAGAAGAGCACAGGACAAGATGGCTTCACAGGTAAATTCTACCAAACATTCTGGACAGAGCTAACACCAATTCTGCTTAAGCTCTTCCAAAAAATAGAAGTAGAAGGAACATTGCCTAACTCATTCTATGATGCCAACATTACCCTAATACCAAAGCCAAACAAAGATACCACAAGAAAGGAAAATTACAGACCAATTTCTTAATGAACCTAGATGCTAAAATCCTCAACAAAATACTTATCAAAAGAATTATACACCATGACCAAGTGGGATTCATCCCAGGTATGCAAGGATGGTTCAACATAAGAAAATCAATCAATATAATAAACCACATAAACAGAAGATTGAAAGAAAAAAATCACATGATCATCTCTATAGATGCACAAAAAGCATTTGACAAAATACAGCACCCTTTCCTGATAAAAACACTGCAAAAGATAGGAATAGAAGGAAACTTTCTGAACATGATAAAGGATATATATGAAAAACCCAAAGTTAACATCATCTTCAATGATGAAATCCTAAAAGCCTTCCCTCTGGGATCAGGAACAAGACAAGGATGCCCACTATCATCACTCCTATTTAACATTGTCTTTAGAAGTTCTTGCTCAAGCACTGAGGCAAGAAAAAGATATAAAAGGCATCCAAATTGTAAAAGAAGAAGTAAAAATTTCATTATTTGCAGATGACACGATCGTATACATAGAAAGCCCTGAGAAATCTACAACAAGGCTTCTAGAACTTATAAAGGAGTTCAGTAATGTTGAAGGTTAAAAGATCAATGCTCAAAAATCAGTAGCATTTCTATACACCAATAACGAGCAAACTGAGGAGGAAATCAGGAAAAAAATACCATTTACAATAGTAACTAAAAGAATCAAATACCTAGGAATAAATTTAACTAAAGATGTAAAGGACTTATATACAGAAAACTACACAACACTGTTAAAGAAAATCAAAGAAGACTTAAATAAATGGAAGAATATTCCCAGTTCATGGATAGGAAGACAAAATATCATCAAGATGTCTATCCTACCCAAACCAATCTACAGATTTAATGCAATCCCAATAAAAATCAACACTGTATTTTTTAAGGAATTGGAAAAACTACCCACAAAATTTATTTGGAAGGGTAAAAGACCCCGAATCGCCAAAGACATATTGAAAAAGAAAATGAAGTTGGAGGTATCACACTACCTGACTTTAAAACATACTTCAAAACTACAGTGGTGAAAACTGCATGGTATTGGCACAAGAATAGACACATTTACCAATGGAACCGAATTGAGAGTCTTGATATAAATCCTTGCATATACAGTCATCTGATATTCAACAAGGTCACCAAGCCCACTCAGTTGGGAGAGAATGGCCTCTTCAACAAGTGGTACATGGAGAACTGGATATCCATATCCAAAAGAATGAGAGAGGAACACCATCTCATACCTTATATGAAAACCAACTCAAGATGGATCAAAGATCTAAATATAAGAGCCAAGACCATAAAGACCTTGGAAGATAATGTAGGGAAGCATCTACAGACCTTGTAATAGGAAATCGTTTCATGAACTTCACACCCAAAGCATGAGCAGCACAAGAAAAAATAGATAAATGGGATCTCATCAAAATTAAAAACTTTTGCACCTCAAAGGACGTTATCAAGAAAATAAAAAGGCCATCTACCAAATGGGAGAAAATATTTGGCAACCATATATCTGATAGGAGCCTAATATCCTGCATCTATAAAGAAATCCTACAACTCGAAAATAAAAAGACTAACAACCCATTTTAAAAATGGGCAAGTGACCTGAAAAGACACTTCTCCAAGGAAGAAATACAAATGGCTAAAAAGCACATGAAAAAATGCTCAACATCTCTAGCTATTAGAGAAATGCAAATCAAAACTTCATTGAGATACCATCTTACACCCATTAGAATGGCAGCTATTAAAAAAACAGCAAACTATAAGTGTTGGAGAGGATATGGAGGAAAGGGAACCCTCATCCACTGCTGGTGGGATTGTGGAATGGTCCAGTTACTGTGAAGCACAGTTTGGCGGTTCCTCAAGAAACTAACTATAGATCTTCCATATGATCTACTGATTCCACTGCTGGGTATATACCCAGAAGAACTGAAAGCAAAGACACAAACAGATATTTGCACACCAATGTTCATAGCGGCATTGTTCACTATTGCCAAAAGTTGAAATCAACCCAGGTGCCCATCAACAGATAAATGGATAAACAAAATGTGGTACATACATACAATGGAATATTACTCAGCTGTAAGAAGGAATAAAGTGCTAACACATGGGATAACATGGATAAATCTGGAAGACCTTATGTTGAGTGAAGCAAGCCAGGCATTGAAGGATGAACAGTACGTGAACTCACTGATATGAATTAAGGAAATTGAGCAGTCTCTGAGAACTATTGTCTGAATGATAGGTGTACAAGAAAGAGAAAGAAAAGAGAAAGTTGTGAGCTATGACCCATATGGACTTAACCTATGGTAAAGTGATAGAGTGTAGTTGTGTATTGAAGGGATAGGACAGGAGGGTAGTGATATATTGTGTAGTGGAGGGTTGACAGATGGGTAGATTGGGAAGGGTGGTTTTGAATACCCAGGATATTGAGGGGAGAGCAGAAATAGACAGGTGGGCATCTCTTTTTTTTTTTTTTTTTTTTTTAAGGTTTTATTTACTTATTCATTTATCCCCCCCTTGCTGCTTGTGCTCGCTGGGTGAGCTAACCGCGCCGTGTGGGCGGGCTTGCCTTCACCAGGAGGCCACGGGAACCGAACCCGGGGCCTCCCATATGGTAAACGGGAGCCCTACTGATTGAGCCACAGCCACTTCCCTGGTGGGCATCTCTTAAGAGCAAGGGTGGTTACTAATAGTGGAGGACAAACCAGTGTGTCATGACCTCTTGTTGCATATAACTATGAATCTTGTCATCCAATGAGTCAAGCCAGGGGGTCATCATGGGACCCAGGGGGATGGGGAGGGAAGAACAGAATAGATCAAACAGGGGGTATTTAGGAGTCAACGGAAATGTTTTTCATTACCTTACAGTGATGGACACAGGACATGGTAAATATCATCAAAATTTATAAAAGTATATGATCCAAAATGTAAACCATATTGTAAACCATTGACAATGTTTAGTAGCTATGTTTCACTATCTGTATATCAGTTATAACAATGCTACCATCCATATACAAAAAGGTTTTAATATAGGGTGAGGAAAGGGGGAGGAGGTTGGGTATATGAGAGTGTCTTGTATTCAGTGTGTGAGTTTGCTGTGACCTAAAATTTCTTTGAAAATTAAATAAAAATAGTGAGACACTGGGGAGTGAGAGGCGGAAGGTGCCATGGTACAAACGGACACCAGATAGTGCAATGATTAAAGGCAAAATGTCCAAAAAAATTTTTTTTTATTTAAAAATTTTTTTCTCATTTTTTGAATAACCCAATCCTTTAATTTAATTTTAATTTAATTTTTTTTTTTTACGTTTTCATGTATTTTATCTCTTATATTTAAACATCGTTATTATTTCATTTTCCTATTAATTGCATTTGGCTATTGTATTGGCTTCATCTTTAAAGAAGCTTTGGATCACAGAAGGGTTACAACTGGGATGGGAGAGGATCGTTGTTGAGGGGTGTCAGGGATAGGGGTGCATGGGAGAAAGTTCACCTGAACATACATAAAAGGTGTATAAAATTGTTCAAATGCCCATGTGGCATGGTCACAGTGGGTGGAGAACCACTCAATAAATGAGAGAATACTGAATTCCCATCCTGGACAGCTCTGCCATATTCTCCAATGGAGTAGCAACAGTTCCCCAAGTGCAGGGGCAGTGTCTGGCAAAGGAGGATGATCCACCAATGGGCTCTTGTTATTGATGACTAGCCTTACGAGTCTTGGCTCTTGAAATTGAAACTTAGCCTATTGTTATGGAGTGCCTAAGGGGTGCCTCCTGAGAGCCTCCTTGTTGCTCAAATGTGGCCTCTCTCTAAGTCAAACTCAGCATATGAATGCATTACCTTCCTCCCAGCGTGGGACATGACACCCTGGGATAAGCCTCCCTGGCAACAAGGGATTACTAACAAGTGCCAACGGGCAATACAACTGGAAAAAGACCTCAAATAAAAGGGGGAAAGGGTAAAGACAAATGAGTTCATATGGCTAAGAGACTTCAAAGTGAGTCAGGAGGTCATCCCAGAGGTAACGCTTATGCATATCTCAATAGGACCTCATAGGCTTCCAGTGTGGATACACCCCAAACAGAGGGGCTCCTGAGGGCTCTGGAGACACCCAGGTCCTATATCAGGGTAGGCAGCCCCAGAGTTTTGTGCCTTATCGGTGGGCCCTACTTTGGAATCCTTGCTCCTGAGAGTGACAGAGTTGAATCCAAATATGTCTTCCCTGCATATGGTCCATCCGTCCTTCTATTCAAACCTATATGTGTTGCCGGAGTTTGTAAGTGTACTTCCAGAGACCATAGTCTTTGGGCTGTCCATGTGGAAGCTGGGCCCAGAATCTTGGTGGAGCTGCAACTCCTATTCTACAGCTCAATGGACTCACCCTGGAGACCTGGTGGGGAGATGATGATGGACAACAGCCATCCCAGAGAATGGAAGAGTCTGCAGCTGCAGGCAAGATAATCCCATCCATCTTATCCATGAGATATAAGCCCCCTCTCACTTGGAGGTGGAGTGGACATCACCATCTCAGACTCCTCAGGATTGGGGGAAGAGCTATGGACTAGAGTGGACTTACTGGTATTCTATTATAGACATATTGTGATTCATGCAATGGAAGAAATTACAACATTAATGTGGGGCCAGTGGCCACCGGATGCTTTGAGGGCAGGGAGAGGGAAAAGCAGTTGTAATACAGGGGCTTTTTTGGGACTTGGGAATTATCCTGAGTGACATTGCAATGACAGATATAGGCCATTTTATATCATTATATAACATGCAGCACTGTGTGGGAGAGAGTGTGGTCTACAATGTGAACTATGGTCCATGTTTAGTGGCAAAGCCCCAAGATATGTATATCCATTGCAGGTGATGTGCAACATTAATGAAGGATGTTTATGTGGGAGGTTGTGGGAGGAGTGGGAGGTGGGGCATATGGGAATCCCTACAATTTTTGTGTAACATTTATGTAATCTAAGTATCTTTTAAAAAATAAGAAATAAAATTATTATTAAAAAAAAAGATGCACAAGATATGTCAGCCCTCAGCTTATATATGTATGTATGTGTGTGTGTGTATAAATATATCTAATCTTTTGTGAGAATTGAGAAAAAGGCACAAACAAATATAAATACAAAGCAAATGGAATCTGATACAATAGAGATGTTAAAATAAAATGCAGTGGGATACCAGAGGAGGGACAGATTACTTTTGATGCAATGCTCTTGGAAAACTTCATGGTGTTGGTGACATTTGAGCTGTGTCTTCAAAGGTGACTACCATTTTAACAAATAAGAAATGCATAGCAGAGTATTTCTTCTGGACCAAAGGAAAGAGCAAGAAGCCCAGAGTCACATGGTGTAGAAGAATTATGCGCGAGAAGCAAGCCAGGACTAAAGTCAAATCATAGGGGGCCTGAAATGCTATATTGGGTCCTCTATGCTGCCATCTGTGGAGACTGATCATGCTTCTGAGCAGAGAAATTACCTGGTCTCTGGCATCAGAAGAGTTTGACTAAAGTGAGACTTTGGATGCAGGAAGATCCATTAAACTGGTATTTCAAGAGCCTAATGACTGAATGCAGAGAGGATATGGGGGGAAAAGAGGTCAGAGGAAAACTGCTCTCTTTCTAGATTTATCATGTGTGGGCCATTCACTTTCATTGATGCGGTGATTACAGAAAGCAAAGCTCAAATGTTGTGGGGAGGGAGAGTAAGATGATCAACGTATGGATTTGAGGGGCCGTCAAGGAACTTACAAGTAAATACCTAGCCAGCAGCTTAAATGTGGGGCCAGTACCAGGGATTTGGATAGAAGTCAGATATATTCTGGGAAAGAAGATAGTTAAGGATTGAAAAAATTGTAGAAAAAATTCCAAATGTTTGTACATGTAATATCTCATTTAATTCTCACAACAACAAACAAAATCTCTAAAAATGCTGTATGTTATAGGGACTTATTAAATCAGAGTGGAGTAAATCTGCAGACAGGTAGAACAGTTCTGAAATATCTTCTATCTCTGCTTTACTGTCAGGAACTTTAGAGTTACTGTAAAACCTGAGTTATTTGAAGGTTCACATAGCTACAGTTAAAATTCCCTTCATTCTTTTATTTAGTCTAGTTCAGAGGATTTCAAACTTAGTGTGTATAAGAATTACTGTACTGACCTTTATATACAAAACCATGTATACTGCATTTTATGGGCCATTTAAGAGATTTTAAAGGGTAATTTAGTTTGAAAAAATGCATTTGTGCTGATTTTAGAACCTAATCTCTTTGTCAGAAACATAATATTATAACCCATAGTTTAAGGAAATGCAGCCAAAAAATTAAATTTTACTCAGATGTAATTTTATTGGTATCATAATCATTTATAAATGTAATTGTCTATTTAATGGTCACAATCAATAGTACTAAAAACTTTACTCATGTAGACACCTAAGAACCCTTGGGGCCCAATGCCCTGATTAGATCAACTTAGTTTCCTATTGAGAACGTGGCTGTGGATAAAATTGGGAATGCCTACATATTTAGAAATAAGTATAAGAGGAAATGTAGATTAACTAAAGGAATAACTCTCACACTTCCATCAACTCATGCTTTTTCCAGTCTACCCCATCACAAGTCTTTTCTAATGACCTCCACAAGCTCTTTCTCCCTGAGCCCTCAGTCCACATTCCCATAATCTATATGGGATCTTTACAAGTCATTCTGGGCACAGAAGGCCTGGCTTGACGCTGAACAAGCTGTATTTTGACATGCTTCCAGAGCTACTTCTTTGGTGCTAGGCACACACACACACAAATAACTATTTTCCCTCTCAGGACAATATTTTTATATTATCAATGCCCCTGACAAATACTAGATTAGTAAAACCCCATTACCACAAATCCCAGACTGATGGACTAGAAAGCATCATACAGGATCCCATGTTGAGCAGAACTGAAGAAATGCACTTGGGCTGGTCTCTGTCTACAATCCTTGCTCAGTCAGTAGACTCAACTTGGGGCAGAATAGAAAAGCCCAAAGTGAGAACTTTGTGATCAACAGGTTCCTAATAGAAGTAATTTTAGGAAGCAGCCTTAGGCAGCAGTATATGTGACTGGATACAAAAACAATGGGCAGTTTTAAAATAAAACCTAACTGTCAGGCATAAGAAAGGCATTTTTCTTACTTTACTCCAAAAGAATGCACCAGGGACAGATTCAGCAAATAAAGCCTGTTGAAAATATGGACATCCTGCAGGCTTCTTTCCAGTGGGACATTAACACAGGCTCACAGTATTACCTCTATTAATGAAGAGACTGTGTTCCAGTGACACACTTATTCATCAGATATTTCATAAGCAAGACAGAAAAAATTCAAAAGATTTAGGTGTTTGCTTCAGAACTTCTCGTAGGAGGGTGAAAAATAAGACATATGGCATAAAAATATGACAAAATACTAAATAAAATAGCATCAAATCTGCTGGAAAACATAAAATAGGCTTCTTACAATTCGGCATGGAAGTATATGAAGAGGAGAAATCATTCTAAAGGAAATTAAGGAAGAAGCCCAATTTTTAGCCCAGCAGTGAAGAGAGGTGGAAGATTTGGGGAAACGTTGAGTGGAGAAGGCTCACCAGCTGACGTGTCAAAGGACAGGTCAATATAGGGTTTAGATAACAAAGGACACAATTTTTTCTAGCTCTACAGCCTCTATTATTGAGGTTGGTGACTAAGAGGAATGGAGGGATGGAGGGAAGTAGGGGGAGTATTCTAGGGAAAAACTGAAAAATCATCCATCTCTTCCTATTATAATCGGAGTAACTCAAGGTCACTTACGCAGCATTGATCCTTAATGCCTTTAGCCTCTCACACACTTGCTTCTCAAGGTTGGATAGTCTTTCAAGAGGAAACCAAAACCTTTCCCTTCACAATTGAAATGAACAGGTATAAAACTTCAGTTCTTAAAGCATAAATGCTACTTAGAGTAAGATATTAAATACACTGAAGAGTTAAAGTTCATTCCAGAGTCAAAAACTCAACTGTCCACAAGAGCCAGCAAGTGACATAACTGAGTGGTGCAGGTCTATGGGTAGGGAGAACGGAGGCAAATGCAGGGGACCTACCCTGCCTGCAGGGTGAAGACCATTTCCCAGCTTCAACTGACAATGGCAGAGGGAAAACCTGGATTATAAATATTGCAAGAGCTTCTTATATTTCAAGAAAGATGTCGACCCTGATTTCTATGTAAACTCTTTATATTTTTAAATGATGGCAACTAATTGATTAAAACTAATAAACAAAACAAAACCAAAAGAAAGGAAAACAACAACAGGTCTGTTGGCCGAACTCAGGTCACAGACTGCCACTCCATGACCTACTCAACAAAAAGTAATCAATCAGGGAGCGGATGTGGCTCAAGTGGGTAGGGTATCCGTCTGCCATGTGGAGGGACCCGGGTTCAATCCCCAGGACCTCCCAGTAAAATAAAAATAGAAGGCGTGTAGGAGGGCTAGGCCCATGTGCGGCGAGCCGGGCCTCGCCGAGCCACGCAGCAAGATGATGACACAGCAAGAGAGAAACACAGGGGAGAGCCAAGAAGATATGCGCCGAAAACCAGGAACTGAGGTGGTGCTAGTGGCAGAGTGCCTTTCTCCCACATCGGAAGTTCCTAGGATCAAATCCTGGTGAAGACTGAAGAAGAAGGATGAGAAGAGAGGGCAAGAAACAGACACAGAGGATCACCTAGCAAATGGACACAGACAGCAAGTGGGAGGGGGGTGGGGTGGGGGAAATAAATAAGTAAAGTAATCAGTCAGTGTATGCTTCATATCAATGTTAAATTTTTTGAACTTCATAGCTATACCTAAAGTGGTAAAGTGAGCGTCTTTTTCTCAGGAAATGTACACTGAAATGTTAGAAAAGCATGATGTATGCAATCTACCCTCAAATATTTAGAAAATAGGTAAATAGATAGATGATAGATAGATAGATGATACAGATGATAGATTAGATAGATAGATAGACACAGACAGACAGATGATATAGATGATATTAGATAGATAGATAGATAGATTGATAGATAGATGATAGATGATAAATAGATGATAGATAGATAGATAGATAGATAGATAGATAGATAGATAGATAGAT
>JAKSZT010053887.1:89798969-89938916 GCA_026826555.1 Tolypeutes matacus
GATAGATAGATAGATAGATAGATAGATAGATAGATAGATAGATAGATAGATAGATAGATAGATAGATAGATGATAGATAGATAGATATAGAATGATAAAACAAAGGTGGCAAAGTACTAAAAGTTGGTAAATCAGAGAATCTGTATCTGGGTGTGAGGTACATTGGAGTTCTATGTAATATTTCCATATTATTTTTGCAAGTTTCTTGTAAGTTTGAAATTATTTCAAAATAAAAAGTTCAAAAAAAGTATTCAGTCAAATAGGCAAGCTTGTGGAGTGAAAGTTATCAGATCTTTCTCTGTTTTTTTTTTTTTAATTAATTAAATATATCATTCATACATGAACATACATAAACTATAAGTGTTCAATAAACATCATGAACTTACAAAACAAACATGCATAACATCATACAGGACTCCCACACATCACCACACACACACAAACACCCCGCATTGTTGTGAAACATTTGTTAACAAATCATGAAAGAGCATCATCAAAGTATTACTACCAACTATAATCTATATCTTCCTCACCTATGCATTTTTTAAAGGATTTATTTATTTACTTTTATCCAGTTCCCCCCTCCCCCATTTTTGCTGTTTTTGTGTCCATTTGCTGGGCGACTCTGTGCCCATTTCCTGCCTTCTCTTCTCATCCTTCTCTTCCTGTCCACTGGGATTCGATCCTCGGAACCTCTGATGTGGGAAAGAGGCGTCCTACCGCCTGTGCCACCTTAGTTACTGGTTTTTAGGTGCATCTCATCTTGGCTCTCCCTGTGTCACTCTCCTGTTATGTCATCACCTTGCTGCATGGCTCGCGGGGACTGCTTGCTCACCCGTGGGTGGGTCCTGGTGGCTCACCTGCTCATGGGGCCTGGTGACGCACATCCCTCTTATATTTTTCTTTTTTTTTTTCAGTTTTTCTGGGAGGTCCCAGGGATTGAACCCAGGTCCTTCCATGTGGGAGACGGACGCCCACATCTGTCCCCCTGCTATCTCTTAAGGTTAACCAAAGATACCCAAAATTACAGTCTTTTCCCATACAGGATGGTCATATAATAAATCAGGCTTAGTTTATCACCAGCATTCTAAAAACCAGACCTAGGGAGAAAAACTAGGTCTGGGGACACATGCATGGTTTCTAATATAGCAAATGTTTAGCCTACCCTGATTAGCACAAAATCAGGTCAGCGAGAATATTCGCATCGTTCTCTGTTTTGACAAAGTTGAGAGTAAAGAGAACAAGAGGGGATGAGCAGTTGAAATACAGGGGTTTCTTTGGGAGTTGGAGGTTGTCCTGAGTACTGTTGTGGCAATGGATGTAAGCCATTTTAAATCAGCACACACCACTCAGAACTGAGTGGGAGAGAGTGTGGTCTACAGTGTGAACTGTGGTCTATGGTTGGTGGCAAGGCTCCAGGATGTGTAAGTTCATTGAGGTTGGTGGGCCACACTATGGGAGATGTTTGTGTTGGATGTGGTGAGAGGTGTGGGAGGTGGGCAACATGGGAATCCGAGTGGGTTCCGTATAATATTTTAGGTAATCTAAGCACCTCTTAAAATATATGTATATATATATATAAAAAATAACATTTTTGTAAGCAAATACACATATATGCATATATATTTATATATCATTTTACAAATGTTTGTATGTATTGTGAGAATTTTGATTTTTACCCATAATAATAAAAAAAAAAAAAAAAAAAAAAAAAGAAGGCACTGGCTTGAGGGGAGTGAGGGCAAAAAGGAGGCAAGGCATAATTTGAAAGCCTCACAAATGTTGCTCATTGCAGCCCAGTCTACATTTATTTAGGTGAGAAAGTAAAAGTTGTATATTGACGTTTGTCAAACCTGAGCACATACAAACATTTGCTTCCCACAGTTTTTACACTGTCAACTTCATTATAAAGGAGATTAATTCCCAGAGCTTTCACTAATCAAGATATCCCTCTATATATATGTCTTTGGGGCAAAGCATATTTTTTAATCACATCAAATTCTGTCTATAAGGATAATTCTTCCAAGATGCAGCAGATTGAATGTGGTCTTGGGTTTTGCAGCCCAAACATCAACAAGGACCTGAGAGTGCTGATGTTTTTTAAGGAATTAAAGTGTAATCTGCAATGCAGCAATAATTTACTGCAGTGCTTTGGGCAAGAAGCCTGCTGCAAATCGTTAGTCTGAAATGTTATTAACACATCAGCTATCAAGGTCACCAGAAGATGCAATAGAAGTTTCTTTTACTGTTCTTCAATAGTGAAATATATAAATCATTTAGCTGGTGCACAGAACTTGCTTTAAGCAAATAAATTCAACATTTGCCATCAATCGATTTCAAGGAAAGAAGCAGGCTGATGAATAAGTTTTTGGAGTAGTAAGAATCCTGCAGCTTATATTAGATGGCAAGAATCATCCAACAAGACATCTCTAAGTACTCATGTACCTTTCAGTAAAAGGAACATATGTATGTTTAGAGGTATGTGCATGAGGGATGTGGAGAAAGCGTTCTCTTGGAACAAGTAGAAACATTCATATGGTTCTACTATGAATTTTTTAAAGCTGGTGTTAGGGGCTTACATGCTTTTTACACTCTGTTGTAAATTTATTTTCTATATAAATAAATATTATCTCATTACCAACCATCTCCATTGGAATCTAGCAGACCATGAAATAGACTTTGCAAGATCAAGCAATGCACTTCGGTCCAGAAAAACATTGTTTTGGCTTCTAACTTAAGAACTCATGGAGAAATAAAACTACATAACAGCTTGGAGAACATGTACTATATAATCCTCTCCAGTCAAAGGCAGTTCTAAAAAGGAAAGTAGATTACTCATAAACCTGAAAAAATAAATCAGTATCTATTTCTACCTCCTTCTTTGTCTACCTTTCTAGTATTTTCAACATTTTCTGTCTTTTTCAATAATGCATATTTTAAAGAGTATATTTTGTCTAATGCAAAAATAAACTAAGGAAGGACAAAGCATCTTGCAATTTAAATCTACTAAGTTTAAACTAAGTAAGTGATGAGCCCACACACCCCTTATTTTAAACACATAACAGCTTCCAAGGATAACATCACTAAGAATGTTATAAACTTCAAGAGCAAGGTGGTGGCCACATCCTAAATTACATTCTGAAATGTTACTAAAATATCAACAAATCTTGTATATATTCAATTGATCAGGCAAATGGTGCCCAATAACAACCACAGCAAATGCATGTACTCGATTATGATTAAAGGCATTCATTTAAATCTTTATTTAACTTACATAAACTGTAGCAGCTTTCATTTAAATATGTCAGAAAGTCCATGTTCCCAGAGCACAAAGTTCAAAAGAAATATGTAAGTATCCTCCCAAAGAAACATTAAAGGATTATAGTTTTTGCCTGGAATTTAAAGTGAGTGGGAAATGTAGCAACACAAATATCTGCAGCACAAGTTCTACTGCCAGGTTTAAGGACTGGCAAAAAACTGATACAAGACCCTAGCACAGCAAGAGCAGTCAGTTTTGATTCGCAGAAGGCGCAGCTTGAAACAAGGCCCAGCAAATCACACAAAGCCCATTTGTGTTCCATGTGCCGAGTGCCTGAGAAAAGAAGCAGCGTGAGGGCCCCTGGGTGCTTACACAAAGAAAGCTATCACAGTTCTGCGGCATGAATGAAATATGTCAATATTTTTATTTAGTAGAACATGAAAGAAAGTTTTAAAAGAATTTTGAGCTAATATTTGAGCAAAAGTTAATCTATTGAGTCATTTGGTCTAATACAGTGTTTCTATTCCTCATTCTCAGAGGTTGATTTTAGGTGGCCATATTTCAAAGTCAAGGATATGTTTTTACATACTCTAAGGGAGTTCTAAAATCAAGTATATTTAAATATGAACCAATAGAGAGGACTCTATTTCAAAAAAAGAATCAGTCTTAAAGTTAAGCTACTTGATGGTGCCAAGGAATATTTTGCAGGGAAGGATCTGGCTGTGCCCTCCTTGATGGAGCAGCAGTTTTGTCATCGTTGATGTAGAGACAACCAGACATCTTGATACAGGGGGTGAATTGTGAAGTATGTGGCACCGTCCTAAGGTTTTTATGCCAAAAAAATGTTTAACCAGAGTATAATCGCACTGTAAGATTTAACTTCGAGTTGATAGAAAAACAGGAGTATGAGCAGTTAAAACAATACCACCAGGAAGCAGTTAAACAAATTCAGAAAGCAGGTTGTTGGACAAGACAACTGGCCCAGTTTCATCCACAAGCCAATGTCATAGAGAGGTAAGAAAATAAAGAAGCAAGATAGGGATGGAAAAGGAGTATTCTAGATTGAAATGGAAGAGAATTGATGAACATCTGTAATGTTTGTCCCTTGTTAGGATTCTGGCTTCAATAAGTTACCTTAAAAGATATTTTGGATATAAGAAAGGAATTTGAATAGGGACTCAGTCCTAGAGGGTATGAGGCAATTATTATTATATTTTTAGTAGGAATAATAGAATTGTAGTTACATGGGAAATTGTCCTTATTTTTTTATTTTATTGAAATATATCATTCATACATGAACATACATAAACAATAAGTGTATAGTAAAAGTTGTGAACTTACAAGACAAACATGCATAACATCATACAGGGGTCCCATACATCAACCCACCACCAACACCTTGCATTGTTGTGAAACATTTGTTACAAATTATGAAAGAATATCATCAAAATCTAACTACTAACTATAGCCCATATCTAACATATGGTGTATTTTTTCCCCAACCCATCCTGTTATTATTTTTTTAAATATATTTTTACTTCAGAAGTTGTGAATAACTTCATGCACATGTGTAGAATTCCCATACAACACCTCTTCACCAACACACCACACCGTAGTGTTACATTTGTTACAGATTATGAGATAATATCATCAGGACTATTACCACCAACCATGGTCCATAGCTTACATTTGGCATACTTTTTCCCTACACCCCCATTAACAACACAGTACATCTTTGGCATAGATGCATGAATATTACAGTATTGCTGTTAAGCACATTCCATAGGTCACTCCAGTTGTATTTTTCCCATGCTTCTCCACATTCCCACCACCCTGCAATAGTGATGTATATCTGCTCTAGCTCACAAAAGACACTATTGTATCTGTACCATCAACCACAATTCTTACCCACTTCTGGGTTCATTTAGTCCCTAGATTATTCTCAAGCTTTCTTTCAATTGACATTTACATCCCTAGACTACCCTTTCCAGCCACATTCCCCTTTATAAACCAGCTACTACTCACTATAATGTGCTACCATCAACTCTATCCATCTCCACATTTTACAGTAAAGTTAGTTAAAACTTCTACTTACATTAAGCATCAGTAGTCCTTCTCAGCCTTCTTCTTATCTCCTAAAAGCCTATACTCTAGGTTTTAACTAAAAAATATGGAGAACTTCAAGAATTTCTGTGTCATCCTTGCTTAGGGGCCATGCTAATCTTCTCTGTATCATTCCAATTTTAGTATATGTGCTGCCAGAGTGAGCACGGAAATTATTCTTATTTTTAGGAGATGCATTATTTTGGGGGGGGGAGGCGCTGACAAAAGACTTTATTCAGAGTCAATCCCTTGCTACATCCATATGTTCAAAAATATATATTTTTAAAGTTCTGGGGCATGGGGAGCAGAGGTCACTTCATAGCTGCTTCTGCCTGGGCTGCCAAATCTGCCTCTTTCTGAGCAGCCAGAAACATGTCTCATTCCTTCTGGAAAGCTGGCAGCTCCTCTGAACTGAGGTCCTTCACCACACAAATGCCCAGAGAACAGGCAGAGCTGATGATGGAGCAGACAACAGAGGACAACGGCACATCCTGCAGGGTAAAGTCATCATCCTGAGCTTTGACACAGGCAATCTCATATACATGCTTCAAGCTCACCAGTCTTGCCACCTTTTCACCTGATTGCCAGACCCCCTTCCCAATTCCAGCAGCTGCCTTTAAGAAGTGGGAAAAAGATGGCTGTCCAACTTTGATTTCAACTGTTCTGTCAGGTTTCACAAAAATCTTAGTAGGCTGAGGAATGCCTTCCATGATGCCCTTTGTCTTCTCTCTGAATTCCTTGCAAAATTGGCTGGTGGAAATGCTTCACTGACCCAGAATGGGGCCTACTGGGGGCCTGGGCATGGCCTGTCCTGTCCTCACTATGGTCCAAATCACACCACCAGACTTGGGCTTCCTGAGCACCAAAGTGGCCTGGTTTAGCTTCTATATGACGCAGGGCACCGGGACTCAGTTCACTTCACAGTAGCAGCAATAGAAATACTCTGGGCACCGCCATCTTGAGCCCCCTTTCTAAATTTTAGATATGTAAGCAAAATGATTACTTTATTGCATTTATCTGTCTTCCTGTCTGATAAGGCCTAATGAATAATTTTCATATCCTATCTTAATTCTTTAATGCTTTCAAAAGAAAAAAAGAAGCAGGTATCTGAGCTTTAATTCAGTAACTTTTACAGAACACTTAGGAGTTTATTTTCTTCCATTCCACTGAAAATAGTTTTAAAAATGCACTATGATTTTCCTTAAAAAAAAAAAATGCTTAGTTGGAAAGAGAATCCAACATGGTCAAAAGAGTTTGGGATTTCCATTCAGACACATCTGACTTGTTCAATTTCTTTGTTTTTCTCCCCCCAATCTCACCATTCACACAACAATATTTAAACTTATTTTTCATGAAAAGTACAATTATTATTATTGCAAAATCTGTAGGATTTTTCCTTTGGACTTTGTCACAGTGTCTTTTACATGATATATCCAAAATATGGTACAATTTATTCAGGTATTAAATTTGAATACTGTCCCAAATAAAGTAGGGACTTATAAACTAGATGCATTTGTGTAAGTATACATAGCAACATGGGGCAAAACAGGTGAGGAAGAAGAAACGGAAATAGCAGTATTGAGTGGCAGGAGGGTGGAAATCCCTTTAAGGCAGCACCAAAGACAAAACTTCAGGCCACAACATCTCTTCTCTGATCTTGAACTCAGCTAGAAGGGATGGAGTAGCCAAACTAATTTCCAGGAGTTTGTGTCTTAAGACCATAAGCCTTAAAATTTGCAGGGCTCATTCTATCAAAATCCCAAATATTTGCATGCCCTGTGGCTATATATTCCCACAATATCCCCATGGTTATGATATTGGAAGAGGAAGAATAAAAGTTGATCAAAATTTGGAGGCCACCAGCTCACATTTGATGGCATTCCAAATGGATCATCTCTGGAATGGGAAGGTGATGGTCAGAGTGAGTCACATCAAGCCACACACAGCATTTAGCCCAGCTCTCAGCACCTGGTGCCAGAGCCAGGACCAGGGCCCAGTACCACTCTACTCTATCCATCTTCTGTTATTGAGCCTCGGCAGCATTAATAAATGGAGCACTGGTTTAATTCTTTAAACAACTTTATCTATGGAAAGCACTGTCATTCCAGTACAGAAACACGGGGACAATGACATGGGATCTAGAGATAAGTGTTGTTGGGTAGATCCTGGTGGTGCAGTTGATATGCATGACAATCAACTGCACTCACTCTCAACTGTGGAAATATATGCAGAAGTGAAACTAACTCCTTTCCCTTTTTCCACTTCCCCTTCACCACTTCCCCATTTGACTTCTATACATTATTCAATCTCATTTTAAACAGACAAATCCATTTACCAACAAATATTTATTGAGTTCTTACTATGTGCTAGGTACTCTCCTAGAACTGAGGTTTTGTTGATGAACAAGCTAAAGACACTGCATTCCAGAAGCTTACATTCTAGTTAGGGAGGTCAATATATGTGTGATTTAATATAACTTCAGACAGTGACAAGCACAAGAAGCAAAATAAAGGAATTGAGCAAAACTGAGATGGGATAAGAGCTATTTAATGTATGGTACTTGGGGAAGGTCTGTCCCAGGTAGACATTTAAGGAGAAATGTGAATGAGAAGAAGACAGTCCAGTGAAAATCTGATGGAAGAAAATTCTGAGCAGAGGGAACAGCAAAGTCCCTGAGCAGGATAGTTCCCCAGTGTGTAGAAACAGATGGTATAGCCTGATTATAGTTAATAAAGACAAGAGTGTTAAGAGGACGCAGGTAGAGTCTCCTAGGCTATAGTCAGGGGTCTGAATTTTATTGTGAAGTGTAACCATTGGAGATTTTTAAGCAGGTGAGTTAAAATGAACATATTGACTGCTCTATGTAGACTTCGAGGGTGCAAGAGGGGAGCCGGGAAGTGGAATATGGGTTTTGCTTTAGTTTTGTGGAGATAGCAGTTAGATGGCAGGATAGTTGAGGAGATCATGAGAAGTCACAGGACTTGGAATATGTTTTGAATGTAGAACTGATGGGATTTGCCAATGGATTCAACTTATGAAAGGGCTGATAAATGAAGACTCAAAAATGACTCCAAGTTTTTTACCTGAAAAATGGGTGAGTAATGGTGCCATTAACTGAGAAGGGGACAGACTGGGACAGAAGGAACCTTGAGGGAAGAAATCAATAGTTCTTTGAGATACATGTTGGAAGTCTAAGTCCTGAGATCTAGTAGGCAGTTTAGATATAAGTCTGTGGTGTAGGTTGATGTCAGGGCTGAGGTTGTCATCTGGTAGCTATCAGAAGATAGAAGACATTTAAATCTGTATTTGAATTTAATATTGATTCAAAGTGAAATTTTACTACTGAACCTGGCATTCGACTGTCAAGACTCCAACTCATTTGAGTAAGATGGTGTAAGAAATGTTGAGTTTTATATCTGAACGCTGGGACTAGCATCTTAACTCCACCAACAACTAACTATAATACCTTGGGCACATGGCTTCATGAGTTTTATTACCTTGTCTTCCTGTTGTACCTCTTTCTAGAAGATTCAGAGCCCCTACCAGACCCACAGTCTCCTTCAGAAGTGTTTCTAACATAACTGGAATGGCGGCATTCCCCTTCTACAACCTGCATTGGTTTACTCTGGACTCGGGTAGGGAAGAATAATCTGTTTAATGACTTTATTTACTTTTTATTAAGGAAAATTTCAATCATATACAAAAGTGAATAGAAGAGTATAACGAACCCCTTTATGCTTATGACCCAACTTCAACAATCATCAACCCATCGTCTTTCATCATGACACTGTCCATGCCTTTTTCCAGTATTATTCTGAAGCAAACCTAAGGATCATATCATTTCATCCATAAATATCTGAGTACATATCTCTAAAAGATAAAGATTCTTTAAAAAAGAAAATATAACCACAATCCAATTCTCTCACATTAAAAATATATAATGAAATACATTGTCAGTGTTCAGATTTCTATTGTTTCGTATTATAAATGTTTATTTTTACAATTTGTTTGACTGATGATCCAAATAAAGTTCCCACATTGCAACTCTTAGGTAGGTCTCTTAAGACTCTTTAATCCATAAGTTTCCTTCCACGTCTACTTTTTTCCTTTTAATTTATTTGTGCAAAAACTGGGTCACTTGTTCTAAATAAACTGGGTCATTTGTACCCAGATTTTACCAGAGCCTGGCTTTTCCTGACTACATCTCCTTGGTGTCTTTTAACATGTACTTGTGTCTTCTGAATTACTTGTGAACTGGTAGCTGAGTCTAGAGTGGGGTTCTTAACCTCCTTTTTTGCCTCGATCCAGTTTTCATAATGTTTTAAATGTATCATAAAATTCATAAGATTACAAAGCAAACCAAATATGTTAAATATAAAAATATTTTATAAGAAAGTTAGTGATATAGTAATATATGGGCATTGAATAACAAGATTGAATGGGGAGCCTAGCAACTACCATAATTCTATAAGTATATGCAATATTTTGAGTTATCTGCAATAAAATGTAATATGAAAATATCAGTAATGGTCTTTTGATGATAGCTGCAATTACTTCCAATAATTCTATGGTTTGTTGTTATATTTATAGTTAGAAAGAAATACTAAATTTCAATTAGATGTTAGTGTAGTAATTTGAGACTGTATGGGCCCCAGAAGATCATGTTCTTAAAGCTAATCCATTCTTATGGGTGTAAACCTATTGTAGGTGGAACCTTTTGACTAGTCACTTCAGTTAAGTGCCTTTGATTAGGCTATTTCAGTAAGGCATGACCTGGGGTGGGCCTTAATCCTCTAACCAGAGTCCTTTATAATTGGGATGGATGTGGAGAGAGAGACAGAGAGAAACCTACAAAAGCTGAGAGAGAAAGCTACAAAGCAGGAAGCTGAAGGCAAGGAAGCCTGGAGGAGGAGGGAGAGCCCAGCAGACACTCCCATGTGCCTTGCCATGTGAGAGAGGAGTCCAGGATTGCCAGCAGCCAGGGAGGAAGCATTGCCTGATGAAGCCTTGAATTGGACATTTTTCTCAGCCTCAAAACTGTAAGCTTTTAAACCAATAAATCCCCATTGCAAAAGCCACCTTATTTCTGGTATATTGCATTTCAGCAGCCTAGCAAACAAACAGTTAGTTTTAAAAAATGATGTAATAGGCACCCTGAATTCTATCTATTGAAATTTTGAGGGTCTGTGGACCACCGGTTAGGGACCCTTTAAGGCTTGATTAGATTCAGGTTCTTCTTTTTTTTTTTTTGGCAAGATTACTTTATGAATGAAAATAATATCTGGTTGTTTTTCTTATTGCAATGATAGCTGTTATTAACGGTAAACTTAAATCCATTAATTTATTAAGGGTTGCCAATGGTGATATTCTAGTCTTATCATTCCTCCTTCATTTATTAGCTGAAATAAATCTATAAACATCCCCTTGTCTACTATTTGGAAAGGCAAGGTAAATTCTTGCTTCTTTCCCTTTATTTCCCAGTTTCCAAAATTATGAGTCGATTCTTTAGCATCCTCCAAATGTTAACCAATTAATACTCTGTGTGTCATTATGAACTGATGGATTTAAATGTATTTAATGTGTTTCAATATGGCAGTTATTATCCTTATGGAAGCTCAAATTTTCCCTTCCTTGGCCTGTGTCAGGCTTTTTAATTTAGCTCCTGAATCATTTTAGCATTCCCCTAGTAGAATTTGATAGTTTTCTGATGTGTCATAATGCTACATGCTCACCTTGTGCATTTCCTGTACAACCTGGAATCAATCATTTCTAACAAAAGCCATGTTCTTTCCAGGAGGACATGATGTTTAAAGACTACAATCTGGTCATTAAGTATCACTGCTATTGAGTTCGTCATAGTTTGTAGGTCTTTTCCTTAGACAGAGCCAGACATACATAGATAAGTAGATACATAGATAGATGGATACAAGATAGATGGATGGATGGATAGATAGATAGATAGATAGATAGAGGATGGATGGATGATATGGTAGATAAGTAGGGAGAGAAAGAGAGAGAGGATTTTTAAAGATAATGTACATCATAAATTCATCCTGATACTTCTAATTCAAAATAGGGATACAGGGATTTTACATAACTTCATGTTTGTTTCATCCGTGTCTCCTTTCTCCCATGCTGTGCATTCCAATTCTCAAAAATCAAGAAGGGTAGAATTAGAATATCACAAAATTACTCATTTGTTTTATCACACAAAACACCTACAGCAGTCTCAGAATAACAATACCAATAATATCATCACTGAAAATGGTTTAAGATGATTTTCTTTTATATTTTGCTAGGTCTTTGGTCTTTATGGCATATACAACTAGGGACATAATGCCAAATTACTGTCTTTTGAAGCTATTTCCTCTCTGTGTGGCTATGCCACTAACTAGGTACACATTTAAGTTCATTTCTTTTTTTCATTTTTAGAAATTGCTCTTTTTAAATTTTAATTTTGTTTTATAAATACGTGGTATATCTACATGGTTTTGAAATCAAATCTACAAAACAAGATACATTTAAAAAGTCAACTTTCTGTCCCTTCCATTCTATTCCCCTTAGAGGAAAACATTTTCATTGGTTTGTCCATCATTTTTTCCTTTATATATGCAGACATATATATTTATATACCCCCTTTCTTAAATAAAAGGCTGATATCAAGCTTGCCTTTGTTGCATTGGTTTTTTATTTTTTTTAGATGAACAATATAAGCCAAGATAGCTGCATGGATGTATATAGAGAGATATTCCTCATTCCTTTTATTTTTTTAAATATATATTTATATTAAAGAACTTTTAGAATAAATAAATGCTACATCAAAAATATAGGGGATTCCCATACATGTCACCCCCTCCCCCTCCCACACTTTCCACCCTTAACATCTTTCATCACTGTGGTACATTTTTTACAATTGATAAATACATATTGAAACATTGTACTATCCACGGCTATAGTTTACAGTATAGATTACACTTTGCCCAGCACAATTTTATAGGTTTTGACAAACTGTATAATGGCCTGTATCCATCACTGCAATGTCATGTAGGACAATTCCAATGTCCCCAAAATGTCCTGTAGCAGTTTGATATTGTTTATGAATTTCAAGAATAGATATTGGATTATGTTTGTAAACTTGTCTGATCCTCTGGCCATATTAGATTATATTGGATTCAGAGGTTTCACTTTTACTTGATTAAATAATGATTAAGCCTTTGATTGGCCCACATCAGTAGGAAGTTGAGTCCCTATCCCAAAACCACACTGCAGAGAAGGGAGTTTGGAGTTTGATACTGGAGTTTGGAGTTTGATCCTGGAGACCCAGGAAGTAAATACACAGAGAAGCAGATACATGAAGAAAGAGAGAAGGCTCCATTACACACAGCAGAGGCCCTGGGAAGAGAGACAAGCCATTTGCCTGAAAATTTACAGCTGGCCTTGAGGAGAGAGCAGAGCAGCTGAGCCCAGGGAGGAATGAGCCCTGGGAGAGAGATAGACATATCTCAGACTACAGCTGATATTGGAAGAAGCTGAGGCCATGGAGCCTTAAAAGGAAGAGGAAGCCTGAAGACTTGCAGGCATTGGCAGCCATCTTGCTCCAACACATGACAACAGACTTTGGTGAGGGAAGTAACTTACACTTTATGGTCTGGTAACTATTGGCTTCTACCCCAAATAAATACCCTTTATAAAAGCCAATAGATTTCTGGTATTTTGCATCAGCACCCCTTTGGCTAACTAATACATGTCCCATGTTACAACTATTCTTTCCTCTCCCTTCCCTCTGATGGCCACTGCCTTTATAACTTTTTTATTTAATGGTTTCCCCTTTTCTTCAAGGCATTTTTCTAAATCCATTGTGGATTAATGCTTGGTAATAATCCCTCATTTCCATGGATGATCATATCCAGGCTCATTCCTTTTAAACATCTGTAGAGAACCTTATTATATGGATGTATCATCATTTTCTCAATCCATCTCTAGTTGTTAGATATTTTGACTTTTTTTTTCAAGTCATTTGCTACTACAAATATTCTTGCAATAAGTAGCATGTGAATATGTCTTTTCAATTTTTGCCAGTGTATCTTTGAGATGAATTATAGGAAGTGGCTGGCTTACCTAAGAACCCAAGATAAAGAATAGCAGTAATTTGGAAGTTCTAGGCTATGTTCTTTTGTAGCTAGAGGTAGTTAACTTGGGATAGACTATAACTAAGGTTATGGAGGACTGCCGTTTGAAGTATGAGGCCAAAGAAAGAGGGACCTGACACCATTTTATGTAATAATATGAAGCATTCTCTCTACCCTGTTAAGGCCTTCACCAAAGGTCACAAAGGGGTGAGAGCTTAAAAGAAATATTTTGAAATTGTTTTATTTTTGTTTGATTGTAAAAATAATTCTTGTTCATTATAGACATTTTGCAGAACACTAATTATTTTAAAAGATAGCACAGTCTCTCATAATACCACCATCCAAAATGACCACTATTAAAGTTAAACTTCTAGTCTTTTTTGAGTAGATATATTTGGACATACCCAAGATATTATTATACACAAACTTTATTCTGTTTTTTTCATGTGTTTCAACATGTTATAAAAGTCTAGGTATAACAGTCTTTTTCTAAATATCATTTCAAATTGTCTTCAAGGATTCTCCAAACACAAGGTTGATTCTACAACCATGATTCACTTAAACGTAATGAGGAAATTTTCAAGTCAACATTTAATTATCAATTTCCATTAAAGAAATTCATATTAAAGAAGTTACAAAGAGGAAAAATGACAGCAGATAACCCACCAAGCTATATCATGCCTGGAATTAGGGCCCAAGGAAGGAGAAATGACACTTTGGCCTCAACTCATCAGAATGGCAGGGCTCCCGATTGCTTGGATTCAGCTCAAGAATGAACTCCAGAGGGTCTTTCCCCTCCAACTGAATAATACTGATATCCAATTTTATAACCTTAAACAACTTGAGCCAATAGTGAACAATTTAACTTTGGGGTTATGCTCCTTCAGAAAGGAATAATTGTGAAATGAGATAGTCATAAATACTCATACTCAGAGACAAGATTTAGCTGTACCTGGAAGAAAGCATGGCATGGGTCCTTGAATTATGCATTAGGGTAAAGGTAAAGAGCAAGAGAAGAGTTTGAGTTGGAGAAGGGTTTGAACATGGGCATCTCTGGTAAGGATAGCAACATAAGCAAAGGCATGGAGTTGAGACTGTGTGTCAAGTACATATCAGAGACCTAAATAGTTATTGCAGAGAGTATATTCTGGGGAGATTTAAAAGACTTTTTTTGTTTTGTTTTGTTTTAAAAACAATTTATTGAAGTATATCATTCATACATGAACATACATAAATGATAGTGTTTAGTAAACATTGTGAACTTACAAAACAAACATGCATAACCTCATACAGGGCTCCCATACATCACCCCACCACAAAAATTTTGCATTGTTGTGAAACATTTGTTAACGAATTATGAAAGAGCATCGTCAAACTATTACCACTAACTATAGTCCATATCTTACTCCCCTATACTTTTTTAAAAGTATTTATTTATTTAATTATTACTTTTATCTATTTTTACACACACACAAGTTTTTACTGTTTTTGTATCCATTCACTGGGCAACTCTCTGTGTCTGTTTCCTGCCCTCTCTTCTCATCCTTCTCCTGTCTTCACAGGGATTTGATCCTTGGAAACTCTGATGTGGGAGAGAGGCATCCTCCTGCCTGTGCCACTTTAGTTCCTGGTTTTTCAGTGCATCTCGTATTGGCTCTCCCTTGTGTCACTCTCCTGTTATGTCATCATCTTGCTGCGTGGCTCATGGGGCCTGACAGCACACCCATGCACAGGGCCTGGTGGCTTGCGTGGGGCCTGGAGGCCCATGCACCATTTATGTTTTTATTTTTTAAAATTTTTACCAGGAGGTCCCGGGGATGGAAGCCAGGTCCCTCCATATGGGAGACTGACACCCAACCATTTGAGCCTCATCCATCCCCCTGCTATATCTCTTGAGGTTGACCAAAGATACCTAGAGTTACAGTCATTTCCCATACAGGATGGTCATATAATAAATTAGGCTTAGTTTATCACCAGCATTCTAAAAGCCAGACCTAAGGAGAAAAACTAGGTCTGGAGACACATGCCTGGTTTCTAATATAGCGAATGTTTAGCCTACCCTGATTATCACAAAATCAGGACAGCGAGACTATTCGCATTAAAAGGTAATTTTTTTTTAAAGTTACATTAGATCAATGTTAAAAGAACTTGAATGATATTCAAATTCAATTTCAGATTTCAAGTAATATAGTTACTATGTTCTCAAACCAAGGTAAGCCATAACGAAAGCAAAATTATAAAAAGATTAATCTGGAAAAAATGTGTACTGTGGTTTTATGTATTAGGGATAAATAAAATCCAGGTTAAGAATTACATGTCTATAACAACAATGACTGAGTGAGTGGGTCTAGATAGACTCCATTGCTAATTAAATAAGAGAGATACTAGAAAGGAGAAAGTCAACAATGATTCATGGATATCATCTTTGGTGACTGGGAGAAAGGTATGTCACCAACTGAAAAGAAGGGTGGGGAGATGAGAAGATCCAGATTAAAGGGAGGTTTAATTTGAGATATTCAAGTTTGAGCTTATAGTGGGACATGAATGTGAAAGTATTCTATAGGCATCTGGAAGGATGAAGGTAGAATTGAAGTGAACAGTGAAATCTGACGATGAAGTAATGTGAAGAATTCTCACTAATGCTTTGGTAGAATATCTTAACTGTACTAACAATCTCTACGTATGTCATAAGCTTAAGCGGTCACTGAAATGAGGCTAAAATAAACTTCATTCATTTATTCATTCATTCAACAAATGGATTTATACTTTTATTTTCAAAAACCTCCTTCACAAATTACATTACATTTATTCTACATCAATGACATTCTTATCCCATTCCCATTAAGAAGATTTACATGTAAAATTCAAAGGAGTACTTGAAAGTCAATTCAGGATAACTAGGAAATGTGTACTCTCCTCCCCTGTGTTAGAAATTACCTTGTATATTGAAAAATCAAGATAGGTTGTCTTCATATCAAGGAAAATATCAATGTGATTCTATTTCCACAATTTGATAACACATTCCATCCTTTTAAAAATAACTTAGCAAATCCAGTCTTGAAGTGCCATTGCACCTAGATTCAACATTGCATTAAACTCACTTAGGAAAAATTCCCTGCTATCAACTTTGCTATAACTGTCAGTATTACTCAGCTCCCATTAACCAAAATATGATTAAGTCTCATTGAGCCTATTCCAGCTCTCTTACATAGCTATTCACGATGTTTCTGCTCTGTCTCTAACTCAGATAGGTACAAGGTCACACGGCAATTCTAAAACTGTCACCAAAAAAATGGTGAATCAAAAAGATATTAGTGTAACAGCTTAATCATTCAAAAAATTAGTGATGTTAGCTTCAGACAGGCAGGTCAGCTGCCTTTTCAGAACTCTTTCTCAGGGTACCAAATTCCTGATCTTCTTTTATCCTTTGCCATAATCTTAAAGGTCTTACTTTATCTCTATTAACATTTTGGTGCACAATGTCAATAAAAGTCAACGTATCAGAAATCCAGCATATCAGAAATAAACATTTTTATTGATTCATTGGTTGGCTGATATTAGCTAGGATGCTTTCAGTTGCATTGGGCATTAAGCTGACTCAGATAAGGATATGCATTGGCTTACTTACCTAGAAATCCAGAGAAATGCATAATACAAGCTTGGAGTAAGTCATTAACTCCAATACCATAGTTCTGTAATTCCCTCAAATGGGAATTTCATCCTTAGATTAGCCTTCCTATGAGGCATTTCTGAGCTCTTTACTTGCACCCTCATAGTGACCAGGGGAAGAGAGAATGTCCTTCCTAGTTGCTCTTTTTAAAATCAAGGAAATTTCTTTCCCAGATGTCCTTAGCAAACCTTCCCTCATGTGTCTTCTTCCCAAAGTGGGGCACAACACATGCCCATTTCTGAACCAGTGCAAGTAGCAAAGAAAAGTGATTATTTTAAACCAGTGGGGCCTATCCTTGAAATTGAGAGAAAGATCTCTTTCCTCTGAAGTCTGTGGGTTGGGAGAGGTAAGGAGAAAACATACTTTAAAGAAGGGAGGAGGAGACTATCAGCAAGAGAAAAAGGAGAAATGGTTGCTGTGGCAGAACAATCAGTGCTGCCGCTTGACATTATTTTTGCCTTTTTTAGTGGGTGTTTTGGTGTGGGATGAAGGGTAAGATGGAAGTCATTTGGCAGTTCTTATTTACCTGTTCCTCCCAATTGCCTTAATGTTTCTCTATTTATATTTCTCTAGTTAATTTTCTCTATCATTGCTCTCCACTTATATGCTACTAGTAAGTTTAATTTCTCAACAAGAGTCGTGACCAGGACCCAATATATTGAAACTATTTCTTCCTAGTAATTATTTTACATTTATGTATTTGTATTTCCTCTATTTTTAGGAAGATTAGCCAACTTCCTAGCATTTTGAGGGAAAAATCATGAAGAAATAATGGTTTTCTGTAGATTATTTCCAACACTAGATTTTAGGAATGGGTATGTGTGTGTTATTTTTAAAATAGCATCCGTTTCTCTAAAGCGATCTCACATATTCACTGCTAGAGTAAAAAGGCAAAAATTTAAAATATAATATATTTGAGATTGGTCAAAATTTTTTTTTCTGCTTCATGTTTCTTTTTTTTATTTTTTATTTTTATTTTTAAAATATATTTTAAAAGATGCTTAGATTACATAAATGTTACACAAAGATTACAGGGATTCCCTTGTTCCCCACCTCCCAAACCCCCCATAACCTCCCATATAAACATCTTTCATTAGTGTGGCATATCACCTGCAATGGATATACACATCCTGGGGCTTTGCCACTAAGCATGGACCATAGTTCACATTGTAGACCACACTCTCTCCCACACAGTTCTGCATGTTATATGTTGATGTAAAGTGGTCTATATCTGTCATTGTAATTTCACTCAGGATAATTCCCAAGTCCCAAAAAAGCCCCTGTATTACAACTGCTTTTCCCTCTCCCTGCCCCAAAAGTGTCCAGTGGCCACTGGCTCCACCTCAATGTTATAATTTCTTCCATTGCTTGAATCACAATATGTCTACAACAGAATACCAGTAAGTCCACTCTAGTCCATAACTCTTCCCCCAATCCTGAGGAGTCTGGGATGGTGATGTCCACTCCACCTCCAAGTGAGAGGGGGCTTATATCCCATGGATAAGATGGTTAAGATTATCCTGCCTGCAGCTGCAGACTCTCTCCATTCTCTGGGATGGCCATTGTCCATCATCATCTCCTTGAGATTGGTCAGATTTAACCTTTTATCTGTCCCTAGTACACTGTTTCTGAAGAGGATGCAGACTTTATCTACCCACCCTAAAGGGCCTCTAGTTCCTGGGGTCATGCAAGCAATAGGCTTATCTTCTTCTTCTTTCAGAGGTATGAAGGATAATCTGACTCCAAACCTGAAATGTATTACTAAGAATAAAACCTATAAATTATTGAGCTCATTGGAAGTCATCTCAGTTAGATATGATAGCAATCATTCAAAGTGAATATTTATCATTCAATTTATTCACAAGAAAATTGAACTATGAGAAGTTAAATTTCACAAGGTTACTGTGGTGGTTTGAAGCTGTATGTACCCCAGAAAATCGTGTTCTTGAAATTAATCCGCTCCTGTGGGTATAAACCTATTGTAAGTAAGACTTTTTGATTAGGTTTCTTCAGTTAAGATGTGTCCATGGTGGGTCTTAACCTTCTTACTGAAGTCCTTTATAAATGGAATGAATCCACAGGAAAAGAGAGAGAAAACCACAGAAGCAAGAAGCTGAAAGGCACAAAACACAGAAAAGAAGGGAATGTGCCTTGCCATGTGAAAAAGGACACCAGGATCTGCGGCAGCCGGTCTTCAGGGAGGAGGCATCTCCCGATGATGCCTTGATTTGGACATTATTCTCATCCTCAAAACTATAAACTTCTAAGCTAATAAATTCCTACTTTAAAAGCCAACCCATTTTATGGTATCTGCTTTCAGCAGCCTAGCAAACTAAAACACTAACTAGTTACCGGTGGACTCAAAATCCAGATAATGTCTGTTTGATTCCCAACGTCATATTCTTTCCAATATGTCTTATGGTTTCTCAATTCCCAATGACCACCAACAATTTTCAGTCAGTTTCAATTCCAACAAATCTCTGAGAACTACAAAAGTAGTCATGAAGATTTACTATAGGCCTTTTCTCTGAGTGGCATTTCCCAGGAACATAAAGAAAACAGAAAACATTTTAGAAATATAGATTAATAGTCAATATCATATGAAAGAATTTATATGAAAAATAGACAAATGCTTAATATGGACTGCCTGATACAAATGAAACTCCTGAAATACTATTAAAATGCAACTTTAAAGATATTATTAATAAAGATTCGTTTTCACTGTTCTTCAGTTGCTAGAGATGAAAGTCTAAATGCCAAATGATAATGACAAAGGAAAATTATTTTCCAGGAATTGCATAATCATATCCTATCTATTTTTCATGTATATTTTAAAGTGAAAGTATTAAGAAAAATGAGAGCACTGTGCACACAAACATAAGAACCTTAACCCCACAGGTCTCAGGTCCTGTGCTCCCATGGCGAAGGAGAAGGGTCTGACTACTGCAGCACTAAAGAGCAATACAATTAATTCCAAATCATAAATTCCACTGAGGGCTTAATGTCTAGTATGTGCTGAGATAGCCTTTTTAAAACAAGGACACGTAAAAAAATTCCATTTTCAGCACATAATGTTAAGAGCTGATTTGAATCAGATGAATTATATTTAACATTTCTATGAATTTTAATTTACATAGTTCAGATGTTATTTTAGATCATTTCTTTTGTTATAACTGTAGATATGGGGATGAGAATGATCTACCAGAAAAGAAGTATTTAATCAAGCTCTTACAAGTGATAATTTCAAAGTTACTGTGGGCAATGTATAGCTATGCAAGCAGGTGAAAGGGGACTCCGTTTGCAAGTTCAAGCTGGAGGAAGGGTAAGAAAAGAGGGAAAGGAACTGATACTGCTTGAAAGAATAATGTGGAATACAAACTTTTTGATGCCAGAATCAGCCTGATAAATGATGAAGCTCTTAGGAAAATCAATTTCTTTCTCCTAATGAACTTAGAGTAGAGATCAGATAATTCAATGCCTACAAGGAACAGGCAGGTTAACAGAAATAAGTGATATTGCTTAATAGACTGTGGTAGAGGAAAACTGGAAAATGCATGTCCAATCTAAAGTGCTAACTGCTACACAACTCCAGCTAATTGTTGCCATATGGAAATGAGGACTCGGTGTGGTTAGATTTCATAATCTTTTAAGAGAATAAAAAATAATGGAATTTTGTGTATAATCTCCTTATTTTTAAAACACTATAACACCAACAAACAGGACTCCAGGCCAAATCTAGCCTGCATGTCACCACTTTACAATCTCTTATGCGTACTCTACTATCTATGAGAAACAATATTTAACTTTGAGAAAACAATCAGGAGAAGAAAAGGCAATCCTGAAAATCACAGTGGCGAGAAGATCTTTTTCTTTTTAATTGAGATACAGTTGACATACATTAAGCTACAAATTTGAAATATGCAATTGGATAATGTATACACCCATGAAACCATCATCACAATCAAGATAGTGAACATCTCCATGACTCCCAAGGTTTTTTCATGCCCCTTTGTAACCTCTCCCTCTGATGCCCCTGTCCCACCTCATCCCTGTTACCAGGCAACCACGCATCTGCTTTTGGTCCATTTTCTAAAATGTTTTATAAATGGAATCATATGATAGATATTCTTTTTTCCTTTTTGGCTGACTTCTTTCCCTCAGCATAATCATTTTGAGATTCATCTATATTGTTAATCAGTAGTTTATTCTTTTTTTAATTAAACTTTTTATTGTTGTAACAAATACACAGCTCTAAATTTCCTATTTTAGTCACATTCAAGTGTACAATTCAGTAGTATGAATTACATTCATAATATTTTATTATTATCACCAATATCTATTACCCCTACTTTTTTGTCACCTCAAACAGAATCTCTTTACTGATTAAGCTATAACTCTTTCTGCTCTACCTCCTACCCCTCGTAACTTATAAACTACTATCTGTCTCTATGAAGTTTGCTTCTTCCAGGTATTTCTTAAGAGCAAAATGATACAATATTTATCTTCTTTTCAGACTAGTTAGTATTCCATTGTATAGATAAACCATTATTTATTTATGAGTGAGCTGTTGATGGACATTTGGGTTGTTTACAGTTTGGGGCTATTACAAATAAAGTTGCTTTGAACATTTTTATACAAGTTTTTGTATGAACATAAGTTTTTATTTCTCTTGGATAAATACGTGGGAGAGGAATGGCTGTATCATATGGCAGATATATATTTAACTTTATAAAGAACTGCCAAGCTGTTTTCCAAAGTGGCTGTACCATTTTACATTGCCACTAGAAGTGTGTGAGAATTCAGTTCCTCTACATCCTTGTCAATACTTGCCATGGGCAGCCTTTTTCAGTTTAGCCAGTCTATTATGTGTAAAGTGGTTTCTCATTGTGGTTTAATTTGCATTTCACTTATGACAAATGATAATGAGCATCAATTTGTCTACTTATTTGACATTTGTATATCCTCTTTAGTGAAGTATCTGTTCAAATCTTTTGCCCATTTTCAAACTGAATAGTTTGTTTTCTGTCCACAATTATAATGAGGTGATTTCAACACCCCTCTCTGAAGAACTGATAGAATAACTAGACAGAAAATCAGCAATGATATAGAACTCAATGACACTATCATCCAAGAGGTTCTAATCAACATTTATAGAACATTTCAACTAACAGCAGAAAAATATACACTCTTTTCAAGTGGCCAAAGAACATATACCAAGATAGATCATACCCTGGCCATAAAACAAACCTAAACAAATTTGAAATCATACAGGATTATGTTCTCCAACTATAATGGAATAAAACTAGAAACCAATAACAGAAAGATAACAGGAAAGCCTCCAAGCACTTGGAAGCTAAACAACATGGTTCTAAATAATTCATGGGTCAAAGAAGAAGTTGCAAGGGAAAACAAAAGTATGCTGTATTGAATGAAATGAAATTACAACATATCAAAATGTGTGGAACACTGTTAAAGCAGTGTAGAGAGGAAAAGTTACAGTACTAAGTGCTTCCATTCAAAAGAAGAATATCTCAAATCAATAATCTAAGTTCCTACTTCAAAAACCTAGAAAAAGAAAAGCAAAATAATTCCAAAGCAAGCAGAAAAAAGGAAATCATAGAGATAGCAACAGAAATAAGTGAAATTGAAAACAGAAAACAATAGAAAAATCAATGAAACAAAGAGCTGTCTCTTTAAAGATTAAGAAAACTGAGAAAGCAAAAAAGAAAGGAGATACAATTACCAACATCAGAAGTGAAATAGGAGATATCACTACAGACCCTGCAGACATCAAAAGGATAGTAAGTGAATACTATAAACAATTCTACACACAAAAATTTGGCAAATAAGACAAACCATTTTTTTCTCAAAGAACATAAACTATCATACCTCACCTTGTAATTATTAAGGAAATTGAATTCTTAATTTAAAAACTTACAAAATAGATATCCCCAGCACCAGATGGTTCCATCAGAGAATTCTACCAAGAATTTAAAGAAGAATATTGAAAAATAAGAATAAAGTGGGAATAATAAATATACCTGATTTCAAGATTTATTTTGTAGCTACAGTAATCAAGACTTTATGGTACTGGTAGAAGGATAGACACATAGATCAATGGAACAGAACAGAGTACTCAGAAACGGGCTCATGCAAACATGATCAACTGATTGTTTAATAAAGTGCAAAAGCAATTCAATAAAGGAAAAATGGCATTTTTAACAAGTGGCATTGGAAACAACTAAATATCTGTAAGCCAAAAAAAATCAACCTTGACCTAAATGTCATACCTTATGCACATTAAAACCACAATGAGATTTTACTACATAGTTGTCAGAATGTCTAGAATAAAAAAACAAGATATCACCAAATGCTGGAGAGAATGTGGAGAGACTGGATTACTCATACATTGTGGGAATGTAAAATGGTCCAGCCATTCTGGAAAACGGTTTGACAGTTTCTTAAAACACTAAATATGCAACTACCAGATGACCCAGTAATTGCACTCCTGAACATTTATTTCAGAGAAATGAAGATTATGTTCACACACACACACTCACTCACATATACACACACATAAACCACTTATACATGAAAGTTTATAGCAGTTTATTCATAATAAACTCAAACTGGAAACAACCCAGGTTTCCTTTAACAGGTGAATAGCTAAACAATGATACATCCATTGGTGCAACAGGTGAATGGTAACATCCATACCATGGAATACTACTCAGCAATTAAAAGGAACACGCTACTGATACATGCAGCAACCTGGATGAATCTCCAGAGAAGTATGCCGAGTGAAAAAAAAGTCATCTCCAAAAGGTTACATGCTGTATGATTCCACTTATATAATATTCTTAAAATGAATCTTATAACTGCATGTTGACCTAAAATATAAGATTTAATTTTAAAAATCAGTTGTCTACATATGTTTGGGTATAGATTTGGACTATCTGTTCTGTTCAATTGATCTATTTGTTTATCTTTACAGCAATACTTCACTGTAGTGATTACTGTAGATTTATAATAAATCTTAAAATAAGGCAGAGTTAATACTGCAAATTTATTCTTTTTCAAAATTGTTTTGTCCACTCTAGATCCTTTGGCTTTCCACATGAATTTTAGAGCCAGCTTGACAGTTTGGACCAAAAAAAGCCTGTTTGGATTTTGATTGGACTTGCACTGAATCTATAGATCAATTTGGAAAGAAATGACATCTTAACCATATTGCATCTTCTGACCCATGAAGAAAGTATATTTCTGTCCACTTATTTAGGTCTCACCATGTTTTGTAGTTTTCATTATGCAGGCCCTGCATATCTTTTGTCAGCTTTATCCCTAAGGATTTCTTATTTTTGACACTATTTTAAGTGGTATTTTTAATTTCAACTGTTCATTGTTATAATTTAGAAATACAATTAACTTTCGTATATTAATCTTATATACTGTATATTCAGTAGTTCTACCAGCTTTTGTTTTTGTAGGTTCAATAAGATTTTCTACCTAGACAACATGCCAACTGCTAGTAAAGAAAGGCTTTTCTTTTTCCTCTCCAAAACGTCCACGTTGGAGCAGACATCTGTGTCTTGTATTGTTTCTGATAAATAAATACGCTGTCAGCCCTATATTTATTCATATGTACATAACATATTTTTTCTGTCCTCTGGCTGTGTTTAAGATCTTCTCTTTATCATTCCTTTTAAGTAATTTACTTAGATGTGACTATGTTTCTTCATGTTTCTTGTGGATGGGGTTCGCTGAGGTTTCTTGGCTCTGTGGATTTAAAATTTCAACAAATCTGAACATTTTTCAGCTATTATTTATTCAAAAATTTTTTATAACCTCCTGTTTTCAGAGGCTCCAATTACATGCATATTACATTCCTTAAAGTTGTCAATGTGAGCTTCAAAAGCTTGCTGATACTCTATACTTTTCATTTCTTTTCTGTTCTTTTTTCTGTCTATGGTTCATTTTGGATAGTTTCTTGTGTTTTGCCTTCAAGTTCACTCATTTTTTCTTCTGTAATGTCTAATCTGCTGTTAATCATAGTCAGTCTATGTTTTAATCTGTAAGTATAGCTTTCACCTCTAGAAGTTTGGTTTGGGTCTTTTAAAGATATTCTATGTAGTTTTTTTTTAACATATAGAATATAGCTTTTTAATAGCTGTTTTAATGTCCATATCTTGACCAGTTCTAAGCCAGCTTCAATTAATTGGGGTTTCTCATCACTGTGGGTCATATTTTCCTGCTTTTCTGAATTCCTGGTAATCTTTGATTGGATGCCAGATACTGTGAATTTTATATTTTTACTAGTTGTATATTTTTGTATTCCTATAAACATTCTTGAGCTTTCTCTGTCAATTCAGAAAATTTACTTAAAAGAGTTTGATCTTTTTGGATCTTGCTTTTAAGATTTTTTAGGTGAGACCAGAGCAGAATTTAGTTTAGGGTTAATAAATTATTCCCTACCACTGAGACAAGACCTTAGTGAGTAGTCTGCCCAATGCTCTGTGAATTATGGTTTTTTTTCCAGTCTGGCTAGTGATAGCAGGTCCTCTTCCAGGAACTATGTGAACACCAGGTTCTGTTACTTATAATCTTTTTTAAATGATGGCTCTTTCCTCAGTTTGGGGTAGTTTCCTCACATATACCCTAGCCAAGTTGCTCTCCCCAGACTCTCAGGAACATTTCCTTGACTTGGGAAGTGCCCTGTCCTCTGCTTCTGTTCTATCTTCTGTGCTATCATCTAGAAACTCTCTCAAGACAAAACAGGCAATAGTAAGGATCGCTCCATGTGTTTCCATCTCCCAGAGATCACTATCTTTCATTGCCTTGTGCCCAGTGACTCAAAAATCATCGTTTCAAATACTTTGTATTGTTTTCAGTTTGTTTCAGACAAGAGAGTAAATTCCATCCCTCTTTTCCATCTTGGATAGAAACAAACAGTCAGTCCAGTGAAAAGATCTTGAAGAAACCAGATTTGGCAATTGTATAGTTGGGTGAGAAAGGAACAAAAGGAACCAAATCCTTCTGTGGGATGTGGCATTCCAACAGTCATCAGTAACTAGATTTCCTGTCTCCCCAGGCCCCACCTTCACCCAACTCCCAGAATTCCTTCAACTTAGAGAAATGTACTATTAGGAAAATGGGAATAGGTACTGGACCTAGCTCTTTCTCTCCCATGTAGAGATTGGGGTCTCTGAAGGATCAGTGGAGAGTCACCCAGCCCAGTTTCAATAGTAGACTTGAGATTAGTACCCGGCATGTCTCTGTGAAGGCCTAAACTTTATGAGTGTTCTAACACTAGCCCTGAGAAGCACATATGACTTCAGGGTACAAATTCTTCTAAGAGATGAACTCAGGAGGAACATTAGCTAAAATCTCCCCTTTTCTAATATATTTTAAAATAAGTGACCCTTGATCGCATCACCTAATTGCCCCCAAATAGAGTATAAATAATAGATTAGTAAATACAGTGAGAAAAGGCTATGGTTAAAGCCACAAGTTCCTAAAGTTAGAATCATTTTGTTTACTCTGGGATTGCTGAAATTTGATATTTAGAGAGCAGAGTTTCCTGGCTATGCAAAAACAAATGTATTCTTAGAGCAAAACAATTAAAAATGACCACTGCAGAATAAGATAATGTGCAGGGTATAATATCGACCTTCTCACAATACATTTTTAATGCAATGTTACCATAATCTGCCATTTAGCTGGCGTTCTAGTGAAGACGCCAGTGCTCCAGACGATCAGTTTCTCTCTCTTCTTCTAAACCTTACTCCAATTTCCTCCTCTGAGAAACTCTCCTGCTTAAATGGAGACAAATTTTTATCTTTTCCTGATACTTCTTCAGAAAGGCAGATCAAAAGTAAGATAAAAGAAAACTATATACGTATCTTACCTTGTTTGATTTCCACAATATCGAAGACCTTTTAATAAACTTTATGAGAAAAATATGGCATACTAAAACCAATACCCAGACTTATATGCAGATATCCTTTCTTTTCATAGAATCTAATTTGTGTCCTTCAAATCCGTACAGGTGACCTAGAATAAATTCTCACCTCATTAACAACAATAACAACAAAAAATTCTCTATCAGGAACCCAGTGTAATAGCTGCATCCTCCTACAGCTACTTTCTCCTTCCAATCACCTTACACCACAATCCCATTTGACTCCCCTTTGAATCTGGGTGATAAGCAATCGCCATGAAACAAAAATCTTTGAGAGATGATTGAGCTCCTCTTCACAGATCAGATGTGTCCAAGGCCCATTTACAGTCTGAGCACATAATCCCCTGTCATATAGTGAGATGGGAACCCAAACTGGCTAAAAATAAGTCTTGATGTCCTAACCTCACTGAAGCATTAGTGTAATAAATA
Source organism: Tolypeutes matacus (assembly GCA_026826555.1). Taxonomy (NCBI): domain Eukaryota; kingdom Metazoa; phylum Chordata; class Mammalia; order Cingulata; family Chlamyphoridae; genus Tolypeutes; species Tolypeutes matacus. Next base: position 89,826,518 of record JAKSZT010053887.1, read on the forward strand.
AGAACTTTTGGGCCCAGGTAAAATGGTAGAGCAGTTCTGCCTCTGACAGGGCTAGAAAAATCTTCACTTTGCTCTAGATCAAACAATCCCCTAGCTTCTAGTGTCACATAATATTCTTAGCTCCAATTCTATACTAGCAATCTATACTCCTAATCATTCAGCCAACAGGTATTTATTGTACACCTGTTGTATCCTTAGTCTTATGCTAGGTGTTAGAGACACAAAGAACAGGTGGAAAAGGCCTGTCATGAGGGACAGAGGAAGCTAAGAAGAGATGATAAATAAGCAAACAAGATAATTTCAGAAAAATAAGTGTTTTAAAGGAGACAAAACAGGGTGGTTTTAGAGAGTGCTCGGAATATGGTGTGCAGTGATTCCTTTAAATAGAGTGGTCAAGAAAGACCTTTCTGAGTAGGTGATGTTCGAGCTGAGACTGAATGCAAGTCATGTAAGAAACCTGTGTGACGCCTTCTCCCAATTAGAGACACAGAAAGGGCAAGGTAAGGCTCTGTACTCCCTTAATCAAGACCCCAGTCCTTTCCAGGAGCCTCTGGTCTCCCAGGCATCAGATCTCATGTTACTGACTTTCTGACCTGCCCTATTGTCCAGTAGATACTGATCTAGCCCCAAATTCCTCCTATGTTGATGCAAGCCTGGAGGTTTCCCCAGCTCCATCAAAAAAAGGTTGCAGTTCCAGGTCCAACTTGAGGTTGATGATCAACACTCTAGAAACCCCATTAGCTTTATACTACAAGTCTATGTAGAAATCACCCTTGGGTGCCTTCCAAGCCAGTGTTCACTCTGTGTTCAATGCATACTTACAGGAAGAAGCTGAGACAAGAAATGGGAGACAGAGAAACTGGTATATTCCAGTTCCTGGATTCACGCTACTCCTGAAGGCTGACCACATTCCTGTTGTCTATGAGGCACCATTGGCCTTATAATGAATATCTTTTTATTTTACATAAGCCAACTTGAATTTCTCTGTTATTTACCACGGAAGCATATTAACCATGAATCCCTCTCTACTTTTTCCTCTATCTTCTGAACTATGCACCCAGTGATTTAATATAATGATGAATGGCTGCACTTGGGAGGCTTTCCCATGCATTTTCTTCCTGATGGTGGAGAAATTTCACTAGACAGCCTGTCATTTTTAAAATGTTGGTGGCTTGTACTATTTTCCAAATATGACACTAGCAGCATCTAGCCTTCAAATTGTCCAAATGCTATTTATAGTATAGCTTACCTTTGATGGTTGTGCCTGTTGAAAATAATTTCTTCACTTTCCTGCGGTCTGTCATGCTTGAATATTTTTTTTTAATGTTCACTTTAACATCTGAGTCCTATTGTGTTGCTTCACCTATAAATATTTTAACAAACCTTCTCATAATACTTGCCTTGATGTATTGAAATTCTCTAAATGGTTCTAAATGGGTTCAAAGTACCCATGCTTGATTCTTTAATTAGATATAGTGTATGAAAGAAATGTCACATTTTCCTTCCCACTTGTTAATTTAGGTCAGTGTATTCAGTAGATATTGCAGAGTATATCAATGTTAATCTCAAGTACAAATATGTAGTTAAAGCAAAATCAGGTATAGATGCTAAAACATTGCAGGAAAAGAAATTCTGTAAAGTATTTCACACACAAAAAAACTGGAAACTGTTCCTTGTGAGAATGAGATTTTCTGAGAATACAAGTTCTGTTTTTTTTTTGTTTTTTTTTTATTATGGGTAAAAATCAAAATTCTCACAATACATACAAACATTTGCAAAATGATATATAAATATATATGCATATATGTGTATTTGCTTACAAAAATGTTGTTTATATATATATATATACATATATTTTAAGAGGTGCTTAGATTACCACAAGTTCTGTTTTAATAGCAGTCATCATCATTCCTACTTATGAAGAACAATTTCGATAAAAGAGAAAATTATTGGAAACAAACTATTGTCAAAAAGATTCAGGCATTTAAGTCTCTTTTTTTCTTAATATGAACAAATGATCCTTTGTTACTATTTCAAGATTGTCATAATTCATCCATATTTGATTTAACTATGCCAGTAAGTATTTTTAATTAAAAAATAAACCCTATTTAGTCAAGCAAAACCATTGTCTTATGGGAACCCCAATCTTAAGTGTATACGATATGACATTGAAGATATCATGTGTTCATAGTTTGGTGTTCAAAGCCCATAATGGGTGTATAATGGAATAATCTAGTAAATTTAGTTTTCTGTTTAACATAACCACTCCATATATCTAAATGGGACTGCCTACTTTCAAAGCAGTAGACAAGTCAATTGGTCTTTCACCCCATTCTCTTTGTAATGGCACCTGACATACTGGACTAGGATCCTGGCAACCATATATATATTGTGTAAATCCACCTATTTGACCATTGTTGACCTGACTAGGAAAAGACATCTAAGAAAGAACAAGAATGAAATACAATATATTTTCAATCAAAGCAATACTGCAGATTGCAGGGATGAATACACAACTCAGTGATTATACCAAAAGCCATTGATTGTACACTGTAGATGAATTTATGGTTTATGATTACATTTCAATAAAACTGATTTTTTTTTTAAAAGCAATGCTGCATGCAATTTTTCCTTTAAAGACCATTTCAGGATAGTGCAGAACATCATTCCAAGAGGATGATGCAGTCTTTGAAGTAAGGGATTATATCCTAAACTTTTCTATCCCCTACATAACATATTACAATGCTTTATAGAAGCAATACATATTTGTTGACTTGACTTTAAATATTTATTTTTTTATTATGTAGTAACAATTATCTGGTCTTCAACCCCAAAATTTAATGAACTTAATTCTGTTTTTACCTTAAGAGTGAAATGCAATTATGGACAAACTTCCTAGTTTGAGCCTTCTGGTTATTTGTATGCTAGATAATAAGAGTTACTACATATTCCAGGCTTGTTTTAAATATAAAACAATAAACCATAGTCTTTTAAAATTCTAGAATACTCATTCATTTGTTCATTCATTCATTCAATAGATATTGCTTGAGTGTCTTACTGGGCAATATTCTAGCCATTAGGGAGAAAACACTGAACAAAATAAATGAAAATTCCTGCCTTCATGGAGGCTGCACTCCAGTGGGGTGGGGGGTAAATGGCAATAAACAACTAAAATATATAGCACATTAGATCAGGGGTTATTAACTGTTTTTGTTCCATGGACCCCTTTGCCAGTCAAGTGAAAATCAAGGAACCCTTACTAAGTCCACACTATACTGTGTATTATTTAATAAATATATCACACCTGCACCAACATGTCCCCACAAGAATGTTTTTTTTTAATTTAAATTCAAGTTCACAGACCCCTTGTTAAGAACCCCTGCATTAGATGAAGAAGAGCACAATAGAGAAGAATAAACGAATGCAGTGGTATAGTTTCACTCAATGCACCTTTTCCCCAGGTGAACATTTATGTCCTATTTCAAATGTGGATATAATTTTGTTTCACCATATTTGAGAGAAATTTAATGGGAATCTTAGAAAGTTTAGGACCTAATGGAATGCATAGCTATTTAAAGACTTAGAAGAAGGTGCAAAAGAAAGACAAGTTTATAAAGCTTTAAAAACGGTGCCTTGCGAATATTCTTGCTGTCCTGATTTTGTGATAATCAGGGTAGGCTAAACATTTGCTATATTAGAAACCATGCATGTGTCCCCAGACCTAGTTTTTCTCCCTAGGTTTGGTTTTTAGAATGCTGGTGATAAACTAAGCCTGATTTATTATATGACCATCCTGTACGGGAAATGACTGTAACTCTAGGTATCTTTGGTCACCTTTAAGAGATATAGCAGGGGGATGGATGTGACTCATGGTTGGGCAACTGTCTCTGATATGGAGGGGCCTGGATTCGATTTCCAGGATCTCCCAGTAAAAATTAAAAAAAGAAAAATATAGAAAGCACGTGGGCCACCAAGCCCCATCATGGGTGCACTGTCAGGCTCCACAAGCAGGTGCGCCTTCAAGCCCCGGAAGCCACGCAGCAAGATGATGACGTAAACAGGAGAGTAACACAAGGGAGAGCCAAGACGAGACGTGCCGAAAAACCAGGAACTAAGGTGGCGCAGGCGGTAGGATGCCTCTCTCCCACATGAGAGGTTCCAAGGATCAAATCTCAGTGAAGACAGGAGAAGGATGAGAAGAGAGAGCAGGAAACAGACACAGAGAGTTGCCCAGCAAATGGACACAAAAACAGCAAAAATGGGGGGGGGGGGATGGATAAAAGTAAATAAATAAATAAATCCTTTAAAAAAAGTATGGGGGAGTAAGATATGGACTCTAGTTAGTAGTAATATTTTGACTATGCCCTTTCGTGGTTTGTTAGCAAATGTTTCACACCAAGCAGGGTGTTTTTGGTGGGATGATGTGTGAGAGCCCTGTGTGGTGTTGTGCGTGTTTGTTTTGTAAGTTCACAATGTTTACTGAACAGTTATTGTTTATGTATGTTCATGTATGAATGATATACGCTAACAAATTGTTTAAAAAAAAACAAACAGTGCCTATAATTAAAAAAGCTTTTGGAAAGCAGATATACTCAAATGGTTGAGCACCAGTTTTCCATGTTCTAAGTCCTGGGTTCAATCCCTGGTACATCCTAAGTAAAAAAGGAGCAGCCTCACAGCTCTCTGGAGTCAGAGCTCAGGAGTCTGTTCTCTGGGCTTACCTTGTTGTGGTTTTATTCATCTTGCCTCACACTCAAGTGAGTACGAGTGTTCATTTCACATCACCCTGATGGACTCCAAGTTCTACTTAAAGGCATAGATATATTTTTTTAAAGATATATTTTATTTATTCATTTCTCCCCACCTCCTCATTGTTTTTGCTCTTTCTGTGTCTGTTTGTCTTCCTTGTTTCTTTGGGAGGCACTGGGAACCGAACCCGGGACCTCTGATGTGGAAGGGAGGTGCCTAATTGCTTGAGCCACCTCCACTCTCTGCTTTGTTGTGTCTCTCATTATGTTTCCCTCCATGCATCTCTTGTTGCATCATCTTGTTACGTCAGCTTGCTGTACCTGCCCGTTGCATCAGCTGCTCGTCTTCTTTCTCAGGAGGTACTGGGAACCTCCGCTCCCTGCTTTGTGTTGTTTCTCTCCTTATATTTTCCTTCTTGTGTCTCTTGTTGCATCATCTTGTTGTGTCAGCTTGGTGCACCTGCCCATCATGCCAGCTCACTGTCTTCTTTAGGAGGCACTGGGAACCGAACCAGGGGCCTCCCATATGGTAGGTGGGAGCTCAATCGCTTGAGCCACATCTGCTTCCTTAGATATTTTTTTGAAAGAATAATTTAAAATATCTATCAACTTTTCAGTTACTTGTCCAATATGACTTATTCAATTAGATATGGCTTTTATCATTCCGATAGAACAAGGAATTCTCAAGAATTACTAAAATATGGTGTTTAAGTGTAGTTTGAATGCCACAGTAAAATTATATCAGCTTGAAATGATAGCAAACTTCAGCTGAAAATGTCCTTAGGAATAATTTAGTTCTACTTCCTTTTAAGTGGAGAAATCTGAAAACCAAAGATTTGGAGGATTTGTCCAAGAATACTCAGCTCATCAGTGGCAAAGAAAGGACTCTATCATAAATATCCTGGCATCCAAATCTTTTCTCTAAAACTTGGTAAATGCCCTAAGTTTAAAATTCAATACTTTGAACTACATCTCAGCAAACAAAGTTACTTTTTTAAAAAGATTTGAGTAAAATGCTTAAATATGATCTGAGAATGCATATCCTTAAATTTACTCCATAGTCCCCGCCAGCTATACTATAGCAAATAGTAGTGGTTAAATCTTCTCTGCCAAATCATATTTAACAAAAGTAAGTAGCCTTTGCCTTGAGGTTTCAGCTGTCGTGACCTTGAAGACAGCCATTGTCTAAGATGAAGACATATAGGTAAATATTGTAGCTCTCAGCAAGGAACATCTAACTGAAATCTAAAGGACTGATTCAGCCTGAAGGTTGAAGTATTTTCTTATCCTCTAGACTTGACCTGGTCTCAGAGATAAAGAGATTATTCATAGTGATTCAGCTCTATAGCTTCAGCAAAGGAGCGAAAGGTGGGGTCCAGAGGGAATTTAAACCTGGAACATTATAAGACAGAAGAAAGGAAAGAGTTCTTTTAAGGCCATAGAGTCCAAACGGAAATCACATTGTATACTTTTGTCAAGGACTACTTCCTGGCACCCTGCAAAGTAAAGCACACAATTGGAACGTTTTCTCAGTAGGCATCATAGAAATATCCTAAGCACTCTTTTCCTTTCAACCAACCTCTCTACTGACCCAGGGTGCTATTTATTTACAAAGTAGCTGCTCAGGGGGAAAAGCCAGCATTTATCCAAAATTAAATAATGTCATTAAAATACTTTTTAAATGGAAAAATGTATTTTCAATAGAAAAACAAAGAAAAAGCCAAAGTAATGTACCCATATGCCTCAAGCCCTGTATATTTTTCCAGTAATAGAGGGAAATACAGTGTCCAAACTGAGGTCCAAAAGAGTATACTTAAATGTACATATTTCACCTTCCCCTAAAATATATTGTCCTTAATTACTCAATCATGTCAGAAAGAAAATGAGCCACCACAATATATGAACGTATGTTCTATATTTGCACTATCCAATACAGCACTCAATAACTACTGAGCTACTGAGCACTTAAAATGTGATTAGTGTGAAAGAGGGACTGAATTTTAAATTTTATTTAATTTGAATTAATTTAAAGTCACATGTGGTTAATAGCTTCCATTTTGGGCAATGTAATTTTTTATATAAATGTAATAATCACTTGATACTTGGTGCCAATGCAAAAGTACAAGCATATGACGCATATGAACCTACTATTGTAGAATATGCTCCTGTATTTCTCAGAAATTGTTCAACAATTAGGAGCTTCCACTTGGAACTTGCAGACTAGTAGTTAACATAATAAGACAGCTCATACTGATGTCCTCTTAAATCACTTTAAAGTGGTGAAAAAGAACTTGCTTTTCTGAGGACTTAACATATAAACAGACTTTTTTAAAGTAGTGAATATGTCCCACCTTTTCAGATTAGACCTTTGCCCCTATTTAAGAATGGCTTTTCAACAGTTTGGTAACAGTCACACTGAAAACTGTGCCAGTATTTTTTCCTGATCTTGTTGAAGACAGGTGGCGAGTTGATGAAGGATGAGTTCCTATGGCCATAACTCTTCTTTTCCAGTATCTCATATATGTAAGTCTAGGCACATCATCCACAAATATAAATGCACTCCAAAAAGAGGAAAACGTCTCTAAATGTGGCAAAATGCATGAGCATATATTTTGTTCAGCTCAAGGCCTATCAAAAACTAAAATGGTACCAGAAAAGTATTGAAGATCACATCATAGGCATATATTTTTGAAAGCATCAAGTTGTCAGAAACTTGCCAAGAGGAAACAAATATCACACACAGAAAAAATCTTGCCAAAAAATTTTAACAAAGTTGAAAGATCTGCAGACCCATAAAATCTTTCACCAGTAGCACTAAATATAACCTGAGGTGGCATGTAAACTCAAAGACTAATCTCATCTGATGAGTCATTTCCTAAGATGTAACTTGAGAGTATTTTAAAAGGAAACACAAAACAGATATGAACATTACTTTTATTTGTTGTCAAAATCCAGCTTTAGAATTTTTATTAAAACCATACATGAAGGATAACTATAAAACTGATGGCTGGAATTCATAGTTTTTAATAATCACTCTTTTTATTGCCATAGAATGCACCCCAAAAAGGGCAGTAAGTAAATGTTTCTTAATTAAAAGAGTTAGTGCTAGTTTAATAAAATTACTTAGAAATAATTGCTGGAAATTTGAAGTGGGATCCAAACTACTAAACGGTTTTCTTAAAAGGAGGTTTTTTCTTCCAAAGAAATGACGTGAATAACTTTTTCTCCAGGGACCAAATTACTTAGATATGTTTTTGACAACCTGGACAGCTTGTCAGAATAACAAAAGCATTGCTTAAGATATAGAGAGCTTAACAATTTTCCCCATGATTGCCAAGACTCACCTGGATTTTAGAGAGGTTAACAGCATACTTATAATTCAGAACTTAGTTTTATTTCCTCAAAATCAAGACTGAATTATCTGTACTTGAGAAAAGTATGCATAGCCAGAAGAATATTAGGATTAAGGAAGAAAATTAATGATGCTTATATATCTTCTAACTTAGAATTTTATTAAGGTTACCATTAAAATGAGATCTAGAAATTTTTAGTTTTAAGTATTGCTTCATGCATATATTCTCTTTACTACTCGTTTTTAATATTCATCATCCTACCATCATGGGCATAAAAAGCATACCCATTTTAAAGAAATCTCAGCAAAATAAAATGGGCAAGATGAAAAAACAAACAAACCCAGATCCTCATATATTGATGGCATGGAGCTAAATTATGAAAAGTTAATGAGTGAGAGGAGATTGAATGAGAGGTAGGATGTATAGAGTAAGGGAGCCAACCCGGGCACAGCACCAGGTCCAGACGAGGAACTGCCACCAATTGCCCAGCCTCTGCCTTGTGTAGACTGATGGAAATCACTCCTGGTCTGCTTTCTCAAGTGTCAAATGAAGAAACAAGATCTGATGGATGATTTTTAAACTGTGTTGTTCAAAGTCATAGGGTTCTGAGGAGGTGCCTCCTTCAGGAGCGCCCTGGGGCTTGTATGAGGGATGCCCACTACAATAGTTGGACTGGGTCTGCATTTATCTGCCATATTGGGACTCCACAAGAGATTTTGTTTGCACATCATTTTCCATCACTTATAATAATTTCAAAAACTACTGGACTCAACTCTGTTATCCCTTTGGGCCCTAAATTCTAAAAAGAGGGGAATGAGTTCTGTGTTTTTAAAGGTCTCTCCTATGATCCCTTGATGTTATTCAATCATCTCTACTAAAGTAGCACAACTATTTCTTTCTATGGCCACCTTGTCAGATGTTTAGGTGGTGTTGTCCATAATCCAGGTATTGCCTGCATTTTGATGGTCCTTCATTGAGGGTGGCAGTACATCTGTCAGAGAACCTGCCCTGAGTACCATGGGGTAATCCCCCAAACTGGTGAAGGGACAAGTTTCTCTCAGAAGCTCTGTGTCAGCATTTTCTAGACGATACTAAAGAAAAATATTAAAAGCATCACATCAAAAGATGAAAAAAAAAAAAAAAAAAAAAAAAAAAAAAAAAAAAAAAAAAAAAAAACACCTTAATAACCTAGTAACAAATTGCAGCAAGATAAAGGACAAAAAAGAGAGGAATTAGAAAGAGTGGATAGACTCCAATTTAAAGCTGGATGCAGAAATTAAAACTAAGTTTACAAAGAGGCAGCAGGAAGGTCATGATAGTTAAGGAAATGCTGTGAGTTGGAAACTTGAATCTGTTATCTATTTATACAAATGGAACTTCTAGCTAACTTTTGATATCCTAAAGATCCAGCCTCAAGATTATACTGACTGATCTAATACAACCTATTGGGAACATTCTAAACATTTAGGTAGGGGAAAGGATGGAATCTCCTTGAATATTAAAAAAAAATCCCAGCTTGAATCAGTGTCTGTATCATTTATCTATTGCTGCATAATTAGCCCCAAAGTTAATGGCTCAAAAAAACAAACATAAATCCACCACCATTTTACTTGCTCATGATTCAATGGGTCAACAATGTAAACTGGCTCAGCAGGGCAATTCTTCTATTGGTCTTGCCTGGGGTCACTGATGTGCCTGAAGGTATTTTGGTGCCTCAACTGAGACAGGATGATTTAAGAAGGCATCACTGTCATATCTGGCAGTGAGTACTGCCTGTCAGCTGAGCTATAGCTCTCCAACTCCCTCACAGCATTGTGCCAAGAGGGCAATAACACAAACTGTAAGGCCTCTTGATGCCTAGGTTTGGAAGTCATATCACTTCTGCCACATTCTAGTGGTCAAAGCAATCAACAAGGCCAACTCCAGATTCAAGGGGTAAGGAAAACAGAATATGCTCTTGATGAGAGGGGGCAGGAAAGTCACATTGTAAAGGGAATTGTATACAAGAAGGGAGGAATTATTGTGTCCAAATTTTCAAACAATCTGCCACAATGGATTTTTTTTTTTAAGATTTACTTTATTTATTTATACCCCCCCTTGTTGTTTTGTGCTTGCACTCTGCTCTCTGTGTCCATTCGCTGTGTGCTGTGTCTGCTCATCTTCTCTTTAAGAGGCACCAGGAACCGAACCTGGGACCTCCCATGTGGGAGAGAGGTGCTCAGTCGCTTGAGCCACCTCAGCTCCCTGCTTTGTTGTGTCTCTCATTGTGTTTCCTCTGTGTCTCCTTGTTGCGTCATATTGTTGCATCAGCTTGCTATGCCTGCCCATCGCGCCAGCTTGCTGTCTTGCTCTTCTTCTCCAAGAGGCATCGGGAACCGAACCTGGAACCTTCCATGTGGTAGGCAGGAGCTCAATCGCTTGAGCTACATCTGCTTCCCTACCACAGTGTTTTAACAGCATTTTTCTCTTTCATACAGGGGGTGCCAGCTTCACAAAACAAAACAAAACAAAACAAAACAAAACAGGTGTTAAAAAATAAAGGTCCTAAGTAACTTTGGAAAATGTTTTGACTGGAAATTTTAAGACTAAAGACAAAAGGAGCTGTACACAAACATGTACTCAGGTTTGATTGTTATTTCCCATGAAAATATGGGTTAATTCTGAAATTGCTGTACATGTATACAGAGATTCAACAAATAAATGTGTGGCAGATGGTGGGAGCCAGATTTCTCACTGTTGCAGAAGGTTACAGATAAGAGAGGAAGGCTAGAATGAACTTTGTGGTACTGGATTAGATTTGGAGACATCAGTATGAACTCATGTTTAGCTTAATACAGATGGATAGATATACTTATTAGCACACATTCATATAATTCCTAGCTCTGTCCACTGAATTGGGCTAGAAGCAATGACACCCCAGCATCATTGTGCACACCCAAGGTCCAGACCTTGCTTTCTATACCATTCTCCATTTAAAGGACTCCTTGGAGGAATGTCTGATTCTTTGGCTGGGCAGGAAATACATAAGATGAGCCTGGAACATCTTGTAGTGCCAGAAAGTAAAAATGTTCCAGAAACAAAATGATGGGGGTATATGAAAGGTACACAAATGCCAAGCTGAAGAGGTCCCAATGGCCAAAGCTGGAATAATTCAATAAAATAAATAATATAGTGTTAGATTATAATCCAAAATATAAAACAACATCCATGAGCATATACTGATACAAACAATTGAATAAATAAATGAGACAAATCTTCTATGCAGAAGAATTCTATGTAGTTTATGTAGATTCTCCCTGGGGAGCTTTCAAGAATATGGAGCTTAACTCCCCATCCCTTCAGTGTTGGCTTTACTTAGTGACTTGCTTCTAAAGAGTAGAGTAAGAAAGGGGGAAAAAAAGTAACTTTGTAGTGGAAAAACCTGAAAAACACTATCTCAGCCAGGTGATCAAGGTTAACATTATCATTATCAAGGTCATTTTAAAAAGAGGGAGCTAGAGAAAGGGTCTGCCTGGGAGGGTAGAGGTAGGGTGTATTGGTGAAGGCAACACAATTTTGAAAAGCACCCCCATGAGCTGATCCTCTCCCCAGCCCCCGGGAAAACACTGGGCCTCCTTATGGCACAGAGATGATCAGTTTTCCTGATGAGAGAGAAATTCTAAGCTCAGCAGACAGGAATTTGGCATTGAAATATGCAGAAAGTAGACAAAGGGGAAAGGAAGAAAGCAAAATAACAGCAGCATCGTTAGGGACCAGTTTAGACTTTGGGAATGAAGCTTTGTACCCCACTAAGTGGATATCTGCCAAACTGAAGGAGGTGCATAGCACTAGGCTTGTCCCAGGAAGGGCAACACAAACCTGGAAGAGAAAAGAGGGGATTAAGACAACTTTAGAGAGGAAGAGTGGTAGTCAAAAAAAGAATGTCACACGTGGAACTTGTAAGCCAGCGTGGCACAGTAAAAAGTGTGAGGTGGGGATGCAGGGGCGGTAGGTGTATCTGGATCCAGAGAGCCCTGGATTCAAATCCCATCTTTACAACTTACTAGCTTTGTGATCTTGGGCAAGTCACCTTAACCTCTCCTGACCTCTGATTCCTCACATGTAAAATGAAAATCGCATACTTCCCTTACTTTAAGGATTAGATGTAAAGTATTTAGCACAGTGCCTATCACCTAGTGAATGCTCATGAGGAATAGTATTATTTAAAATGACATTAATAGGTTTAAATCAATTAATCCTTCTTTCTCCCAGTCTCATTTTCACACCAGTCTTTTCCCTTCCCAAACTCTAGATCATCCCTGGAGTTTCTCAAACTCTCTCCTTCCTTCTCAAAAAGTCATTTAGCTCTTTCCAGCTGTTGTTTCAAACTTTGAAAAGATGAATTTTTCAGTAATAATGGGGATAGACTTACTCCTCAGATGGGAGTAACCTGTAGGTTTATATCTCATCTGTGCAAGAGCTGCCAGAGGTTCTTTAAGTATGTCTTTAGAAACAGAGATTAGATGTTGTAAATTAATCTAAATAAATAACAGCCAGTGCTGGCAGGGAATAAGGAGGATCCCATTCTCATGCAGTTTGTGGGAGTATATATAGAGGCAAAGGTCTTTGGAAGAGAATTTGGTAGTTACATTTACATATTTAAATGTGCACACCTATTACCCAGCAACTTCACTTCCTATAGAAGTACTCATACATTTGCAGGGTTATTTGTATAAGGGTATTTGTAGCATCAGTGTTTAACAGTGAAAAAATGGACATAGTTAACCAGAGAAATAGTGAAACAAAGCATGGCATATTTTTACATGGAAATACTATGCAACCATTTAGAACAAAAATTGGTGAACTACAACCCATGTCAAATCACCCAGTTTTTATAAATAAAGCTTTATTGGAACACAATCATGTTCCATGTTGTCTATGGCTGCTTTCACTCTACAATGGCAGAGTTCAGTAACAGCAACTAAGATCACATGGCTTGAGAAGTCTAAAATCTTTACCATCTGGCTTTTAAAGAACGATTGCAGACCTTTGTTTAAACAGAATGAAATAGATCTATTTAGACTGAAAAGGAAAGATCTGCAAAATCTATCATGAAAAAAATTCCAGTCAAGAATAGTGTGATCCCATTTTTGTAGTGTGATCTGTTACGTAAACAACCTGTATGTGTGCTCGCATATAAACATTTCTACACAAACAGCCTTAACAGTAATTACTTATTTGGAGGAGAAAAGAGCTGGGGTAGAGGAAGAGGGGTAATTTTAATGGGCATATATTCATTTACTACTTTTGAATGTTTTGCTTAGTATAAACATCATAAGGGGCAAAGAAAATGTCTGGATCCATCCAGGGATGTCTTTGCCTTCTAGCACCCCCTACTCTTCCACTAAATCCTTGCCAAAGACTAGCATTCTGCCAGGCCAAGGAGGAAAACAATCTGATTCACTACAATTTTTACTGGTACCGTTTCCCTCCAATCTTCATTGGAAGTGATGGGATGGCACGTTATGTGACTATTAACATGCCTGCATATTTTACCATGTTAGCTAGCTTCCATTCCTTTTTTATTGAGAACTACCAATAAAACAAGTAATAGTTATCCATTTCATTTTTGTCTTTTTTTCTTCCCTTTGTTCCAGAGGCTCTATCATCCAAGGCTTTTTGTTATACAAACATTTTTGAGAAAATTACTTACAAAATGGTCTGTGTCTTTTGCCATTCTTAAGACATACAGAAACACAAAAGACCCAGGGAGTATTATCTACCAAAAGGGATTTGCTCAGATTATTCCATTTTATTTAATTTTGATTAGATGAATTTAAGATTCCAAATAAAACCATGAGCTGAAAATAAGAGGCCATACCATAAGTATCACGGTAACTGACGTTATTCCCTTCTTTTGATATTTCAACACAAGATGGCAAAGTTAGCTTCAAGAGCAAGAATTAATTTGACAACAGTAAATAGTCTTGGAACTCTCCCCTCCCAAAATAGTTTTGATTTTTTTTTTACCCTACTGATTATCTTATGCTGCAAAGAACTGGAAACTTAAAATCCTCACACTGAATCACATCTTTGGTAATTTCATCTAAACCACAGAAAGTTTTCTAAAAATATCTGATTGCCTCTCCCTCTGCTAAAACTAGTTTAGACTTGAGTTATAAAGAGGTAATAGTCATTAGTGACTATTCTCTGCCTGCTAGCAAGAAACCAGTTATTTAATCCTTGAATGAAGTTCCTTCTTTCTCTCTGGGCAAACCATCAATGTTTATTTATTACAATAAACATGCATGCAAGCACTTCACAGCTTACAAAGTACTTTTCCATACATCACCCCATCTGTCCAGTAATGCTGTAAGAGAGTCAAAGAGGAAATTCTTTTTTATTTTTTCATGTGGACACTTTCATAAATGTTGTCTGGAGTCACTACTAGCAAGTGACAAGACATTCAGACTCTCTGAAATATCTTCTAAGAATTTGTTTCAAACATTAGTTTAAAGATGTCTATCTTCTCTCTTCTTAACTGCCGTTTCTCAAATGACATCAGAGAAACAATATTTTTCCCTAGAGGACAGGTGAGAAACAAGTGTTTCAGATTTTTAGTTATGTCTTTTTTTTTTTTTTTTTTTTTTTGGGTTCACACCTACAGGAATGGACAGTTATGTCTTTAATAGCAGCAAATGACATTTTGAGGTACCAGGGCTGGGGATGTGGAAAAGTGCTCAACCACTACATAGGCTCCCAAGTTGTTTATTTGCTTGTTGTTTTTTTTTTTTAAAGATTTCATTTATTTATTCATTTATCCCCCCCCCTGCTGCTTGTGCTCGCTGGGCCAGCCAACCATGCGGTGCGGGCGGGCCCGCCTCCACCAGGAGGCCCCAGGAACCGAACCCGGGGGCCCCCCACACGGCAAACGGGAGCCCTACTGATTGGAAGCCACAGCCGCTTCCCTTGTTGTGTGTTTTTGTTTGTTTGTTTTTAGTAGGCCCCAGGGACCAAACCTGGGACCTCCCATGTAGGAAGCAGGCATTCAAATGCCTGAGCCACATCCACTTCCGCAAATGACTTTTTAAAGGAAAATATTAGGGCTAGAGGAAGATAGGGAAGGAAGAACTATTCTCAAAACTTCATTAGGTCTCACTAAGAGTACACCAATCATTAACTTGCATCACAGAAGCCTCCAGCTTCTCCTGATTCTTACCTTATTCTATTTCCTAAAGCATTTTCAAATAATTTGTTAGAAAATCATTACATGGAAGTACCACCAAAAAGCAGTGTCCCAGTAATAGTGGAAAAAGCAAAAACTTAATACATGATTAATATAAACGCATACAGGTTAAGGAAAAGAAAGGAAAAAAAACCTCTAAAAGGTAGACTTTTAGAATTGTTGATGAGATAATTTAAAACACACCTTCTTTATGTCAAGTCTCAGAAACTAAAGAATTGGGAATGGGTGTGGTTTCCTTGCCTCTCCCTCCCACCCACCCAATATTACTAAGTTTTTCTTCAAAAGATGGAAAGATAACCTACATGAGAAGTCCTTAGGCTACTGGAGGTATATAAATTAAGTAATTAGGATAGCTTAAAAATAGATGAAGATATAAGAAATTAAAACCAATAATCAGTATCTTCAAATAACAAAAAGAAAAAAAGTAGATAATTAATGAGACCACTAAATGATCATGGAGAGCCACTGACTTTGTTCCAGGAGTAAAGCAAAATACTGAAAGGGCATTGCTTCTTCTAGTCCTATCTTCTTTCAACACCTTCACACTAATACCTCTTCAAATATTCTGAGTTGCCTTTAACTTAAGACATCTGAGATATACGCAGAAAAGGAAAACTAAAATTAACAACAAAATCCTCACAAGCCTGACTGAATAACCACTGAGCATATTTTTAATGATCAGTCACCATAAAAAATAAAGACTTTCTTATATATCTATACTCTCAGTACTTAGGGTACAAGGCATGGCCTATGGTTTCAACATGTGGGATTAAAAAAAAAAAAGGTTAAGACAAGACTGCAGTAGATCTTAAGACAAAATGTATTAGTAAACTCATATTGGGAGGTCAAAGATCAAAGATCTTACACTTTCTATAATGAGATGTTACTTCTCTAATTCTTTACCCTCTTCTCCCATAAATCTGACTCTCTTTACCTTGCATCTCACTTGGGATTTTTCTGCCTCCCTTGGCCCTCACAAATCTTCCCTTCCCCATTTATAATAGTTGAGGAAATGTACATTAATTTTTTAGTAATATTTAAATTCTATTGCCTTCAACTAAACATTTCTACTTCTTAAAACTTGCAACATGGTAAGTTAGAAAGAATACAGATATGAATCAGAGAATCAGTGTTGAACCCCAGCTCTGCCATTACCCTATTTTTGTTACCATGGGCAAATAACCTCTCAAAAAAAAAAAGCTACGTTAGGAACTCTAAAATGTTATTTAAAATTTAGACTTACAGTTAATATAGTATAAGATAGTAAACCATAATTTCCTTAGTATGGAATTGGTGCTTTTATGGTTTTTCTATATATTAGAGCAATTAAAAAACTAAAGCAGATGAGGTTACCCAAGACATTCACCTGATTTTAAGTTGGTGTTCAAATTTATGTCTCAACTTTTTTTCTTAAGCTGATTTATTCAAATCAAGATACAAACAAAAGTGGCACATTACATTAGGCTGATGTTATCTCTTATGACTTCTACTGTTTTACTAGAAAGATTCCCCATCCTTTTCCTTCCAAGTTTTTAAACAAAACTGTCATTTATCCTGTAGAATTGCCCACATTCTGAATTTTGTTGATTGCAAGCCTATGGTATCCTTTAACATATTTCTTTGTACCCTGTATTTCCTATTAATGGATAGACAATGAACTTGACCAGATTCAAGTTCTATATTTTTGGCAAGACATTTCCTAGGTGGTGCTGGATACTTTCCATTGCATCATATCTGAAAGTACATGATTATTGTAAGACTCATTAGGGGGTTCAGGTGTTGTCACCCTATAGAATTCCTCATCAGCTTTTCATATAAGTTTCCATAGACATTGATGATCATTGTCCAGACTTGTCAATTCATTAGAAATTGCAAAAGAGTGACATTCTAACAATCCTTCCTTCTGCATATATTAACTGGAATAATTCTACAAAGAGAAACTTCAATTACTTGATTATTGTGGAAAATTGAATTATCTGCCCCAATTTAGATAGGTTCTTAATCTTAATCCATGTCCTAGTGGGTGTGAACCCATTGTAAATAGGACTTTTTGAAGATGTTATTTTAGTTTAAGAAATGGCCTGAAGCAGGGTAGGCCTTAATCTGGATTACTGAAGACCTCATAAAGAGGGGAAAACAGGGTCAGAGAAAGTCACAGATAGAAGCAAAAAATCAGTGGGATCCCAGAAGAGAAAGAAGGGGACACTACCATGTAAGAAGAGAGCCAAGGAATGCCAAGGATTGCCAGTAAGCCAGCAACAAAATGCATGTCTTCAGGAGACAGCAAGCCTTGCTAATATCTAGATTTTAGCCTTCTCAAAACTGTGAGCCAACAAATTCCTATTGTTTAAGCCAAGCTATTTGTGGCATTTGTCATAGCAGCTTGGCTAACTAAGACAATTATTCTGAGTTAAGGCAGAGTAAATGCTTCTTTTCCTTCAATATATCAGTTTTCAGGATAATTAAGTCCTCAATATACTTCCAAAGGTGACCAAGATGATTTGTTTTGGAAACATATTTATTGTGTTTCAAACCATATCAGATTCTTAATGATGATCAAACTGCCCCATCTATATTGCCAGTGAGAATCCCTTCAGTAGGATCCTGAATATTTGGGAAAACCCCAGTGGTATTTAAGACCTTCCCTGCTTTGGTGAAACAGAGATTATTAATTTTTTAGATGTGAAATGTTATTGTAGTTTTGTTGGAGGAAAAATGCCTAATATGTATACATGAATAAAATGACATGATATTTCATATTTGCTTCAAAAAAACAGGTCAAATAGATAGGAATATAGGTGAAACAAGTTTGGCCACATGTTGCTAATTTTTGAAGTTGGGATCTATACAGTTATACAAAATTTCTATAATAAAGTTATTTTTAAAAATCCCATTTAGTAGCTGTGATGGTCAATTTTATGTGTCAACTTGGATTATGGTGTCTAGCTGTCTGGTCAGGCAAGCACTGGTCTGATTGTTGCTATAAGATATTTCGTGAATGTAAATCATTAGTCATTTGATTGCATCTATGACCGATTACACACGTACAATCAACAAAAGAGACTGCCTTAAGCAATGAGAGAAGTTTCATCCAATCAGTTGAAGGGCTTAAAGAGAGAAATGATGACTTCAGCAGTCAGAAAGAAGAATTTCTATCTCTACTTCAGCCAGCCAGCTTCTCCTGGGGAGTGCATCAAAACCTTCATCAGAATTCCCATACTGCTGCACTACGAAATTGAGACTTACCAATCTCCATGGTCACGTGAGCCAATTCCTATAATAAAGCTTGTAACGTTTACATGCATACATATGTTAGTTCTCCTTCTCTGGAGAACCCTAAAACAGTAGTCAGAGCTAAAAAATAAATCACTATTACAGGAAAATAAAACACACACTACTTAAGCCAACGAGATAGTTCCCCAAAAGCAGGGGATGGTGGACATATCTACAATCTCACTTTACATTCAAGAAAAATTTGGATATTTGAAGTTAACAGTCTGAAAAGTGTGATTCTTTAAGTATTCTTTATTAAGATCATTAAAAGTTGTAGAAACAACTTTATATTATAAAGGCACAGGGAGACAGTTCTGATAAAATATTCAAATTAAACAGTAACTTACAGTACAAAAGACAATTTCAATGCACATACAAACCCCAAATGTCTGATTCAAAAATATTTTACTGCATCTATTAATGGGCAATGATTAAAAATATAAATTGCTGCTGTATAATAAATATCTGAGAGTGAACATCTTGATAGCAAAGTGAACAAAATATTTATTGCTTTTCACATACATATTTTTCCCTGTAATTTTAAATTCCTAATTCTTTTCCTATCTTCTCAACCTTTTTGAAAGGTAAAAGACATCACATACATTAATCTCATGGAGGGAAATGGTGGTTACAAAAACTACCTCTAATAGCAAGCACTGATGGCAGTGTTCTCTCACTTTCTGTTCTACAACCACACTCACTCTTCCAAGAAAAGTAAGATAAAGGTTTATTAAATCACTGATAGACAACCTCTCAATGACTGGCATTCTAAGGTTTGTAAAGCATATATTTCAAATCTAAAAGGTGCTCTGTTTTGAGAGTGTATTTTTTATTTGATGTTTTGAGTAAGATGCAAATGTTTGACAAATAATTTTACCTAGCCCCCTCAAAAGTTGTAAAAAGTCAAATTAATAAAATTTCTAGGACTTAAACATTTCATTGAGGGTAAATGCAATAAACTGGTGTATAAAAATTAACATAATGCAATGTATTTTAAAATGGAAAGCTCTTAACCTTTTCCCTTCAGCTTTTAAACTGGGATTACCTTTATTGATTTCATCCTGCTCTTTTTTTGTAGCAACCTAGTGTTAGGTGGTATAGGTAGAGTTCCCATCATAACAGTAAAATAGTGTGAATACATCATCCTAAGTGAATTAATGCTAGTTCAATTTAAGAAAAATCTACAGTAATATTTAGATAATCATTGTAAAGTTACTTAACCATATGTCATATTCAGACAGTGTGTAGCAGCTAATAATGCACCTGGCACAGAGTTGATACTCAATAAATAGTTGCTGAATGAATAAAAAAGAAGAGAAAAACTTGGCTTTGGTTGTGCAGATTTTAATCACTTTCGATTTAAAGTAAGGTCAGTCTAGAACTAAACACTGCACACTGAATCAAACACTGCTGTAAACAAAAGTAATAACTGCAAACAGAAAAATATTACCTACATTAATAGGCAACTAAAGTACTGTAACGTCTTTTAAATAGCCCACAGATTCCATACTTGTATTACTCTTTTATCAACATACCTAAAGTTTGATGATTTGATGCTTAAAACAATTATGTAATGAAGATCAAGGGGAGGGAAGACTGGCTACATTATCTATTTTAGAATAGAAATTTTTAATTCATTAATTGAAAAATACCATGTTAATTTTGCAAAACTACCAATGAATAAAAGGTAGGCGCTATCCTTAAGTTATGTATTTTTAAAAGAAGTAGTTTAACTTTTTAACATTAAGAATAAACAGGGAGCTATGAATTAAGAGTAAGTAGGGGACCAATTTTATTTTAAAATCTGACATGGGATTGAGTCTAATATTTCTTTGGCATATGCATTACTCTATTGGACTAGTTAGCATTTAAAAAGTATTGAGTTATATTTTTTTCTGAACCAAAATTAATGTCAAGGTGTAGACTGCTAGTATACTCCTGTTAAAAGTCTTCAGTAAAGGACAAAATGGTATTTGCAACATATGCCAAACTTTATGTTCAGTGTACAACTATAATTATTGGCATAAAAAGATGTAACTTAACCTGAAATAATCTCATGCAATGGTGACATCACACAGGGTGGGGAAGAAGTATTTACATAATAAAATATTCAGCTTTTAGGAAAAAAGACAGTAAACCTGGGAATCCTGCCCTAGCAGAAAATATGTACCACATAGCACTGAATTGCAAAATTTAAATGAACTACAATAACCTGAATGTATAAAATTTAATAAAACATAAAAATGGAAAAACCCCACGTTAAAAGGAAAAAAAGTGGCCTATAAAACAGACCATCTAACTTGACATTCAGAGTAAATGCAAGAGATTCACGAAATCATGACAATAATGCAAATTATGTCAAGTACCTAGTACCCTTTGATACACAAGCCAATGTAACTATCAGACTCATTTCCAATAACTTAACATTATTCATTAATCCACTCAGGCAAAGGGTGGGAGGTGGGGACGGAACAGTCAATGATAGCTCAAGTCTCCAAAGTAAGAACATATTTATTTGCAGAAGCATCATGTGATTTTTGAAGTAATGTCTTACTTTAATAGCTTTAATAGATGTTAACTATAAGATCAGTGCAAATTTATCATCCTCCGAACGTAATACTTCCATATTTTGTTTTTCCAGATAGTTTTTGGTGGTTTAGTTTTAGCCAGTGCTATTTAAATGGAGAAAGGAAAAGAAAAAAGTTCATCATAGACTACCTCACGTTGTTACTTAATTGTGCTAGATATTCACGCAGTTCTTTTGCAGCCTGGAATCTGCCATAGCGCTTCTTTGGATTGGCACACTCATCCAGCAAGGCCTCTAGTCGGCCATCTTTGGCAATTTCACTTGGTGGATCATGAAGGAGTCCTCCAGAGGTGCCACGCCAGGTGGCATGTCTGGATAAGAGGTTCTGACAAACAGCATAATAATTGTGGTCCACAGTGACACGAGCACAAAGAATTTCTTTTGAAAATGATAAGCAAGCCTCCTTATCACAGTCATCAAATTTGCTTTCATACCATACATCCCAGTTTTCAGGTTTATCTGTGAAAGGGGAAAAGTAGAAAGAAAAAAATACACTTTAAAATAGAGTTTTCATTGCTTCCAAAAATATAACATTTCACCAATTAACATAATAGTATATGGTCTTCAAACTGTATTATAATTTGAAATATCTAAATACTAATTCAAAGAAACATTAATTGGGACCCAACAGTGCTAGACAAAAGGATGAGATATGGTCTCAACTGCTGAAGGGCTCAATCTAGCAGGTGACTTTCCAACACACATGGAAAGTACTATGCAGAGGTATGACACAATGACACAGGAGTAGAGAGGAAGCAAGAGCACCTCCACCTGGGCTATAGAAGGTTGCATAGAAGAGAACATTTGATTTAGGTCTTAAAAGATGAGCAAGTCTAAAAAGAAACAGGGAAAACAGCATTCTAGACCCAGGGTACAGTATGTGCAAAGGCATGGACTGAGGGTCCAGCTAGTCTTGGTAACAATGAGTTTACTGTGGCAAGAGTGTGAGACAGATTCTTAGGGAGGCTAGAGAAATAGGTTGTACCTTATGTGGTGATGACCATAATTTGCTTTATAGAAAAAGTTTTATCTGGGCTGAAGACTGGAGGAACTAAGATGATAACAAGAACTAAAGACAGTTCAGAAAGAAAAGCCAGATTGGAAAAATATTTGAGATAAAAATTAACAGGTGAATGTATGAGTAAAAGTTTAAAGTTCTAATTAGATGAAAAGGTAGATACTATTAACAGTGACATGGTTTAGCAGGCAGGAGATTAAAGAAAGTAAATATACAATAGCTATGGGCATATCATATATGCAAACTAGAAACATAGAATTAGAACATATGTCTTTGAGATCAGAGGTACAGTACACATATTTAAAACCCATCAGCACACATTTGCTTGATGAAGGCAAAGGAATGAATAAACTTGTCTAAGAAAGTGTGTTCAAAGTGAAGGGAAAAAAAAGGCAGAATCTTGAGATTTAAGGTATTGGCAAAGGAGAAGTTTAGTGAAAGAAATTAAAGGAACTCATTCATTTAGTAAGTAACTATTTGAATGTCTACTCTGGGGCAGGCAAGGGTATATAATAAACAAAACAGTTAATAGATGGTCCTGGCTTACAATAGAGTGTGAAATAGACCATTAGGCAAGTAAATAAACATATGTCATAAAATGTGAACAACACTATGAAGGAAACAGGAGTTTCTAAAAGT
Organism: Tolypeutes matacus; assembly: GCA_026826555.1. Taxonomy (NCBI): domain Eukaryota; kingdom Metazoa; phylum Chordata; class Mammalia; order Cingulata; family Chlamyphoridae; genus Tolypeutes; species Tolypeutes matacus. Next base: position 89,849,361 of record JAKSZT010053887.1, read on the forward strand.
AGAAAGATTTACGAAGGAAACAAACCTTTCTACTGTTAGATATGTTGGTCAGGGAAGGTGAATCTCTTAGGAGGTAGCATTTAGCTGAGGCTTGAAGAACAAGCAGCTAGCTATAAATGAAGGTGAGAGGAGGCATTTTAGGCAGAGGGAACTGCATATGGGAAAGCCCAGAGGAGAAAAGGTTCATTTGAGAAACCAAAAGTCCATTGTAGCTGAAGCATCAAGAGCAATGGGCAGAGGAACATTAAAGATGAAGTAGAGCAGGGCCAAGTCACACAGATTAAGCCACGGTGAGGAGCTCAGACTTTACAAGAACAACGCAGAGTCAGTAAAAGCATTAAACAGGGGAATGACGAGATCAGATTTATATTTTTAAAAAGTAGCCAAGTGAGTAATTGAAGAAAGTCAAAAGAAGAAAGAATTTCAAGAAGTTGTTACTAATCCAAGGCACATCATAAATTTGCCAATTAGGTGTTTCTAATGGCAAGGCGGACATCTAAGTGATGTTTTAATGGACCGAGGAATGAATGGAGGTTAAGGAAGTAAAAACACAGTAAACAATACTTCCAGAAACAGTTGAGAGACAAGGAAAACCAGATGACGTAGCATTAACTTTAAGTGGTAGTTGTTACTATTTGTTTTTAAAGTGGGGGTGAGTATATCTTATATATATTGACCATGGGACAGGGTAAGAGTTGATGGATATTAAGAAGGGGATGAGAGGTTGAAGAAGATAACCAGTGCACCAAGTTCTCAAAGAAGGACCTACTCTGAAATAGCGAGATGAATTGGTGTTATTTTTAACTAAGTTTAGATGATAAAGAGAAGGACTAGGAGGAAGTTGAGCACAACCTCAATTTCCTGTGCAGAAAAAAATAAAGGTCTGGAAAGAGGAAAGAAAAGAGAGTAAACGAACAGACAGGGCCTTTTGCAAAGAGGCTATTTAGATAGTCACACCATGAGACACTTACTGGAGCAATGCTCATAGAGTCATTGCTAGAATACAGAAGTTATTTGACTGGATTCATATGCCAGGTCAGTAATTAGTTGGTATAAAACTAATGTATTAAATATAAGAAAACAAAAATGGAAAGCTCTACTATGAAATGAATTAAAGAGTCTAATAATAAAAAAAAAAAAAAAAAAAAAAAAAAAAAACTAATGTATTCCAGGAATGTCTATAAAATGGATTAAAAAAATTTTTTTTAACAACCAGGAAAGAAAATTTTTAAAAGTTTAGGCAAGTTGCACAACACTGTGAAAATATTAAAAAATCACTGAATTATACACTTTGAAAAGTAAAGCATGGTGTAAGCTGCTACAACATTCACAGATGTAGGGAGAAGTTAAGTGGGGAACTGAACACTCAAGCAGGGCATTCACTCCCTGTGGAAGGATCTACATGGCAAGTCAAGAAATAATTAGAAAGCAGTTTGGTGAGTAGGAATCAGAGTAAGGCATTAGGTAAAACCAAGTATTTAACAGGATGATGCTGAGATCATGCAAAAATTAAGTGTCAACTGAATAGATTATTGTCACATTCACTGCCTTCCCCAGGTACCACAAATCTTTGGTTTCCGTTAATCAAAAGATCCTCATGGTGAGAGGGGAGGGGATTAAAAATATAAGGCCCTCACAATGGAGCAACAACCCTTCAGTTTCTGATCCTGGCTGGATCATTTATAGAACTACAGGCTTTGTCTCTGACACTTCGAAATTCCTATGGCATTTCATTTTCAAAATACTTCAGACACCCTGCCCACGTGTCCTATGAAAAGCTCACAAATAAATGGATAGGAAGGTTTTGGGTGAAATGTAATAATCAGAATGTCAAACCAAAGTCAGAACTGCAGTGCAAGGAATTATCCAAATGGTTAAAAACAAAAACAAAACCATCACTGTAGAGACTGACTATAGAAGGCCCCACAGACTAATGCATAATACAATATGGCTTCCATGAGAGCAATATAGTCTCTCCGGTTGCCTCTAACTATATAAACTTAATTCTGCACTAGATCTGTAACCAAAGAACAAAGTGTGCCATATGTAAAATGTGTGTACATGTGCACACACACATACACACAAACATGCAGTGTATCTGTGTACATTAGAACCCAAAGGATATTTCACTAAATACAGAGAAATAGTGTTAACTGGGAGTACAAATATAATGTCAGTATTTACTTATGTTGCTTGAATAAAGCAAAGAAAGACAAAAGGTTGCTATCTAAGGAGGCAATCATAGGCTTGATTCATATGAATGTAAACATTATTTTGACAGAGGCAAAAAAGGAGTACAAAAACAAATCTACAAGTTACATACTTACTTTGTCTAATTAATCTTTTGTCAGCAACCAAAACATTTTCTGCATCCACAATGATTACCTTGCCATCTCTAGGACCAACTGCAAAATTGTCAAAGCTGACGTCCAGGAGGTAGAGTGCAAATTCAAAGTCATTATTTGTAAGCTGCTCTGCTATTTCCATTAATTGCCAAGCAAGATCAACTCGTTTTTCCCATGGTGCGTTAAAGTAACTCCACAGTTCTTCTCCAACATAATTTACAGCCACCATTCTTCCACAAGCTCCAAGATATTTTGCAAATGGCCAACCTTCATCAGATGGAAAACTCTACAAAAGAATGTTCTTAATATTATAAGAGATTCTGATTAAAATATCGGAGGTGTATCCCCAGGTCCTCTCAGTAGAGATTGCTACTAGTTATGAACTCTGGATTTTCTCACAGTATCCAATAATTCCTTAGAGATATGCTTCATTTTTTTAAAAAATCTAATTCATTACTATGGCTCTAAAAAAATTATTTTTAGAGAACTTTACTTCAGTGTTAGTTACTAAGAAGCAATGTAAGTTCCAAGAGAACATTTAATAGGAGCCTTACCTAGTCCAGAAGAGGGCAAGGACAGAAGTCAGGGAAGGATTCTTGGGAATTATCTTTTAAGCCTACACCCAAAGTTTTCTAATGAGCAATCTGATGATATCTTGTCAATGCAACCTCCCTTCCAGGCACCCTTGACCCAAGTCTTTCTTGTTTCCTTGTTCACTGTCACCATATTTTCCGATCTCCCTGGCTCAGTCTCAAAATTATTTATTCTCCTAATATTAATGTTTTCTAATGGATAAAATCACATCACAAGAAGAAAGCATGTTTTATGAGCCTTTCCCTCTGCTACCATCTTTCCTTGTGTGGGAAAGTAAAAATTATGAAAGATGTTGTTCACATAACCACTGGAGGGAAGTGAAAGTAGACTGAGAAGACAGTATTATGTATAATTTTAAGACAAAATAAAACAAAACACTACAGAATATAAATGCAGCCTGCTTCCATTGCTAAAATACTGAACACTCTAGACAGATTAAAAAGGCTAGAAATGAGGATTTTACTCTTGGACCTTTAAGAAAACTGGTAATATTAATTTTACTCTGAGCTTTGTAAAATCATCAAATCAAAATAATATCTCTACGTTAAAATTAGCAACTTTAAAACAAAAAAGATTTTTAGAAGTAAATTTCACCCAAAGTCTGATCATTTTCATTTGTGCCCCATTTCAATGCACAATAACTGCCCTTGTTCTTTGTACATATAAATTTTTCTTTTGAATTTTAATATATGTAATTCTGGATAAAGCATTAAAGGAAAACCTTACACATACTATAGAACTTTAAATACAGTAAATAAATGGATTTGATTTTAACTCAGAGACAATATCTACTGATTCTTTAGGAATTAGAGGTAAGCACATTTTTAATCTTGTACTGAGAATTTTTTATTTATTTTGGACACTGTGAAAAGTGACAGATTGCTCATGTCCATTGTGCGGTGCAAAAACTGTTGGCTAACAACGTACTATCCTGGAACTTTTCTTCCCGACTTAAAATTTCTTCATTTAATATTCATATTTCTACTTCTGATTACCTCAGAAGTTTGAAAATTTAATTAGACAAAATGATTATTAAAGATTTAACTGTTTCCAGAAGCATTTATGTATAAAGTTCCCAATATAAAAACTGAAAGCACTAAATAAGTAAATATGTGAGATTGTATGCATATAGTTTATCATGCAAAAAGTAAAACAAAAACCTCCCCTGTATTATTCACATGCCATATTGTAGAACAGATACAAACATATATTTGTGAAAATAAAATGGTCTTTGACAACAGGAGAAGGGAACCCTGCTATCATGTCTTCTTGGTCTTGAAGCCTTTCCAACTGGCAAATGACAGTCAACTCTACACTTCATTACCCAAGTCCCTAGTAGAAAAGGGTAAAATAATGCATGAACAAACATCACATTGAGCAACTATATTTTTATAGTGATTTTTGACAATATTAACTGAAATCCTATTATGCCTCATGGTAAGGAGACCACTACAATTCTTTCACATAGCTTGCTACCTAATCTTTTGGAAGCACTTCAAGAAATGAATTCATACCACTGTTGATGTGACAAGAAATATTTTTTCATTGTCTAATCAAACTAGTCAGATTACATTAACGTGAACAGAATTCCATTGGACACACTGTAGTACAAAGAAAATGTTCAAAAGAAACCAAAATATTTTAAAATTGTACTTAAAGCAATTTTGGCTTAGAACCAAATTACCATGTTAAGTAGTATTTTAGAGACAGAATTTTAAGAAGTTACAGCTTGGATTTGTTACATATATCAAGCAATAAGAAAAACAAGTTCTTACTTCCTGATTACCAAACTGCCACAGTTCATAAAACTCAGTTTTAAAATTCAGCAGTTTACTGTAGAGGCCTACATTTTATATTTAAAAAGAAAACTTAAAAATTAGATTTAAAAATTACCTAGAACAAGTACAAAGTTTAAAGTAAATGTGAAATATAATGTGAGTATTTTAATGAATTATTTACAATGGAAAAAATATGTTCAAGTACTTTTGAGTTGAAGGGAAGACCCTTTAAACTTATAATAGTTTCCATTCTAAATGGATCGGAGGCACTCCACTTAATTGTTCAGGGCTTTTAATCATGCTTGAATGTATGTCATAAAAAAGTATGTCAGGTTTTTAAAATTAAAAATTAGTTTATACTTACTTTTATATATATATATTTTAATTAAGTTAGGGACAACCCAAAGAAGGAGTCAACAGAGTTTTACTACAAATGTAACATTTTGAGGCCCACCTCTACCTCTGCATTTCACTAGCTATATGACTACAGCAAAGTTACAACACCATGGAACTGGAATAATATTTGTATCACCATTTTCATCAGGGCAATCAAATGATCAAAGGGAAAAATTATGAAATGTGTTTTGTAAATGTTATACTACATTGCAAAGAACTGCTTACAAAAACACTTTTATACTTCCAATTTAAGTCTGTTAAACAAAAGTCCAGATGTGCTTATTTTCATATCACCTACTCAAAGGCAACTACATACCTGCTGAGATCCTCCATGTTGCTCAAATGTGGCCTCTCTCTAAGCCAAACTCAGCATACAGATGCATTACCTACCCCCCAGTGTGGGACATGACTCCCTGGGATGAGCCTCCCTGGCACCGAGGGATTACTACCAAGCACCAACTAGCAATACAACTGGGGGAAAAAACCTTGAATAAAAGGGAGAAAAGGTAAAGACAAATGAATTTATATGGCTAAGAGACTTAAAAGTGAGTTGGGAGGTCATCCCAGTGGTAACGCTTATGCACGTCTCAGCAGTATCCAAAATGGATACTACCCCAAATACTGGGGCTCCTGACGGCTCTGGGGACACCCAGGTCTTATGGTCATGATAGATAGCTCCAGAGTTTGGTGCCTTGCCAGTGGGCCCTACTTTGGATTTGTGCTCCCGAGTGTGACAGTTGGACTCAGTTGTGACTTCTCTACACATGCCTCTTCTGTCCCTGCTATTTGAACCTATAATTGGTACTGGATTGGTAGGTGAACGCCCAAGAGACTTGATCTTTGGTCTGTCCATGTGCTAGCTGGGCCTTGAGTCTCAGTGGAGTTGCCACACCTACTCTCCAGTTCACTGGACTCACTCAGGACAACTAACAAGGAGGTGAGTATGGACAACCACCATACCGAACCAAGAGAGTCTACAACTGCAAGCAAGAGAGTCCCATCCACCAGCCGTATGGGATCGAAGCCCCCTCTCAATTCGAGATGGAGTGGGCATCACCACCCCAGAATCCTCAGGATTGAGGAATGAAATATGGACTACAGTGGACTTACTGGTATTCTATTATAGACTTATTGTGATTCTAGCAATGGAAGAAATTATATCATTGATGTGGAGACAGTGGCCCCTGGAGATGCTGAGGGCAGGGAGAGGGAAAAGGAGGTGTAATACGAGGGCACTTTCAGTTCTTGGAGTTGTCCTGAATGGCACGGCAACGAAAGATACAGACACGTACCCATCCTATATGTGCTACGGATGAGTATGCTATGATTTTTCGTAGTTGTGTTTGGTTCAGGCCTCCTCGCCAGCCAGTCACACATGACCAAAGAAAGCACCACTCGAAAAAAGCTCTACATCTCAATACTCATCTCACTCCAAGTATTACTATATCCTGCCATTACCTACAGAATTGAGTGGGAGAGAGTGTAAACTACAATGTAAACTATAATCCATGCTTAGTGGCAGTGCTCCAAAATGTGTTTATCAATTGCAATGAATATACCACACTAATGAAAGAAGTTGTTAATGTGGGGAAAAGGGGGGAGGTGTGGAGAGTGGGGCATATGGGAATCCCTTACATTTTTTAATGTAACATTTTATGTAATCGAAGTATCTTTTAGAAAAAATAAAAAATATATAAATAAAGGAAAGGCAACTACAAATACTGAACATCTATCAAATACAGCCAAGAACCTCTAAGTTAGAAATACATCTTCACTGCCCTCTATTAGTTTCTAATTTACAATGAGGAGCTGAGGTGGCGCAGGTGGCAGAACACCTCTCTCCTACATCGGAGGTCTCCAGGATCGAATCCTGGTGAAGACTGGAAGAGTAGGATGAGAAGAGATGGCAGGAAACAGACATGGAGAATTGCCCAGCGAATGGATACAAAAACAGCAAATGGGGAAGGGGGGATTTAAAATGGATAAAGTAAATAAATAAATCTTTAAAAAAAAAAAGGGAAGCGGCTGTGGCTCAATCAGTAGGGCTCCCGTTTACCATATGGGAGGCCCCGGGTTCGGTTCCCGGGGCCTCCTGGTGAGGGCAGGCCCGCCTGCACGGCGTGGTTGGCTGACCCAGCGAGCACAAGCAGCAAGGGGGGGATAAGTGAATAAATAAATAAAATCTTTAAAAAAAAAAAAAAAAAAATTTACAATGAAATATATAAATTATAGTTACTAAACTTATAAAGACTCAATGTTATGAGAAATGTATAGGGCATTAAGAAGCACTGAAAATGCAAGAAATTAACAACTTGGTAACATGTATACACATACACACAGCACTGTACTTCCTGTTCATTTATTATAGGTAAGCACCATAAAAGAAATTCCAAATGCTGTAATAACCATTCCTCTATCTAGATCAAAACTAAACTGCATTATATTTTAATGGTCAATAAAGGGGATAAGAAATCAAAGAATTTTAGCATTGGAAGGTACCTGAACTGTCAATCTAGTTCAGTTTCTTTATTAGCACAGTGTTAAGGGATTTGCATGAAGTCACATTACTAAGAGGCAAAGCCAGACCCTGCCAAAATTTCTTCTCCAAGAGTCAAAATGGATTCAAAAAGATTAAGATATTTTGATCATTGTAAACTCTTTGAAAAATTAAAGCAAATCTCCATAATATGACCCTTCAGTTCAATACTCTTAGAATTAAACATTTTGAGATTTTAGGGTAACAGTGTTACTGAGCAAGGGTTCACTGCCTGACATATGCCAATACTATGACACCAGGATTTTGAGAAAAGAAAGAGCTTTCATGCAAGGTTCACCAGCCATGGAGACAGGAGTCACAGCTCAAATCTGTCTCCCTGATCTGAGTGCTAAGGGAGATTTTATGGGAATGGGAGGTGAGAGGAGGGACAGAAGTGGGGAGGTTTGACTTGGCATAGTCCAATTTGCTAATTATAGAGGTGTCCATGAGTGGTAGATGGATTTTAGGCATATCTTCGTTATTGAAGGGCCTCTCAGATTTAATCTGCTTCCAATGTCTACCTGTCTTCATAATTTTGATTCAGTCAGAGAGGTGACTTCTGTTCCTGGTATTTCAAAAGTTGTCTAAAGGACAAGAGTTAAGTGTTTTTTGCACATGCGCAGGTTATATGCGCTAACAAGCTTAGAATAAAAAGTCATAGGAACAGAGAATATCTCCACAAAATGTATTTTCCTAACCACAGCTTCAACAGTGCCCATACTACATATTATGCAGTATGCCAAGCAAGTCTGGGGTAGTATCCCAGAAGCAAACAAATTTATGATGCAAAAATAATTTAAGACTATTCTCCGTAAGTAAGATAAATAAAGGCTTCATAAATTGTCTCATGTGAATTCAAATATTTTTTTAAAAATCTGACAAAACCTATTTTTTTTAGAGGTTTTTTAGTTTTGGAATTATAGATAAAGCAATGAAGATTAGGCCACATTCCACTGACTATTATAAGCAGCTGAGGAGAAAGACAATGAGAGTTACTGTGGAGTGAAAAGAATATAAATTTTGAATTAAAAAAAAATCCTAGACCTAGTCTAGCTCCACCATGAAATGCTAAGTAAATAGTTATAAATAATACATAGTCCCCTACAACCCTCAGGAAACTTTTACAACCTGAGTTGGGAATATGGTTATTAAACACATATGCACATATAAATGAACTTACAGTTAGAAATCAGGGAAAAGTACAGCACACTGAGAAAGAAGAGTAGGGACCTATTTTAGATTGCATGGTAAAGGGCAGCCTCTTTAAAGAAGTATTACTTAAACTGAGATCTAAAGGATGAGTATACTATTAGACAGACTGGGGATGGGGCAGTTAGAATGTTCCAGGTACATATTAGAGCCAGAAACAGTCTTCTCAGAACTGAGAAAAAAGCCAAAGTAAGTGCAGTGAAATGAATGAGGCTTGGGGGTGTGGCTTGAGGTAATGGAGTCTGGCATAGGAGGGAGGGACTAGATCATTTTGAGATTTAGAAAATAATACTAGCTCTTCAAATGGTCTCTGTGCTATGAAAAAACAAATATGCATCAAAACATTCATATTCAGGATCATCTTACATACTGGAATGAACTAATATCCTGTGGCACATAACATTATTCTAGAATCAAGTTTTTAAACTATCATAATATTACCCTTTGATAAATAGCCATTGTCTTGCCCACTTAACAGAGCCAGTTTATTCTACCATGTCTTAACCACCAATGAAAAAAGCAGACATGGGACGCATGAATCTAGGTATACAAAACAGTACCTTTTGGTTTTATTTACTATTTTCTTACTTAAGGAATGGCATGAGACTGACAGATTAAAATAAAATCAACTTTAAAAGTGCTTGTGTTCAATTATCATTTTTTCTCCTTATATGATCAAACATTAAAAGTAGAATTTGTATAGTAAATTTAAAGCTTGAAATTCCTTTCATACAAGAAATAGTAAAATATTTTACTATCATTCATTACCTCAAAACATTCCATTAAAAGGAACATAACTTTGCAGCTCACCTAGAGATAAAATAAATGAATACAGAACAAGAGATGTTACCATGGAAGACTGATTTTTTTAAAGAAAGAAGAAAATCCCAGTATAAACCATCTTTAAAAATCTATTAATAATCAGAACATACAATCTAAAATCTGGTTATCAGGTTTTCCACAAAACTGGCATTTCCGCACACACAAAAATATATATTTTTTATTAGAACTTGAGAACACTCTTAGAAAGTAAATGTTATCCAGAGCACAGAAAATGTCTAAAAGTTCAATTTAAGTTTTAAAATTATTTTTAAAAGCCCAAATTTGAATGAAATCCCATTCTAGTTACGCATGTTATAACAGCTGTTCATTGAGATTAGTCAACTGCACTGGTGACAGACTAATGTGTTCACAGTTTTGTGAACTGTCTGAAGGGGGAATATAATAAAATCACTGGGATGATTTAGGGGTTACCTAATATTTGCTAAAACTTCTCTAAAACCTTAGCTTCTTGATTTATAAGTGCCAAGTAGAAGCCAAAATCCATTGCAAATACTGTAAAGCAGTAATCTCAAGATTTCTGAGTCAAAGGAAAAGCCCCATTTATTTCATGAAATACTATTCTGAATATCATTTTCCACCCACCTCAAATTCCAACAATATTGAGCAATGCCTTGGAAATAGCAAGGTTGTTATTTTACGAATATCATGTCCAACAGCTGTATCTAAAATTGGGAACCAATGTCAAAACACATCAACAAAAAAATTTACCAAAGTTTAACAGAATAAATCTCTCAGAATAAACAGCTTAAGAAATGCCCCCCAAAATCACTTGACTTGCAAATTTTAAGTCATGAAATATGCAAAAATTTAAATTACTCTCAACTTATTCTTTTTAACCTAATTATTCTCACAACAAGCAATTGGGATCCACATTACTAAGTTGAAATATACACCCACAAACACCATACTCAAACATTTACCCCCAATAAAAACAAAATTCCAAAGAAATATAAAAGATGAAGTAAACTTCTTTTGGACTTAATAACCTAATAATGCTACCTGACATTCTTTAGGCAAGATCAGCCCCCCTTTAAACAATATGACAAGGAAACAGTACCAATTTCCCCGGTTCCTTTAAAACACAATCTGATTTAACAAGGTGCTTCGGAAAAATAGCAAAACATCCACAGGACGCACAGTATCTCTATTAGCCTGGTTTCCGTAATTTGTATTCTTGCTGCCTTAAATTTAACATTGCCAAATCAAAACTCTTGGCTCCCCTACTCCAAACCCATTCCTCCTCTAGGCTCCCTCATCATAATAAAAGCAAGTAATAGCTTAGTTGCTCAGATCAAAAATCTAGGAGATATCCTTTATTTTTCCCTTTCTCTCATTCCACAACACATCAGCAGGTCTTGTTAGCTATTTACCCAAAATCTATTCCGACTGACCGCTTTTAATAACCTCTGCAACCATTTTAATCCAAATGACTAAACTCTCACAAACTACTGAAAATTTCCCTGGTTCCTCCCTTGTCCCTATTATCCATTCTTCACAGACCAGATCCTGTTAAAAAAAAAAAACAAAAACACTTGTTTGTTTCCCTTTGCTATGAGAATTAATCTTAGTTCCCTAAATATGAGTTATAAGGCTATCAAGGAAGCTGCCCTTGCCTACTTCTATGCCCTCATATTCTACCATTCTTCCCTACTGTCACCCTTGATCCTGCTTCAGGGCCTCAAGATTTGCCATACCTCTTGCTTGAAAACACTGAGTTCAAAACTTTGCACCACTGTCTTCTTGTCATTATTCACACCTCAGCTAGAATATCACTCTTCCAGACCACCCAATTTAAAGTATTGCCCCTCCCCCACCCCGCCCATCCGATTCTCCACAGGAGGCCTGTTTTGTTGTTTAGTATTTAACATCTGAAATTACCTTGTTCTTTTGTTTATTTCCTGGCCTGTCATCTTTATTCTATTGTATCCCAAGGGCATACCAGTTCCTGGCACTACTGAGCAATGCCACACAATTCTTGTCAGATCCCTTCACTTCACAGTTAAAAACTCCAAAAATAACTGGAAAGGGAAAATATGAAGACTACTCTGAGGCATCATACCTGCCTGGGATAAATCTTTTGAAGTTCTGCCTCAGACTATAAGAATGCCCTTAAATAATCCAGACTTAACCTCTATATATTTTTAGTATTATCATTCATCACATGTATTAAATAGAATTATTAACTTCAGTAATTATTTACAGAGAAATATTAAACTATTTGCTTTGTATTGCTGAGTCTTTATCCAAACCCTGTCTCCTATAATGTTCAGTAAATTAACTGTATTCCACATGGGACAAATCTTAAATACCTTTTATTTTTATTACTATTCCAAAAAGTTTTAGTCTGAAAAAGCAACCATTTAAGTATGTATCATCTGTGTATACATTTGAAGGACTATCATAAAGAAGACAAAAACTTTTCAATTACTATTAGAAAGTAATAACACATTGTAAAAAGCATTGTAATTAAAGGCATTTTACATATATTCCATTATCCTGACTCAGATTCTAAAATGTTAAGTGACTTGCTCAATGTCATCCAACAACTTTCAACTTTGTGGTAAAAGAGATTGTGAACTAGATGCTATCTTAATACTGTCCCCACCACTCCCCTCCCATTCCAACCCCCACCTACTGGCAAAATCCCACTCAACTTTCAGAACTCAATTCCTCCTTGAAACCTTCCCTGGCACCCACCCCTATCAAGATATGGCCAGATACCCCTCCCAAATGAGTCACCTGAGAGTAAGCATGCACCTTTTTTGTAGGACTTATTATTCTACATTGATTGTAATCATTCATTTATACACCTACCCTTCCTGCCTAGGGCTGTCTTTCAATGCAAATGCCTTAAAATAGACTATTCTCCAAATAAACAAACAAAATTCAGTTCTTCTAAGTGTAGGACTATTAAAGCCAAAGAGCTCTCTGGTATTTCGGACAATTTCCTATCAAGAATCTATTAATAACACATTCATACAGTATTTGTTCTTTTGTGTCTGGCTTGCTTCACTCAACATAATGTCCTCCAGGTTCATCCATGTTGCCATATGCTTTATGACTTCATTTCTTCTTACAGCTGCATAATATTCCATCGTGTGAATAGACCACAGTTTGTTTATCCATTCATGCGTTACTATGAACCAAATATATTGTGTAATATATTGTTTGATTCAAAAAAAAATTTTTACATGTATCCATTACATTTAATTGAGAAATGTATATTTATTCATCTGTGTTTACTTTTTAGTTTTTAATTGTTTATATTTTCAATTATTAAATGTACAAAATAAAGTTAAAAATAAAAAGAATCTATTAAAAAGGCTATATAAATTGGATAAAAGATTTGATTACATAATTTAAAACCTTTCAGAGACAATGAGTAAAATGAATAAGCACCTTCATCTTCACTAGCAATTTTCAGTCTTAAGACACTTTTTAATTATTTTACTAAATTTCATCATATGTGTAGGAAAAATGAAGAATTTATATTCTAAGATTATACTGTTTAATATAACATATTAAAGGGGAAAGAAAAATGTCACCATTATGTGAAGAGGCAGCAACAAAGTCAAAAATATAGAAGAGGGGCCTGAAGCTGCAAACCATACACACAAACAAACACAGAATAAAAAACAACCTGATGATCCCCTGGAAAAATGGCCATCCATGTTCATAAAGCAGATCCCCAAAAAGCAAGCTTTCTATTCCCCACCGTATGTAAGGAATATGAGCGGACTCATGAAATGAAAATATGAAAGAGAAAGTACAGACAGGACTTCAGAATTAAGAAGCAAGCTGGGGGAAGTGGATGTGGCTCAAGAGACTAGGCTCCCGTCTACCATATAGGAGTCCAGGGTTCTATTACTGGGGCCTCCTGGTGAAAAGCAAGAGGGCCCGCACAGGAGTGCTGGCCCGCGCAGAGAGCTGATGCAGCAAGATGATGCAACAAAAGAGACACAGAAGAGAGACTATAGGAGACACAGCAAACCAGGCAGCTGAAGTGGCGCAAGAGATTCACCGCCTCTCTCCACTCCCAAAGGTCCCAGGATCCGTTCCCAGTGCCGCCTAAAGAGAAGACAAGCAGACACAGAAGAACTCACAGCGAATGGACAGAGAGTCGGCAGAAAAAGCAAACCAACAAGGGGGGTGGGGGAGAAATAAATAAATAAATCTTAAAAAAAAAAAAAAAAAAGAAGGAAGCTGGTCAAAAGATATGAGCAAATCCAGAAACTAGGACAGTGTGTCAAATGATTTTGCTCCACTGATCCTAAAGTGGTGCTCTTCTATTTATTTATTTATTTATTTATTTATGGGTTGTTTTTCATGGACATTCAAGTGTCAAAAGACATTCAAGTGTCAAAAGACATTCAAGTGTCAAAAGACATTCAAGTGTCAAAAGTGTCAAGGAAACCTAAAATGAAAAAATAGAAAATATAGAGTAAGAAAACCTCTAGATTTAAAGCTTATCAATTTATCAGATAAAGAGTGCTCTATTCAGAGCTACCTCTAAGGTGTTTTGAATCCTAAATCTACTAATGTAGTTTCTAAGGCAGCAGCCAAGGGGAGAGAAGTAGGTGGCTCCCCTAAGCTTCTGCTGGAAGAGAAACTCCTCTGATAGCCTGGAATATATATCCTGTCTAGATATTTTTTGCCCACAAGATCCTTGACTACCTTTAGCACAGGGGTTCTTTACCTTTTTTGTTTCACAGGCCCCTTTGCCAGTCAGGTGAAAACCATGCCCCCTTACTAAGTCCACACTATACTGTATATTATTTGATAAATATATCACACCCACACAACACATCCCCACAAGAATTTTTTTTTTTTTTTTTTAATTTAAATTCAAGCTCATGGACCCCGTGTTAAGAATCCCTTCTTTAGCTTCGTATTTTTTCCCTTTAAAGGTAGGGTTTGGTTTTTGTTTTAATCTGATTTCATGTGTACAAAAATTGAGGGTTAAGAAAACAAGCTTGAACAAGGTTATCTGTCCTGGCCTCCAAACCACACTCTAGCACGGACCAATCCTGAACCCCTTAAAGAAGAGCTTAAATCCACTAACATTCCAGCTAGAGTCAAGGTCAGAAGAGAACAAGAAAAATTAAAATTTCGCAATGCAGAGTTTGAGTGTCACACGATGTTAGGGCTGAAAAGGAAAGGATCTAATCCAACAGTCTTGTTTTATAGATAAGGTAAGCGAGTCCCATAAAAAAAGTTTACTAACTTGTCTGAAGTAACACAATTAAGTACCTGTATTTTCTTTACTTTAAAAATTACATTTTAGGCAGTGCACTTTAGAAATATATTCTTTTACAGAAATTATTTTTAAGATCAAGAACAATAACATTCACTTAAAGTTTTCTGCAAAAAGTTATCCCTTAATATGGGAATGGACCAAATCAGTGTAAATAAAGGTATGACTGATAGAATCACAGCTATTTTTTTTTTTTTAAAGATTTTATTTATTTATTCATTTATCCCCCCCTTGCTGCTTGTGCTCACTGGGTCAGCTAACCACGCCGTGTGGGCGGGCTTGCCTTCACCAGGAGGCCCCGGGTTCGGTTCCCAGGGCCTCCCATATGGTAAACGGGAGCCCTGCTGATTGAGCCACAGCCGCTTCCCGAGAATCACAGCTATTTTTAAGGTGACCCATATTCCAAACAAGCATCAAAATAGTTGATCAAATGTACTAGATGACTAAAGTTACTTTCACCTTATCTCATGACTAAAGTTTACTAAGTCCTCATCATACATCAGACACTGTAAAAAAGTGTTTTGAGTGTATGTTATTTATAAAGCTGAAATGAAGGCTTAAAATCCATATAGTTTAAGCAATATTTACTTACATACTGTAAATAAGGAAATCTTATTAAAACCATGATTCAGAAAACTTAAACATAGTTCTACAAATACAATAGTAAATTTCCACCTCGTTCCCATAAACAGCAAATCATTTTTTTCATTTCTTATTAACAAGACAATCTTCACCATCTCCAAATCAAAAAGTCAGAGATATAGTCTGGGCTTCAGGAATTCAGAGAGCATTTCTCTCTCAGGCACACAGACTCACATACCCTAACACCTTCTGAAAATTAAAGAATAGGAAAATATAAATACTGATAGAAAATTTGCCAGCAAAACAAGCTTTTAAATAAAATAATAGAAAAATGTTATTTCACCAATTACTTCAACATCACAATTTTTCTGCATTCTAGCTATTATATAATATTAAATCAACAAAGCCACCTTCTAATTTTTTTCAATAGAATTATGGCATATACATACTTGGCATTAACTACACCTCTTGGTGATATAGAAATGTGAACAAACAAATAATCAGAACTTAAAAAAAAAACTTGCAGCAGTAGTTTGTTCTTGCTTTTAAACTTTGTTTTTGGTTTAGTTTATGGATGCATGAAGCAAGGGAGTGAATCAGTTTCTTGTTTATATTTTTTTCACCTTTTAAACAAAAAAAATTCTTAAAAAACAAATAATCAGAGAAAAAAGGAAGGTACTTGCTGACAATATCTTGTTGCTTGATGTTTATAAAAATTCTTTAGATAATAATAATTCTACGGCAGAACAACTTTCCTTAGAGCTAGATAAGCTGCAGTGAGCTATTTATCCAACAATAGGAAGGAAGTTATATTCCCATACCATTGCATATTGAGAAATCTATTTTACAAA
Organism: Tolypeutes matacus; assembly: GCA_026826555.1. NCBI lineage: Eukaryota > Metazoa > Chordata > Mammalia > Cingulata > Chlamyphoridae > Tolypeutes > Tolypeutes matacus. Next base: position 89,865,749 of record JAKSZT010053887.1, read on the forward strand.
TCTATATATAGCAATACATAGAGATAAGGTACACATTTTACAGATGATACATTTTGTGCCTTTCAAAATATTTAATAAACTCCTACTTTTTATTGTTCTTTAAAATCAGAAAAGTTTAATAGATTATATATATATATTTTCCTGGAACAAGAAAAGAACTTTGTTTAGTAGCTTAACAATAGAAACTTTTATTTTGGAAGCATATTTACTAAACTGGAATTTTTGCTAAGAATAATTTGATGAAGTCAGTTCAAAAGACTTTTTTCAAAGTAGTTAACTTTTGGACAAAACTGTAAAAGAAAAGTCTAGTTTGTCACCAACTGCCCCAAAATTCCAGGTATAGCTCCCTCTCCTGGAAAAAATAAAAAGTCTTCCTCTTTCAGCTGTAAAACACACACATGAACCAAAATATATATAAATGGAAAGCCAAATTTGAGTGAGTTTTTCTACCACTATCAATCAATACCCCAACATCACCATAATAATCAGCTATAAACAGCTTTAGCTGACTGCATAAATACTAAAATTTGTATACATTCGTCCAGCAAACAAAAAGCAATTAACATCATGATTTAATTTACTGTATAACATTTTTTGTAACTGATTACAGAATTTGCACTTTCCTATAATTTTTTTTTTCTTTTTTTTATTTTTTTATTTTACCGGGAGGTCCCGGGAATCGAACCCAGGTCCCTCCATATGGCAGACAGACGCCCAACCATTTGAGCCACATCCGCCCCCCTGTTTCCTATAATTTTAATGGTTGTTTTTACAATCACTAAATTTCAAGTATATTGTTTTTTCTTAATCTCACTAGTTTTTACCAAGAATCAAATGTTTCTATATAGGAGTTCTATGAAGAACTCTTATTTAAAAGTAAGCCTTCTTATTTGACTTGCTTGTTCACCAAGTAAAAAAAAATAAACATACCAATATGAATGACTAATAATAACCACCCCAAATTTGTATTTCATACATTATACAATTAGTTATAAATTATTAGTACTATCCCTGGGAACTGGATTGCCCAAATTAAAATTAAACTTAAAAATGTCACAGTCTATAATGTTGATACATACATTTCTTCATAAACTAAAAACAAACTCTTATCCTATAACCCATCTATCCATTCACTCAAAGCAAATGTCATTTAGAAATTACAATAAAATAGTTGCTTTTTAAAAAAAAAGTTGTTTATCACTAAAAATGAAAACAGATGAAGAATGAAAAGTCAAGCATGAGGGATGAGTTAATAAAAAAACTACTATCTCAACTATAAAATAAACTGAAAATCCCAAGACAATAAAACATCAAGCATAAATCAAATGCCAAAGTTTTGCATTTTCAGTTGTCATGACTGTCATGTACCGGGTATATTATGTTCTTATAATATTGGGTATTGGTTGTTTCTAATAAATCAATACTCAGAATTACCTGATCAAAACCCTTCTTTAAATTGGAAGTTATTGTTTGAAGTGCAAGAAATGTACATTTTCTCCCCAAAATACCAAGATAGCCTCTTACCAAATTTTTAGTTCTCAGAGAATTTGACAGACTATCTATTTCAGCAAACTACTTCGACTATCTACTTCAGCAAAGCGTTCTCCACAGACCAACCTTGATAATACCAAAAGCAAGATTATTTTTCCCTCAAATAGGAAAGGCAGCATTTTTAAATGAAAAATAATTCAACTGAAATGTGGATAAATATGGAGACAATGTTAGAGGCTCATTAGTTTTGGAACCTACTGAATAAAGTGGATTTCTTCTAAGGAATCTTAACCTGTTTTATACATCATTCACTGTTAAGAGATAGAGCCGTATTTAATATACAATCTGTATTTTAAAATGAACACTTTACATAACTTAAAATTTACTGAAAGTATTGTTTATGAAGTAAATGTTTATTTTGTGTTAAAATTTAGCTGAACTAATCAAACGAAGCTGCTTTCTTTGGTTAAGGTGGTCAGTACAGACCTGGGGAAAGAGTAATAACATTCTTTTTTCATACACTTTAGATTAAAAAGTTAAAAAATAAATAAATAAAGCCCTTTGAAAACCTCCAGCCATCAGTGTCATTCCTGGCAGCACAGAAAAGGGCATCTGGTATACCAAAATGATTTGTGATTAAGTTAAAGTCATGTATTTTTCCTTGTATTTGAAATAACGCAAAACTGATATGGAAAAGGGAGGAAACTTTTTCGATGGTTATCAAGAAGGATCACAACCCCACAGATGAACTATCTAAGACGAGGTAAGAATGTGTATAAACTCAATAATTACTCCAAAGCTAAACACAGTTTTTGGGTGTTTTGTTTCTGTTTCTGGACTGTCAGCAAACTCATTCCCCTAAAAAGGCACATTTTACCTTCAAAATAAACTCACGAGACAACAAATAATTCAGTAAATTGAGAATCTCCTTCCCTTGTTTCTCGCTCTGGACTAACAGTTTATCTCCTTCCTTCAGCCATTTGGAAAAAAAAAAAATCAGATGGCTAGAACAGGGCACAGGATCAGGATGAAAATGTCCGTCCTGGCCTTAGCACCCCCCAGCCCCAAGTCCGACGCTGTCTAACTTTTTCCTCCTCCTCTTATTCTAATGTCATCCAAATTAAGATTTTGGATTAACCCTACCCTTGACCACTGTCCCCTTTCTCTGACCTTATCTTCTCTGGTTTGTCCCCAAATTAGCTGCCCGGATGACTGCCAGGTAAATGAGCTAAAGAAACAAAGACTTTGGGGTCCAAGTTAGGCCAGCCACAAGGGGTATTACATGGGATTTAAAATGAGGCATAGAAACTCTTGAAAAGAACTAAGAATGGTCCAAGGGGTCGTGAGCAGTCTGAGCCGTGGAAGTGCAAGCCCCGGCGGATAAAAGCAAAAAAAAGAAGAACGGAAGGAAACTCGCCGGAGAGACATTTTGGGAGCGTTCGAGACGCACTCCCTCTGGCGTTGAAGGATCCGCAGTCAAATGCCAGATGCACCGGAGTCTAGATGACAAGAGCAGACTCTCCACCAGCTGGGTCGCCCTCCGCAATCCTGCAGAGCGCCCAGGGCTCGCCCCAGCACCGCCCGGTTCTCACGCCCGCAGCCCGGCCGCGCGCAGCCAGGTCCAAACTGGACAACGGGCGCGGGCGGGGCCACTTCGGGCGACTCACGTTCCCACGCGCGGCCCCTCCCGCCAGGACGCCCCCCGCGCGGGCTCCGCGCCTACCTGTAGCACCAGCGGCTCGGGGTTGAAGGCCAGGGTCAGCAGCAGCTGCATGCGCTCCGAGTCCTTGAGGTTACGGAGCAGGAAGCTGCCCGAGTCCTTGGTTTCGGCGTAGCGGCGCACCAAGCGGTCGAGCAGGCGCTGCGAGGGGCAGTGCACCAGGTCGGACCAGCCCTCCACCGCCTCGGGCGTGAGCAGCCGCACGTCGCCGTTGAGACGCGCGAACTCGGTGCGGGGCATGGCCTGGAGCAGGTCGCAGCGGGGCCGGCCGGTGGCCCGCTTGCAGATGCTCTGGTCGAGCTGCGCCAGCTCGCGCTGCGAGCCGAGGCGCTTGAGCACCACTCGGCGTCGGCCGCCCTCGCGGGGCTCGCCGTACTGAGCGAAGTAGACGTTCTTCACGTTGAGAAAGTCCAGCAGGCGCAAACGGCCCCACGCCTCGAACACCACCTGCCCGTTGAGGAAGCGGCGACACCAGCTTGTGCCGAAGCACGCTGGGCACTTATTGAGCTGCAGGAAGCGCCGGTCGGTAAGCTCGTTGCGCTGCCAGGAGGCGAGCAGAGACGGCGAGTGCAGCACCATCAGCACCAACAGGCTGCCCAGCGCCGCCAGCTTCAGCGAGCGGGACAGGCGGCCCAGCTTCGGGGGCACCAGGCGCCACATCCCGCCCGCCCGTCTGCCCGGATCGGGAGGGCGAGGGCACCCCCGGGGCGCCCCCGCCGCGCCGAGACCCGGAGAGCGACGGGCAGGGTCCCCGAACGTGCGAGAGAAGAAGCGAGGGCGCGGGCCGGGGCGGGAGGCAGAGTGGGTGTGAGAGAACGCGAGACGGAGAGCGGAAAGGAACCGACCAGAGCAGGATACGACTACTCCCAGTGACTAGTCTCCACAACTCTGAGGCTCTCTCCTCCAAGCTCCCCGCCCTCCGACTCCGCCGGCGCCTCCTCCACGCCAGCCAAGTTATAGAGGAGCGGGAGGAGGCGGGAGCGAGGGGACCCGACGGCCGCGCGCCCGTGTGCGCCCCCGCGCGCGCACGCGCACTGCTCGCTCGGGAAGCGAGAGCTGCGGCGGCGGCTGCCTGCCGGGCGAGAGGGCTGTTAGAGAGGAGGGACTCACGAAAGGAGAAGAGGAGCTGTAATGCCTCGTGCCGAAAAGTAGCAACAGTTGTAGGAAGGTGGTAAGAAGGAGGCGCCCGCGTGTCCCTGACACCACACGCCCCTGCTCGTACCCGTTGGCTCTCCTAAGGGAGGAACAGGGGAGAGTAGGGGGCGGGGCTGGTGGGGCGGGGCGAGCGCGTTGCGCACCGCCCAGAAAGCGTAAGCGCGGGCTCGTGTGGGCGGTATCCCCGTGGGGGCGGAGCTAGGGCTTTTTGAGGAGGACTAAACTCGCAAGCTGTGGCGGTGTAATAGTTTTAGTGACAATCTTTTATGGTTGCTGAGTCTTACTGGGGTCTGTCTTTTGTCATTGTGGAGACGGCCCTTTAAGGGGGAAAAAAAGGAAGAAATAAATTGTGAAGGTTATCATAATCCGCGCTGGGTCGGGCGCGCGAGGCGGGGCCAGAGTGGGCGGGGTAACGTTCCCCGCGCCTAATACAGGCTGGGCGCGCGCCTGGGGGCGGGGCGGGCCTGAAGAGCGCCTGGTGGGAGTTCGCGCGCCTCACGGTAGGGGCGGGGCCTGCGGAGTGACCCGTGGGAAAGGCGTGTGTTGAGGGGAACCGATGACGCTTTTGTGCATTTCAGTTTTGGCGGCTGTCGTATCTGTAGAGGCGTCTTAGTTTTCCTAGGTAGGCACGGGAAGAAGGAAGTCCCCAAGACACAGTGTTTGAGGGAATATCTGATGAAGAGAGAACTAACGCGGCCCGGTGTCGCCGGACGTTCTGCTCTAACTACTGGGAAGGGGAGAAGCTGGGGATGAGCAGTTCGCAGGTTTGCCTTTGCGCCCCCCCTCTTCCTTTCCAGCCCGGTCCTAAAGCCTTCCCTTTCTTCCCAGTGAATTTCCTCGCGACGCCCCTGAGGGTCCCCTAGGGCAGGCGGACGCCTCTGTCCCTCCCCCGCCGGGACCGGCCCTGCTCTGAGGGCCAGGACGCGTTGCTCTGGCGGTCCCCTTGGGGACCCGGGTCCGCCCGGCGCGCCATACAAGCACGCTCATTGGCTCGGACTGACGCCAAGACTGCAAATATTATCGGAAATGCCAACTACGGCAGTTTGCTTTAATATTACTTTTAGGGTACCGGCACTCTTTAGCAGTAGCTGCAAATATTGATTTATTGAAATGCTTTTTAGTTTTAGTACTTACATAGTTGAAATGAGGAATGGTTGTAAGCCTGAGACAGCGGTTTTTCATACGTTATTAGATATCTGAGTCTTAACTGAGTTAATTTTAGGGATTGAAAAATAATTTTTAGTCCGCAGCAACTGTCTGGCGTTTATAAATCAACTCTTACCAGGGGCTTACTAAGAAACATCTATACTGGATTATCAAATTCACTTTTCTGTATTGTTTTCTCTCAACAGCTGTTTGGTTTTAAAAAGCAAAGCCGTTCTTTTGAGTACTATTGGGGTTGTTTTCCCCTTGATGATAGAAAATTCAAACTTTTCGGAGGGGAAACCCTTTAGGCAATTTAATAAATATATTCAACATGAAAGTGATTTTTAAAAAATACCACTTTGCATATTGGAAGATATGGTCTTCAAAGTATAGAGTAACTACTTGAGAAGTTTGGCTGCCATAACTGAACACTTTATGCCATTCTAGACAGTAATATGGTTTAACTTGCCTTTAGACATCCTAAAATTCCATGCAATATAGAATTATGAGCAAAAGCTCAAATGAGGGTTTCTTGTGAAAAGAGTTTGGTGTCATTGGTCTGGAGATTTGGGCTGTATTCAGCTCTGCTACTGCTGAATAAAAATATGGCAAGTCATTAACAAACTGCAGATTTCTTATCTGTAATATAACTTTTTTACCTATCTTGTAGATCTCTTAAATTACTATTAGATAATATATGTGGAATTGCTTTGAAACAATTAAAGCACTACACAAAATTTTATTTTTATAGTTTAAATGAATGACTCCATTTACATTCCTGCCAGTAAACCGGTCAAGCTGAGAGAACTGAGCCATAATGAGATGATATTTAGGAGACTGGTACCAGGAGTAAGGAGGTACTGCTTCTCTGTATGCAAAAGGTCTTTGGAGTTCTTAAACAAGTCTCAGTGCTCCTTAGAAATTAATAGGCATCATTTGAAGATAGGAAGAAAAAAAGGTTGCCGGTCTATGCAAATTGAATTTTGAAAAATATTTGCTTTGTATCTAAATATTTTACATTTGTTTAAGAGCCCTGATCTTCTTTTCAGTTAGGTTTTCTAGACATATCTGTAAAGATAGCCTTCAAGAATTTATAAGCTAACATCCAGTTCTCCATTGTAAGTTTAAATAATGACAAAGTAATTTCTAGTGGATTGTAAAATGCCATTTCACAATAAATATTACTTCACTCTTTTAAATATATCTGATGGAATTAAATACCATAGTGTTTTGATACCTACCATCATCCATTTTAAAAAAGTGAACTAGCTCTTCTTTAATAGTCAAAAGTTTAACATTGTATTACTATCCCATTACAGCACTGATTCTCAATTGGGAATCATTTTGCCCTCCAGCGAGACATTCAGTAATATCTGGAGACATTTTTGGTTTTAACTGGGGTATAGGCTGCTACTGACATCTAGCAGGAAGAGGTCATGGATGCTGTAAAACAACAAACATTGCACATGACAGCCCTCAACAACAAAGAACTAACTGGCCCAAAATGTCAACAGTGCTGCTATGGAGAAACCCTACCCTATAGAATTCTCCTGTAATGCATGAAAGTCTTTTATTGGTTATTATGTTTTCCTTCAGCAAAAATAGGTATATATTTAAATTTATTTTATATCCTGGGATCTTAATGCTCTAAATGTTAATGCAACCCAGAGGAAATTTTAAATCATTACAACCATTGTTAGTGTATACAGTTAATAAAAACATAAAAATCGTCATTTTTTAATAAGTATTAAATATGAAAAGCAATATTTTATTGAAATGCATTTCTTAATGATATCAGGCTTTTTATCATTTACCTTAATTGTCCATGGATGAACATTATTTATTGCTGGAATCTGACAGAGTTCAAATCAGTTCTTTATTTTTCATGTTTAGAGATGAAAAGACCAAAATATCTTGTTCATTTAAGTTGGTACAGCACCATCATTCAGTACTTCTGATTCCTTCAATTCTTTTTATTCCTTCTGAGTTACATGCCAAAAGCCATTTACAGATGGTGCTCTATCATCAGAATATACTTAATGATAATTTAAGTTCTCCAGTTTAGTTGGAAGCAAAGCATTAGAATCCTGATTTGGAAAATAATTCCTTACCTAATCTTTAGCAACCTTGGAGGTTGTTTCCTTGGTCAACACACCATAGTAAGATTCAGTATGGGTAAGAAGTGTTCCTTGTGTAAAAGCTAGAAAGGCAGCTAACGCTCTGTGTTAATCAGCCAAAGGGGTGCTGATGCAAAATAACAGAAATGGGTTGGTCTTTATAAAGGGTATTTATTTGGGGTAGAAGTCCACAGTTACCAGGCCATAAAGCATAAATTTCTTCCCTCACCAAAGTCCATTGCCACATGTTGGAGCAAGACAGTTGCCAACGTTTGCCAGGGTTCAGGCTTCTTGGGTTCCTCTCTTACCCAGGCTGCACTTCTTTCTGGGCTTAGCTCCTCTGTTTCCTCCACAAGGTCAGCTATAGACTATGAGGCTCTCTAGGCTTTGCTTCTCTCCACAAGGCCATCTGTAGACTTAACAGGCAAATAACTTGTCTCTATCCCGGGGCCTTCTCACGACCAAGCTTTCTTACTTCCTGGGGTTCCAGCTCAAGACTCCCAACATCAAAACTTCTGCAACACTGTCCTTTGCCCTGTCTTTTATCTTGGAGACCCCACCCACCAAGGGGGGGATGGGGCTCAACGCCCTATTGACATTGCCCAGTCAATGCCCTAATCATAACTTAATCATAGCCAGATTAACAGACCAGTTTACAAGCATAATCCAATATATATTTTTGGAATTCTTAATTATATCAAACTGCCAAACGGCTACACTCCCTAAGTACTTTAATGCCAAGAACAGTGTCTGGTGTAAGTGGTTGTTCCAGTAGTATTTGCTGGGTGGGTAGGTGGATGAACAAATGAAGGAATGAACACTTCTAAGATTAAATATTCTTGCTAATCTGAGCTAAAAATTAGGGGTGATAGCAGGGATATGGGAAAAAGTGGTGCTTTCTGAATATATTTCAGAGATAGAGCTAGCAGAGTTGACTTGAGTTTGGAATGTGAGAAAAAGGGAAGCATCAGGGATCACTTTATGGTTTTTGTCCTATGCAACTGCAAGAGGTACTATTTATTGAAATGGAGGAAACTGAGGAGGAGAAATATGCAGGTAGAATTAACCACCTCCCCTCCACTTTCTTTAGTGGCCTGTTTGTGTGACTAAGCCTAATTTAGTTGTTGAAATCTGTAATTTGTCAAAATATAAGCAATATTATGCATAATTTTCAGTCTAATTAAAAGAGCTACATGGTCATTTTCCCACAAAATGATAGGGTCTTTTCCCTTGTTTCTAACTTCATAGTCTCAAGTTCACTTTTGATTTAATGTTAATTGCAACTCTTCTATTAAGTGTTAATGATTTAATTTATATAAATTAGGAGATGTACCTGAAGGACCGGGTTTGTAGTTAAAAGTTTGTTGCCTGTTTCTTTTTTTTTTTTTGAGGTACCAGGACCGGGAATTGAACTCAGGACCTCGTATGTGGAAAGCCAATACTCAACCACTGAGACACATTGGCTCCCTTGAGTTGGTTTTTTCATTTGTTTGCTTGTTTTGTTTTTTTGTTTTTTTCTAGGAGGCACTGAGAACCGAACCTGGGACCTCCCGTGTGGGAGACTGCTCAACTGCCTCAAGCGCTCAACTGCCTGAGCCACATCCCCCCGCCCCGTTGCTTTTTTTAAGTTGTTCAGTGTTTAATAGAATTTCAAACACATTTTTGGTATGTGTTTTAAACAGTGACAATACATATGTATTTTCTAGGACAGATTCAGTATGAAATAATTGGTTAGTGGATCCAAAACAGACTCTCATCAAACTTATTTACACCATCACTATGATTTTGCTTGACATCATTGAATTTAAGTGTTTTCTGATTTGGTGAGAATAATGAAAATTGGTTCATTTTCAACTGCAATATTATAATTCATAGTTTATATTCAGATTAATTACACAGGGTGTTCTAGCTTGACTAGGTTAATCCACAGAGGCCCATTTGTCTCTTGCTCAGTAAATTTTTAAAACTTTTTTTCTAGTTTACATTTCAGGAGAGAAAATGATATATGCAAAGACCAAAAAAATGCTTACCATTCATTTCAATTAGATGTCACTTATGTATCCAGTTGTTAAGATCTTTTGAAAGATTAGCCCCAAACATCTACACCTGTGTACATTAACATTATCTAGTTTATGAGTTGACATATGTACTGAAAATAATACTCCTTATTCAATTCCAAACAAGTACTAGAAGATTCTAAGGAATATACTTACTAGGGTTCTCAGGGTCCAGTGGAGGAGACAGATAGAGACATGACAACTTTATTATATGTTTGTTATAAATACTGAGATGTAAACAAGTATTAAGTACCATAAATAAGGAAGAAATCCCTGTAGCTGCAGACATTATCACCTTTGCTCTGATATGACTCTTCTTAGGACAATAGGCTGTGTGCTCTAGGATCATTTCATTTCTTTCTCCCTTATCAGCCTATTTTCCCCTTAGCCTCACATCCTACCTCTGCAGAGAGCAACTACTTGCTGCACAAATGCTGTTTCTGGCACCTCTGCTGTATGATAGCATCCTCAGCCAACAGCTCCAAGTATTTTCTTCTCCGTACAAGCATGCCAGAAAGCTTGGAGAATAGCAGTTGCCCTGTTCACAGCAAAAACATCCTTCTGAGTAGCTAAAGCTCCAACTTTTTTGTGACTCAGATCTCTTTACTAAGATTCCCTCATGGAAACTTATGTATGGGTGAAGGGTGTATCAAGTACAGCTTTGTATTTGGGCATAATGTACATTTGGTGCTCAAAATCATGGTGGAGAAATGTCAAATTTTGTGTGTTTCTTATAAATTCCTATAGGTAAGTAATTAAAATTTCCCATTTTGAGGAAGTAACTGTAGAGATATAATACCATCCAGGGTAATCTAATTAGAGTATCCAGTAGAACTATGGGTTCACAAAACAGACTCACCATCTTTGAGATATAACAGAATTGTCTAGTCTATTTGATTTGGCAGATTATCCAATACTTTTCTGTCATTCTTGTGCTGCCCTATGGCTGTCTGTAAATTGATAAATGGATTTTTTTTTCCTTTTTGTTCAAGAAATGGTAAAGCTCCAGGTATTTGCTTGAGAAGTTAAGAATTAAAATTTTAAGTCACATCTGTGACAGTTTGAAGTCTGTTTTGAATCCCAAAAGATTCTTAAACTTATCCATTCCTGTGCCCTTTGATTGTATTACATTCACATTAGATCACTTGATTAGATTTTTTTTTAACAAACCAATTTTATTGATATAATTAATAAAGCATAAATCCATACAAAGTGTACAATCAGTGGCATTTGGTATAATCACATAGTTGTGCATTCATCACTTCAGTCATTATTAGAGTATTTTCTTTATTCCAAAAATAGTCATAATAACAAAAAACAAACAGAAAATCCTCATCACTTTTCAATATCTCTGTTTCCCCTGCTGTACATAGCTTCTTTTCTGTTTCTGTCTCTGTAGTTTATTTGTATTTATATTTTGTAAAAACAGTCTTGTATATGCAATATTACCCATATTCGTCTTTCACTTGAGGTTTCACTGTTATATAATCCCATGCTGCAGTTTTTAGCTTTCCTTCTAGAAGTATACGTGTCCTTAAACTTTCCCTTTCAACTGCTGTCACACCCATATAATAACTCTGCTAGTTACAAATACTGCAATGTGCTTTCACCATTTCTATTCATTTCCAGAGATTTACAAACAACCTTTTTATCAATTCTGCACAGATTATCCCTCAGCTTTCCATTCTCTATGCTCATTCTATTTCCTGGTGACTATATTCTAAATATTAACTCCATGACTTTACACAATGTATTTTGTTCAAATAGCTCAATCATACAGTATTTATCCTTTTGTGTCTGGCTTGCTTCACTCAACTTAATGTCCTCCAGGTTCATGTATGTTTTCATATTCTTCACGACCTCATTTCTTCTCACAGTTGCATCATGTTCCATCGTATGTATACACCACAAATTGTTTATCCATCATCAGTTGATGAACACCTGGGTTGTTTCCATATTTTGGCAATTGTGAATAACGCTGCTGTGAATATCAGTGTGCAGATGTCCATTCATGTCACTGCTCTCAGTTCTATGTATATACCTAGTAGTGGTATTACCGCGTCACATGGCAAGTCTATATTCAACTTCCTTAGGAACTGCCAAGCAGTCCTCCACAGTGGCTGTACCATTCTACATTCCCACCAACAATGAGTAAGCATTATTAACTCTCCATATCTTCTCCAGTATTTGTAGTTTTCTGACTTTTTAATAGTGGCCATTCTAATAGGTGTGAAATGTTATCTCACTGTAGTTTTGATTTGCATTTCCCTAATTGCTAGTGATGTTGCCATTTGTATTTCTTCTTTGGACAATTGTCTATTAAAGTCTCACCGGTATTTTAATCAGGTAGTTTGTCCTTTTATTGTTGAATTGTATGATCTCTTTATATCATGGATATTAAACCCTTATCAGATATGTGATTTCCAAATGCGTTCTCCCATTGAGTCCGCTACCTTTTCCCTCTTTTGACAAAGTCCTTTGAGATGCAAAAGTGTTTAATTTTGAGGAGGTCCCATTTTCTACTTTTTTCTTTTACTGCACATGCTTTGCGTGTAAGATTTAAGAAACTACTGCCTATCACAAGATCTTGAAGATGTTTGCCTGCATTTTCTTCTAGGAGTTTTATGGTTGTCACTTTTCTATTTAGGTCCTTAAACCATTTTGAGTTAATTTTTGTAAAAGGTGTGAGATAGGGCTCCTCTTTCTTTCTTTTGGATGTGGATATCCATTTCTCCGAGCAGCATATGTTGAATAAACTATTCTGGCCCAGCTGGCAGGGTTCAATAGCCTTGTCAAAAATCACTTGACTGTAGATGTGAGGATCTATTTCTGAGTTCTCAATTTGGTTCCATTGATCAATCTGTCTGTCTTTATGCTAGTACCATGCTGTTTTTTACCACTGTAGCTAAGTAATTATACTTTAAAGTCAGGAAGTGACAGTCCTCCGACTTCATTCCTCCTTTTAAAGACATTTTTGGCTATCCAGGGCCCCTTACCTTTCCAAATAAATTTGATAATTGGCTTTTCCATTTCTGCAAAAAAGGCTGTTGGGGTTTTTATTCAGACTGCATTCAATCTGTAAATCAGTTTGAGTAGAATTGGCTTCTTAACAATATTAACAATACTTAGTCTTAACAATATTTAGTCTTCCAGTCTATGAACATTCTTCCATTTATTTATGTCTTCTTCACTTGCTTTTAGCAATGTTTTGTAGTTTTCTGAATATAGGCCTTTATGTCCTTGGTTTAGTTTATTCCTAAATATTTTATTATTTTAGCCACTATTGTAATGGATTTTTTTTCTTATTTTCTCCTCAGATTGCTCCTCAATAGTGTATAGAAACACTTACTGATTTTTGTGTATTAATCTTGTATCCTATCACTTTGCTAAACTCTTCTGTTCTAGTAACTTTGTTTGGATTTTTCAGGATTTTCTAGTTACAGGATCATATCATCAGCGAATATTGAAATATTTACTTCTTCCTTTTCTACATGGTGCCTTCTATTTCTTTATCTAGCCTAATTGCTCTAGCTAGAACTGGTAACAGTGGGTATTGTTCCTGATCTCACGAGGAAAGCTTTCAATATTTCACCATTGAGTACAGTGCTAGCTGTAGGTTTTTCATATATGCACTTTACCATATTGAGAAAGCTTCCTTCTATTCCTATCTTTTGACGTGTTTTTATCAAGAAAGGATGCTGTATTTTTTCACATACTTTTTCTGCATTAATCGAGAGGATCATGAGATTTCTCTTCAATTTATCAATGTGGTTTATTACACTAATTAATTTTCCTGTGTTGAACCACCCTTGTATACCTGGGATAAAACCCACTGAATAATTCTTTTAATGTGCTTTTGCATTCAGTTTCCAAGTATTTTCTTAAAGATTTTTACATCTATATTCATTAGAGATACTGGTCTGTAATTTTCTTCTTTCATAGTATCTTTATCTGGTTTTGGTATTAGGATGATGTTGTCTTCATAGAATGAGTTTGATAGTGTTCTTTCCTGTTCAGTTTTTTGGAAGAGTTTCAGCAAGATTGGTATTAGATCATCTTTGAATAATTGGTAGAATTCACCTGTGAAGCCATCTGGTTCTGGGCTTTTCATCTTGGGGAGGTTTTTGATGACTGTTGAGGTCTTCAGTTTCTTCTAGGGTTAGTATAGGTTGTTCGTGTGTTTCTAGGAATTTGTCCATCTCATCTACATGGTCTATTTTTTTAGTGTACAGTTGATAGTATCCTCTTATCTCTCTTATTTGTGTGGGGTCAGTGGTAATGTGCCCTATCTTATTTCTTTTTTTTTTTTTTTTTAATAATTTATTTTTTATTGTAGGTAAAAATCAAAATTTTCACACTACATACCAATATTTGTAAAATGATATATAAATATATATGCATATATGTGTATTTGCTTACAAAAATGTTATTTTTATATATACACATATATATATATATTTTTTTTTTTTTAGGTTACCTAAAATATTACACAGAACCTACCAGGATTCCCATGTTCCCCACCTCCCACCACATCCCACACAAACATCTCCCACAAGTGTGGCCCATCAACATCAATGGACTTACACATCCTGGGGCCTTGCCATCAACCATAGACCATAGTTCACAATGTAGACCACACTCTCTCCCACACAGTTCTGAATGGTGTGTGCTGATTTAAATGGCCTACATCCGTTGCCACAACAGCACTGAGGACAACCTCCAAATCCCGAAAAAGCCCCTGTATTTCAAATGCACATGCCCTCCCTGCCCCGAAAGTGTCCAGTGGCCACTGGCTCCACCTCACTGTTATAATTTCTTCCATTGCTAGAATCACCATATGCATACAACAGAATACCATCAAGTCCACTCTAGTACATAGTTCTTCCCCCAATCCTGAGGGGACTGGGATGGTGATGTCCACTCCACCTCCAAGTGAGAGAAGGCTTATATCCCATGGATATGATGGGTGGGATGGTCCTGCCTGCAGATGCAGGCCCTCTCCATTCCCTGGGCTGGCCGTTGCCCATCGTTGTCTCCTCGTCAGGTGACTTGGATGAGTCCACTGAGCTGTAGGGTAGGAGTTGCAGCTCCACCGAGATTCCACACACACCTGGCACATAGGTAGGCCAGAGGCTCCAGTCTCTGTAAGTATACCTGAAAACTCCAGCCTCACATATAGGTTTGAATAGAAGGGACTGATGAAATATGTGCAGGGAGGACTTATTTGAATCCAATTCTGTCACTCTCAGGAACACAGATTCCAAAATAGAGCCCACTGATAAGGCGTCAGTTTCTGGGGCTATCCCCCCTTATGTAGGACCTGGGTGTCTCCAGAGCTCTCAGGAGCCCCTCTGTGTGGGGTGATATGCACTTTGATGTTCTATGAGCTCCTACTGAGGTGTGCGTAAGCGTTACCTCTGGGATGACCTCCCGACTCTCTTTGAAGTCTCTTAGCCACTTGAACTCATTTGTCTTTACCTTTTCCCCCTTTTATTCAAGGTCTTTTTCCAGTTGTGTTGCCAGTTGGCACTTGGTATTAATCCCTCATTGCCAGGGAAGCTCATCCCTGGGAATCATGTCCCACGCTGGGGGTAAGATAATGCATTCATATGCTGAGATTGGCTTAGAGAGAGTCCACATTTGAGCAACAAGGAGGCTCTCAGGTGGCAACCCTTAGGCACCCCATAACAGAAAGCTAAGTTTCAGTTAAAAGAGCAAAGACTCATAAGGGCAGTCATCAATAAAAAGAACTCATCGGTGGGTCATCCTCTTTTGACAGACACTGTCCCTGCACTCAGAGGACTGTTGCTGCTCCCTTGGAGAATGTGACAGAGCGCTCCAGGCTAGGAATTCAGATTCCCTCATTCACCCACTGTGACCATGCCCCATCTTTTTTTTTTTTTTTTAACTTTATTTTGTACATTTAATAATTGAAAACATAAGCAATTAAAAACTAAAAAGTAAACACAGAAGAATAAATATATACATTTCTCAATTAAATGTAATGGATACATGTAATCTTTTGAACAATTTTGTATATCTTTCATGTATATTCGGATGAACTAACTCCCATGAATCCCCCCTCCCAGACACCCCCCACCAATAATCCCCTGCAGTACCCATTGTAACCCTTCTGTGATCCAAATCTTCCATGAACATGTAGTCCATAAAATAATCAAATACACTTAATAGGAAAAAGAAACAACAATGATACGCTTACATGCAAGAGACAAACATAAGGAAACTCAGGAAAAAAAAAAAACAAACAAACAAAAACAAAACAAAACAAAATATAATTAGTGGATTGGGACATTCAAAAAAATGGGGAAAAAAGCAAAAGAAATGCCTTTAAAAAAAAAATATATATATATATATATATATATATTCTTTTTTTCCTTTTATCACTGTGTTATCGGATGTCCGGTGTGCCGTGACACGTTCCCCCTCTCAATCCCCATTGTCTCCCAAATTTTCATTTAATTTTCAAAGAAGTTTTAGGTCACAGCAAAGTCACACACGGAGTACCAGAGACTCCCAGATACCAAACCACCACCCCCTTCCCCACCCCATATTAAACCCCCCCCCCTTTTTTTTGGATGTTAGCATTGTTATAACTGTTTTACAGATGGCAAAATATAGCAACTAAACATTGTCAATGATTTACAGTATAGTTTACAATTTAGATGATACAGTTTAATAAGTTTTGATGATATTTACCATGTCCTGTGTCCATTACTGTAAGGTAATGAAAACCCTTTCCCATGACCACTAAATACCCCATTAGATCTTAACTGTTCCTTCCTCCCCATACCCCTGGGGCATATGACACTCCCCTGTCTTGACTCATGGAATATCAAGATTCATAGTTACATGCCCTGGGTATTTGAACCTGCCCTTCCTAATCTACCCACCTGTCAACGCTGCACCAACAAACCCAGTAATATCACTACCCATCTGTCCTATCCTTCAATATGCAACTATAGTCTATCCCTTTACCATAGATTATGTCCATATGGGTGATGGCTCAAAGCCTGCTCTTCTCTTGCTCTCCCTTGTTAACCTATCTTTCAGACTGTGGTTCTCAGAGACTGCTCACTTTCCTCAGTTCAAATCAGTGAGGTCATATACTGTTCATCCTTCAGTGCTTGGCTTGCTTCACTCAACATAATGTCCTCCAGGTTCATCCATGTTGCCATATGCTTTATGACTTCTTTTCTACTTACAGCTGTATAATATTCCATCGTGTGAATAGACCACAATTTGTTTATCCATTCATCTGTTGATGGACACCTGGGTTGTTTCCAACTTTTGGCAATGGTGAATAATGTGGCTATGAACATCGGTGTGCAGATGTCTGTTCGTGTCACTGCTCTCAGTTCTTCTGGATATATACCCAGTAGTGGTATTGCAGGGTCACATGGCAAGTCTATATTCAACTTCTTTAGGAACTGCCAAACAGTCCTCCATAGTGGTTGTACCATCCTGCATTTCCACCAACAGTGAAGAAGTGTTCCTATCTCTCCACATCCTATCCAACACTTGTAGTTCTCTGTCTTTTTAATAGTGGCCATTCTGATAGGTGTGAAATGATATCTCACTGTAGTTTTGATCTGCATTTCCCTAATCATGAGTGATGTTGAGCATTTCTTCATGTGTTTTTTTGCCATTTGTATTTCTTCTTCGGAGAAATGTCTATTCAAGTCTTTGTACCATTTTTTAATTGGGTCATTTGTCTTTTTTATTGTTGACTTGTAACATCTCTTTATATATCCTGGATATTAAACCCTTACCAGATATGTGATTTCCAAATATTTTTTCCCATTGAGTCGGCTGCATTTTCACCATTCTGACAAAGTCCTGTGAGGTGCAAAAGTGTTTAATTTTGAGGAGGTCCCATTTATGTACTTTTTCTTTTGTTGCACGTGCTTTGGGTGTGAGGTCCAAGAAACCACCACCTACTACAAGGTCTTGAAGATGTTTCCCTACATTTTCTTCTAGTACTTTTATGGTCCTGGCTTTTATGTTCAGATCTTTGATCCATTTTGAGTTGATTCTTGTATAGGGGGTGAGATAGGGGTCCTCTTTCATTCTTTTGGTTATAGATATCCAGTTCTCCCAACACCATTTGTTGAAGAGACTGTTTTTTCCCATCAGCGTGGGCTTGGTAGGTTTGTCAAAAACCAGTTGACTGTATAGGTGAGGGTTTATTTCTGGATTCTCAATTCTATTCCACTGATCAATATGTCTATCTTTATGCCACAGTACCATGCTGTTTTGACCACTGTAGCTTTGTAATATGTTTCAAGGTCAGGCAGTGAAATTCCTCTCACATTGCTCTTCTTTTTTACAATACTTTTGGCTATTTGGGTGCACTTACCCTTCCAGATGAATTTGGTAATTGCCTTCTCTAATTCTGTAAAGTAAGCTGTTGGGATTTTGATTGGTATTGCATTGAATCTATAAATCAGTTTGGGCAAGATTGACATCTTCACGATATTTATTCTTCCAATCCATGAACACGGAATGTCTTTCCATTTGTTTAGGTCTTTTTAAATTTCTTTTAGCATTGTTTTGTAGTTTTCTGCATATAGGTACTGTACTTCCTTGGTTAAATTAACTCCTAGGTATTTGAGTCTTTTTGTTGCTATTGAAAATGGAATTTTCCTCCTGATTTCCTCCTCAGATTGTTCAGTACTAGTGTACAAAAACATTACTGATTTTTGTGTGTTGATCTTGTATCCTGCCACTTTGCTGAACTCATTTATTAGTTTAAGTAGCTTTGTTGTGGATACTTCAGGATTTTCTAAATACAGGATCATGTCATCGGCAAACAGTGAGAGTTTTACTTCCTCTTTTCCTATTTGGACGCCTTTAATTTTTTTGTCTTGTCTAATTGCCCTAGCTAGAACTTCTAGTACAATGTTGAATAACAATGGTGACAGTGGGCATCCTTGTCTTGTTCCTGATCTTAGGGGGAAAGCTTTCAACCTTTCCCCATTGAGTATGATGTTGGCTGTGGGTTTTTCATATATGCCTTTTATCATATTGAGGAATTTTCTTTTATTCCTATCTTTTGAAGTATTTTTATCTAAAAAGGATGTTGGATTTTGTCAAATGCCTTTTCTGCATCTATTGAGATGATCATGTGTTTTTTTCCCTTCAATTTGTTAATGTGGTGTAGTACATTGGTTGATTTTCTGATGTTGAACCAGCCTTGCGTTCCAGGAATAAATCCCACTTGGTCGTGATGTATAAATCTTTTGATATGCTGTTGGATTCGATTTGCAAGTATTTTGTTGAGAATTTTTGCATCTATGTTCATGAGAGAGATTGGTCTGTAATTTTCTTTTCTTGTGGAATCTTTATCTGGCTTTGTTATTAGGGTGATGTTGGCTTCATAAAATGTGTTGGGTAATTTTCCCTCCTCTTCAATTTTTTGGAAGAGTTTAAACAGGATTGGTGTTAATTCTTTTAGAAATGCTTGGTAGAATTCACCTGTGAAGCCATCTGGTCCTGGACTTTCTTTGCTGGGAGATTTTTGATGACGGATTCAATTTCCTTAATTGTGATTGGTTTGTTAAGTTCTTGTATTTCTTGTTGTGTCAGTGTAGGTTGGTTATGAGTTTCTAGAAATTTGTCCATTTCATCCATGTTGTCTAGTTTGTTGGCATATAGTTTCTCATAATATCCTCTTATCCTCTTATGATTCTTTTTATTTCTGTGAAGCCATTTGTAATTTCCCCCCTTTCGTTTCTGATTGTATTTATTTGCTTCTTCTCTCTTTTTTTCTTTGTTAGTTTAGCGAGGGGTTTGTCAATTTTATTGATCTTCTCAAAGAACCACCTTTTGGTTTTGTTGATTTTCTCTATTGCTTTTCTGTTCTCATTTTCATTGATTTCCGCTCTAATCTTTATTATTTCTTTCCTTCTTTTTGCTTTGGGATTGTTTGCTGTTCTTTTTCTAGTTTCTCAAGTTGTTCAGTTAAATCTTTGAGTGTAGCTCTTTCTTGTTTCTTAATATAGGCATTTAGGGCTATAAATTTCCCTCTCAAGACTGCCTTTGCTGTATCCCATAAGTTTTGATATCATTTTCATTTGTCTCAATATATTTACTGATTTCACTTGCAATTTCTTCTTTGACCCACCAAATATTTAGGAGCGTGTTGTTCAGTCTCCACACATTTGCAAATTTACTTTTTTCCTGTCTGTTATTGATTTCTAGTTTCATTCCATTATGATCTGAGAGGGTGCTTTGTATACTTTCAATCTTTTTGTATTTATTGAGAGCTGTATTGTGACCTAACATGTGGTCTATCCTGGAGAAAGATCCATGGGCACTTGAGAAGAATGTATAACCCGCTGAGTTTGGATGCAGTGTTCTGTATATGTCTGTTAGGTGTAACTTGTTTATCATATTGTTCAAGTTCTCTGTTTCCTTGTTGTTCTTCTGTCTAGTTGTTCTATCTAAGGATGTGAGAGGGGTGTTGAAGTCTCCGATGATTATTGTAGAAATGTCTATTTCTCCCTTCAGTTTTGCCAGAGTTTGTCTCATATATTTTGGGGCACCCTGGTTAGGTGCGTAGATATTTATGACTGTTATATCTTCCTGGAGGATCGTCCCTTTTATTAATATATAATGGCCTTCCGCATCTCATCACTTTTTTGCATTTGAAGTCTGTTTTTTCTGATATTAGTATAGCTACCCCTGCTCTTTTCTGTTTACTACTTGCGTGAGGTATCTTTTTCCAACCTTTTACTTTCAGCCGGCTTGTATCCTTGGGTCTGAGGTGAGTTTCTTGTAAGCAGCCTATGGATGGCTCATGTTTTTTCATCCATTCTGTCAGCCTGTATATTTTGATTGCGGAATTTAATCCATTCACATTCAATGATATTACTGAAAATGCACTATTTATTTCCTCCATTTTATTCTTTGGTTTTCATATGTCATCTTATTTTTGTCTTTCTTTTTACTCTTTTGGTTATCCTTTCTGCTTTTCTTTCTTCTATACTCTCCTTCAAGCCTCTCTCTCCTGTCTTTTTCTTTCAGGTTCTAAGGCTTCCTTTAATATTTCCTGCAAAGGTGGATTCTTTTTTGCAACTCTCTTAGTTTCTGTTTGTTTGTGAATACTTTATATTCACCTTCATATTTGAAGGACAGTTTTGCTGGGTAAAGAATTCTCGGCTGGCAGTTTTTCTCTTTCAGTTTCCTAATTGTATCATACCACTGTCTTCTTGCCTCCATGGTTTCTGAAGAGAAATCTGCACTAAGTCTTACTGGACTCCTTTGTACATGATCGTTTGCTTCTCTCTTGCTGCTCTGAGAATTTTCTCTTTATCTTTTACATTTGACATTCTGAATAATATGTGTCTTGGCATAGGTCTATTTGGATTTATTCTTATAGGAGTACGGTGTGCTTCTTGAACATGTAAGTTCATTTCTTTCGTGAGAGTTGGGAAATTTTCAGCTATTATTTCCTCAAATACTCTTTCTGCCTCTTTTCCTTTCTCTTCTCCTTCTGGAACTCCCATGACACGTATGTTCTTGCGTTTTGTGTTGTCATTCAACTCTCTGAGCCCCTGCTCAATTTTTTCCATTCTTTTCTCTCTCTGTTCTTTTCTCTCTTCAATTTTAGCTGCTCTGTCTTCAGTATCACTTATTCTTTCTTCTATCATTTCGAGTCTGCTGTTGTATGCTTCAAATGTATTTTTGGCTTCACCTATTGTGTCTTTCATTCCCATGAACTCCGTTCTACTTTTCTGTTCAGGATTTCAAATTCTTCTTTACGTTCGCTCAATGACTTCTTGATGTCATTGATCTCTTTAACTATATTCTCTTTCACCTCATTAATTTGGTTTTGTAAATTTGAGCTTATCTCACTGATTAGTTCTCTCAAATTCTGCATCTCTTCTGGGACTTTGCTGTATTCCTTTTCTTGGGCCATGCCTTCTATTTTCTTAGTATGACTCGTAATTTTTTGCTGGTGCTTAGGCATCTGGTTAGTTTGTATTTTACTTAGATGCTCTATCGCTTTCTCTTTTATGGGGTTTTAGTGGCAAGAGGCTGTGAGTTACCACAGCTCTTTGATTTTTGGCTCAACCTTTATTGTTAGGATTGTTCTGCTGGTTTCTCAAAACTGGGCACTGGACCCAGTAATTGGTTGTAGAGTCGTTTCCTAGGGTCTTGGGCAGGGAAGCTTTAGAGGCCAAGAAAAGCCTCTCTTACTTATAAATTTTCTTATGTGCACTTCCTTGGTCTGCCAGGAGATGGCGCTTGTTGGCAGCTCTCAATTCAATGCCTGGTCGGATCGTATTTGTTGTGACACAGCCCAGATCAATGTGATAGAGCTTCCTGTCTGGGGGCTAAGAGCCCTGTAATTCAAACTTTCTGAAACAGTTCTCCAGTCTTCACTGGCAGCCCCCTCCCTTTTCCCAGCCAGGAAATATTTCCACTCCCTTCTGAATCCTCAACAATCAGTCCCTGTTAGTAGAGGAGGAGATTGGGAGGTTTGTATATCTTTAGCCCCTTGCAGGCTCCAAGGCAAACAATGGCGCAGCCCCACCCAGCCTGGAAGGGCTCTCGGGACAGGGCAGACCAAACCTGGGAGTCCAAAGCAGGGTCAGCCCCAGACTCTCTCTCCCCCCTCCTATGGAGTCCTCAACAATTAGTCCAGGCTAGAAGAGAGGGAGGCTGGGAGGGTCGGATTTCTCCAGTCCTTTCTAGGCTCCCAGGGCAAACCGCTGAGTGGAAGGGTCCGTGGGGCTCCGCAGCTCAAATTTCAGGTCAGAACCTGAGTCAGCCTAAGGCTGTGTCCCTCTCTCTTTCCGGGAGTGGCAGATCCCTGAAGCCCCCTTTGTCTGTGGTTGCAGGCCCAGAGGCCCGAGAATTCCGAAGAGTGTGGAGGAGGGTGCCGGCAGCAGCAGAAGCTGCTACTTGCAACTCACGGTTCTGTTGTCACAATTTCCCTCTTCTGTCCCTCTCTCCTCTGGATGGTGTGCAGCCTTCACCTGCTATCCTAAACCCTACAAGATTGTTTTCGGGGCTGTTTCCGCTTGTCCTCTAGCTATTTTTCTGGAGAAGAGATTCCCGTGTCTTACTAGTCCGCCATGTTCCCGGAAGTCCCCTTGCCCATTTTTTAAATGGGTTGTTTCTCCTTTTATTTTCAAAGTGTAGGATTTCTTTATATATGCAGGATATTAGGCTCCTATCAGATATATGGTTGCCAAATATTTTCTCCCATTGGGTAGGCTGCCTTTTTATTTTCTTAATAACATCCTTTGAGGTGCAGAAGTTTTTAATTTGATGAGATCCCATTTATCTATTTTTTCTCTTCCTGCTTGTGCTTTGGCTGTGAAGTTCAAGAAACCATTTCCTATTACAAGGTCCTATAGATGCTTCCCTACATTATCTTCCAAGGTCTTTACGGTTTTGGCTCTTATATTTAGATCTTTGATCTATCTTGAGTTGATTTTTGTATAAGGTGTGAGATGGTATTCTTCTCTCATTCTTTTGGATATGGATATCCAGTTCTCCAAGCACCACTTGTTAAAGAGGCCATTCTTTCCCAACTGAGTGGGCTTTGTGGCCTTGTCAAATATCAGATAATTGTATATGCGAGGATCTATATCATAAACTCTCAATTCGGTTCCATTGGTCATTAGGTCTATCCTTGTGCCAATACCACGCAGTTTTGATCACTGTAGCTTTGTAGTATGTTTTAAAGTCAGGTAGTGTGATACCTCCAACTTCATCTTTTTTTTCAAGATGTCTTTGGCAATTCGGGGCCTCTTGCCTCTCCAAATATATTTTGTGGTTAGTTTTTCCAGTTCCTTAAAAAATACAGTGTTGACTTTTATTGGGATTGCATTAAATCTGTAGATTAGTTTGGGTAGGATAGACATGTTGATGATGTTTAGTCTTCCTATCCATGAACAGGAAATATTTTTGCATTTATTTAAGTCTTCTTTGATTTCCTTTAACAGTGTTGTGTAGTTTTCTGTATATAAGTCCTTTACATCTTTAGTTAAATTTATTCCTAGGTATTTGAGTCTTTTAGTTACTATTGTAAATGGTATTTTTTTCCTGATTTCCTCCTCAGTTTGCTCGTTATTGGTGTATAGAAATGCTACTGATTTTTGAGCATTGATCTTATAACCTTCAACATTACTGAACTCCTTTATAAGTTCTAGAAGCCTTGTTGTAGATTTCTCAGGGCTTTCTATGTATACGATCGTGTCATCTGCAAATAATGAAATTTTTACTTCTTTTCCAATCTGGATGCCTTTTATGTCCTTTTCTTGTCTCAGTGCTCGCGCAAGTACTTCTAAGACAATGTTAAATAGGAGTGATGATAGTGGGCATCCTTGTCTTGTTCCAGATCTCAGAGGGAAGGCTTTTAGGATTTCATCATTGAAGATGATGTTAGCTTTGGGTTTTTCATATATATCCTTTATCATGTTCAGAAAGTTTCCTTCTATTCCTATCTTTTGCAGTGTTTTTATCAGGAAAGGGTGCTGTATTTTGTCAAATGCTTTTTGTGCATCTATAGAGATGATCATGTGATTTTTTTCTTTCAATCTTCTGTTTATGTGGTTTATTATATTGATTGATTTTCTTATGTTGAACCATCCTTGCATACCTGGGATGAATCCCACTTGGTCATGGTGTATAATTCTTTTGATAAGTATTTTGTTGAGGATTTTAGCATCTAGGTTCATTAAGAAATTGGTCTGTAATTTTCCTTTCTTGTGGTATCTTTGTTTGGCTTTGGTATTAGGGTAATGTTGGCATCATAGAATGAGTTAGGCAATGTTCCTTCTACGTCTATTTTTTGGAAGAGCTTAAGCAGAATTAGTGTTAGCTCTGTCCAGAATGTTTGGTAGAATTTACCTGTGAAGCCATCTTGTCCTGTGCTCTTCTTAGTTGGGAGGTTTTTGATAACTGAGTCTATCTCTTTACTTGTAATTGGACTTTTGAGTTCATCAACTTCTTCTTTCGTCAATGTAGGCTATTTGTGAGTTTCTAGGAATTTGTCCATTTCCTCTAAATTATCATTCTTGTTGGCATATAATTTTTCAAAGTATCATCTTATGATACTCTTTATTTCGGTGGTGTCAATTGTAATATCCCCTTCTTCATTTCTTATTTTGTGTATTTGCATCTGCTCTCTCTCTTTCTTTGTTAGTCTGGCTAAGGGTTTGTCAATTTTATTGATCTTCTCAAAGAACCAGCTTTTAGTTTTGTTTATTTTTTCTAGTGCTTTCTTATTTTCTATTTCATTTAGTTCTGCTCTAATCTTTGTTATTTCTTTCTTTCTACTTCTTTTGGGGTTAGTTTGTTGTTGTTTTTCCAATTCCTCCAGGTGTGCAGTTAGGTCTTCAATTTTAGCTCCTTCTTCCTTTTTAATATATGCATTTATGGTTATGAATTTCCCTCTCAATACAGATTTGGCTACATCCCATAGATTTTGATATATGTGTTGTCATTTTCATTTGATTTGAGTTAGTTACTGATTTCTTTTGAGATTTCCTCTTTGACCCACTGTTTGTCTAAGAGTGTGTTGTTTAACTTCCATATCCTCGTGCCTAACCTGATTCTCTGGCCCTTAGTGTTTTCCAATTTCATTCCGTTGTGGTCAGAGAAATTACTTTGTATAATCTCAATCTTTCTGAATTCATTGAGAGTTGTTCTGTGGCCTAGCATGTGGTCTATTTTTGAGTATGTTCCATGTGCACTGGAGAAGAATGTAAATCCCACTGTATTTGGGTGTAGTGTTCTGTATATGTCTATTAAGTCCAGGTCTTCTAATGTATTGTTGAGTGCCTTAGTTTCTTTATTGAGTCTCTGTCTAGATGTTCTGTCTAATGATGATAGTGGTGTGTTGAAGTCCCCTGCTATAATTGTAGAGGCATTTATTTCTCCTCTTAGTTTTTCCAGAGTTTGCCGCACGTATCTTGAGGCACCCTGATTAGGTGCGTAAGTGTTGATGATTGTTCTCTCTTCTTGAGAGATTACTCCTTTTACTAATATGTAGTGTCCATCTTTGTCTCTTACAACAGATTTGCATTTAAAGTCTATTTTGTCTGATATTAGAATAGCTACTCCTGCCCTTGGCTATTGTTAGCTTGTAAAATGGTTTTCCAGCCATTCACTTTCAGCCTCCTTGAGTCCCTGGGTCGAAGGTGGGTTTCTTGTAGACAGCATATAGATAGATCATATTTTCTTATCCATTCTGCCAATCTGTGTCTTTTGATTGGTGAATTTAATCCATTAACATTCAGTGTTATTATTCATAACGAATTTCTTACTTCAGCCATTTTTTCTTTGGGTTAATGTATGTCCTATGTTGTTTTGTTTCTCTTTTTGTCTTTTCAGTTGTTTTTAAACTCTCCTCCTACTCTCTCTCCCTTGTTTTTTCCTTTCAACTTGTAGAGATTCCTTTAGTATTTCTTGAAGTGCTGGTTTCTTATTGACATACTCTCTTAATATCTGTTTATCTGTGAATGTTTTGAACTCTCCATCATTTTTGAATGCAGTTTTGCTGGGTAGAGAATTTGTGGCTGGAAGTTTTTTTCTTTTAGTATTTTGACTATGTCATACCACTGTCTTCTTGCCTCCATGGTTTCAGCTGAGAAATCAGCACTTAATCTTATTGTGCTTCCCTTATATGTGATGGTTCTCTTTTCTCTTGCTGCCTTGAGTATTTTCTCTTTGTCTTGAGCATAGGACATTTTGACAAGTATATGTCTTGGAGTAGGCCTGTTGGGATTTATACTATTTGGGGTGCACTGTGCTTCCTGGATCTCCACATCCATCTCTCTCAATAGGGTTGGGAAGTTTTCAGCCATTATTTCCTTCAACACTCCTTCTGTTCCCTTTCCCTTCTCTTCTCCTTCTGGGATGCCCATAATGCGTATGTTTGTGCGTTTTGTGTTATCAGTTAATTCCCTGAGTCCATGCTGGATTTTTTCTATCTTTTTGTCTATCTGTTCTACTATCTCTTTGATTTCAGCTGTATTGTCTTCCATATCGCTAATTCTTTCCTCTGCCTGTTCAAATCTGCTGTTATGTGAATCCAGCGTCTTTTTCATTTCTTGGATTGTGCCATTGTTCACCATCATATCCATTACCTTTTTATGCATGTTTGCAATTTCTTCAGTATGTTCTCCCAGTGTCTTCTTTATATCCTTAATCTCTTCCTTCACTTCTTTAAGTTGATCCATGATATTTGTTTGGATAGCTTTGATTAGTTTTTCGATGTTCTGCATCGCTTCCTGGTTTTTATTTTGTTCATTGGACTGGTCCATGTTTTCCTGTTTCTCAGAGTCATTTGTATTTTTTTGTTGCCCTCTGGTCATCATATTATCTTGATGGGTTTGTTCAGTTGATTAGCTTTTCTCTATGCTCTGGAGTTTTATTTAGCCAGTGGTTCTGCGTGTGAGTTATGTTTACTCTTTGGCACTTTTTCTTCTTATTTTATTTCCTTGCTTCTTTCTATGTTCCCTTGAAGGCAAAAGGTTAGGGCCAGAGGAATCAAAAGATATAAGGAAGGCAGAAGGATAATAGTAATATTGATAAAAGTTAGAAGAGGGGCCAAATGAGACTTAATGAGATGAATATTTAACTTGTGTAGGCAGTGTAGAGTAATAGGAACAAAAGTGGAGTTCCTACTGTGGACTAGGAAAACAAATGGAGGAATATATATATATAGTGATTTAGAAGGCTAGAATTATGAGGAGGGAGAGAAAAAGTAAAGAAAGGGCTGAAAGGAATAAGTTAATACTAATAAAAATAAAGAAGAAAACAAAATAGATGGAATAGAAATTGACACCCTTAAGTTGTGGGCCTATGAAAAAATGTTGTATCTAAGAGCCACAACGGAAAGCAGAAGGCAGAAAGATGAAGGAACGATAAGCAATAGTTTGGAATACAGAATCAATATAGACAGCGAGTGGGAAATTCCTGAAGAAGCACAGCAAAGAAGCGACAAGCTAGCAGCACCTAATTTTTTAAAAAATGAAAGAAAAAAGAAAGGGAGGAGGAAAAAGGAAAGAAAAGCAAGAGACCAGAAATAAACAGAGAAAAACCAAAGATCCACAGAGGCAAGCAGTCAAACAGAGCTAAGGAGGGTCAATGATTCCCCTAGGGTCCACATGGATCCTCTCTGCCTGCTTGTGTTTATCAATCAATTTCCCTGCAGGGTTCTATATGCAGGTCCTGAAACAGTTTTTAGCTATTAAACTAAATTAAAAAGAATTTATTTTTCATTTATTGAAGTGACCTTCTTACTTTTTTTTTTTTTTTTTTTTTTTTTTTTTTTTTGGCGAAATACAGGACCCAATATAATTCCTCCTCTAGACCAACCCCCTTACTGAAGGTACCCTAGCTGGGCTCGTGGAAATTAATCAAGCACGTCTCACTTCCTGGACTCCCCAGGGTAGCTGTAGCTCTGATGTTAATCAGTGCAGAGTGCTAAAGACAGCCAATTCTGCCCCTTCTGGAGCCGAGCACCAGCTTCACCAGGTTGCTATGTAAATCAGTTTGACTCTGCAGATTCGCGTCTTCTCTCAGCCTGATGCTGCTTCCGGTCGGCTTATCTGCTCCCCAAAGCTATGGGGCGGTGCAGGCAGCCAGATCGATGTCAAAAAATAAAAATAAAAAATTCCCTTCCCTGTCCTCCAACAGAACCCTCCCTCTTTTGGAGAGTCCCCTCTTCCTGGCTCCGCGGAGGTCCAGGGCTTATCCCTGGGCAGCTAGGCAAATCAACTCCCTCCCCCGAACAGAATCACCCCAACTGTCCACTGGGTGCCGATTCGCTCCGGCTGTTCTGTTCACACAGGGTCCAAGGGGTTCCAGGCAGCCAGATCCCCAGAAAATAAAACTTTCTCGTCCCGCTCACGGCTCCAACTGGCCGTTTTATTTATTTTTTCTCCCTAACCGCGGGGCTCAGCCGTCTGTGCCAACCACCACCGGCAGGCTTAAAACTCACGAATCTCTACTGTTCCGTCCACGCCGTTGATCTGTGCAGATAGATGTCCCAAGCTTCTCATTCCACGCATGCACAGCTCAGACTCCCGGGCAGGACCCCGTCCACAATCTGCCTTGCTCTGGGAGCTTGCAGTGTGTGCCCTCCTACACTAACGCCATCTTGGCCCCCTCGCCCCCATCTTATTTCTAATTTTATTTATTTATTTCTTCTCTATGTTTTTCTTTGTCAGTTTAGCTAAGGGTTTGTTGATTTTGGTGATCTTATCAAAGAACCAAATTTTGGTTTTATTGATTCTCTTGGGGTTTTTTGTTCTCAATTTCATTTATTGCTGCTCTGATGGTTACTGTTTCTTTCCTTCAGCTTAGTTTGAAATTAGTTTGCTGTTCTTTTTCTAGTTCCTCCAGGTGTGTAGTTAGACCTTCACTTTTAGCTCTTCTTTTCTAAAACATTGAGGGCTATAAATTTCCTTCTCAGCACTGCCTTTGCAATGTCCCATAGGTTTTGATATATTGTGTTTTCATTTTTATTTGTCTAAAGATATTTACTGAAATCTCTTGCAACTTCGAACTTTGACCCACTGAGTATTTAAGGGTGTGTTGTTTAATCTCCATATATGTATGAATTCTCCCATTTTCCACCCATTATTGATTTCCAGCTTCATTTCGTTATGATCAGAGGAAGTGATTTGTATAATTTCAGTCTTTTTACATTTATTGAGACCTGTCTTGTGACCCAACGTGTGTTCTATCCTGGAAAAGGATCCATTAGTACATGAAAAGAATGGATATCCTGCTGTTTTGGGGTGTAATACTCTATAAGTGATTGTTAGATCTAGTTCATTTATTGTATTAGTCAATCTTTTTGTTTCTTTTTTCTTTTGTTTTGTTTGTTCTTTTTGAGGTACTAGGACCAGGGATTGAACCCAGGACCTCATATGTGGGAAGCCAAGGCTCAACTGCTGAGCTACATCAGCTCCCCTGAGTTGGCTTTTTTCGTTTGTTTGCTTGTTTGTTTTTAGGGAGCACAAGGAACCAAACCCGGGACCTCACATGTGGAAAGCAGGCACTCAACTGCTTGACCCACATCCTCGCCCCCCTCTCTGTTTCTTTATTTATCCTCTATCCAGATGTTCTATCCAATTCTGAGTGGTGTATTGAAGTCTCCAACTATTATTGGAGAAACATCTATTTCTCCCTTCAGTTTTGCCAGTGTGTGTCTCATGTATCTTGGGGCACCCAGGTTATATGCATAAATATTTAGTATAGTTATTTCTTCTTGATGAATTGCCCCTTTTATTAATATATAAAGACCTTCTTCATCCCTTATAACAGTTTTGCATTTAAAATCTATTTTGTCAGATATTTGTATTACTGCTCCAGCTCTTTTTTGGTTACTATTTGGGTGGACTATCTTTTTCCAACCTTTCACTTTCAATCTGGTTGTATCCTTATGTCTTAGGTGAGTCTTTTGTAGACAGTATATAGGTGGCTTATATTTTTTTATCCAGTCTATCAGTCTATGTCTTTTGATTGGGGAGTTCAAGCCATTAGCATTCAATGTTATTACTGTAAAGGCATTCCTTACTTCATCCATTTTATCCTTTGGCTTTCCATTGTCATATCTTACTATTGTTTGTCTTCTTACCCTTTTGGTTACGCTTCCTAATAATCTTCATTTCTATACTCTTCTCCAACTCTCTCGCCATTGTTTTTTCCTTTCTGTCTGCAGCACTCCCTTTAGGATCTCTTGTAATTCTGGTCTTTGGTAACATACTCTCTCAGAGTTTCTCTGTGAAGACTTTAAACTCACCCTTATTTTTGAAGGAAAGTTTTGCCAGATACAGAATTCTTGGCTGGCAGTTTTTTTCAACACCTTAAATACATCATGCCACTTTATTCTCACCTCCATGGTTTCTGATTTGAGGTTGGCACTTAACCTTATTGAGGTTCCCTTGTTTGTGATGCTTTGCTTTTCTCTTCCTGCTTTCATAATCCTCTCTTTATCTCTGATATTTTTCATTCTGAATAGTAGGTGTCTCCAAGTAGGTCTGTTCTGTTTGGTGTGTCTTGTCCTTGGATATTGATATTTATGTCTTTCATAAGGGTTGGAAAGGGTTTGGTCATTATTTTCCCAAATATTCTTTCTGCCCCTTTTCCATTCTCTTCTCCTTCTGGGGCACTGATAGCACGTATGTTTGTGCGTTTTGTGTTGTCATTCAGTTTCCTGACACCCTGTTCCATTTTTTCCATTCTTTTCACTTTCTGTTCTCCTGCCTTTTCACTTTCAATGTTCTGACCTCGAAATCACTAATTCTTTCTTTAAGCAATTCAAATCTGCTGTTATGTGCCTCTAATGTATTTTTAATCTCATCCATTGTGTCTCTCTGTTACTTAAGCTCTGTTACTTTTCTTTGCAGAATTTCAAATTGTTCTTTATGCTTATCCAGTGTCTTCTTAATAGCCTTTATCTCTTTAGCCATATTTTCCTTCAATTCTTTGAATTGATTTTGGAAATTTGTGTGATTACTGTCAATTAGTTGTCTTAAACCCTGTATTTCATCAGGGTCTTTGGTTTGTTCCCTTGGTTGGGCCATCTCTTCCTTTTTCCTAGTATGGCTTGTAATTTTTTGCTGATGTCTAAGCATCTGAATATGTTGGTGAATTTACTCTGATAGTCAGTTTCTCCCTTTTGCCTCGTGTTTTTTTGTTTGTTTGTTTTTCCCCACAGGTCTTCTTTGATTTTTGGTTCAACTTATTCTAAGTCTTTAAAGCTGCCCAGTTTATGTTAACAAAATTGGGCCACAGACTCACTAATGGGATGCAGATTCTCTCCCAGGATGGATCTAAAGAGAGACCTAAAAGCAGTTGTTCTTGCAATTTCCTGGCCAGCCAGAAGATGCCACTTGTCAGCAAACCTTTCCACAGACATGTTTCTTTCAACCTCCACTTTCCTGTGTTTCTGGTCTGGCCAGATCTGAGATTCAAAAGCAACCTCTATTGGCCGAATTCACTGAAGAAAAGCCCTCCAACTCACCATCCCTCTTACCTTGTAACAACTGACTGGCAGGAAGACATGCCCGTCTCAGTCAGCTGCAGCAGGCCAGGAGTTTTATCCAGGCTTAATATCTTGAGGGTGAGGGTTGGGAGCCCTTCCCAGCTGCCAGGTGGGTTTAGTAACTCTAGTTTGTTTTATGTTCTTTGTCTCTCCATTCCTAGCCGTCCTCGGAGTTGTGCAGCGCTGTCCTGGTCTATTGACTCCCAAAGCAAGTCCCTCAGCCAACTTTTAGCCCTTTCTCTGTTGTTTTTGTGAGAAAGTTGAGCCCTGCCTGCTTACTCGGATACCATCTTCCTGGAACTCCATTAGATTGCTTTTTATTAGAATCTGTCAGTGAGGCATGACTCAGGTTGAGTCTCTGCCCTCCTGCTGGGTCTTATATAAACGGAGACACATTGAAAGGATGTTGCCATATTGATCCTACCATATGAGAGAGAGGACTGCAGGAAAACAGAGAAGCCCCAGATGCAGAGAGAAGTCTCCAAGTCTGGAATCAGCAGAGCACAGAAGCATGGAAAGAGGCCCCCAAGGGGCTGGGCCCACAAACCAGTTCAAGGCTGAGGGGACGAGCCAAACCATATGCCTGATAGCCCAGAGCTTAACTCAGGAAGAACTTGGAGCAACCAAGACAGAGAGAAGGTCTGGAAAGAGACAAGCCCCATGCTTGGTCGCCCACAGCAGGACTTCAGGAGACAGTGAGCCGATAGGGGAAGGCAGGGACTTCAGCAAAGATTGGCTGCCATCTTGCATCACCATGTGGTAGGACCCCAGGATCACCAGTAGCTGATTTTAGTGAGAAAGCATCTCTGCCGATGCCTTGATTTGGATGTTTCATGACCTTGGAACTGTAAACTTTTACCCTAAATAAAATTCCCATTATAAAAGCCAACCCATTTCTGATATTTTGCATCAGCAGCCCTTTGGCAAACTAAGACAATATCCAATTAAATAGGAATTTCATGTAGTCTTTTGTTTAATTAACCCTCCTTGAAGATTTGCCTGCTACTTTGAAAATAGAACCTCAGTAGTTATAGATAAGTAAAATATATTTTGTGCTGACCTAATCCTAAATAACAAAACTATTATAATTTGTTGACAAACTGAAAATAGGTATGTAGTTAATTAAACTGAAATAGTAACTTGCATTTTTATAAATGTTATATCATTCCAAGATAAGTTAGTGCCTAAAAGCAATCATCAGTTTACAGACTTAGTAGGGAATATAATTATGGAAACTCTAGAATTTGTTTCAAAAGAGGCTCTAAACTGTATAATGCCAGCTTTTTTTTGAGGGGAAGAATTCGGTTTTGGTACCCAAATCCATATGATATCACTACTTAATATTGACTTGTAGATTAGGAAAGGCAATTAAAAAAACAAAAGTTATATGATCTCCAGTAGCGCACGCACGCACACACACACACACACACACACAAAAGCAAGTTGAGTATTAAAGTCTCAAATGCCAAAGAGATGTCTAGATGTTTCAATAGTAAAGATTTGCCTATAAAAATCACGAAATAGTTTACATGTCTATCCATTTCACTTTGTAGAATATATGTTCTTTCCAAAATGAATACCAACTTAATTAAAGTGTTACATTGTTTTTTCCCACAAAACTGAAAATAAATTGCAAAGGAAGTTTCAGGGAGTAGCCTAAGAAATAATGTCTTTGAAAATCACTTTTGAATTCCACACATCTTTTAAAAAGTTACATATTATATTAAAGTTCAGCAGAAAAACAACCAATGGAATATATATATATTTATTGAAATTATTACAGGAATTGGCTCATGCAACCATGAGGATTGACAAGTCTGAATTCCATACGGCAGTCCACAAATTGGGAACTTCAGTGAAGGTTTCAGTGAATTCCCCAAGAGAAGTTGGTGGGCTGAAGTAGACATAGAATTATTCTTTCTGACTGCTGAAGTAATCAGTTCTCCATTTAAGCCCTTCAAATGATTGGATGACACTTCTCATTGCTGAAAGCAATCTCCTTTTTTGATAGCAGATATCATCAGCCATTGATGCAGTCAACTAACTAGTGATTTAAATCCACAAAATACCTTCACAGTAACATTCAAGCCAATGCTTGTTTGACCAAACAACTGGACACCATAACCTAACCAAGTTGACACATGAACTTAACCATCACAGTCCACCTCTTATCATACATTCCCTTAAATCATACATAATCATACTTAATCTCTGAGTAAAAACAATAACAGTCCTACTTTTGCCTAACAATTCAGCTGTCCTGCATATAACTGGAAATCCAGGAGAGATTACAAGCCCTTGAGTAGTATTCACTCTTAAACTTGATATCCTGCAACTTAAATACTATGATAAAGTTTACTCAACTTACTTTATATTGTAAAGGAATAAGATGAAGAAAACAAAGATATGTGTTTTATGGTTATATATAAACATTATTAACAAAATAAGGAAGAAATCCTCCTAATCATTATAGTCCTCTTTTCTGCAACTGGTAGCTCATATAACTACTTTCTTCCATGACGCATTCCCTATTCCCTTTACTCTCAGCTGGTTGTGGTTCTTGCCTGATGTGGTGACCTAAACCTTCACTCTTAAAGATTCTGGGCCATTAGTAGTCCTGCCTGGATTGGGTTGTTGTAGTTTTCCATTGACTTTAATCACAGGGCATGGTACTCAGACACCCTAAGGGATCTCCTATATTCCAGACAAACTATTCTTTACCTCCATTGTGTACTAGCAGTCCTATTTCTAGTGATAATCTGGATCAGTCACCTTAGCCAGTACATTAACTTCCTTCTTTACCTGTTGATTCAGAAGCATGAGAAGTTCAAAGGGGCTGAGTGGCCATCTTAACTGCCAGTTCATTGAAACCATTATTGTGTCTCCTGGAGGAAGCACTCCTCCTTTTGGAAATAAGACTGTAGGCCAACAGGTCTTAAGGTCATGGGGACAGGAAGCAAAACTTTTTCTAATGGATCACTAGGGGTAATAATGAGTGGTACCACTACTATTTTCATCTCTTGATTCCTGGAGCCTGTAAATCCTTGCTATGGGAAAAATAGCACCATAGAGGGAAGCTGATTTAGAGCATATACAGCCTCCTGGAGAACATTGTCCGAGCCCTGCAAGGTATTGCTGTAATTGAGTCTTCAAAATGCCATTCCACTGTTTTATCAATCCAGCTGCATCAGGATGATGGGGAACATGGTAAGAACCAGTGAATTCCATAAGCACACGCCCATTCTCACACTTCACTTACTATGAAGTGGGTTCCTTGATCAGAAGCAATGCTTTGTGGAATAACTTGTCAGTGGATAAGGCATTCTGTAAGTCCATGGATGGTAGTTCTGACAGAAGCATTGCCTGTAGGGAAGGCAAATCCATATCTAGAGTATGTGTCTATTCCAGTAAGAACAAAATGTTGCCCCTTCTATGATGGAAGTGATCAACTATAATCAACCTACCACCAGATTGCAGGCTGGTTACCTCAGGAAATATGCTTTATTGGGGACTGTTAGTCTCTGATACTGGAAGATTGGGCTCTGCGGTAGCTGTAGCCAGGTCAGCCTTGGTGAGTGGAAGTCCATGTTACTGAGCCCATGCATAACCTCCATCTCTACCAGCTTTCCAATCATGTTCCTTGCAGGTCCCTGACCATCCATCCAAACCATTGATCACAGCCTATGAATCAGTATACAAATGCACTCACAGCCATTTCTTCTAGGCAAAATGAACAACCAGGTATACTGCTCAAAGTTCTGCCCACAGGGAGGATTTTCAAGGGACTGTAGTCCTGCAACTGTCTACTTTTAGATGGTACCTGTATATCATACAGAACCACCTGTAAACCAGAGACAAGTTTTCTCTTCCTCTGTCGCCTAATTGTGGGAAACTCCTCAAAAGGCCATAGTTGTGGGCTGGGAAAGAGATGGTAATGTGGCAGGCATGGTATCTATGGGCATGTGAGTGATGTCTCATCCAGTCCATGGAAGGCCTTAAAAAGGGAAGTGATTTCAGCATTCAGAGAGAGAATTCCAATCTCTACTTCAGATGGCCAGCATCTCCTGGGGAGCTCATCAGGACCTTCATTGGAGCCCCTGGTTTTCACCTTGCCCTGCAGAATTTGGATTTGTGCATCTCCACAGTTGTGTGAGAAAATTTTATAAAATCTCATACTATTCACAGACATCTTCTGTCAGTGCTGTTTTCCAAGAGAACCCTGACTAATACAAATGTTTAGCAAAAGAAGCCTTCTGTATTATTCTATACAAGGTACAAAATTGGTAATTAGAAATCAGGATTGCAGTTATCCTTGGGGAGTAGAAGGGCATAGAGTGACAGGAAGGAACAAAAGGGTTTCTGGAATGTGGGTAATGTTCCACTTCATGATTGTTATGCTGGTTACACATGTGATTTTAGT
This sequence comes from Tolypeutes matacus, assembly GCA_026826555.1. NCBI lineage: Eukaryota > Metazoa > Chordata > Mammalia > Cingulata > Chlamyphoridae > Tolypeutes > Tolypeutes matacus. The sequence continues at coordinate 89,901,894 of JAKSZT010053887.1, forward strand.
TGTAAACATTAAACCATACACAAGGTTTTTTTCTTTCATAAGGCAAATGTACATGTCTCAGAGAATATCATGAAAAGTATCATGCTTTAATGGAAACAGTAGTAATGGAAGTGATTACTAGGCAGCTAATGAAACTTAAGCTTCAAATCCCCTCTGTGGTACATTGAATCATATACTCAATAAAAGAAATGTTCTTAATCTGCATTCCTGTGGGTGTAAACCCATTTGTAAATAGTACCTTTTGAAGATATTGTTAAAATGTGACCAAATTGAATCAGGGTGAGCCTTAATCCACATTACATGAGACTTTATAAAAAGGAAATTCAGATACAATCAATCAATAGAAACCAAAAAGTAGAAGCCTGAAGGTATAGAAACCAGAAGTCAGAGAAGCCCCAGGAGGAGACAGTGAAGCAGATTGCCATGTGATGGAGGATTGCCATTACCAGAATGCTACCTACTTCTAGAAAAAGCAAAATTTTGCCAGTGCCTTAATTTAAGACTTCTGGCCTCTAAAACTCGGAGCCAATAAATCCTTGTTGTTTAGGTCAACCCAATGTGTGATATTTTTCATAGCAGCTTTGGCAAACTAAGGCTAAGGCACCCTTACTTTCATGGGACTCAAGTTCAGGCAGCTGCTGGAAGTAGTGCACTAGGTAGGGAGGAGAATCAGGTTAGAATCTTCTGGTTAAATTGCCTAAAGTGATCTCAGAAGTAATGGACCTGTATCACCAAGGCTCCAATGATTTCTTCTACTTTCTTTTCGCAGTCTAAATAAATATTGCCTTTGTACCTACTTTTGTATTTTTTTTTTTTTAATATGACTCTGCTCTCCACTCCCCAGATGTATAAACAGGTCTAAACTTGTTCCCACAAGTCTCGATCTGCCTTTGAGGAGTCATAAGAGCTGGTTCCAACCTTAGCTATGGGTTTGAATTTTGTCATTAACATCAAATTCTTTCATTTCTTTCCTTGAAATAATAGGCTTACTTAATTTATTTTTCCCAAAAAAGTCTGTTAAGTATACAAGACTAAATAATCATAGTTTGTATGTCAGTCTCTGTATCAACTAAAAATGGTCTTCCATGAAAAAAGCAGCTATTTAAACTTGCATCTAAAAGAATTACAGAATTATATAAGTATTTACCCTAAAATTGTTGTACCTCGGTATGCAATAGAAGTAAATTTGTTTTCCTAGTCATCATACAGAATAATAAAAGGACATGTACTTACTAATAAAATTAATAATTTTCACTACTACTTCAAAGACTTTTTAAGCTCAACTGGCTTTTTCTTTGTAACTGCATGTGTGTGGCAGAAAATAATACAATGATTTGATTCATTTTAACAGTTTTACCCACCATTGCTGTGCAAGATCAGTGCAAATGTCAACACAGGTGTTCCCAAATAAACTATGAGATAAAAAGTGTGCATCATACTTTAATATTTCAACACAACTTGTGTTTGTTGCCAAGCATTTAAATAAAATATCTTTGATGATGAGCTGGAGCTCATACCAGACAAGTATAAGCAAAACACCAAGACCAGCCAAATGTGCAGACTTGTCCATTTTTAAGGCAAAAATATAATTCTGCAGACATCTTCTCTGTCGTCATATTAGCAGCTAAATCTTTAACAAGTTACTGTACATTTAGAAAGTGGAACTTCCATGATTCCTTTTAGTGACTCAATACAGCGTGCATTCAACAATGTCAACTGTGCAAAACTTAATTAGTATCTCAGCTATTTTGTATGCTCCAGCCAATGCAATACAATAATTCATCCTGTAAAGTGTTTCAGAGGTTCCATTTTTAATTTGAAAAAGCCATGGCAAATAACTTTTTGCTTTAATGAGCTTATTACATCTATGTTTAAAACATTCAGTCCCTTTTTTCTTTACACTCTGATCTCAGAATGAAACTTTAACTTATCTGAACCTCAATAAGACCAAGAGAAAGAGATTTTTCCTATTTTTATTTCTTATTTACATTGTACCAATTTTTGAGCACTTTTTGAGTAGATTCCTTCCATGAGTCAGAGAACTCTATGATATGCCCATTTCATCTTTTCTAGCATTCTTAAACATAGTCTTCTCATCTCCCCTTTCAAGCCAATGGCCCATCCATGTCCCATGCTCTTCATTCCTTTGTATACATTCAAATTTCCACTTGTGCCATTTTTCTTTAGCATTTCTTCCTTAAAATTTTTTTTTTTGCAGTGCAGTGTTGGTGATAAAATTCCTCAGGTTATCAGAAAAAGTCTATATCACCTCATTTTTAAAATAAATTTTCTCCAGATATGGAATTCTAGGTTGACAGTTTTTTTTTTCTTTCAGAAAAAACAATTTGCTCCATTGTCTCTGCCTTGCATAGTTTTTGATAAGTCCGCTGTCCTTAGCTTTGCTCCTCTGTATGTAATATGCCTTTTTCCTCTGGCTACTTTTAAGATTTGTTTTCTTTACTATTTTTCAGCAATATGATCATGTACTTTGGTGGTGTTTTCTTCATGTTTCTTATTCTTGGGAATCATTGATCTATTTATTTTCAATTTTGGGAAACATTCAGCCATGATGTCTTTAAATAATTTTCACCCCTCTCATTTCTGTAGCTTTAGTTAACTTATGTTAGAGTGTTTGATGTTGTCCCACTAGTCACTGACACTATTGATTTATTTTTCAGTCTCATTTAACTTTGTGTTTCATTTTGGATGGTTTTTATTGCTATATCTTTACCTTCACTAGTCTTTTTTTCTGCAGTGTCTAATCTGTTATTAATCCTAGCCAGTATATTTTTCATTTCAAATAATATGTTTTTCAACGCCAGCAGTTCTATGTGGTTCTTCTAAGAATCTTCCAATTCTCTGCTTATCATGTTCATGTTTTCCTCTACCTTCTTGAACACATAGAGTATATTTATAATAACTGTTTCAGTGTCCTTCCATTCTATAATCTGTATCATTTCTGTTTTTGTTTCTACTGATTTGATTTTCTTTTGATTATAGGTCATATTTTACTGCCTTTTTGAATGCCTTCTAAGTTTTTACTAGATGGCAGGCATTGTGAATTTTGTTTATGGATGCTAGATTTTAGAGTACTTCTTTAAATATTGTTGGACTTTGTTCTCAGATGCAGTTATGTTATTTGGAGTTTGTCCCATACTCTTGCGGCTTGCTCTTAAGATTTGTATGGCATGCCCAAGCCGCCCTTTGTTAAGGACTAATTTGGCCCCCCTATTGAGACAATAGCTTTCTGAGGACTCTACCTGATACCCCATGTATTGGGCCATCTTCTATAGTGGAAGAAGAAGGAAATAGAAACTATTCCCAGAATGTGTGAGCATTAAAGAGTGTTCTGCCTCCTCCTTATCAGTTCTTTCCCTGGCTTCGGGTAGTTTCCTCACATACATGTGCAAATCAGTCCTCAACTGAAGACTCAAGGTCACCTTTCTGCAGATCTCTGCAATTCTCTATCTAGACAGCTTCCTCCTAGCCTTCCTCCTAGAATATGTCCTGCAAATTCTAGGCACTTTGGTATCCTCTAACTCCAAACTCTGTCTCATCAATTCAGTGTGGAGGCTAACCTCCTTATAGGTCTCCTTTCCCTGTGCTGTGACTTGGAAACACTCCAGACAATAAACTTAGGCAAACATAAGGCTCACCTACTTTACTTACCTTTTCACAGAGTCACTGTCCTGTGTTGACTGTTGTCCAGTGTCTGAAAACCATTGTTTCATATTATTTATCCAGTTTTCTAGTAATATGGTGGGAGGGTAAATCAGGCCCCTGGTATTCCATCATGGATGGAAATTAAACTTAACTTCAGAGTATTTAAACATTTTTTTTAATTGTATGGCTTGAGAGAAAACAAATTTTTCAGTTTACCCCTAAACTTCTCACCATTAACTATTGTCTTAGAATGAATGGTTTCACGCACATTTATGACACTTCCTTGGTCCCTATAAATGGCTGGGCTTGCAACCTGCTTTATATCATCACACTTCTCATCTTCTTTCCTTTCTTAGAGTTCTTTCCTTTACAGCTCCAAAGCCCCAACGACAATTGTCCAAGAAAAAGGACAACAATAATGTGCAAGGCAATACAAATCCAAGTAGAGAAAAAGATACTTCCCCCCAAGGAAGCCATAAAATCTGCAGGAACAAAACACCTAGATACATTCAATTTACAAAACAAAACTCTTAGCTTCTCAGTTTAGGATATTTATATTCAAGATACTGGAAGTTTTCCCAGGAAAAATGGTAAATATTTGATTTACATTTGCTTTAAAGGCCCACTTTCTTGTGGTTTTCTTAGGACAGACACAATTTGCCTTAAAGGAAAACTTGACCTTTCAGAAGGCAGACATCCTTATAATTTTTAAATGTCATTTTTTCCCCAGGCTGTACTTATCAAGGGTTCAGAAGCATCTTATAATCCAGTGTCAGTGTGTCACTTTTTTCCACAAATCTTCTTACAGTAATATCAGTTTATTATCCCCCTCTTCATTCCCACTACTTTTATATCCATAGCTCATATCTGAGTCTACTGAAATTTTAGTAATCTATTAATTATTATTCCTGCTTCTCTGTGCCTCAACCTATGGGCTTAAATTATGATTTTCAAACTTAAAATCTCAATATATAAATTGCCCATATGATTTAGTAACATGAGAGATCAAGTGGCAGAAGATTTCAAAGCACAGAACAAAAATACAAAAGAATAGAGAGTATGAAAGAAACGACAAATACAGGAGACCCAACAGTGACTAGCAGGAGTTCCAAAAAGAGATAAAATAAAATAGGGGGTAGCATTAATAATGAAACAATTCACAGGAAAAAAAAAAAATCTCCATGAGCTTGAGAAGGACCTACATCTGCAGAATAAAAGAGTTTACTCAGAGAGAATTAATGAAGAAAGACACTGTTGTGTTAAATAAGACCACAGAGTTAAAACTTAAAATAAGACTTTGTTATTTACTAAGAATCATATTGCAGTAAGGAAGGAAGGGAGTTCCCACCATTCATAACTAGACAATCTTAATACATCAAAATTACTATGATTTTCTTTTATGCATCACTACAATTAAAGCCCATTTCCAACAATTGCATTATAGTTAACAAGGAAGGGAGGGGTCTCAGTGACACTTAGCTAAAGAGGGAGGAAATATCAGCAGTCACACATGAGCAAATAAATTGACTACTTGAAAGAGCTGTTGATTTCCTATATATATAAGGTGTCATAGAGTATGTTCATTAACATCTTAAGGATCTATCATTTTGTTGGTATTTCAGCTTTTTCCACATACTGACTTAATACTGCCTTGTTATGGACATACTTAGAAATAATCTAGTAAATTTTGTGAGTTCCAAGAATAAAGAGAAAAAAGTCTCTATAGCTTTCACGAGGGAATAATAATTATGAAGGAAAAAGAATCCAAACAGAACAGACTTTTCATTGGCAATATTAGGAGCCAGAAGAAAATGGAGTATCATATATTTTGAGAACTGTGATCGAATAACTAATTCAACCAGGATATCATTTAATTGTCAATTTCAAAGAATGATCTTTGAAAATATGTGAAGTTTGAAAGAATAAATCATTCAGTAGTACATCTGAGGAAATAGTGATGGAAAAGACTGTAACCAAACAATACATACGAAGATGGAATAAATGAAAAAGTAATGAGCTCTGACATCAGTTATATAGAAAAAAATCTAAATTAGAGGGACTGGGAATGTGTAATAAAAACAGTAACTCTAGATTCTTGAAATAGAAGTGGAAGAAAAGAAAATTTGAGCCAACAATTTTATATCCAGCAAAACTAATCTCGAGTATAAATGGCAGAGTCAACCTGTTATCACAAGCATGAACTGAGAGACCAATGTTCCCAGGAACACTTCTAAAAGAATCTACCAGAAAAAAAGCCTTAGGCATTCAAAATGACTTGAGAGATATCAATCTAAGAAAAGGAGGTAAGCATTAAAAATAGTTACTTATAGAACTAAGAAGAAATAAGGCTTAAAGGGAGAGATTATATTATGTAATGGCTGTATGATCTGACAATGCAGATATAATAAAACAAAAAGTGGGGGTGTTGGGAATTGAATCATTCCCCCTCTAAAGATGTCTTGAATCTATATTCCTGTAAGTGTGAACCCATTTATAAGTAGGACCTTTGAAGATGCTATTTTTAGTTAAGGTGTAGATTCATGTGTGAATTGGGTCTTCAGAAATCCTATTTAGATGAGGCCAAAATGAATCAGGGATATGTTGCCGGTCAGCCATATGTTGCTGGTCAGTGTTGCCGGTCAGGACCTGGGTCTGTGAAAACAGTGTGGCAGATGAGAAAGAAAACAAGAAGAGAAACTGGAAGCAATTATGAGGACTTAGTACATGTAACTGGAGTCTTTATAAAGCCAGGGAAATTTGGATGCAGTCAGTCAGAGAAAGCCACAGGAAGAGACCAAGGAGACAAATCGCCATGTGATGGAGGCAAAGATGCAAGTCAAGAACCCCAAGGATTATAGCAAGCCAGCGCCAGAATGCTATAGACCCCATGAGAAAGTATGGCCTGTTGAGACCTTGATTTTGAACTTCTTGCCTCCAAACCATAAGACAATAAATTCCAGTTGTTTAAGCCAATCCATTGTATAGTATTTGTCATAGCAACCCTGGCTTCTTGGGGAAATGTTTGAGTCCATTCTACAACAGAGAATGTACAAGATGAGCCTAGAATATATTGAAAATCATGTAGTAGAGAAGCCATCAAAGACTATTAGAGCCATGTCAGGAGGACTCAGGAGTCACACTGAAAGGCCTTCCCTGGCCAAAGAATTAGAATGGATTGAATTGATCAAATATATTTAAATTTATGAGTTCATAATACTAATATTAAATAATACTTTATTTTAAACCTCATTGGTTGCTGTGATAGGCAAATTACAGGAAAGTTGGAATGTTACTCTTTGTGGAAAAAGACTTTTTGCAAATAAAATAAATTTAAGGAGCTTAAGATGAGAAGATTACCCTGAATTATTCAGATTGATCCTAAATGTATATCATTATAAGAGGGAGGCAAAGGGAGATCTGACTACAGACAGAAGAGCAAAAAGTCATGTGTTGGAAGTTAAAGGAAGTAGAGTCAGAGAGAAGATGCCACGCTGCTGACTTTGAAGATGAAGGAAGGGGCCATGAGCCAAGAAATGCAGGAATACAACTCCAGATCCTAAAAAAAGACAACAGATTGTTCCCTAGAGCATCTGGAGGGAGCATGGCCCCATTGACACCCTGATTTTAGCTCCGTGAGACTCATTTTTGACTACTAACCTTCAGAACTGTAAGAGAATAAATGTGTGTTGTTTTAAGCTACCAAGTTTGTGGTAAGGGTAATTTGTAACAGCAGTCATAGGAAACTAATACAATCACAAATCATTAACTTGAAAACCTGAAAATAAGGAAAGAAGCAAATATTTATCCCACCCTTCCTAAATGAACTGTACCACTTGGTGAATACTAAATGTAGGAGTGTCTTCTTATAAAATAATTCCAGCTAATAAATGAGAACATCAGGATATCACTATTTTGCAACCACAAATGAACTAATGAATCTAGACATTGAGGACAAATGGTTAACATCAAAAGAGAATGAAAACAAGTTATGGCATTCCTTAAGATGAAAGAACAATAGTTACAGTCTTGCCAAAGGAATGACTTCTGGATCCTGAAGTTTTCAGGGAATAGAGAAAACGGAACATACTAAACAGCACCACGATATGGAATCAGCAAAATACAGATTTTGAATCTCAACAGGTCACGGGCTCAATTCTTCAGTAGAAAAATAGTAAGTAAAACAAAGGGATGAAGGGGACATCTGAATATTAAAAGAGACTTAAAAGATGATTCAGATTAAGCAAGGATGCAAACTGACATTTGCGCACCTATGTTCATAGCAGCATTATTCACAATTGCTAAAATATGGCACTAGCCCAAGTATCTATCAGCTGATGAGTGGATTAACAAAATGTGATATATACACACAATGGAATACTATTCAGCTGTAAGAATAAATGAAATTGGGATGCATATGACAACATGGATGAACTTAGAGGATATTATGTTGCATGAGTTAAGCCAGACCCAAAAGGACAAATATTGTATGGTCTCACTAATATGAACTAAATACAATGAGTAAATGTATGGAGTTAAACCAGAGTATAGGTTAATATGAAATAGAAGGTGGATTGAAAATGGGAGATGATGCTTAATGTATGTAGCGTTATTAATAAGGTTAATTGTACAAGTGTGGAAATGATAAGAGTTGAAAGTAACACATTATAGTGAGTATAACTAACACTGCTGATTGATAAATGTGATTGTGGCTGAAAAGGTAGTCAGTGGAAGTAAATGTCAATTGAAAGGAAACTAGAGAATAATCTAGGGAATGTATAACAGTGATTTCAGTGGTAGATGAAGATTGTGGTTGACAGTATAAATATAAGAATGCTCTTTTACAAAGTGATAAGAATATGATACATAGGGAAAATTACAACTAATGTACCTTATGGATGATAGTTAACGGTAATATTGTAATATTTTGTAGCAATGGCAAGAAGATATGTTTCATTACTAAGGGACAATAATAGAGGGGTATAAGGAGGTATGGAGTTTTTTCCTTTTGGCGTAATGAAAACGTTCTAGAATTGACTAAGGTGATGACAGCACAACTCTGTGATGAAAATGAGAGCCACTGAGTGTATACTTTGAACGGATTGTACAAAGCATGGGACTGTATAACATAGAGAATCCAGTGGTGGATGATGAATTGTGGTTAACAAGACAAATACAAGAACGTTTTCTCCTGAATGATAAAATATATATAATACTAATATAGGGTGTTAATAATTGGTTAGATTGGGGGAAAAATACACCAAATGTAAGATATTGGCTATAGTTAGTAGTAGAATTTTAACGATGCTCTTTCATATTTTGTAAAAAATGTTCACAACAATGCAAGGTATTGGTGGCAGGGAGAAATGTGGGAGCCTTGTATGATGATATGCATGATTTTGTAAATTCACAAATTTTACTATGCATTTATTGTTTATTTATGTTCATATATGAATGATATACTTCAATAAAATTTTATTTTTAAAAAAGACAATTCAGGTCAACAAAAATGGGCAAGACTAAAGTGTCTAGGAATACCCACCTGGATGGTAAAACCGTGAAATATACAAGGAAGTAAGTATTATAAAAGTCATGATATTTTGGTTATCAGTGGGAGGGGGTTATGATTGGGAAGAGGCATACAGAGGGGCTTCTGGGGTGACTAGCAGAGTTCTGTTTGTTGGCCAGGGTTATAGTTACAAGGATATTTAACCCTAAAATGATTTACTAAGCTACATTTGCTTTTGTGTGTTTTTCTGTAATTTTATTTTATTTTATAATAAAAAGATTAAAAATGAAATAAAAACAACAGGTGCAGGATTTTCTTTTCTGGTCATGATGGTATAACAAGTGCTGGACTTGTAATTCCCACTATAAACAACTAAAAAATCAGACAAAATGTAAGAAACAATTGTTTTCAAACTTTGGAAAACAGTCAGCATAAGACTGATCCCAAAGAGATGTTCTAAAATCACTCTGTCTTCCTACCTAGAGGAACTTTACAGTCCATAGAGAAAGGAGGGAGAACCCTAGCAAAGCAATGAGGTCTTCCTGAGTTGAGATAGAGTTGCAGAATGGGAAAGTTGAGGTTGCTGATATTTGTGGGTCAGAGTACCAGAGTAGAGACTTATGCAGAGAAAGAGATCCAGGAATCTGCATATGTCACCTTGAATCTTTAGCTGAATATTAAGCTGCTCAATGTTTAGGATGAGATGCCACAAAACCAGACAACAAACTTCTAGGGAAAAAACAACTACTAGGAGGCAGAACAGGTACAGGACTGGAAGACATTTGAGTTCAGACCAGCCAAAGTGGAGAGACATTGTTGAGCATTCAAGACATTGAATGGAGACCCCAAAAGGGTCACACTTTAGTAATAGGGCTAACCTATGTTTCTATTATGCCTATTCTAACCTCTTACTAACATAGCATTTTTTTAAAAGCAGTTTTATCACACACCATACAATCCATCCAAAGTGTATCATCAATGGCTTGTAATATAATCACAGAGTTGTGCATTCATCACCACAACCAATTTTAGAACAGTTTCATTACTCCACAAAGAAAAACCCAATACCCCTTATCCCCCACCTCTATTATTAAAACTTAGCATTGGTGTGGTTCCTTTGTTACAATTGATGAAAGAATAATATAATATTGCTATTAAGTATAGTCCATAGTTTGCACTAGTTTTATTTTTTCCCATAAACCACCCTATTATTAATACCTCATAATAGTGGTGTACATTTTTTCTAGTTCATGGAAAAACATTTTTATATTTGTACTATTAACCATATTCATCATCATCAACAGGGTTCACTATGGTATACAGTCCCATGTTTCAGCCTCTAGTGAATACACAATCCTAAACTTCCCCTTTCAACCACAATCACAATTCAGTGCTGTTAATTATACTCATGATAATGTGCTACCGTCACCTCTATCCATTTCCAAACAGTTGTTAAAGATTCTGCACAAAATTAAGCATCAGGTCCCCATTATTTACCCTTTCTATCTGCTGGTTACCTATATTCTAGGAAACTCCATGAGTTTGCGCTTTAGAATTAGTTCATATTAGTGCGATCATACAATATTTGTCCTTTTGTTTCCAGCTTATTTCACTCAACATAATGTTCTCAAGGTTCATTGATGTTGCCACATGCATCAGGACCTCATTCCTTCTTACAGCTGAATAATATTCCATCATATGTATATACCCCATTTTGTTTATCCATTTGTTGGTTGATGGACACTTGCGTTGCTTCCATTTTGAGCAATTTTGAATAATGCCACTATGAACATTGTTGTGCAAATACCTGTTCAAGTCTCTGCTTTCAGTTCTTCTGGTTATTTACCTACTAGTAGGATTGCTGGATAATATGGTAATTCTATACTTAGCTTCCTGAGGAAATGCCAAACTGTTCCAAAGCAGCACATCATTTTACATTGCCCCCAGCAATGAATGAGTGTTCCTATTTCTCCACATCCTCTCCAACACTTGTAGCTTTCTGTTTTCTTAATGGTGGCAATTCTAATAGTGTGGGGTCAGATGTGAAACGATATCTTGTTGTGGTTTTGATTATCATTTCCCTAATGGCTAGTGATGTTGAGCATCTTTTCATGTGCTTTTGAGCAATTTGTATATCCTTGTGGCAAAATTATCCAAGTTTTGCCCATTTTTTAATTGGGTTATTTTTCATTTTAGTGTTGAGTTGTAGGCTTTCTTTATATAGTTTGCATATTAAGCCCTTATCAGATATGTGTTTTCCAAATATTTTTTCCCATTGTATAGGCTGCCTTTTCACTTTTTTGACAAAGTCATTTGAAGTACAAAATTTTTCAGTTTTGAGGAGATCCCGTTTATTTTTTTCTTTCATTGCTTATGCTTTGGTGAAAAGTCTAAGAAACCACTGCCTACCACAGGATCTTGAAGATGCTTCCCTACATTTTCTTCTAGTTATGGACCTGGCTTTTATATATAGGTCTTTGATCCATTGTGCGTTCATTTTTGTATGAGGTGTGAGATAGGGATACTTTCTCATTCTTCAGGATATAGATATTCAGTTCTCCCAACACCATTTATTGAATAGACTGTTCTCTCCCTATTGAGTGGACTTGGCAGCCTTGTCAAAAATTAATTGACCATAGACGTGAGGGTCTATATCTGAACTCTCTATTTGATTCCATTGATCAGTATGTCTATCTTTATGCCAGTACCATGATGTTTTGACCATTGTAGCTTTGTAATATGCTTTAAAGTTAGGAAGTGAGAGTCCTCCGACTTTGTTATTCTTTTTCAGGATTTTTTTTTTTTGCTATTCAGTGTCCCTTACCTTTCCAAATACATTTGATAATTGGCTTTTCCATTTCTGTCAAGTGGGCTGTTGGAATTTTGATTGAGATTGTGTTGAATCTCTGAATCAATTTGGATAGAATTGACATCTTACCTATATTTAGTCTTCCAATCCATGAACGTGGAATGGCCTTACTTTTATTTAGGTCGTCTTTGATTTCTTTTAGCAATGTTTTGTAGTTTTCTGTATATAGGCCCTTTACATCCTTGGTTAAATTTATTGCTAGATACTTGATTCTTTCAGTTGCTATTGTAAATGAAATTTTTTCTTGATTTCCTCCTCAGGTTACTCATGACTAGTGTATAGAAACACTACTGATTTTTGCATGTTAATCTTGTATCCTCCCACTTTACTGGACCGATTTATTAGATCTAGTAGCTTTGTTTTAGATTTTTGGGGACTGTCTAAATATAGGATCATGTTATCTGCAAATAGTGAAAGTTTTGAAAGTTTTACTTCTTTATTTTCTACTTGAATAGTTTTTATGTCTTTTTTTCTTGCCCAACTGCCCTAGCTAGAACTTTTAGCTATGTTGAGTACAACATATATGTTGTAAACATATGTTGAATAAAGCACAATGTTGAATAACAGCGGTGACAGTGGGCATCCTTGTCCTGTTCCCGATCTTAGAGGGAAAGCTTTCAGTCTTTCACCACTGAGTGTGATGTTAACTGTGGGTTTTTCATATATGCCCTTTATCATGTTGAGGAAATTTCCATCTCTTCCTATCTTTTGAAATGTTTTTTATCAAGAAAGGATGCTGGATTTTGTCAGAAGTCTTTTCTGCATCAATCGAGATGATCTTGGGTTTTTGCCCTACGATTAACTGGTTTATTACATTAGTTGATTTTCTTGTGTTGAACCACCCTTATATATCTAGATAAAACCCACTTGATCATGATCTGTAATTCTTTAAATGTGCTATTGGATTGGATTTGCAGGTATTTTGTTGAGAATTTTTGCACCTATATTCATTAGAGAAATTGGTCTGTAATTTTCTTTTCTTGTATCTTTATCTGGTTTTGGTGTTAGGGTGATATTGACTTTAAAAAATGAGTTAGGGAGTGTTCCTACCTCTTCAATTTTTTGGAAGAGTTTGAAAACTATTGGTATTAATTCTGCTTGGTGTGATTGGTAGACTATATCTATGAAGCCATCTGGTCCTAGGCTTTTCTTTGTTGGGAAATTTTTGTTTTTCTTTTAAGATTTATTTTCATTTATTTATTTCTCCCCCACCCCCTCATTGTTTACACTTGCTGTCTGCTCAATGCTTGTCCTCCCATCCTAGGAGGCACTGGAAACTGAACTCAATACCTCCCATGTAAGAGGGAGGCACCCAATCACCTGAGCCACCTCTACTCCCTGTTGTTGTATCTCATTGTGTCTCCTTGCTGTGTCTCTTCAGTGCGTCATCTCACTGCATAATCTCGTTGCGTCAGCTCATCACACCAGCACATCGCGTCAGCTCACTGTCCCAATCATCCTCTTCAGTAGGCACGAGGAACCAAACCCGGGACCTCCCATGTGGTAGGTGGGCACCCAGCAGCTTGAACCACATCCGCTTCCCAGGAGACTTTTAATGACTGATTCAGTCTCTTTACTTGTGATTGGTTTATTGAGGTCTTCTATTTCTTCTAGAGTCAGTGTAATTTATTTGTGTGTTTCTAGGAATTCATCCATTTTATCTAAATAGTCTAATTTGTTGGCATACAAGTTATTCCTAGTATCCTCTTATGAATCTTTTTATTTCTGTGGGGTCAGTGGTGATGTCCCCTCTCTCATTTCTGATTTTTTTTTTTTCATCTTTTTTCTGATTGGTATGTGTTTTAGAGTAAGTCTATTTGGATTTATTCTGTTTGGAGTGTGTGGCACTTCTTGGATATGCATATTTATGTCTTTCACAAGAGTTGGAAAATTTGTAGCCATTATTTCCTCAAATATTCTTTCTGCCCCTTTTCCATTCTCTTCTCCAATTGGGACACCCATGATGTATATTTGTGCGCTTTGTGCTGTCATTCAATTCACTGATACCTTGCTCAATTTTTTCCATTTGTTTCTCAATCTGTTCTTCTGTCTGTGGTTTCTGATGTCCTGTTTTCTAGTTTACTGATTCTTTCTTCTGCCTGTTCATATCTGCTCTTGTATGCCTCTAGTGAATTTTTAATCTCATCTCTTATGCCTTTCATCCCCATAAGTTCTTTTATTCTTCTCTGCATGCTTTCAGATTCTTCTTTATATTTACCCAGTGTCTTCTTAATTTCCTTTATTTCCTTGGATTAATTTAGGAGATTTGTTTGAACATCTTTGATTAGGTGTTCCACATTCTGTGTCTCATTCAACTTTTAAACTTGTTCCTTTGAGTGGGCCATATCTTCCTTTTGCTTAGTATGACTTGAAATTTTTTGCTGATATCTGGACTTATCATCTTGATGAGTTTATTCTGATGGTCAGTTTCTCTCTCTTGCCATGGGTTTTATTGTTGATTGGCTTTGTGTTAAGGCTCTTCTTTGATACTTGATTCAACTTATTCTAGGTCTTTAGAATTCCCCATGTTTAACTGATCAAAACAGGGGCAGGGACCCAGAAAGAGGATGGACCATTTCCAAAGGGTCCTGGGAGTCAGATAAGATGCCAAAAGGCCTTTTTTTTTTCCTCCCCAAAATAGTGCTTTCCTGGCCTGCCCGCACACCAGATGGCACTTTCCAGCAAACCTTTCCCCACAGCTCTAAGGAGGGAGTATATTTTTTTCAACCGCCACCAGGCAGGTGTTGAAACAATAGTTGTGGGGATCCCTGTTCCAGGCAGGCTGGAACTGTGATTCCGAGTCAGAACAAAGCAGATCAAATTCATTGATCAGAAGCTATGCTTAGCACTTGACCATGTCACCCCATCCCTGTTCCTGGGAACGAAGGGTTTCACGCCCCTCTCTATCCACAGCAGCCAGCCAGAGACCTACCAAAGCAAGCTTGAGAGTGGAGATGAGCAGTGGCCACTGCCGCAAGCATTTCACTCAGAGTTTTTTGCTGCAGCTTCTCAGTCTCTCCATCCTCCTCTTTCTGGATGCTGTACAGTGCTCCCCTTACCTCCAGAGCCCCAGAACTGTTGTTTCAGACAGTTGCTTACTGGCCAGTTTTTATAGGAGACACCTCCTTTAAAATTATGGCTCCTACTCTGTCATCTTCCCCAGAACTCCACTAATAAAGCTTTTAAAAACCTTAAAAGATCTAATTAACTTAATTCAGCCAATAAAAACAAACAGAAAAAATGATATGATGAAATTAGCAGATACTGTCTTTAGCTATTATAAAGATTATAAAGGATTTAGAGAAAAACATGAAAATGAAGGAAAGGAAAGATATAAAAAAGAACTAAAGTGAACAGCCAGAACTTAGAAATATGACATTCAGAATGGGAAAAAAAATCACAGGATGTTCTTAACAGCAGATTGGATCCTTCAAAATAAAAGATTAGTGAACTTGAGGACACAGCAATAAAAACTAAAGCACTGAGAGAAAAGAGGCTGGGAAAAAATGAACAGACACTCAGTGAGCTGTGGTACAATATCAAGAGGTCTAACATAAATATAAATGGTATCCCAGAAGGAGGAGGAGCAGAAAATTTTGGTTGAAATAACAGTCAAATATTTTCCAAATTTGGTGAAAATTACATACCCACACCTCCAAGAAACTCAAAGAACTCCAAGTAGCAAAACACAAATAAAATCACACCAAGGCATATTACAAATTGCTGAAAATCAATGATTCAGAGATCATTTTTAAAGTAGCCAGAGGAAAAAGGACATTTTACATACAGTTGAATAAGGCTTATCAGAATCATTGCAAGCTGGAAGGCAGTGGTAAAACATCTTCAAAGTGGTGAAAGAAATAAAAAAAACTTTGAGTTCTATATCTAGTGAAAATATTCTTCAAAAATGAAGGCATCCTCGTTTGTATAGTGGTGAGTATCCCCGCCTGTCACGCGGGAGACTGGGGTTCGACTCCCCGACGGGGAGCAAAAAAAAGAAGGCAAAATAACCCATTTTCAGCCAAAGCTAAGGAAATGTATCACTAACAGTCACACTCTACAAGAAATGTTAAAGGATGTTTTCAGGTTGAATGAAAATAATGCTAAATAGAAATGTGGATCTATACAGTGTTCTAACAACCCAATTAATAGGCAGAGATTAAGTCAGGACTGGATAAAAAGACAAAACCAAACCCGGTAGTGTCCACAAGAATCATTTTAAATATAAAGACAAAGATAGGTTTTTGTCGTAAAATAACTGAAGTGGCTATATCAATATCATATAACTTGTTCCAACAATATTGCCTAAATAGAGTGTTATCTTATGATGATTAAAGGGTCAATTTAGGAGGACTTACCAAACTTAAATATGTATGCACCCAATAGCAGAGCTTCAAAATGTGTGAAGCAAAAACTGAGAGAACCAAAAGGAAAACTAGATAAATCCACAATTAGAAATCTCAACAGAACTATTTCAATAACTGATAAAACGTGGGTAGAACTCACTAAGTTTATACAAGACATGAACAACATCAGCCTGCTTGACCTAATTGAAATTTAGAAAACTGCTGGGGAAGCTGGGGAAGTCATGGACACACACTCAGCGGCCATCTCCCAGCCCACCACAATGTTTCAATCTGTTTCCATTCCACATACTGGGGGAGATGTTAGGTCTAATGAAAATGGCTGACAAAACAAACCCAGAAACCAGGAACAAGCAGCCCCAGATGCTTATCAGGGCAGGAAACTGTCAGTGGCAGGGTCCCCACCCCCTGGGGTAACTAAATATCCCCTCAGGCAGCACAAACTTTTCTCTCATCTCCAACACAAAGTGGGGCACATGAAGCCAACACTGACCCGAGCAGTTTGGACTCCCTAGGCAACCAGCCACGGTGGCATCTCTTCCCCTGCTCTTTTGGACCCTTGGTGCTGTGTAAGTAATAAAGTGGTCATTTGCTGAAAGTTTCTGTTGTGCCTGAGTCTGTATTCTCACCATGCACTAAGTAACAACTCACATCACAGATTTTGGCACCATGAACAGAGTGCACAAGTAAGTATGGAGTGGATTGATTTTTTGGCTATTATTTTTGCCACTCTTGTGTTCCTTTGTACAGGAATATCTTGAGTAATGCAGAACTGAGGGCTTTGTACTAAACTGAAGGGTCACCCCTACCCTACCAGCCTGGATAGAGGTACAAACTTATGGCTGGGGGACCTACGGTGTGCTGTCTCTGTTCTCTGGGGGAAAGGCAGGGATAATGAGACTTTGAAAATTTCCCCCCACCCCCATGAATGCCAGGGAGTTGGCTAGCTGATTCCATACGAGATCAATGAGGTTGGGTCTTCTACCACCCAACATACACTTCCCTGGCTCATGGCTTCTTATATCTGCTCTTATTCCAGAATCAGGCATACCCACAATCAAGCCACCCAGACTGATCTTGAAGTTATTGTGAGGCCAGTCATTCCAAAGACTGTTAGAACCAAAGATGGAAAACCAGAGATGTAAACAGAAGTGTGAACTTTTACAGAGAAGATCTATACAGGATATGAAAGATGGATATGGGCAGAAGCCAGGAGAGGATCTGCTCTCCTGGCTGTCCCAACTTTAACATGAGAGCACAATGACTGTCCTGATCAACCAGGCTGAGTAGAAAGTCCTCAGCTGCCTCACATCCAACCCCATCCTCCAAAAAACCTTCAGTCTTTCGGAGTTAAGAAAGAATGAGGGGATGGCTGACTATTCAGCTGCCACAGGTGCACCATGGCCAGGCATGGCACAGCCACAACCTTTGACTGGTTCCTAAAGGGGGTCAGACAAGCATATCCCCCTTTGGGAGACCTCCCCCAAATTCCATTTAAACCTTGGAGTAACAAGAGGGAATCTGTGGTCTTTGACGCATGGATATTCCACCTCTGCTGAAGGGATTTAGCCCCTCACCAGATTCCCATTTTGTGGCAGGACATTAATGATTATTAGAAAGAGCCCTCCTGAATGAGGCAACAAGCTGATTTTGCTCTTGACCCAGGGTTTCTCCTAGGACAGGCAATTGAGTGGTTTTATCATAACCTCTCGGCTTGGGGCAAGGGCTCCCACACTAGGGGAGTGGCCACTTTGATGCCTGGTAGGGGAGCTGGGATGATGGGCTGTGGGTTCATGCCTCTTACTCCAGTGGGTCCTGAAGCCTGCAAATTGGGTAGGCAGCCACACATTCCTCTGGGTCCCCCACTCACTGAGTTGTGTTCTTGTGGTTACTAGAGCAAGGGATCCCAAAGGACACCAAAGATAGGCTCTCCAATGGAGAACTTTGGGAAAACTATAAACTATAAGAAGGAGGGACACAGGCTCAACAAGAACAATCTGTCCCTGCCCAATCCCCTTCTGCAGATCTCCCACCTCTCCCTTCAGCCCTAAAGAGTCTGGCCCATGAGAGAGACTCTACTCAGACTTGGCTAAATTAAAAATGCCCTAAGGATGGGGCCAAGGGCCCCACCTATTACCCAGGGTCTGAAAGCCAAATACCGCAGTGAGTGTATAATTTGAGGGCAGTAAACAAACGTTTATGACACTTTTGGATAGTCTCCCTGGTCATTATTGTAGGAGATGCAGAGGGGAGAGGGTGGTAAATAGCATTGGGAAGTTTTGAGCATTCTACACAGAGATGGGGACAGGGTTATTTCCACCCTGTGGGTCCATCCCTATGGCCCTGTGGCCTTACTGTAGGAATTGATATCCTGTACCATCACACTTCGCAGCAGCAACCGTGAGTATATACTCCCCAATCCCCACAAAATTCTAGCCATCATAGTTGGGCAGATGACAGACCAGGCATGCCCAGTGTTCCCATCTCCTTGCAACATGGTCCAGCAGCAGCAATATAACCTCCTTGGTGGGGAAAAGGACATTAGTGAAGTTATTATCTGCAGCTGTCCTCTGCTTCACTCTCTCTGCCTATGTAATAGCCCAGTCTAGCCAGTGAAAAAGGTGAGCTAACTATAAACTATTTGTGTTTGAATGCAGAAGTGCCCCCCTTTGGCATCTGCAGTTCCAGACTTTGTGACTCTCACAGAAGCCATTATGGCCTAATCTGGGATTGGTATGTGGCCACTGACCTGGAGAATGCCTTTTTCTCCATCTCACTCTGGGAGGAGGATCAGGATCAATTCACTTTCCAGTGGCAAGGCCTACAGTATATTTTCACTGTAGTAACAAAGGGGTATTTAAAGTCCCCCACTATCTGCCACCAATGGGTAGGACAAGATTTGAGTAAGCTATCCCTGCCCAAAGGACACCAAGTGTCTCAACTCATTATATTGATGACATGATGTTGGTGGGCCAGAGTGAGGAACAAACCACCCAGGAACTTCATGCATTGCAAACTGGGCTTCGACAGTCCGGCTGGACTATAAAATCCCACAAGATACAATGTCCAACCCAACAGGTCACTCTTTGACTAGTATATGGGCTAGAACCCACTACCAGATTCCTAACCTGGTATAGGATAAATTTCTGTCCTAAAGTCACCCACCTCCAAAAAGGAGGCCCAGCGGTTGATCAGTCTATATGCATATTTGGTACCAGCATATTCCTCATCTTGGTATCCTCGTGGTATCCCTTTATCAGGTGACATGGAAAACATTCTTTTCAATGAGGAACAGAGAAGGAACAGGCTCTGCAAGAGGTAAAAGTGGTCATTTCAGCTGCCATGAGCTACAGGTTTCTGCTACCTGGACCCATGCCAATTGGTCTCGCTGACAGAAGGAGGGAGCAACAGGAATTTGCAGACCTTTGGGCTTCTGGGTGAAGAAGTTCTCAGATGCAGCCCAGTGCTACTACCCCTTCAAGAGGCAACTTCTGGTGTGCTATTGGGTCTTGGTAGAAATGGAAAGGATCACCAAGAGCTCTCAGGTCCTCCTGAGGCCAGAAGTTCCCATCATGTCCTGGATACTGGGTAATCAAAACACTCACCCAGGTAGTCCCCCAAAACAGCATCATCTGATGGAAGTAGTATTTAATACATTCAAGATCATGCTCATCTAGGCCCCCAGGGAATAACATGTTTGTATGAGCAGATGGTAGAGGTCCCCTCAACAGTGATCCTGTTGCAACACCAGTTGAGGGCCCTTCCCTCCCTGCCTTGACATCTTAGGGACCCTGACTCAAAGATGCCCTACCAGATGCTCAGTGCTGGCTCACTGATGGAGCAGCCAAACTGAAGCCATCTGACAGCCATTGAGCAGCAGCTGCCATTTGCTTTGTCTCAGGCAGACTATCTACCACCTCTGGCACTGGAAAGAGCGCCCAGTGGACTGAACTGTGAGTGTTCCTCTGAGCCCTGAAACTTTCAGACCTAATCACCCCTGTGTACATGTTTATTGACTCATGGACTCTTACCAATGGCTTAGCAGTCTGGTCAGGTTCATGGAGGGAATGCAGCTGGAGAATCAAAGATTCCCCAGTGTGGGGAAGGGACCTTTGGAAACAATTCATGGAAGGGCACCATCTATGTTACTCATATTGATGTACACAGCAAGGGCCCATATCATGATGAACATTATTGGAGTGACCTAGCCAATAAAGGATGCACTGAGCTACTTTTCATACCCAACAAAGCTGGAGATCCTCCTGTGACAGAGGCAGAGGATGAACCCTGTCCAGATGATGAGGACCAAAGAGCTTACTCATGGTGACATCCATGAAATAACTGAATTTTTCATGGATGCTTCTACCACTGGGTAGAATACCATAATTATGATTACAATACCATGAAATTAGGGGCCCAGGAATGTGGAGTATCTCTTTCATTAAAAGAGGCCTAACCTTCCATTTACCAATAGGAGAGATATCAACTACAACCCAAAAAGGGCATTTAGGAGCTATTTTCAGAGGGGCTGCAACAGGCCACTCATGGCAAATGGGCTATATTGGCCCTCTCCCACCATCCCAAAGTATGTTTTACACCTTAGTCACTGTAGACACCTATTCAGGCTATGCCTTGCCTTTCCAGGTCATCATGCAGATATAGTACATACTGGGATACCTGGGAAAAGTGGCTTTGCTACCCGTTTGGGTGCCCAGATGACATCTCCTCTGACCAATGACCCCACCTTACTACACATTCCACTCAATGAGGGCCCAGACTCATGGAATTAGATGGATCTTCCATGTCACTCACTTCCCACAGGCAACCAGCACTGTGAAGAACTTTAATGGCACCTGAAAAAGGAGCTTCAACATCTGTACTCTGACAACTTTCTTACTAAATGGACTGTCCACTTTACTAAGGTCCTCTGGAAGCTGAACTTATAAGTTCCCTGAAAGGGAAACATGGCTTTATCCCACTTCTAGCATAGCGAAGGGGCGAGGGTAGGGTAGGGGAGGAACCCAGGCTTTGCCGTGCATCTGCCCTTACACCCATCAAAATGAGGATTATCCTCAAAAGGGTGACCAAGGACACACCACTCTCCTTTTCAGGACTGTTGGGTGATCATCCTATTTTTACCCCATTACACCCTCCAGGGAGAGGGGTGGAATGACAGAAGCAGGCCTAGTACTGCTTAACAGTTAAGGGGTGACAATCCAGTGGGTGGGACCTGCAGGGCCTGACATACGCTTATGGGAGGTTAGTGGGTGGTACCCACCCCTGGTTGCACCACCAGTAACTTTGGGAAAAGTCATAGGACACTTTCAAGGAGTCCTAACAAGTACCATCCATCAGGAAGAGGTGGAAGTGGGCCAAAAGATATGGGTTAGGCATTCAGATCAATTGGAAAGGGGTGAGGTAATAGCTAGGGCAAGGGGCAGGCAGAACAGATAACCTTAGAAAAAAAATATGTTACTGCACATAGGCCGAGAGATGGTCCCATTGGAAGTGGTTGCATGGCCAACCTACCAGGACTAGTTACTGCTTCCTTCCCTTGTTTTCTACAGATCTGACCCAGCAGCAACCTGGAAGGAAAACACCTTCATCCAGGTAACCTGGGCCATTATAGCAGCTGGGAACTTATCAACTGCTGGATCTGCCATCTGATCCTGTGCTCCCTTTCTCCTTTTTGCAGAGTCCAGATTGACATTCAGGAGGCTGATTTTCCCTGCATCATGTCTGAACTAACACCAGGAAGTCCTTTATTTATGCCCTGTGACAAAGATAACAGCACAGCTGTTGGCTGTGTACTCTTCTCCACACCCCTGGACAACCTGTAGGGATACAACAACTGAAGTAAGGAAACTGGCAAATGGCTCAGTCATGCTTCCAATTTACTACCTCTGGCAAAGTAGGATTTGCCTGGGGAGAGGGGGTTCATGATTCTAGAGTCACCTCTTTCAGCAGATCATTATTCCTCCAGCTAGGAGTAAGCACCAGTGAACCCATGATATGCAATCTGTCTGCCACCTTGACATTGTTGAGTTCACAACACAATGCCTTTAGGCTCACCAAAAATCATTAGAGAATCTAATATTTGGCTAGAGAATCTAGCCAAAATATCGTCTGATAATCATGTTGCCTTAGACTTTCTACTAATCCAGCATGGGGGTGTATGTGCTATTACTAACACCATCTGCTATACATGGGTTGGTACCTCAGAGGAAGTGGAATAGGAGACAACTAAAATCCAATGGCAAGCCTACTGGCTGCAGAGTGTTCAAATAGATTCTATGTGGGACCTCTTCAACTCTCTCCTGGAGAGTAGAACCTGACAGACTTGATCACCTGTTTGGAGTAATAATGTGTATAGGTGAAGCCCTCCCAACATGCTGTAGCCACTGGTGTTCCCAAACAGTTACTGAAAATTTGTTGAGAGCCATGGACTGGCAGGCCCAGCCTATCTCTGCCTTCACATCTGAGGTGGAAGGTGGACTTATGTTGTGGAAGATAATGCAGAGGAGTAGGCTCGGCCTGGTCAAGAGGCTGGGGGTGGGTGGACTGCTGGGAAATTCACGGATGCGCACTCAGAGGCCATTTCCCAGCCCTTGCCTACCCTCCACCTCCTTTTCTATTGTGTGATGGTGTTTCAATTTCTTTCCTTTCTACAACCTGAGGAGGATTTTAGGTCTGATGTAAAGGCCTGACCAGACTTTAAACCCAGAAACTGGAAACAAGCAGCCACAGATGCTTATCAGGGCAGGAAACTCAGTGGCAGGGTCCCACACCCTGGAGTGGGTAAATAACGCCCCCAGGTAGCACCAGCTTGTCTCTCATCTTCTATGTGATGTCTTCACGCAGAGCTGCTATCCACAAACTCCGACCCAAGAAGTTTGGCTTTCCCAGGATACTGGCCACAACGGGATCTCTTCCCCCACTCCTTTGAACTCTGTGCTGAGTAAGTAATAGAACAGTAATTTGCTGAAAGATTCTATTGTGCCTGAGCCTATATTCCCCTGATGCATTGTATAGCAACTCACTCCACAAAAACTACATCCAACAAAGAGAGAATACAAATTCTTTTTAAGTATATAAAGGAATATTCATCATGATACATCATAGGCTGAGCTATCGCTAAAAAGTAAATCCCAATAAATGTAAAATAAGCATAATCATATAACATGTATTCTTTGACTATAATGAAATTAAATTAGAAAAAATTAACAAAAATATACCTGGAAAAATACCCAAATATTTGGAAATTAAACTGCACACTTCTAAATAATCTGTGATTCAGTGAATAACATTAGAAACTAGAAAAACATTTTGAGCTGAATGAAAATGAAAACATAAAACATCAAAATTTGCAGCTAATAAAATGCTTAGAGGTAAGTGTATGGCTTCAAATGCTAATAGGAAAAATAGATTTAAAATCAATGATCAAATTATTTTAAACAATCTACTTTAAAACACTAGGAAAATTAAACCCAAAATAAGTAGAGAGAATGAAATGATGAATACAATGATGAATTAAATATAAAATTAACAATAAATAGAGAAAATAAATTGAGCAAAAAGCTCTTATTAAAAAAAAAAAAAAAGGTTAATAAGAAGGATAAGCCTCTCACTAGATGGCTCAAGACCAAAATTACCAATAACAGGCATGAAAGGGGAGACATAGCTACAGAGCCTATATACATTAAAAGGATAGTAAATATTTTGTCCAAAAATTTGACCTCTTGGATGGAATACAAAATTGGTACAAGGAAGAAACAAACATTTAAATAACCCTATGCCTATTAAAGAAATAAATTTCATAATTTATAAACTTCTTCAAAAGAAAACACCAGGCCCATATAGTTGGACTGGTGAATTGAGGCAAACACTAAAGGAAAAAGTAACATGATTCTCAAGTCCTTAAGGAAACAGTTAATGAAACCAAATCCCTTTCCAATTCATTTTGAGGCCAGAATTACCCTAATACTCTACAACCTAGCAAAGATATTAAAGTAAATAAAACTATAGATCAATATCCTTCATGAACATAGATGCAAAAATTCTTGTCAAAATACAGTAAATCAGATCCAGGCATTCATAAATCAATACATAATTACCAAGTAGAGTTTATTCCAAAAAAAGCAAGATTGGTTTAGCTTTCAAAACTAAATCAATGCAATTCACCATGTTACTATAAAAAAGGAGACAAGCCATATGCTCATATCAATAGATAAATGAAAATAGTTTGGCAAAATTCAAAAGTGCTTCAGTTAAAACCAAAAAAAAAAAAAAAAAAAAAATTCTTACCATGCTAGGAATAAGAGGATATGAACTAAAACCTTATACAGAAATTGCTAATTTTATTCTTAATGATAAAACATTGAATGTTTTGCCCCTAAGACTGGAAAAAGAAAAGATATTTGCTCTCTCTATTTCTAACCATCATTGTAGACTGTAAATGTAGGAAGAAAAAGAAATGAAAGGAAAATTATAACTGTCTTTACTCCTAGATGACATAATTCTATAAGGACTCTACAAAAATAATTACTATACTAAAATTTAACAAGGTCACAGGTTATATAAAAATCAGTTGTATTTATACATAAAAGCAATAAACAAATTGGAAAATGAAATTTTAAAAATGCCACTTAAACAGTATCATCCCAAAACATAACATACTTTTTTTTTCAAAGCACATGCACGATCTCTACACTAAAAACTACAAAACATCACTGACAGAAATTATAGGAGATCTAAATAAATGGATAAATATACTAAGTTTGTGGATTAGCAGACTCAATTCTGTTACAGTGTCATATTCTCCTCAATTTGATCTATTGATTTAATGCAATCTCACTGAAAATCCCAGCAGACATTTTTTGTAATTATTGACAAGCAGATTCTAAAATGTTTATGAAGATGCAGTGTACTTAGAATAACAAAAACAATTTTTTTAAAAATGCAAGTTGTAGGATGTAAGTACAGTGATTCAAAAGATACTATAAAGTTGTATCAATCATGTTTGATATAAGAAAGATTAGCATAAATCAATGGAACAGCATAGAGACTCCAAAAGTAGACCCACAGGTTTCACTTTTGACAAAGGTGCCAAAGTAATTTAGTGGGAGAAAGGATAGTCTCTTCAATAAATTATTCTGGGACATATGGACAGCTGATAATTTTTTATCTGGATAATTATCTGGTAACTTTTTTCTGTGTTGTTTACTGGCTCTTGACATAGGGTTATGTTTTTGTGGTTTTTCTGGATAAAATCCCAGCTGATCTCTGCCTTTTCATGACCTTGTAATTGTTAACTGGCTACTAACTCCTGGTATACACTTCTGTTACTATACATATCTCACTTGTTACTATATCCTAAAACCACTTTTCAAATTTCTCCTTTAACCCAGATACCATCTCATGATTTCCTTTCTCACAAAATGGGGTTTTCTGTTTTTTTCTCTTAAAGATCTAAAGAATTTGTGGCTAGGACATTTATAGATTTTTTTTTCTTTTTACAGATTGTCCGGTGGTTATAAACTAATGATAAAGTACTGAATTATACTGCTGTATTAAACTGTGCTTTGAGCAATAAAATAACACCATATTTTATTTTCAAGGTCCCATTAAACTGCTCTAAAATCTCAACCTTAACCAAATTACTGGTGGCAAAATGATGGATGTTATACTCCTTTTTAAGTTTACTTATGGAATTATTTAAACTTCTCCATACCTCCCAACCCCATCTGTCTGGAGTGTCTGTACTTCTTTGGCCTGAATAAAATATTGCTTTATGAATTTGGGCAACATAATGACCTCCCTTGTCCTTTAGACCCTTGACACATGTAAAGTTTGAAAGTATATCAATGGGTGTTAAAGATTCCTTGTTATAAAATGGCTCATATTCTCTAGGTCTGCTTGCCATTATGATACTATATCTAGAATTGCCCTATTGTTTTCTTTAAGTAGAAAAAGTTTTTTTTTTTTTTTTCTTTCTGGAAACCATAAACATTTTTTTCGCTTAAAGACTGTACTACCTGATTCGTGTTTTTCCTTCCTCTTCCTTTGTAAGTGCTTCTGAAAAAGAGGAGACACAGCCCCTTAGGCAATATAAATCTCCCTTAACAAGAGCGTTGTCTTTTTCACATCTCGAGGGTTTATCAAAATAGCGGCTTACCTAAAATGTATCAAATACAGGTTGGACCCTGCCAAAAAGAAGAAAGTTCATTTATTTACATAAGATATTTAATATCTTTGATTCAATTTCAGTTGCATCTGGTTTTCTTGGTTATTGTGCCATATCCAGCTTATCCAGCTATTATATCCCCAGTGATCATAAAGTTCATATTCCTCTTCTAAAACCTTCAGAGGTCTCAGGCTCTCCAGAGGAAAAGGAGGGCTTCGGCAAGGCAGGAGCTACAGCAACCCCACCACCCATGTCTGACTGGCTTGGACCACAGAGATTCTGGTCTCCCTAACACAGAAGTCAATCTGGAAAAGCTTAGGAGTTACTGCCCATGGGGTACATTTTGACCAAAGACAGGAGATGGAAAGAAGCAGCAGCAGGAAAGTGCATACTTTTCTTCCCCTGACAGACTCTTCCAAGATGCAGTGTTTCTATGCATTAGTCTAGAGACTTACTGTGTGGCTGTCTCAGTAACATACCACCTTAAAATCACTTTTTCTCCTTTCCTGACTTGCTTCCCCTTTTTTTCCTTTTTCCTTATGTATTAGTCAGGGTTCTCTAGGGAAACAGAATCAACAGGAGATATCTGTAAATAGTATGAGATTTTATAAAATTCTCTCACGTGAATGCTCAAGTCCAGGTTCCGCAGGCAGGCTGCAAACCAGGGGCTCCGATGAAGACCCGATGAAGGCCCTTGATGAGTTCCCAGGAGACATTGGCTGTCCAAAGACAAGCTGGAAAATTCTCTCTTGCTGAAATCACTTCCCCTTTTAAGGTGTTCAACTGATTGGATAAAATGTCACATTGCTGATGGCAATCTCCCTGGTTGATTGTAGATGTAATCAGCCATCTATGTAGTAAAGTCACTGAAGACTAAAGTCCACAAATGTCCTTGTATTACAGTTAGCCCGATGCTTGCTTGACCAAACAACTGGGCACAATTACCTGGCCGAGTTGACACATTAGCCTAACCACATCTTGCTTCCCTGTGTTTGTACCTTCCTCTCCAGTGAAGTAAACCATGCCAGATAAGCCTCAGGCTCTATTTTGTAATGATCCCCAGCTAAAACAGTCTTCCACAACCTTCGAACTCTTCCCCAAGCAAGGTTCAACTTGTCAGAAGGGACTCTTCTGAAGGTTTGTTAACTGAAGAATCCTTGTATGTTTATAAATCTTATCTATTATGAGCAGTAAAGGAGGAGAAACAGTTGGCCCTCACTTCAGGCATACAGCAAATTTGAAACAGCTAACGAGACTTTTATAAATAATTTATCTACCCTTTCCCCAAATAGAGATTCTGAAAATCACTGCTTTATGGAGCCACTGTTATTGATGCTTTCTCTCATACTCATGAAATTTGTTGAGATAAGAATAAGAATTGAGAACCATGGCACCATACAGAATCCTATTGCTGTTTAGCACGACTGTTTTCCATACCCTAAATGTTGACCAATAGTAGTACTTTGCTGACTAGTTAAAATCAACTCTATTTTTTAAACATCCAGCAATAAATGTAATAGTCAATAATATAAATACGTAATTATATGTTTATACTGTAATTTTTAAAGGAGAGTTGATTTGCCATTTAGATGTATCTTATTTGAGTTCTTTAGCTCTCTTCTTCTGCCATCAATCAATGGTCACTTCTTATTTCTACCTCAGATGCCTCATTTAGCCCATCAGAGAAAAAAATAAAAATAGACACAATTATGTTAACTGTTCAAGACAAACGAAATAAACAAATAGTGCCAGAGAAACAAGTTAAAAGAAAAAAAATTGAGGTGAGACATCTAGACTTTATCTTCCTGAATCTAAAATACCTTTTCACTAATTTATCATAGTGAGGTTAGCATCATTGCCATTTGCCTTAAATCCTTGCATAGTAGATAATATGATATTTACCAGTAGAAAAGTATGTGAACACTACTTACTCTTTTATGCACACTTTTATTATTTATGAAGTACTTTTACATTCATTATTTCAGTTAATCATCACAAAAGATCTTTGAGATAGA
Source organism: Tolypeutes matacus (assembly GCA_026826555.1). Taxonomy (NCBI): domain Eukaryota; kingdom Metazoa; phylum Chordata; class Mammalia; order Cingulata; family Chlamyphoridae; genus Tolypeutes; species Tolypeutes matacus. The sequence continues at coordinate 89,930,494 of JAKSZT010053887.1, forward strand.
TGTAACACCTTTTTGTAAATAAGGCAGCTAAGGCTTGGGGAAGTTAAACTGTTTGTCTTGAGCCACAGAGCTAGGTAATTGGCAAATCTGAAACTCAAACCCAGATCTTCTGTCTCTAAACCCTGTTTTTTCAGGAAGCAGATGTGGCTCAAGCAGTTGAGTGCCTGCTTCCCACATGGGAGGTCCCAGGTTCGGTTCCCTGTGCCTCCTAAGGAAAACGGAAACAAATGTAAAAAACCAACTCAGGGGAGTCGACGTGGCTCAGTGGTTGAGTGCCAACTTCCCACATATGAGGTCCCAGGTTCATTCCCTGGCCCCCAGTACCACAGAAAATTTTTAAAAATAAAATTAAAAATCCTGTTTTTTCTATTATAACTCAGCTTTCCAATAACTTCATAAACTATTGCTTCTAGTGAAAATTATTATAGCGTTTACTTGATATATTACAATTTTCCTTTTATGTTAAATGCTGCTTGTATGAACCTCATTCTAAAAAATATATAATAGCTTAAAAATCTAATATTCCAGTCATAATTTACTTATTTAAAAATACTTCTGTATTGTTTAAATAGTAAAATATTTTAATATTAAATATTTTACAGCTGTGTTTTTCCCTTAAATTGTTTAATATTAAAATATTCTTAGTTATGGAATGCACGTGTGTGCATTCAACATCATTTCAAAATTTGTAGAGCAGTGGTTCATTTTATATGCATTTTCTAAAGTATCAGTGTAATTTAGAAAATAATAGGTATAACTCCTAGAGAAGGTAATTCACTTTGAAAGGAAATGACTGCCCCACTTTGTTTAAAAACAGTCTAGTGCATTACATTTAAGAAAGGGAAAAAAGCACACCTTCATATACAGTTGATGATATAAATCTATATTTGCACCCCTAGTGGCTGCTCTGAGCTCCAGATATGCATGGAGTATATCTGGATATGCTGACTACCATATTGACATGTTCAATGGGGTGACTATAAAGTACTTCAAACTTAACACATTCTTACCATAATTCTTGTGCCTGCCCTTTACTCTTTTCTTAGTAGATGATACCCACGTGCCTGTATCAAAAACCAAAACATCCTTATTTCCTCTTTTCCTTCGCACCCTACATCCAATCTATCAGCAAGTACTGTTGGATTTACTTTAAAAAATATATCCCGAGTCCAGCCACTTCATGAATGCTCTGCCACCAACCTTGTTGAAGTCACTATCATCTCCCTAGCAAGTGTGTTAGTGGTCAAGGCTGCTATGACAAGTGCCATGCAATAGCTTGGCTTAAACAATGGGAGTTTATTGGCTCCAAGTTTTGAAGCTAAGAAATGTCCAAAGTCAAGACCTAAGCAAGGGGATGTTTTCTCCCCAAAGTCTGTCATATTCTCATGCTGGCTGCCGGCAGTCCTTGGAGTTCCTTGCCTTGTTTTCTTGTCTCACATCACATAATGATGTCTTCTCCTTTCTCTTCTTGGTTCCATTGCCTTCCTATTTCTGGCTCTTCCCTGTGTCTTTGTCTCTCTATGTTTGAATTTCTTCTGCTTATATAGGACAAGTATTCTAGATTAAGGCCCAACTTCATTCATTTGGGCCACACCTTAATTTAAAATAACATCCTCAAGGGATCCTATCTCTTATGGGATCTTATCTATGGACTGTGAATTAAGATTAAGAAAATGAGTGTGCATGGTCCAGTATGTCATGGCTAGCCCCCTTTTGGGGCCCACCTACCACCATCTTCTTTACCCTTTTTATAGGACATATATTTTCAAAATTCTAATTAAGTTTATTTCTTACAGAATCAATGCCTTATTAGTTATGCAGGGATTTCCTCCAGTTCCAACCATGGTGTTGGACCTATCTCTCCTTGACCTAGTAGAATAGCCAGAGAGGTTTATACCCTGCCAGGCAGGCAATACTGCCCTAACCAGCAGGAAGTAACTACAGAAGAATGACCATCACCCCTCAGCACCTCCTTAAGAATAAAGGCGTGTTCTCTCTGAGTGGGGAGTTGAGGTAGGTTAGTACAGGGAAACAAGGAGAAGATGAACCACAACATGGCCAGCAGACAACATGGCTGCAAGACCCCTATGAGACCTTGACGTTGACCTTGAGTTGGGGCTCTTTTCCGGGCCGAGGGGAGGCCCCAGATAGCCCAAACAGCCCACAATTGGTCTCCACCATTGGTGGGGTAAGCAATAACAGCTGTGGCCCTTCCCCTTAACATTATCAAGAGGAGGAAAAATTAATAGCTTAAAAGGTGACCATACAAGCCAAAGCCCGCTCTCTCTGCCTAGAGGAGCCAGCACCAAATCTTGGTGTGTATTTCTGTCCTTTGCTTCCATTTCTCAGCAAGCTCTGTTCTCTTCCCCCATTTCCCAATAAATTCTTTTTACTGGCCGAATTAAAAATCCCAAAAAGAAAAAGATTATGTTTGTAAACTAATCTATTCCTCTGGGTAAGATACCCTTTGATTGCAGTAAATTCAAAGGTTTTACGTTTACTTTTCAATTTCGGGTTTTGGATTTGACCACATCAGTAGGGTATGACTCAGGTTGAGTCCCCACCCCCTTGGTGGGCTGATATAAAGGACACTTACTCAAGAAGACACAGGGGAAGAGAGACAGCTCTATACATAAGAAGAGAGAGCTTTGTCATGTTTGATCCTGGGACCCCGGAGAGAGATAAACCATTTGCCTGATAGTTTGCAGCTGAAGAGAACAGAGCAGCTAACCAGCTGAGAAGGCCTAGAAAGAAAAGAGCTCTATGCCAGAGACTGATGTAGGAAGCCCTGAAAGACCGGGCAGTGATCATCTGCCATCTTGCTTCAGCACATGGCAGCTGACTTTGATGAGAAAGTACCTCTTATGTTACCCTGAGTTGGACTTTCCAAGGCCTTGGGACTGTAAGCTTTTACCCCAAATAAATACCCTTTATAAAAGCCAACAGATTTCTGGTACTTTGCATAAGCACCCCTTTAGCAGACTAATAGAGTGAGTGATAGTTGAACTCATGAACATTACTGAAAAACATTCAGAGGGCTAGGTCTACTGACAAAATTGCCAGATTTAGTAAATAGAAATATAGAACACCCAGTTAAATTTGAAATTTTGATAGAAAAGGAACCTTTTTTTAGTAACATATGCCCCATATATTACATGGATATATTTATACCAGAAAAAGCATTTGTTGTTTATCTAAAATTCAAATTTAACTGGGCATCCTGCATTTTATCTGTCAACCCTACCTGCTGATGATGGAACAGTTAAGGTTCTCTTATAAAAACCAGTATATTATTAAAATATATAAAATAATTGGCTGTTGAGGCAGTAATTTAATGTCTTTCAACTTCAGCTATTCAAAGTTACCATAATAACAGTCTATTATCCTTAGGAATGAATTTAACTTTGCCTTTTTAAGCTTTTAAATGAAGTAATCATGAAAATGAGGTGAGCTTTTCTTTTGCATTATAGATTTTCCAAACGAACTTAGAATTTAAATTCTTCAGTATCTGTTTTTTAACTATGAAATCTCATATCCTAGAGGAGAAATAAGGAAAATCCAAAGTGTTTTTATGACCTAATGAAATACATTCTCAGCATGACCTCTGAATCCATGGCTCATCACCGTGCTGTATCTTGAATTCTCCCTATACCCTTAGGATGTGTGAGAAAGATAGGAAACCCACACACAACAGATCATTGTTTGCTCCTACTTACCTCTGCTCCTTATACTTACCAGCTAAAATTAAATTTAAGTGGCAATAAAAAAATTTTTCAATGCTGGAAAAATAAGATTATTGAAACAAATCCATTGAATAATTGATCATGGCAATCAAAAGCCTCAAGCACACTGCTTTTTTCTTAAAGGACCCATACAAATTTTCTGATTATTTGCAAATGGCAGGCAAACACCTTCCTACCACCAGGTGGCATGCTCGTATGCTCAGAAATTCTCCTTTGAGTGGGTGACCCAAAGAATCAATTATGGTTAATTTTGAATTTGGAAAGAATGGAATGATGAAAATATACAACAGGAAAGGCTAATCCTAACTTTGCACATTTCTATCATTTTCTTTTCTCAATTGTATTGCACAGTAGGGACTGTGTCCTATTTTCATGCAGAATTTCCAAGTGGCTTACTTAAAGAGTATGGTAAAGTTAGGTATTGCTTAGCGTTAAGTAGTTTGATTTTATTTGAACACTATCTTTTATTGTTTGAAAACATTTTCTTCAAAACTTGTCTGAATGTTGTAATAAAAGCCAAATTTTGCAGCAATTTTCCTGGTTATATGTAATTTCATTTCAGAAATTTTAGTAGTCGTCTCTAATTCTAAGATGGATAGCCAAACAAAACAAAACCAAAGAAATCAGAGGAGAAATGTCTATACAAATAGAAATTCTAATCCATTTATCTCATAATTCTGAGACTATTTCTGTAAAGGAAAGGTCAGGCAAACTATACATTTTCTATACATCCCTCTGGGTAACAATCTATGGTGAGGATATAAGAACATTGAAACTCACATTGATTTCTCCAACATGGAGTGCCATCTGGCACCATGCTGTTTCATAAACATTATTATTGTACCTTACTTTTTTGAGCTTGTGATGACATAATTACAGGCTTTGTCAATTCTCAACAACACACAGTTTTTAAGATATCTGATGCCAATGTGGATATAACTTTGGGATAAAAATTTTAGATTTTGTTTCCAGAAGGATTGTTATGGGGAAGTGGATACAGGTGTGGAGAACTTAGCTCTAGTTCACCTTTTAGTAAAGTTGTCCTCACATTTACTTTGCAATTCAGTACAAAGTTTCATGCTCTCAATTCAAAGCATGTACTTAAAATTATTTGTTGATTCCCTTATATTTGTCTAGTTTCAAATACACACATAGATTATGCAAATATACATATATTTGTGTATATATATACATATATGTTTACATATATTATTTTATATGTATACATATATTATACAAATAGACACATAGGTTTTTTTAGTGCATTGATTTTATATTTTTTTAACTGATACCTGCGATAATAACAATGATACTAGCTACCCCTTGCTGAGGCAGTAAAATAACTGTTAAAGGCAAGAACCCTGGGGGTTTATCTTTCTGGCTTCTGATCCCATCTCTGCCTCTTACTAGCTGTGTAACTTTGTCAAACTAGTTAACCTCTCTAAGCCTTAGTTTCTTCATTTGTAAACAAAAGATAATACTATCTATGGCCTCAGATTGTTAGGAGGCTTTGAGGACATAATATGTACAAAGCCCTCAGCAGGTGGTAGGTGCTAGATTATTGGGAGGTGCCCTTCTAAAGGTAGAATTTGTAAAGTGGAAGTTAACATTTCAATTAACTCAACTGCCAAATAGAAATAATAATAGAAGCTACTTTTTAAGGCTTTTGTGCAGATGAAATGATGTAAGGTATATGGCACACAACATGGGTCCTGGCATGTGGTAAGCTAGTCAACAAATGGGAACAATTATTTTATTATTATTGGTCATTTTCAGGCATTATATTTACCATATATCCAGAAAAATATTGCCCCATTTTATTGAGTAGAAACTTCGGTCCAGACAAGCTAGAAAGTAATTTGGAGACCAGTCAGAACCCAGTCTGTCTTCAAAGCCCCAGCTCCATTCACTATAGTTTTGCCACGCTAAATTTGGCTCACCTGTTGTCTCTAACCAAAGTCCATTCTAAGATTAAGATATCAAGAATGAGATTTTATTTTAATTTAAATGCTAAGAGATGGAATGTTCCTCATATCACTTTGCTGATGCTCTGCGATATTATAACCAAAAAATACATTGTTTACTCTGAGTTTTGAGGCCTTTTTAAAAAATAGCACAAGATAGTATCTTCTATCACTCAGACAGTGAAAATACAATGATGTGCAGCCGAATTAAGAAAAAGAGAAAAGAAAAAGAGACAATACCATGTTCTTTAGAGTCTCCAAAATCTCTGGGAGTTACAAACTTGTTTGTACCTCTTGGTGCACTTTAAAAAAGCAAGAAAGTGGATATTTAAAATGAGAAGTATTTTGTACAAAGATGTTACCTGAATTTTTTATTATTTTTTTTACCTCAAATGCTTTTTTTTTTTTTTTTTTTTTTTTTTTTACCTCTAGTGTTTATAAAATGCACCTGGCTAAATATAAAAGAGTCAATCAGTCAGTGTTCCAGATGTCTTGGGAAACATCCAGATGTTTGTAGTCTTAAAAAAAGATATTTTCAAAACAAACTCATCTTATTTTCCCACTTTTTAGCTGTATGTGCTAGCCTAGCTATTACCCAGGCAACTATAATTTGCTTTATAGTGTAAAATAACCTGAATCTTTTTATAAAGAAAGTCTAATTCCCAAAATATAAATTTTACGTCACATTAAAAATATTCTAGAAAATCAGAATGGAAAGAAAAGGGACTGTCTAAACCAAGGTTCAGCAAACTTTCCCTATCAAAGGCTAGACAGTAAATATTTTAGGCTCTGTATTGCAAACAGATGTGGCTGAATTCCAGTAACATTTTATTTACGAAAGCTAGCATTTTGTTGGCCTGATCTAAATGCGCTGAAGATACCAGATACGCTCAATTTTGGATAATATGAAAATGTTTGCCTTCATAGATTAAAGAGAGGAAATTTTGAAATGGTGGCGTCTATCACCATCCAGTTGACTTTGAAGATGTGCTGTGTGTTCCATTTGCCTCCATTTGCCCCCACCTCCCCGCTCTCCCTTGTCTGCCCTCCTGTGTCTCCCGGGAGGCTGACCTTAACAGACTGCTTCACCCTTGGGCTTTTGGGTGACAACAGCAGGAGGAAAGAGAGATTCCTCCAAACTTGGAGGTACCTCACAGACACACGTACTTCACTGCCTGTCAAACTTGGCCTGCCGTCACCCCAGGGGATCCCAGACTACACACCAATCTTTCCCCTGTCCTCCATATTAAAACTAATTGCTACTATAGCTATTCCTTCAGGGCAAGCTTCCTGCTGAATTTCACTTAGAAAACATCAGGAAAATCCACCAAGTCTTCACTAACCTTCACTGTGGGACTTCTTTTTGTCAGAGGACTTCAAGAAATGCCTTAAAAAGCAAGGAAGGGATTTATAAAGATGGAACCAAACACAGCCCTGTAGAAAATGAGGGCAAAAGAGCTATTCTGGCAACTGCTACCATGGAGATAATTCATTGTCCATAAGGTTAACCTTGATACAGGTAATGAACCAAAATTTGGGCATACAGCTTGGTCCATTCACCTCATCCAATGCTGTGAGGGCTTTAAAAACAAGTGGTGTACTGTTTATTCATGCTTGATGCCGCCTTAGTTCTACTCTAGAGAAATTTAAAAATTACTCTGAATTGTCAGGTGTTATGCCACCCGTGATATAATTGAGAGATGATGAAATAGGACTAAAGGGCATTTATAGTTATAAAGATGTTTAAATGTGGTAATTTTTTTCATGTTACCTTAATGACAATTAGATAACATCTTGACCAGTGACTAGTTGACTATGTCTACAAAGAAATTCTTTTTGAAAAAAAAATTACTTTAAAATTTTGTTAAAAGGTCATTTGTACTTTTGTATTTCCTGAAGCATGCTTCTTATGAATCTCTGTAAAGAACTTTGGACATAATAGTCTACACTTAGGGACCACAATGCAAAAGGGCAGATTAAAAGCTCCGAGATGTACTGCATTGACCTGTTTAACTGTCTTCCCTAAATATATCCCAAATTTATTATAAAGATTTCCCAACTCTTATTTTGAATGTGATTTATTGACATATCATGGTACTTAATTTGGGAAATGCTGGCATAAGGTATTAAGATGTTTGGTTTTAATCACTAGCAAAATTGTTACCACTTCACCTGATTATGTTTGGTATCTGTCAGTTGATTAGAATATTAGTTACTTAGGGAAGCAGATGTGGCTCAAGCAATTGAGCTCCCGCCTACCACACGGGAGGTCCTGGGTTCAGTTCCCGGTGCCTCCTAAAGAAAACGATCAAGATAGCAAGCTGAGCTGTATTAATCCCTCGTTGCAGCACACACCACTCAGAACTGAGTGGGAGAGAGTGTGGTCTACAGTGTGAACTGTAGTCTATGGTTGGTGGCAAGGCTCCAGGATGTGTAAGTTCATTGAGGTTGGTGGGCCACACTGTGGGAGATGTTTGTGTGGGATGTGGTGGGAGGTGTGGGAGGTGGGCAACATGGAAATCCCAGTGGGTTCCGTGTAATATTTTAGGTAATCTAAGCACCTCTTAAAATATATGTATATATATATATATATATAAATAACATTTTTGTAAGCAAATACACATATATGCATATATATTTATATATCATTTTACAAATGTTTGTATGTATTGTGAGAATTTTGATTTTTACCCATAATAAAAAATAAATAAATAAA
>JAKSZT010053887.1:89939016-90201856 GCA_026826555.1 Tolypeutes matacus
AAAAAAAAAAAAAAAAAAAAAAAAAAAAAAAAAAGATAGCAAGCTGATGCAACAGGCTGGCGCAGCAAGCTGACACAACAAGAGACACAAGGAGGAAAACACAATGAGAGACACAACAAAGCAGGGGGTGGAGGTGGCTCAAGTGATTAGTGCCTCCCTCCCACATGGGAGGTTCCGGGTTCAGTTCTGGTACCTCCAAAAAGAAGATGAGCACACAATGAACAGACACAGCGGTGCAAACAACAAGAAGGGGAGGAGAAATAAATAAATAATAAATCTTTAAAAATATATATTAGTTACTTAAACTTCTTGTCTTTGAAAAGATTATAAAGAACAATTACTAATAAGATATTCTCCCAAATTTCTGATAAATTTGATTTTTGCCCCAAGTGTGGTACTACTGAAGTCAGGTCACCAAATAGCACTTGAGAATAAGTATTTCTTACCCAATGTCCAACATTCAGTTCAAGTATCACCTCCCTTTAGAAGCATTTCTGACCCACAATCTAGTTATTTGCCCCCTCGTTTATGTTTCCTTTAGTATAGCACTGATAGTGTTTACAGTGGGTAGTTTACTTATATAAATCCCACCCTCACTGGTTTATAAACTCCCAAGGGCAGAGACAATAAGTAGTCATTTTTTGTGTTTTTCTAATATCTAACACAATACCTGATTTTCAGTAGATGCTTAATAGAGTGAATTACTATGAGAATTCTATATGGCTTGAGGTTCCCAGAGAAATAATTTGCCCTCTTACTAGACATTTAAGTAGTCGTGTGCTGGAGCTGGCTTGTGTGAAATCATGAGAGGCAGTTGTTAAATTTGGAGGAATTTTGCAAGACAGTTGATTTCACGTTGGTATCTTGATATTAGGCACCATGGTGGGGGCCAAGGTGAAGGTATTTACACCACCGAAATCAGAAAAAGCTACAAACCAAGGCCTTTTCCCCTAGAGAGCCAGTTGTTAAAAAAACATTTACCGGCGTACCACTTTATATATTGTATTATTTTTTCATTGATAATTTTTAAATGAATTGTCCTGTCTCCTCATTTAGATCGCAAATACTCTGGGACAGGGTCAGTACTTTCTTTCCTTTATTGTCTCAGTGCCTAGTGGAGTGCCTCAGAATTTATAGGTACTGAATAAATAATTTTATCGAACCCAGGTCCCTCCATTTGGGAGACGGATGCCCAACCAGTTGAGCCACATCTGACCCCCTCTAAATAGGCTTTGTGTGGTGAGCAAAGGGCAAGGGAGGAGAGGGGAGACATTAAAAAAGAATGAAATATGTAAGAAAATGTTTTTGAGTTTACCCTAACACTGAATTTCAGTCCAAAACTTTGGGTATACCACATATTATTATTGTTTTTTCTTCTAATTTTGTATTTATTCTCAAATTTTTAAATATATTGAAAGAGTTATAATTAAGCCAGTGACATAATCATAGCCACAAAATTATAATCTTGAGGATATAGGATTTTGTGATGGTTGGACTACACACAAAGACATACTTTCACTGTCACAAAACTGCAGCAAAACTAGCCAGGGTTGCAGAATTTCATTTTTAAAAATTTGACCTTAAAAGACCATTAATCTCCAGGGACATTAATTAACCTTATGAACTAAGTAATTTTATAGAATATGACATCACTACTGAATTTCAAGGCTAGTTTTGACCACACACACAGAAAATGCTACCTGTATAACATACCAACCAGTATTTATGCTTATGTTGTTATATATAAAAACAAATATTTGAAACAGTATCTAAATCTAGAATTTTACATAAACAAAAAAATATATTTTGGATTTATTTTAAGACATATTTTACATACAGTAAAACACACAAATCTTAAAAGTAAAGCTTGATGAATTTTTACATACATACAAACCTCTGTAGCCATCACCAGATCAAGATAGAGACATTTCCATCTTGCTAGAAAGTTCTCTTCTGCCCTTGCCTGACAATATCCTTCTTTCCCATAATGATTATTCTGATTTCTCGATTAATTTTGACTGTAAAAGACATACTCTTAACAATGTAGTTTTTGTTGTTATCAATTATATAAACAGGAGCAATTATTGTTTGGGAACTAGTTTAGAACAAATAAATATAAATCAAATTAGTGATTATATATTTAGCAAGAATAATGTTTAGGTGCTCACTTTGGGATACTAGGAAGTCTTTACCAAAGCATTTATTGAAAATGTCTTGCAATGCTCTAGGAGTTGTCAGTGACTACTATGGTTTTTTTTACTTTTTGTCTACAGTTTAATGAAACAGCAAAATTCCTCTTGAATGAATACATTTTTCATAGAAAGAAAATATTCCTCATATTCTTTGAGGTGGTTTCTAGAAGACCCAGAGTAACGATTAGACAGAGACATGTCTCTCAAGAAATTTATAATCTAGTAGCTTAGGCATCGATCTTACATGCCTTTCGTCTTTCACCCTTGTTTGCTCCCTCAGATAATACTTTCTCTCCTACATAGCATTTGAAAAACCAGTCTAGGATTGAAATCTGTTTCTCTACAACCTTTACCCTATGTTTAGCTGAGCCAAATAAAAAGAAAAAAAGACATTTTCTTTGACTGTGGACCACAGGGATGTAGCCACAAGTCTACATGCTTTTGCTCAAGTGGAATTTCGTTTTTAGGCCCCAAACAGATGGTTTCTGGGAGATGCAAAACACGGGCATGTTTTGCTGTGATGCATCTGCGCAGACAAGATGGACTTCAGAGGCTGGAACGACAATAATGTGACTCTGCGTGGTCTAGAGTTTTCCTGCTTTCCAAGAGCGTCTGGGAAGGGTGGCAGACCTTGAGTGGAATAAACTCCTCAAGACAGCATTCTCTGGGTGCTACTTTACTGGCCCGCTCCCCAGGTCTGAATACCTTTCTACAATTGTCAGCTGGAGTCTAGCCTAAAGATCCACCCGCTGTAGCTTTAATAATAAAGACAACAAAGGAACAAGCTGTGCTTGCTTCTCATATGTGAACTAAGCAGCTTTCTATACATAACTCAAACATAAAAACTCAAACAGAAATATAAACAGGATTATAAACATAATCAAAGTTGTAAATAGATATAATGTAAAGTGTATCCTACATAGACTGTGGCTCTCCATAAACTTCCCATTTCTCCTCAGTGTAGCATTGTTTGGCTTTCTCCTTCCAGATCACCAGGGGGAGGATGAGAAAGGGGTCTACTGGATGCAGTCACCGGACATCTATTTCCAGAAGACCCTGGTCTAGAGGGCCTTGGGTCTTTCCAGGCCCCTGAATGTCTCTTCTCCGTCCTGCATAATGTCACTGACAGATGCCTCATCCTTAGTCAGGAGGTAAACTTTACTGCCTTCAGGGCATATGAATGTGTGACACTCCCAGGTTGAGACAAAAGGAAGTGCAAGGACTCTGATTCAATAGCACCTTCCAGGCCTAAAAGAGTTGAATCAACAACAGTGCACTTCGCTGCCATGAGCCAGATTCCACGCTGACCAGATTTCTAAATTTTTTTTCTTTCCTCCCTTTCCTGCCTGCACTCTCTTCCACCATTGCTAACTTTATCCTAAGCCATTCCTCTGCCCTTTCTCAATGAATTGCCTTTTTTCCCTCTGGTGCAGATGACATTATTTTAATTCATAATTAATGACAATTTGAACTCTAACTGCTTCACCTAATAATCTATGCTACTTTATTGCTGTTGGAAGTCAGCAGTCCATCCTCTACCCCACTGTTCCTCTAGTGAAGTGTAAGCTTCATGAATGAAAGGGTAATGACTTCTGTATCTTTCCTTTAAGGTTAAAAAATTATTATCCCATCCAAAAAGTTCCCATTTTTGATATTTGATTATGTCTACTCTCCCCAAATCATAAATAAAAGGTTTTATACCTGAAATTTTGCCTAAATATGATAAATCTTTTCTCCTAAGTATTTTTAAATTCAATTTAAATAAATTCAATTAAATAAATCTTTCTTGGCTTCTTTTATGTGCCTGGCATACATCCTGTGTCCTGGGAAACAACAACAAATAAGGAGTTCATACTCTATAAGGCATAAGTTCCCAAATGGGAGTGGGGTTAGGGAGAGGGGGAAGAACTAGAAGTTATTTTTTGTTTTTGTTTTAAAATAATTTACACTATAGTGAGAACTTTGAGAACTACATGTAGCAATTATTGTGGTGTGGTTACCTTCCCAGCATCTATTTACCTTTTCTTAGTGACTTCCCTGAACTTTCACTTTGGTAGTCACCACTACTTCATCCACCCCTGGGTCTAGGGTGAGGCATGAAGCTCAGGTCTAAGGTAGATAATGTATTTCCCATGCCTGTGCCTCAGTTATGCATTCAATCAGTGATTGTACCATCATAGGAAAGCCACCCTCAGCATAAGACTAATACACAGACAGCAAAGACAGAGGAAGGAATGAGTCCTTGATTAAACCAGTCCTGAAGCCCACTGTACCCCTAGACGTTGCAGTAATACAAGTCAAGAAATCCCTTTTATTTCTTAATTTGTTTTGTCTTAGAGTAAATATTAATCTGCTATATCAAAGAGATGAAAATTAAAGAGTTGCTAAAATATGATGGTATTTCTTTCTTTCTTTCTTGTGTTATAGTTTGACCTTGTTTGGATGTGACCTCTTGCTCCCTGAGTTCGTATGTGCTCAAAAGAATGTGCCCCTGAGTTCGTACGTGCTCAAACACTGTATGCCCCGTTCCAGCCCTTGCTTATCACCATCCGCACAAGGCCACAGAACATTCTTCCCCAACATCGGACAATTTTCAGAACATTACACCCTACTCTGAAATAGAGTACTTTCCCACCCTATATCTTTGCGCCACATTTACGCGCCCCTTCTGTAAAGCACTCCCAACCTAGACCAGTGGGCTGAAATCTCACTTCAGACCCCCGCCATGCTGGCGGCCGAATAAACTCCTGCCTGGATCTTGATCTGTCTCTGAACTTCTTTAGCCTGGGATCTAACAGATCTGACCATACAGGGCTGAGTGGGCAGCTATACTCCATGAGATCATTCAGGAACTGAGGGTCCTTCTGCTTTCACTAGTATGACCTCCTTTTCAGGATGGATGAATCCGGGTCATTGCTATGCCCACACTCCAGCCTATATGGAAAAGTTAAGGAGAAAGTAGAAAACACATCTTCAATGTTTTGAGGCTGACAAACATTACTTCTACTCACATTACTTTGGCCTAAATTTGATCACATGGCCATAACAAGCTACAAAGCAGGCTGGGAAATGTAGTCTCTGGCCACATGCCCAGCAAAAATTTGATTACTAAGGAAGAAATGAAAAATAGATTTAGAGAGACAGCCAGCAATCTGTCACACAGTTCAAATTTGGTTTTCTGTTCTTACAACATCAAACTGCTAACTCAGCCATCATTGTTAATATCTGTATAAAATGAGATAAGTAATATGGAAACACAAAAAGTGAATCATTTTTCCCCTGGGCCTTGACTGAAGGATAAAACTGTAGTCCCAGAGAATGATTTCTTCTTTCATTAGGAAGATTTAAGCCATTATAAAGGTCTCAAGGATGCCCAATAATTTTCTTTTGTTCCATTGCCTCATAATTCCCTCCAACCTGATCTATTAATTTGGTTTTCATTCAGTCTCCTGTTTTACTTCAAATTTCAGTCTTCAAAATGGCCTATTACAGAGTATGCTGAGTCACTGCTTTTCTAAGCACATGTAGAACTTAAAATGTTTTCCAGTTAGTCATTACTTTTATTTTTCCAAACAAGTGTGGTAGTTTGAGACTTCTTTGGACCCCAGAAAATCATGTCCTTAGAGCTCATCCACTCCTGTGGTGTAAACCTATTTCAGGTCGGACATTTTTTTTTAATTAGATTACTTCAATAGGGTATGACCCAGAGTGGGTCTTAATCCTCTTACTGGAGTCCTTTATAAATGGGAAGAATACAAGGAAAGACAGAGAGAAACCCACAGAAATACAAAGAGAAAAAGCCACAGAAGAAGAGAAAAAGGCACTAAGCTGCAGCAACGAAACCCAGAGGAAAAGGGGGAGACCAGCAGATACTACCATGTGCCTTGGCATGTGACAGGAGTCCAGGATCGCTGGCAGCTGGCCTTGGGGAGAAAAGCATTGCCTGATGAAGGCTTAATTTGGACATTTTCATGGCCTCAGAACTGTAAGTTTGTAAGTTAATAAATCTCCATTGTAAATGCCAACTCACTTCTGGTATATTGCTTTCTGCAGCTTGCAAACCGAAACAACAAAGGTGCAGAAACAGGCAATGGAATTTGGGAAAAACTGTTTCAAACAACCCAAACTTGGCTAATATTTATTACACTAATTGGGCCATCTATTTTTAAGTGGTTCATTTTAATCATAAAATTTCAATGTAAAAATACAATAATGGAAGGTTTTATTCAAAACTTAAGGAAATTGTTTTACAACTTTACTTGGAAAAAAGCTATTTGCTACAAAATGACAGTATACCAGAGCTTAAACTTTCATCTATTGCCAATACTTCTACTTGTGACAAATTTATATCTAAATGTTTAACAAGGCTTCTCTTTCTTGCCAAAAAGAAAACCAAGCAGATGCAGGTAGAGACAAATGATTCCTTGGTCTTAACATCCTCTTCCCACCAATACCCCTTCACTTCCCTTTGCAAACACACACCCAGATGCTGGTTTGATGGTAAGAACATGACAAGGTCAAACAAAGTAAAAGCAAATGTCAAGTGTCATACCTTGTTCTTTGGCCTACTCCTGCATCAGCTGTTCATTGTGAAACTGGTCTGTCAATCTTCCCTGTAATTAGATGTTAATATTCATAATTAGATTCATCTGCAGAATTCCAGAGTTTCATATTCACTTGACCTGAGGTAAGACTCTAAATCTGCATTTTTATCAAATGTCCTTGTTGATTTTGGTGTGTTTGGTTCCTAAGTCATTCTTTTGGAAGCATTTCCTTTCACAGAAACCCAACTCAATTTATCTTTTAAAAAATGGCAGTATTATGTAGACACTAAACTCCAGAGCAGTAAAACCACAGTGAGGCCTCAGAAACCTATAAAAGTCTGTAACATTTTGGTTGTGACTTGCCAGCAGTCCATAACTCCATCTCTGCCTCTGTCACATGGCCATCTCTTCCCATCTCTCCCACTGCTTCTAAATTTCCTCTGCTTGTAAAGACTCTAGTCATATTGGCTTAAGTCCTGCTCTGATTCTGTTTGGCCTCACTTTAAGCAATAACACTTTCAAAGATCCTATTTACAAATGGGTTTACATCCACAGGACTGGGGTTAGGACTTGAACATGTCTTTGTGGGGGACATGATTCAATCCATAACAACTGATGCTGTCTAACACTTTGGCTTAAGGTCTAAGAAATTCCTGCCAAAACTATGGAGATGGTTTGAGAGTAGATAAAACCAAAAATAGTGTGATGTTAGATAAAATCATAAACAAAGACATTTAGTGAGAAAGTGTAGTAGCCCAGTAATAATTATTTCCTCAAGTTACAATGTTATGGTGATTTACACTTCCCAAAAGTGCTTTCATGGAAGTGACTCGCAGATCACTCTTTTCCATCTGCCAAATAGCTAAATGCATACATGGCAAGTATTCAAGTGTGTGGGACTTTAGTGGCTAGGAAAGACTTTTTGCCAAAAATCTCTCCCCTTTAGAGATTTATTCTTTTGTCTTAAATAAAATTCCCCCCAGAAAGAAAGCACAATCATCTTTAGCACCCTTTTTTGCCTCACTGTGAGTGAATTGATCAGGTCTTTCTCTGAGAAAGATTTGATGGGTATAAGAAGGGAAATTATGAAGCTGAGGGGTGGGGTAAGTGAAAGGAAAAGGGAAAAAGGTAAAGTCTTCCAGAAAGGAAAGGTGTAGAAAAAGAAAGCCTGGTTTAGCCATGACAAAATTCCCCAGCCCAGTCAAAACTGCAACAACTCTGGCCATTTAGTGCCTTTCCTTCACAGGTACAATTCTGTGATGAGGAAACCTGACAGAAATGGTCCATCCCTCCTGATTGAGACCATGTTCATAAGAGAAAAGCAACCAAGACCTGACTCCTCATGTCTATTTTTTTTCCTTTCAAAAAGATGTGAAGTTCAGTTCTCTTATAAAGAGATCTCAAATACAGCTATTTCTTTTTTTAAAAAATGTCCAAATGATAATATTAGTTTGAGGTAAATTTTTTCCTTTCCCATTTAAAATATTCTTATTCCACATTAGATCTAAAGTAAGGCTTTACAAAGCTCTGGGGAATTCCTGAGGTTTCCCAAGAAGTTGTTTTCTCCCTTTCTACCACAACCATTTTATTACATCCTTAATCTTGGAGATTTGATCTCTTACTACTAATTTACCATGTAGCCTCACTCCTTTCTCCAAAACCTTATAGGCTTGCAGAAACAAATATACACACATATGCTTTTATTTACAAATATGTATATGTTTATAAACATAAGATCCTAACATTTTAAAAAATAACAGGATATTTGCCTTTACCGAAAATATCTTCAGCAACTAGGTGTGTTGCTTTGCCCTTTTAATTCATCTTCCAAAATGTTAAGAACTATTAGTGTAGCAATAAGATGGGTTAGAATAACAAGCAACAATGATTCCATTATTTATTAAAGAAAAAATCGTGAAGAATCAAAATTATTGGTCAGTCTTATTTATAAGCTACATATTAGATACTATTTAATGAACGTAGTTTATGCATATTGGCGTGTCATTAAAGTTAATTCATATTGATTAGTACAAAGGTAAAGAAATAGAACTATGAGATAAAATATTTATCCTCTCAGTTAGAATGCCAAGTTGGGGTACTCATTTTATGCCATGTATTATTCAAATTATAAATCTGAAAACATAACGTAATTTTGTTCCTGGAAAATTTCAGAATTTGGAAGAAAAATACATTTCTTTCTGTTTCCCTACATTGATATGTAATTCTTAAAATCATGTTGCACTTTGAAAGAAGTTTATTAATCTGTAAAGTAATTCAGTGAATACACTGGCACTTTACAAATTCAATATTTAAATATCAACAACAAATGTATTAAACATTGGTCAGCAGTTTCAGTGGTCACATAATCTTAGTTGTTTTGCAAATATATCCAGTGGAGTGTGAGGAGAAAATATTAGATCATATATTTCTTGTTTATTAAAAAAAAAAAAACTCATTCATTTAAAAAGGATATTTTAATGAATCCCCATAATATGTATGACATTACTACAGAAATGCATGTATGTAATTTTTTTTTTTTTTTTTGAATTTCACATATGTTTATTAAGTTTATTGATGGTATCAAACAGGGAAGAGCATCTAAGCTTGCCTTTGTTAGGATCTCAGTTTATAGACATTAGAACATATGGCTTTGCCTTGATCTGGCAACAGAGAAAAACATCCTTTTAGTTCATGTGAGGGACAAAATCCTGGGCTCACCTACATTTCTGCAGCAGTCGAAAAGCTGAGAGAAACAAACAGCAGAGTGTTTGTGAAGGATGCCCTGAAGGATAAGCAATTTTTCCAGATCAACGATTTTAAACATTTTTTTAGTCACAGACATTTCTGTTCAAAAGAAATCTTTTTTTTTTTTTTTCCTCAGAAGACAAATTTATAAAACTGCTATTTGCCTGGTCCACGACACCTTCCTGCTTGTCATTCCGGCGGGCTGCTCTGGCCATTTCTTGATGCCTTCCTCCTGCCTTGGGTAAAGCTTCTCTGTGTGGCTACATCCCTCTAGCCCAATCTCAGGCTTCCCCCAGAATCCTCCAAAGCACAGAGGATGGCGGCTGTTGGGCATTGGAATGCTTGGAAATAGCATGATGGAATTGCAATGCAAAAAAAAAGTTAAGACTTAAAACTGGTCATCAGATGCCCCAGGCTTCCGAGGGCACCAGCCAGGCCCCTCCACGGCGCCATTTCCTCCGTCCTCAGTTTCCTCACCTACCACCAGGTGGCAGGCCTCTGTTCCCCTGAACGCCATCCGCTCTCCATCTTTCAGAGTCCAGGGGACTCTAGATGCTCTCCTGCCCCGGTCAGTTGAAAAACAGTTCATATCATAAATAATCTTTCTGCAAAGACTGAACTTACCCACAAGGGAGATAGTCTTCTACATTTTTATGCACGTTGTTCACTGACTGCGTCTCTCCTTAGGATCTGAACTCTGAAAAATCAAAGGGCCCCTCGTCTGTGTTGTTGTTTTTTTCCCTCAGATTAAAGAGTTTCCTTCACTTAAGCAGGAGAAGAATTCTATCACCAACCTATCAGCTTTTAAACATATTTTGCCTCAACTATAAGAGATACTTTCAATGCAGAAGAAAAATATGTTTTGGTGGGACAGCAGGGTATAGTTAAGGCAGCTGCTCAGAGTGGCCTCCTTATGGAAAACCCACAAAACGTGAACCGAGTTCCCACGTGACACCCCTGCTCAGAGCTTCAGGCCGCCCTGGTTTCAGTGTGCTTTTCTGGGTATGAGGTAATCAACCAGCCCTGTCCCAGAGCTGGGAGTGGGGGAGGGACAGGATTTGACTAAAGCCTCTTTCCCAACTCTTCTCTATCCAGGAAACAAGTCACATTCCAAGTTACTTACTGTCCTCTTTTCTATTTCTGTAGTTGTCTGCATCCTCTCAAGCTTAGTCCTACCAATGACAGATGTCTCACCCTAGGAATTCCTAACACCTGAATAGAGAATGGAATAGTGTGGTGTGGAATGCATGGTTCGGATCCCTGTTCTGCTGCTAGCTGTGTGACCTTGGAAAGTTACTTACACTCTCTGAACATGTATCCTAGCTGATAGGCTCATGGAAAGGATTAAGGAATAAGGAGTTGATAGAGGAGTAGAGGGAAATACACTATAATATTAATGGCGGTTATACCTGAGTAATACTTAAATTGTTTTGTATGTTTTTTCCCCCTAATTTTTCTCTAGTTAGCACATACTACAATTATAATGTAAGCAAGCAGCTCTGCTCCAGGGCTCAGCCCTTCCAGAGTCATGTGTTCCTTCTGCCCCTGCTGGTACTCCTTCCTCTGACGCTTGTGGTCTCAGGGGTCATTGTTAGCTTTCAGGCTCTCTTGGGTCACTCTGGTTCACTTTGCACATTTTCTCATTTCCCCTGCTGGGAAATTGACCAACTGACGAATTCTATCTGTATTTCCCCAAATATCAGAGGCAGGTTTTCCAGTTGTCTTCACCATTTACTGTCACCCGTCAGCAGAGTTTCCCCATTAGGTCCTCTCACAGGGTGCTAATCAGTCTATATGGATCAGCTGCCCTTGGGCCAGGGGCCCACTACAGTCCGATCAGTGGCCACCCTAGCTCAAGGCCCATCTTCAGGCTCCTGCAGTCCACAAGTGGCTGTGGGCTGGGCTGTTTCCCTCAGCCAGGAGGGCAGGTGTGGCAGGCATCACCATCCGTAAGTCCAGTTAAAGGTCTTCTGAGGGGTAAGTTCAGTGCCCTCGCCTCACAATTTGATTTATGGCATAGTGATACAATTTAGTACTGCTCTCCTCCCAGGCACTTGGTAGGATTGAACTTGCCTACCCTCTTTGAAGTTAGTGAGGCCATGGTAGTTGCTTTAGCCAATGAAATGTTAAGCAGAAACGTTAAGAGCCAGGGTACAGTTTGCACGTTCCTTCTTCAGGACTGTGATGATCGTGAAAGGCTTCTGCTTAGTTTCCTGAGTAGCTACAGTGCCACGGAGCCTTCCTAGCAACCTGCTTTGGACATTTAGAATGAACGAAAAATAAACTTTTGTTGTTAGGCCACTGAGATGCTGGGGGTTGTTTGTTTTCACAGCACAACAGCCCATCTCAACTGATAAAAGCATCTTCAGAATATTGCCACATTGGGATGGACCAAATGGTATTGTTAAAACTAAAGTCACTGGGGGAGTAGATGTGGCTAAAGCAGTTGAGTGCCCAGCTCCCACATGGGAGGTCCCAGGTTTGGGTCCCGGTGTCTCCTACAGAAGACAAAAAAATGAGCAGACAGCGAGCAAAAACAACGAGCAGATGAGGGGAAAAAAACTAACAACAAGCAAGAACAAATGAGCAGGGAGTGGATGTGGCTCAAGTAGTTGAGTGCCCGCCTCTCACATGGGAGGTCCTGGGTTCAGTTCCCGGTGCCTCCAAGCTGCAGCTGTGATCAGGTACAAGGCAGGGCACAATGGTGGGTGGTATGGGCTCATCTCTCCCCTCTCCTCCAGGCCTTGTTGCTTCCAACTTCTATATAAAGTGGCTTGCTCTCAGATTCTGGCTCCCAGGGCCTTCTCTCTCAGCTTCTGGGTTCCTCTCTGTCTCTGTCCCATGTATGTAATTTAAAAATACATATACCTAATGGGGGCATATTGCCTTCTTCTGATGCAGTATAGATGCTCAATAAATATTTATGAATGAATAATTAATCAGAATTAGTAGGGAAAGGCTCTATGCATCATTTAAATCTTGGAATACCGTGGAAATAAGTCTAAAACACAAATAGCAAAAATTTCCCATGCCTGCTTTTCTCAGGACACTCAGACTTAGTGATGGCTGTGATATGGATTTTCTCAGGGAGTACAGGACAAGTACAAAGTACATCCCCCCACCCACTTTTTTTTTTTACTGCAAAAGAAAACTCAAATAAAAACAAATAATAAATAAACCACATAAGTAGTTGATGTGTTAGACTTCCATTTGAACTTTACAATGAAGAAAGGTCTAGGGAAGAGTTTACTGTTGAATCTGAAAGTGTTGAAAGTGAACAAAATGAGGTATTGACAGGAATACTTATAAACAAGTATCTTCTTTTAGCCTTCTGCTAATCTACTAATGTTCAAAACCTCAACCTCTAAGATAGACTGTCATTTTTAGTTTTTAGTAAGATTTTAGATCTTAAAGTCTATTTAGGTTTCATAGTCTTTAAAATAAAGCAAAAAAGAGTAAAAAGGAAGACTATCTTTTAAAAAGGAATGATTGTGTAGCTTCTTACACAGAAATTATAGCCTGGTTATTTTGGAGGAATGGTAGTATTTTTTCAGAACCTGCAGTATGAGACTCAGTGAGGTATAAGATGAAGGCAATAAGATTGTTTCTTCTTTTTTTTTTAATTAATTTTTTTTTTATTTTTAAAGTAGCTTTAGATAACATAAATGTTACACAAAAAATATAGAGGATTCCCATATGCTCCACCTCTTCCCCCTCCCACACGTTCCCACATCAACAACATCTTTCATTAGTGTGGTACATTTGTTACAAAATTGATGAACACATTTTGAAGCATTGCTGCTAAGCATGGACTATAGTTGACATTATAGTTTACATTTTGCCCCATACAATTTTATAGGTTATGATAAAATGTATAATGGCTTGTATCCATCATTGCAGTGTCATGCAGGACAATTTCAATGTCCCAAAATGTCCCCATGTTACACCTATTCTTCCCTCTCCCTTCCCTCAGAACCTCTGGTGGCCACCGCCTTTATATCAATGAAGAACTTTTATCATTGATATAAAGGCAGTGGCCATGAGATTGCTTCTTAACAGTTAAATGGGAAGATCAACAGAGAGGGGATATTCACATAGGTAAGCAATGCCACTAGAAAGACAGCAGTCCTAACTGTACAAACTGCCTGTGTCATCACCATGTCTAAAGAAAGAATGTGTCAATAAGGGAGAGATTGCTCCACCAAGGAGCACGTTTTTACTAGCAGTTGGACTTCAAAGTATTTCACTCAGATGAGTCCTAGTGTTGCTATGAAAGCAGGGGATGTAGCCAGTGGACTCTCAAGGCTTTTTTTTTTTTTTTTTTTTTTTTCTTTCCTTTTTAAATCAAGATCATCCCTATCTGAGGTTCAAGTTAGTGTTTCTGCTTGATCTGATTCCATCTCAACAAGGAACCTTCTCAGCAAAGGGCCTTCTCCTCACTTGGTTACTCACATAGCCTCATCTACAAGGAAACAAATATAATTTCAGTCCTCCCTGATTCCTGTGGTTGTGGCTTCGTATGGTAAGTGAATTAAGTGGCTTCTGAGGATGTTTGGTCTTCATTCTAGCCTCTGAGACAGAATTCTTCTTATGCCTGAGTAGTTAACATTCTAGTGTCTTCCTCTATCTCAGATTCATTTTTAAAACCAAGAACCTTTCTCAGACCTTATCACTCCTGAATGAGAACAATAGCAAAGTACTGGGCATTTAAAAGGTTGGCTTTATCTCAGGATATGACAGTCCAGTGGAGGTCCAGCCAGTCTCCATTTAAAGAACTTGACTACCTCTTCCGTGATTTCTTGCTCTTACAAAAAAGGGATTTGTGCACAAAGTACAAAGTCAAATTTTTACCTCTGTGTGAAAGAAAAATCAAAGAATCAGCAAAAGTCTTGATGAATAATATGGACATTTACTATGAGTTTTCTTAAAGGAGTGGCACAGTAATTCCACACTGTGCATCAGGCAATCAATAGACTCCCCAGTCTATTGACAGCTCACCTTTTCTACGTTTTCACACTTGGAGCAGCTGTTAAAAAAATCAGTCTCTCCCCTCCCCATCTTTGCAGGCGATACAAAGGCGATATCTGTTCACTGCCCTCATTCTAGACCCTACCCCTTTCAAAACTCCGCCTGACTTCTGACCTGCCTGCCTCCTGAGAAGGACAGTCTGTCTTGTGTCTGATTGCTTTTCTCCTGCTGAACAGTCGTCCCGAGAATAAAATCCTCTACCTCAGTACAGCAGAGGGAACAAAACACCTCCTTGGAATGACATCCTTTAAATGATGTATCCTTTTTGTTTTAAAAAATAAGCAAGTATCAAAGTGGTGATTTCTTATTTTGGTATAGGCCAAATTCTTTAAAAATGTAAAAATAACTTATTGAGAGAAAATGATTATTTATACCCTGGAATTTGATAATAAATGCCCCTTTCAAAGGTGAAAAAGGGAACGGCTTTGAAAAGAACTCCAAGGATTATTTAAAAATGTTAGGTAATAAAGGAATACTGAAAAGAGCTATGTTTATTTTTGATATTAAAAACCAATTGCTAGAAAAGCATCTCCTGATTCTTAGGGTATTATCCAGATCACTGTATTTTGATTCTATTTCATTCTAAGAAGAAGACACTTGGCCAGACTTGACCCAATTCCTTCATTTACTAGGTGTTCCAACCCAACTCCTGAAGGGCACGAGTTCTTTGGTCATGAGACCAAAGAACGTACCTGGCACTAAGTCAGACATAGGCTTTACTGGGACTTAAGAACAGGAGAAAATCTCCGATGGTGGCTGATCAGAGAATGAAGATAGCGCTCCACAAAGAGACGGGAAAGCGAGGGGTGATATAAGGGGTAACAAGGACATTCCACAGGGTATGAGAACAGAGTCCTGCTAGGGTACCATGACGGCACATGTGGGGTCTAGTGATGTTATCACAGGAATGAAGTTTTACTACTCTGAGGAGATTTGGTTTACGATGCCATCTATACATTCTCTCCCCTCCGGGAAGGGTTGTTAACCTTTAACTTATGTTTGGTCACAAAACAGGCGGCTACATGCTAAAGACTTAGGGGAAGCCTGGGCGCTGGATCCCCACAATCCACCCCCACCAGTAGCCTACATTGACTGTAGGACAAGCATTGCATCCACATTCCACAGCAGCAGTATAAAAGACAATAGAATAATAGAAGGCCTCCACCAAAAGCTAGTAGAACTATGAAAACATGTCACCAAAGCCAAGAAAGGAAATTAAACCATTCAGATAGGGGCTCAATAGCTAATTTATCAATGTGCGGTACATGCTCTTGCATATGATTTTGAGCTTGTGAAATATTATGGGAGTGATCAGGAATATATACACAACATTGAACATTAATGAAGACACAGATCCCACCTTGTGCCACAGTGAGAATATCTAAAGCCATCCTATTTTGTAAAACTATCTTTCATAGTTGAGTAGTTTCTTCATTTAGTAAGGAAATTGCTACTTTGGAATCATTAAGAGCTTGAGCAGTGTGATTGGCTAAAGCCATTATGTGTTTTTCAGTGACAATTGCAGTTCCACCTGACACAAAAATGGTCAATGGGTAAAACCACCAGGGGTCACATTTTACTCTATATCTAGCCTTGATCATTTCCCAATTACTATGAGTATGGGGTAATGAATCACATAAGGTGGCGGGAACATATGGCCATCTCCACGTACATCGTCCAGTCCAGTTATAGGGCAAATTTGGCCACCCATTTTGCCCACAAGTCCATAGCCATCTTTTAGGGGACAAGTAAGCCACAGTAAATGAGTGGTAGATCTGCCATTGGAAAAGACTATTATTTTCTAGTTTGATAGTAAAATTACACAACTCGGGGGTAACCACCCCACATCACAGATTCCCTCTTGTTGTTCCATGCAGACGGGTGATGTGATCTCGGGTGACAGACTCAGCTATTAACCATTCTAACCCATCATATACAGCATATCCTAATAAAGGCCTGGGCTTATTCACCTGTTCCCTTACAAGGGAAACATATAATTAGAGTCTCATTGAAAGGCCGCAGCTGGATTTCAGTCTTAAATGAGAAGGTCTTGATCCAAACTTGTCAATGGGTCATATTTTGCCATGCCAGCAAGATGTCCCATGTTGTCCAATTTGCAGGCATTATGGTCCAAGGAAGGCCAGTAGCACACAAGGATGGTAAGTCTGTGCAAGCCCAACATTGGATTCGATTGTGGGCTTGGGTTACTGCCAAAGCCCACCATAGAAAGGTATTAGCTAGGGCACTACGGGCAAAAAGAAAGATGTTTATGGGGAACAATAAGGGACAGATCGTGCAGGTCTAACAGTATATAAACAATATTTTCATTAGTAGATAGCAAAGTACCAGGTAGGGGAGTCCTTTCAGGAGGATAGCAATACCATACATTTTCCCTTTTTAAATTCTCTTGAGTTTTCTGTGGTGACATCAAAAACTAGTTTAGGCAAAAGGAGAGTTCACATAGATACACATAGGGCCCCAGAGGGAATAGGGGATCCCAGATTATTAATAAAGATTTTTACTGGAATTTTTTATATAAATTGTGGTCTTATAACAATGTTTTGGGTGACTCCTATTCCCCATGGGCTTAAGATTCCCAGCCAGTGAGGCTACATAGGCAGTACCATGGCCAAAGGACCTCATTTTCCCCAGTTTGTATAGTTTGAGGCATAGGCAACAACAGATTAGTATTACCTTCCCTTTTAGGTTGTAGGATGGCTGGCTCTTTAACTTGTACTCTCAACACTTGCATTGTTCCTGCTGTTAGCATTTCAGCTGGAACAGGGGCCACAGCCTGCAGCCCATGGTACTAAATGTAAACAGGTCAAGGCTGGGTACAGTCTCTTAGTCAATTGTTGTAAAGATCCTTTATCGCCTTTTTTGGTTCCTTTAAAAGGCCATTCATCTTTTCTATAAGGCCTGCACCTAGTGAGGTTATAGGGTAGATGGAAAGTCCAAGCAATATCTTGGTCCATCCTCCAAGACTATGTGAGGTTATCGGTAATTGGAGTTCCTCGGTCACTGTCAATTTGGGCTGGCACCCAGTATAGGGCACTTACTTTTTCTAAGCAGTGAATAGTGACTTCCCACTGGAAAGGCCAATAGAGACCCATGGAGGTGTCTGCGGGAGTTAAAGCATACCTTGCCCCTTCCAAGAGTGGGAGGGAGCCGATGTGATCCACTTGCCATTGTGTTACTGAGGTCTGTGCTCAGTCATATGTCCCATCCGGTGAGGTCATTGCTATGGTCACAAGAGTGAGGACGATGGATGCTCATGGGTGATGACTGTGAGCTGCTGGTGAGTGCCAGGCAGCTGGAACTGCTGAGCTAATTGCCTCAGGGTCTGGTGACCATGATGTCTGCTTTTTCTGTGGAGCCATTCCACTGCTTCTCGGTCTCAGTGGTATGGCTCCAGCCTTCACGAGGGCATATGCCTCAACACTCCCAAGGGGGGGTGTTAGAGGAGTGCGCAGGGACATGATAGTTACCTGTTGCCGCTGGCAGGCAAACCAGATGTCCTTCCATAGATGTCTCCCCGACAGAGGGTGGCCCACGACAATCCATTTTTCCTGTTTCCATGTTGCCATCCAGATGGTAAGGCCTTTGTATATTGCTCAACCGATCAGTACAGATTGTTAATGTGTTCTTGGGCTCATGTACTATAACCATTCACATGGCTCTTAATTCAGCCCACTGACTGCTTTCAGGGTGCTCATTTCCCACTAAAAAGTGTCAGTGCTGGGCTGCACAGGCACAGCCATCCATATGGGAGGCTGTCCACTAGACGAACTATCTGTGTACCATGCTTTCTCTGGAACTGTTCCTATGCCTTCTTTAGTGGACACATTAACAGCCACCTTGGGGGTGGTAATTTGGGCCAGAATTGTCCGTGTAAGACACTGGGCCTAAGATCTCATGCATTTCAATACTTTAAGGGCTGGTGTTGAAGACACTGTGCTGCAGCAGGCAAGCTTTCCACTTTGTTAAGGTACTTAATTACACACTGCCAGAATGAGGTTTGTTCCCAGTATCCATAATCCACCCCTGGATTGGGATGGCAGTCTTCAGAATGATCGGAGACTTTGGGTTAAACCTTCTACTTCCAACAAGGCATTATATGCTGCACATTGTTGCCTCTCTAAGGGGCTATATTGTAATTCAGCCCCTTTCCATAATTGTGACCAAAACCCAAGTGGTACTCGCTTAGAATGTTACCTTTGCCACAAAGCCCACCCAAAGCCAGTATCAGTGCTGGGCACATCCAATTCACAGGGTAAGTCAGGATTCATCCCCCACAGTGCTTGGGCCTATGCTATTGCCCTCTTTGCTTCTTCAAAAGCAGCCTGCTGGGTGGGGGTCCTCCCAATCCCATGTACAACCATTTTTGATTAGAATATATGATGATTTTAATATTTGAGCTAAGTGAGGGATGAATGGCCTCCAGTACCCTAACAACCCCAGGAGAGTCATTAATTGCTTTGGAGTTTGTGGTATGGGAAAACATTGTACTTTATTGATTACAGCAGAGGGTATGGCTTTTGTCGTACCCGACCAAACAACACCCAAGAATTTGACAGAGCAGCCAGGGCTTTGCATCTTGTCCTGATTGATTGCCCATCCCCAACTTTCAAGATAAGATACTATTGTCTCTGATGCTTCTTTTAATTTGAAAGAGATTTACTGGTTAACATAATATCATCAATATAATGAAATAGGGTTACAGCCACAGGTTTCTTCCACATGGCCTGATCCTTTGCCACAAGGCCATGGCAGATGGTCGGGCTGTACATATAGACTTGGGGAAACCCTGTAAAAGTACATTGTTGGCCTTCCCATGTGAAGGTGAATGCAGGCTGGCAGATATGAAAGAAAGCATTAGCAAGATCTAAAACAAACTGATAGTGACATAACTGTGTACTAATTTCATGCAAGAAACCAGCAATGTTTGGGACTGGTGCATACAGTGGTAGTGTTACTTTATTTAATTCATGATAATCTACCATCATGCACCATGTTTCATCAGGCTTTCATATTGGCCATATGGGACTATTGAAGAGACTATGGTAGTTATTATTATCCCTACCCTTTATTTATTTATTTTTTTTTCTAGTGGTTTTTTTTTTTTTAAACTTTATTTTGTACATTTAATAATTGAAAATATAAACAATTAAAAACTAAAAAGTAAACACAGATGAATAAATATATACATTTCTCAATTAAATGTAATGGATACATGTAAATTTTTGTTTTTTAATCAAACAATATATTACACAATATATTTGGTTCATAAGAATGCAGTCATAAAATATTTGTCCTTTTGTGTCTGGCTTGCTTCACTCAACATAATGTCCTCCAGGTTCATCCATGTTGCCATATGCTTTATGACTTCTTTTCTACTTACAGCTGTATAATATTCCATCGTGTGAATAGACCACAATTTGTTTATCCATTCATCTGTTGATGGACACCTGGGTTGTTTCCAACTTTTGGCAATGGTGAATAATGTGGCTATGAACATCGGTGTGCAGATGTCTGTTCGTGTCACTGCTCTCAGTTCTTCTGGATATATACCCAGTAGTGGTATTGCAGGGTCACATGGCAAGTCTATATTCAACTTCTTTAGGAACTGCCAAACAGTCCTCCATAGTGGTTGTACCATCCTGCATTTCCACCAACAGTGAAGAAGTGTTCCTATCTCTCCACATCCTATCCAACACTTGTAGTTCTCTGTCTTTTTAATAGTGGCCATTCTGATAGGTGTGAAATGATATCTCACTGTAGTTTTGATCTGCATTTCCCTAATCATGAGTGATGTTGAGCATTTCTTCATGTGTTTTTTTTTTTGCCATTTGTATTTCTTCTTCGGAGAAATGTCTATTCAAGTCTTTGGCCCATTTTTTAATTGGGTCATTTGTCTTTTTATTGTTGAGTTGTAACATCTCTTTATATATCCTGGATATTAAACCCTTATCAGATATGTGATTTCCAAATATTTTTTCCCATTGAGTTGACTGCCTTTTCACCCTTCTGACAAAGTCCTGTGAGGTGCAAAAGTGTTTAATTTTGAGGAGGTCCCATTTATCTAATTTTTCTTTGGTTGCACGTGCTTTGGGTGTGAGGTCCAAGAAACCACCACCTACTACAAGGTCTTGAAGATGTTTCCCTACATTTTCTTCTAGTAGTTTTATGGTCCTGGCTTTTATATTTAGATCTTTGATCCATTTTGAGTTGATTCTTGTATAGGGGGTGAATAGGGGTCCTCTTTCATTCTTTTGGTTATAGATATCCAGTTCTCCCAACACCATTTGTTGAAGAGACTGTTTTTTCCCATCAGCATGGGCCCTTTATTTTTTTTATATTTATTTTATTTATTCTGTCCTTCCCCACCTCATGGTTTGAAGTCACTGTCTGCTCTCTGTGTCCATTTGCTGTGCACTCTCTGTGTCTCCTCATCTCTTTAGGAGGCACCGGGCATCGAACCAGGGACCTTCCTTGTGGGAGAGAGGCGCTCAATCACTTGAGCCACCTCAGTTCCATGGTTTGCTGTGTCTCTCATTGTCTTTCCTTTCTGTGTCTCTTTGTTGCATCATCTTGTTGCATCATCTTGTTGCATCAGCTTGCTGTGCCTGTCCATCAGGCCAGCTTGCTTCTCCAGGAGGCACCAGGAAAGGAACCTGGGACCTCCCATGTGGTAGGCGGAAGCCCAATCACTTGAGCCACATCCGCTTCCCCCTACCCTTTCTAATTCCTTAATTGTAGCAGTAATTTCCTGGTGTCCTCCCCAGCGTTTGTACTGTTTGGTCACCACAGTTGTTTGGGATGAGGGCACCTTCACCGGGACCATTTAGCTTGTCCCCTTAAGCATCACATTTATTACTCTGCATCGGAGACGGAATTCTCCTATGGTCATCTGTAATGTGGCATTCTGGAGAATGTCAATTCCTAAAATAAATTCGGGTATAGGAGAAATATACACTGTATATCTTTGGGGAGGTAATCGTGCAATTTGTAAAACTAAATTTCATTGCTTAGCACAAATTATTCCCCCCCCCACAGCCATTTATGGCCAGCATTGGCCCATGGAATCATGCTACATTGCCATGAACTAAAGTACATTAAAGTTCATTCAGTGTCTACTAAAGCTGATACTCATTGTTGATTAGGGGAGCAATAAATAGTTAACTCTATAGGTGGCCTATAATCCCCGAGATCCCCAGTTACTGCTCTTACCTGGGGATCTTATGCCCTCCCCTATGGTACGGGGAAGGGTGCTTGCCAGGCTTCTCCTGGGGGAGCAGAAGTCTCCTGGAGTTGGGGCATCAGCTTTTTTCCTAAATTCCCTTCTCCCCCAGCATTCTGAGGGGACATTTTCATAAATCTCTTGTCCTTAGGGAGCTTGCTCCACAGTCTCACTAAAAGCAAATTGGGTTTCTATTGTTTCTAGCTTGGTGCCCATGGCAATAAGATCTACCCACATTTGCTTGTGACACATGATTAGGACCATGATGTCCTTGGGGCACCTTCCCTGCCACCTGGGCCTAAGTCCCCTTTCTCCACAGCCTTTCTGATTCCCCTAAGTCTGCTATAGCCTACACAGCTTGTGACATAGGTTGCCCTACTAGGGGGCTCAGAATTGAAACCAGAGGTCCATGATAATGGTTGGGAGCAATATGTAGCACAGTATCTTTCATTCCTGCAGTAAAATCTTTGGTGTCAAGCCCCACAAAATTGGTGGTATAAATGGCATGTTTCATCCCCAATCCCCGTAAAAAATCTGTAACTCTTCCATGGATTGCCAATGAGGGGTGGCATGGGATATATCCACTTTATTAGGCCATGCAGCCTTGCATCCATCAACCAGCCATACTAATAGCGACACTATTTCTATTTCACTAGAGGCAGTATATAAATGCTGATGTAGAGAAGGGTGAGTGGTGATGAATGCCAGTTTATTCAGTTCCACCTCAGATAGTCCAGCTCCTTGTGCTCCAGGGTCCCAAAATCTTAGAAATTAGTTAGGCAGGGACTTTCTAGATCTCTGCCTGTATGTTTGCTCCAAATCATTCAACCAGCAGTGGTATAGTCCTTCATGGTTATATGTAACTTCTGCTGGGGGTGGAAATGTAGAACCCCAGGGGGTTGGTCTTGTAATGCCTTCCACTTCTGTTGTATTATAGGGCTCACCCTTGGGGGGTCCTTACCATCTTCCGCTTCCCTTTCTTCCTCCTTCTCCTCATCTGAGGAGGAGTCTATAGGATCTCATGCCTTAGGGTCCCACCCAGGGGTGTTAATACCCTCTGGACCTGGACTCAAGGCAGTCTATGGCCCCTAGCTCAAGAATATCTACCAGCCTGGGTTTCTAACTGATCATCAACTCGGTGCAGGTGATCAGTTTAAGAATCTTTCATCTTTGTCTGTGCTAGGCGCCAATCCCTTTCTAGCTTTAACTTTTCTTCTAAGCAGCATGCAGAGGCCTTTGCTACTTGTTCTGCCTCAGTAGCCATCTGCAAGACTCCCACCAGGGGCCATGCTATAGCTGCCGCTATCTGGCAGTCTCCCTTTTTCTTATTTAAGTGCAGCTGCTCTGCTGCCTGCTGTAGTACAGCCAATACACTTGCCGGAGATTTTAGGGCATCCCATATTCTCTCAGTAGTCCCCACTCATCCAGGAGGACAGCCATCCCTCCCCATATAGACATTATAGGCCAATCCAGGATTTTCCCTGTGGCTTCTCCTTTCCCTGAGCTCAAAGCTGCTACTGTCAGTGGTCCTTCGGTCTCCTGGCTTGCGGCTCACCAATTGCTCCAACCCAACTCCTGAAGGACATGAGTTGATGCAGCCATGAGACCAAAGAACCCACTTGGCATTGAATCAGACATAAGCTTTTTTGGGACTTAAGAACAGAAGAGAGTCTCCGATTTATTCAGAGAGTAAAGATAGCGCTCCGCAAAGAGACAGGAAAATGAGGGGTGATGTAAGGGGTAACAAGGACATTCCACAGGGTATGAGAACAGAGTTCCTTCTAGGGTCCTGTGATAGCACATATGGGGTCTCTCTGGTGATGTTATCACAGGAATGAAGTTTTGCCACTCTGAGGAGATTTGGTTTATTATACCATCTATACGTTCTCTCCCCTGGGGGGAGGGTTGTTAACTTTTAACTTATGTCTCGGACACAAGGCAGGTGGCTACGTGCTGAGGACTTAGGGGGAGTCTGGGCTTTGGATCCCCACGCTAGGTATATGTTGTTAGGTGAGCCAATCAATTTCTTTGAACCTCAGTTTTTTCATCTGTAAAATAGGGTTAATATTTGTCCTGTTATGGAAAATAAATGATATATTAATAATGTATGTAACAGGAAAATTTTAACAACTGGTATTAGAGAATCACAGATACCTGTTAAGCAGCCATCTCCCAGACCTCACCTACCCCCACCTCCTTCACTTGGCACCAAGCACTTCACTGGCCTTCCACTAATCCCACCTCCTTTTCTATTGTTTGCCATTCCACAACCTGGGAGATGCTAATTCTAATGAAAAGGCCTGGCCTGGCCACACCTTTAACCCAATAACTGGGAACAAGCAGCCCCAGATGCTTATCAGAATAGGAGCTCTCAGTGGCAGGGCCCCTCCCACAAGGAGGTTAAAAACCACACTCAAGTAGTATAGATTTTTATTTCTTCTCCTGCGCAAAGTGAGGTATGCAGAGCTATCGTCTACTGAGTCAGACCCAGAGCAGTATTCAGCCACCAGCCATGATGGGACTTTCCCTGCTCTTTAGGACTCTTTGCGCTGTGTAGGTGACAAGAAGATTAGTTGCCCTTTCTGAACTCTTTATTCTGTGTGAGTAATAAAGGGATCCTTTGCTGAAAATGTCTGTTGTGCCCTGAATCTGTGTTCCCACAATGCACCCTTGTAGCAACTTGCTCACAACTGATGCCATAATTCTTGGGAATGTTACTTAACCTCTCTGTATATCAGTTTTTTATCTGTAAAACAGACATAATAAGGTTGTTCTGGAGAGTATATGTATGTGTGTGTGTGTGTGTGTGTGTGTCATGCTCAGAGAAGCACCAGACACACAGATAAATAGATATTAGCTCCTATTCTTTTCAGTTATGGATAATTCCCAATTCATTGTAAGTACAATTGCCTAGATCTTGCACAAAAGGTAAGAGTTTCTTTTTTCCCTCAAAAGTATTTATGCCTCAAAAAAACTAAAGTAACCTTAAATTCAGGTATCATGTTATAGGGCATTCTTTTAATAATGTCATGCTGAACAACAAAGACCTATTTGGGGAAGATTCACTTGAAACAGCCTCAATCAATGTTAATTTCAGTTCTTTATAAAGGTCACCCAAGAGAATTGGTTACAGAAAAGGAGGCAAAGAAATTTAACTTAGCTTTACTCATTATTCCCAAATACATCCTCTCAATTGCAAGTGTTGAATGTCATTGTAAATAAGACTTAAAAGTCACTTTAAAAAACAATAAATTAAGTCGATACATTATGGAGAATATTAACAGCAAGTGTGGTACTTCTGGCTTGGGATGAAATCTCAGTAAAAGCAGCCTGATTGGGTTAAAAATGCCTTATTTCAAACTAGTTAGAAAGAAATGAACTTGATGCCCTCTGGAAAGCTGTTAGATGACTCAACAATGGTGCTATTGAAGACAAGGACACCCATGTCAACTGTGAAGAATTTTCATGAACTGCGAGTTTGGGGGGGGAAATGCTGTATTTTAAAAAAGCAATGTAAGGTCTATATCAGATGTGATTTCAAATATGATTGCATGGTTAAATTCATAAACTCAATATTGTAAGAAGGCATTTGACTATTTCATCAATATCTCGATTCATTTACATATTCTAATTGGCCATAAACTTTTTTTTTAAAGATACCATACATATCGTTTTTTTAAAAAAGATTTATTTATTTATTTATTTCTACCCCTCCTCCCTTGTTGTTTTGCACTCACTGTCTGCTCTCTGTGTGTTCTTCTGTGTCTGCTTGTCTTCTCTTTAGGCATCACCGGGGACCGATCCTGGGACCTTCCAGAGTGGAGAGAGGCACTGAATCTCTTGCGCCACCTCAGCTCCCTCTTTTGCCATATCTCCTATTGTCTCTCTTCTGTGTCTCTCTGTCTCTCTCTCTCTTTTTTTGGCATCATCTTGCAGCGCCAGCTCTCTCCACAGAGCCACATCCGCTTTCCTGGCCATAAACTTTTAAAAGAGGATCTTCTCTTTAGGAAATTAGAGGTAGCCTTACATGCATGGATCCCTTATGTTCAGGCATTTATGGTTTCTTGAGAGAGAATGTGTGACTCTGTAGATCAGGGAAGAAGTTTGTTTTGCCCCTGAGAGAAGAGGGCCTGAAGGGAGGGAGGCAGGGAAACTGAACCTCTTGAAGGGGGCAGGAGTCTCCATATGGAGAAGGGCCCGGGCACATTCCCAGCCAAGGACAGACTGAAGGACAGTAGAACAGAGATGAATAATGTTCATCTGATGTTGTATATGTGCCTAAGATGGGGGCCTCTTCCAAGTCTCTCATCACTCCAAAATCTGCAGAAGACTATATTCTTTTAGATGCTTTGTGTGAGCAGATTGTTTTTTTTTTTAGCAGGGAATGCAGTTTGTATCTGAGATAACACTGAAACTGAGGCAGAAAGAGACCTTAATAATACAGAGTATTCCCCAGTCATCTCACCTTGTGCTTGTGAGGGAACTTGCGAAAGGTTCCCACCTTTCACCAAGTAGAGAACGAGGTTAGGTCACTTTTCCAGATGCCATGGGAAGGGGACCCAGCTGACCCCTGGGCCACAAGCAAGTGGGAACTTGGGAGCACTAAGGCACTTTATAAAATTAACATATTGTTATTATTACTATTATTACTTTCTTGTCCAATAACTTGTATTAAAAATTTAACTACATCAGCTATAAATGCAATGGAATCATCTTAAGTGTACAATTCTACTATGTAACATTGTATTAAATTTACGTTTGAGGCCCCTTGCGTATTTTTATAATGCAGATTAATTGTCTCATATCTCATTTGAGCTCTGTTTTCAAAGAAAGACTATCTGAGTAATCACTTGTGATGTGGAAATTAGCACTTCATGAAATAAGAATAGAGTATCCCGTTTTATTAAAGACAAATCTGTCACTGAGATAACAGTGGGTTTGGATGTTCCTCACTTAGTTTTCTCCTTAACTTTCAGTGCTTTTGCTAGAGCTGCACACTTGCTAAAATTTTCCATGTGCAATTTGGTAATTTAGTTATTACCTCCATTTTACAAAGAACCACGGTCAAGGTTCAGATGCATTACTTATTTTACCACGGAGCTCTCCTCAGGAGCATAACTACAAGGAGTCAAGAACATCTGGGTCATCTGGATCCACGTGGAGGAAGGCTCAGACAAGACCTTTAGAAAAATTACTTTCAAAATTAATGCGAAAAGTGTTAGGCTTCAAGAATCATATCTTCTTAAAAACCAGGAAGATGGAATTAAAAGTTCTTCTGATTTTATTCTGAAATAACTTACTTTATATATTTCTGGTTTCCATAACAATAAAAAGGCTTTAGTCCTTTGTGGTAAATGAAAGTAGCATATTATAAGCTTTAGGTAAGAAAAGCAGTGATATGAAGTTGCTTTTATTACCAAGTATTGTCAAATTAAGCAATCTTTTTAAAGCCATTTTACTAGTAAAATAATTATAAGCATTTATCTCCTTTGAAAACATGCATCTACTAGTGTAGGACTGAATGAGAAAGGGGAAAAAAATCAAGTTAAAAAGCTGAATGTTTTCCAGTTTCCTTGCATTGTGCAGTGAGATTTGTTGGGGGGAGGGGGGAGGAGATTTAAGATAGAGGAATGAGAAGGGAAGGGCATCATTTCTTTAGTCACAAAGGGTTCTTCCCGTGATCCCTATGTCTCGTTATCATGAATTTATTCCTATAAAGCTTGTAGTAGTTATTTTCTAAAAAAAGAACTTGAGGCCTACATACTACTATGTAATTATAGTAGTATTATTATGTCTCTTGGAAAAACCCACTATAATCAAAGTTGTGTACTCCCTGATTATATGTCCAATTGTTCTACCAACCATTAAACAGTTGCTAGGAATGTTCTTGAGAGCTACTTTTCCTCCTTCTTATTAGTCCTTCATGAAATCTGTTCTGTATTTGCTGTAAAATTTTGAAGACCTCATTCCTAAGACTCTCATTATCTTCTATATAAAGCTTCATGTGAGGAATTCCTTATAGAATTTAGTTCCACACAAACAGAGAAGAATGAGAAATCAGTGAGAGGCAACCAGAGAGAAGTAACTAAAGAAAAAATTCTAAGGGGAAAAATCATCTTTGGCTAACCTAACATAATATTTTTATTCAACACACCAAAAAGCTGTTTTGTTCATCACTGAAGACTCCATTTTGTCATCAGTAATCTGAGGTCCACCTGCCACAAACCCCACTTGCTGTGTCTGTGGTAGACAACTGCTAATCTAGATACTCTTACCTGACATGAGCTCAAAAATCCTTGTCAATACAAAATTTTAGGCAGCCACTACCGAGGGAAAAAGCAGATGGATGTGGAGCTGCTTTGTGGGGGAAATGGGCTTGTAGGCTCTTGGAGCCTACAATTTGAGAACCAGTGGCTTTGGGCAAAAGTTCACAGCAGACTCACTTATTGGCTCCTATCATGGATTGAATTGTGTGCTCCCAAAGATATAAGCCCTAGTCCTGTGAATGTGATACTGTTTGGAAACAGGATCTTCAAAAATGTTATTAAGATGAGGGCAGATTGGATTAGAGTGGGCCCTAACTGGTGACAGCTGTCCTTATAAAGAGGAAATTTGAACACAGTCAGCGAGAAAGGACAGCCATGTGACAGAGACAGAGATTGAGTTATGCCATAAGCCTTGGAGTGCTGGCAGACCACTGCCAGAACCCTACAGACTTAAGAGAAAGCATGGCCCTCCTGACACCTTAATTTTGGAATTCTGGCCTCCAGAACTCTGAAACAATAAACTCGTTTTAAGCCACGCAATTTGTGATATTTGTTACAGCAGCTCTAAGAAACTGAAACAGATCCTATGTAGGAGGGCAGACCTAAGAAGAGAGAGTGGATGTTATAAGACAGATTTATGTTCAGTTTAGAGGAAATAAAAAAAAAATTTTTTAAACATCCTCCTTTAGAGCTATGTGACAATGGAATATATTCCATAAAGCAGTGAACTTCCTGACACTAGAAGCATGGAAGAAGGGGTTGTTGCTTTTCAAAAAAGATGTGGATGTTATGGGATAGATGAAAATTGCTGTGATCTGAAGAGGGAGGATTTTTTTGCATGTGTCCTCCTCCTATATGAAATGGCTGAACAGAAAAAAAAAGAAAAAAGACATGGATGGTGGTAGAGTTTCCTACATCAGGTGGAACTTTGGCTCCGATGACGTCTGGCTGTCCATTTTATCTCTGACTTTCAAGGATTCTCTTGTTCTGTATGACAGTGTGTAGAGACTACAAACAGCTGAACTATAAGGAAGTCGTTGAGGAAAACAATATTGGGCTTGTAGAGTATATGATTGTATGAATTGTAACTGTAGGTCCCCATTCTGGCCACAGCAATTTATCATTGCCAGTGCATGAGGGCTAGCTACTGTCTGGGAGGGCCACCTCATCTTTCCAGCATCAACATATTAGGTCATCCTAATTTGCATATAGCCAATCAAAGGAAGGGCTTGGAAGAGCAGTACTCCTAGGTGAACCAATCACAGAAGTGCCTCACTGCAGAGTAAGAACCTCAAGCTTCTGGGGCTGCACGGCCTTGCTCCCATTGTCATTGCTCTGTTTTCCACATACTAGATTCCACTTGATTCTGACAATGTGATTTGATCCACAGCTACAGCTTAGGCAGCTTCCAGGGAGAGAGGGGGCATCCATGCCTGCAAGGTGGCTGCAGTAGATTGAATTATGTAGCCAACCAGAAGGCAGGCTCTTGATCATAACCTGCATTCCTGTGGGTGTGAGCTCACTGCAAATAGGACCTTGTGAAGATGTTATTTTTAAGCCAGGTGTGACCCACCTGAATCAGGGTAGGCCTTAATCCATATGACTGGAGGCCTTATAAAGAGAAGCCAGAGAAAGCCACAGGGGGAGCAAGAAGCCAGAACCCATTAGTCAGCAGAAACTAGAAGAGAAACGAGGGAGGAAACCAAGACTTTGCCCTGGGGTGGGAGGCAAAGATGCAAGCCACGGAACCCCAAAGATTGCGACAAGCCATCACCAGGACTGGCCCCGGGAGGAAGCACAGCCTTGTCAATGCCTTGATTTAAGATGTCTGTTGTTCCACCTCATTGTTATATTTTTAAGCCAACTCATTGTGAGATATTTGTCATAGCAGCCAGGCAAACTAAGCCAGTGGCCATTAGACCAATGCAGCTATCCACCTAGGGATTCAGGTATGTGTGTAGGGCATAGGAATTAATAGAAATGGATCTACATTGGCTAATTCTTATATTGGATAATTCCTAATAACTAAAAGTAATGGGGGAAGGAACCCTGGTTAATCTCCACTTATTACATCAGAGCTGTGCAGCAGATGAACACTGTGTTGATCTCAGGACCATCAGGAGCTTTGGGAGAGTCGTTTCAATATCTCAGTCCTTTGGGGGCATTGCCAGAAGGTTCCCCCCAACAGGGTTGGATTCCTCTGGCAATGAGAGAGTCCCAGTGATTACGCTAGCCTAAGCCAATACTTGATTGCCCCTGGACCTACTCAGTTTAGGCACTGAGTCCATCCCTGGTGGCTTTGCTGAGTTCCACTCCAGCCAGTTCTGACCATGGCAGAACAAAACGGAGGACGTCAAGAGCTTTCATCTTGCTGGTGGGGGATGGGGTGGGTGGGACAGTAGAGGGTGAAGTGGGATTGGATTTAGTTTTAGGTCAATATTTAGTAAGCCCCGGGTGACTCAAGCTCAAGCCTTCCATGCTGCTATATCCCTGCACTGAGAGACTGGTCAAGGTCAGTACTGTTTGTATCTCAGGATTTTTTTCAGCACTCCAGTTCTCTCTCAGGGATTAGATGACCCAGTACAGCCCTTAGATCTGGGAAGAAAGGGCCCATGCCCTGAGCCCTGAGCTTCGGAGGGCCTGTATTTCACAAATACTAAAAGACTATGAGCTTTTTGTTTGTTTGTTTGTTTGTTTCAAGTTTCATAACTGATAGAGGAATGGTAATTGTAAAAGAGGGATTTAGGAAGCAAACCAAGTGTCCACCCAGAGCAGAGGATGCAGGGCTGAGAACCCTCACATGTGAGAGTGGTGGTGGTAGAGAAGGGAAGGGTAAAGAAAATCACAGCCTCTGCCCTGGAAGACCACAGAGAAAAAGTAGCTGCTTTTACTTAAACCTGCTCTTATCTATTCTATTCATTCCAAGTGACATCTGAGCAGAGTGGATTCCCTAGATAACTGTGTTGAGAGGTGCTAAAAGTTCTGAGAGGGAAAAAGTGTAGTGTGGAAAGAAGAACCTACCCCCTTGAGTATTGCAGTACTGTGGGGAGCTTCTCTGGGATTACACAGCCTAGACTAGGTTCAGACGGGTCGTCACTGCCTCCGTGGCCCAGTTTCTGCTCCGCCCTGCCCTACATCAGATCTGTGGTAACCCAGAAGAGGGGTCTGATCTTTCAGCCATCTGGTCTCCAGGGAAACACCTAGGAAACTGGCTGGAGCAGGGGACGCCTTGGAAGAGAGCATGGAGCTGCATACGACACTTTTGCCATGCCCTGTGCTGGGGCATGTGTGGGGGGCTAGAACCTGCTTCTGAGGCTCTGGTCGTGGTCTGGAGCCTGACTCCCACTAAACTGATCACCTGGAATGAGAGCGTTACTGTCCACTCTCCTTGGGTTGTGAGCTGTGTTTGCCTGGCCCCTTCTGCTGCTGTGCCCTCTTCCTTTAGTACACCTGCCTCCACCGTGGTGGGCTACCTTGAATAACTCAGTCAGCCTGTGCTAAACCCTGGTTTGCGCTGTAATATTGGGTATGAAATAAAATAAAGTCCCCTTGGGCTATTCTTCCCAGGCTTGGTTTCCTGATGGAAAACAAAATAAACAAGACGATTTCAGGAGCCTAACAGACCAGGTGAAAATTCTGGCTTGGCCACTTATTGACTGTGTAGCCTTGGGAAAGTTATAAACCTTTCTGAACTTCAGTTTCTACCTGTGTAAAGTGAGGAGAGGAATATCCATCCTGTGGAATTGTTATGAGAATTAAATATATGACATATGTAACTAAGCAAAATGATCCCTGATACATAGTAGACCCAGAGACCCTGGGGCTCCATCCAGACTAATACGGTGTTGTTGAACTTGTGATACACAGCTCAGCTTACAGAGTCACACATACAGCTGTGGCTGTGTGTATATATGAACATGTGTAGAATTCCATGTAACTTCTGCATAAACTGCTGATGTATGTTCCCTTTTAGAGTAGGATACAAGTATTTGCAATTTTCTTTGAGAAAAGAGCCCTATACAATTATAGAAATGGAAGTTATAATCAAATTCAGGTGTTAGAAAATGAAATAATATTTTCACTTTGGTACAGTTTTTTTTTTTTTTTCCCTAACACTTTAATTGGTGCAAAGCAATTCAAATTATGTTCCCTAATGCTAATGGTCCTTGGTGTACATTTTAAAAATTGAAGAAACAGAACAAAACAGAAGGGAGTCTCTGCCTTTGGTGTAATGGGTTTCATTTTTCTTCTTTCTTTTTAGTATATTGTTTTTGAAGTAGATTCCCACAGGAACAGAATTTCCTTCATGAAAGTTGAAATGAAACTGAAGAACTCTTCATACAGAGAAGACTGTGTGATACCAAACGTGCTTCCTATTTCATCTGCATAATTAGAATGAATTTTCAATGATATCGCACTGAAGAATTTGGGCGTGGCTGGGGTTGTCTAATAATGGGCAACTACAGTAACCTCCTCACTGGTTCCTCATCTACCAGCCGTGCTCAGATCCTTGTTCCACACTGGAGCCAAACTGTTCTAGGTCTTATGGGGTTGCCAGGTAAAAATACAGGATGCTCAGTTAAATTTGAATTTTGAATAAACAATGATGTTTTGTGTAGTAAAAGTATATCCCATCAATATTTGGGACACACTTATACTAAAAAAAAAAATTATTTGTTGTTCATCTGACATTCAAATTTTGCTGGTATCCTGTATTGGTATTTGCTAAGTCTGGCAACCCTAATCAGGGCCTTGTGCACTCTGACCCAACCCCAACCTCACTTTTTTGCCTTTTTCCACACTATATATTTCTATTGAGCAGCTTCTTGCAATCCCCCAACATGCTCTTCACTTTGGAGTCTCCAGAGCAGACCCAGAGACAAGGATTGGAATGCAGATACTACAATTGGGAAAACCAGAGAAAAGCCATCAGGTGGAGATGCAGATACTGGCAAGGGGTTGGGACACAGCAAGTGTTCAAGTCCAAGAGACATGGGCAGGCAGGCCTGCTGCAGATACTGCTTTTCCTCCTCTCTATACCCTTTTCTTTGTTCTTCCCTTGAACTCTTCCTACCTTCTCCCTCACTGCCCTTTGATCTACTCGTTCTTTAGTATTAGAGTTAGCTGTCATATCTGGAAGAATCCTTTTCCAACCTTACCCCTCCCCACTAATACATCCGGAAATTCACACTTCTTTCACAACTCTTAGTATTTTCTATTACAATGTTAAAGAAGGCATTTTAGGCAACTTAGTTATGAGTATGTGTCAAAGTTTTACTACAACTTCGGGGAAAGGCCACTAGTAGGATAATTTAAAGATTCTTTCTTGGTAAGAATATTTTATAGATAAAAAGAATGGCTAGATACTTACTGTCAAATCAAATGCAAAATGAAAAGAACTTTTGGTTAAAGATCGCCAGACTCTTGACAGACCTGGGATCCAGGTCGTGATCTGGGAGCCAGGTCATTTGGTTTCCCAGAACAAATGTTAATCTATTAAAATTTCTCAAGAAATGCTTAAACGTTTTATCAGGAATGAAACTTTTTCTCAAATATATGTCATGAATTATATCACTCAAAATATGTTCTTTTTCAGATCAGATTTGGGAAAACATTTTTTTTAAAGAGAAATAACATGTTTCTTTCTATTTTACCTCCTTCAAATCCCTTGAGGTTGAGGATTATGTCTGGTTCCCTCTTACATGTCTTGGAATAATTGCAATCACAGAGCCCCCAATCCACAGCTTAGTAGGTAGGGACTCACTAATCCCATGTTGAGTAAATACACATTTATTATTCTAGATACTAGTATCTGGATGACAGCAGTCCAGGTGCTAGTCTGATGGCATAACCTTGCTGCTCAGCCCTTATCAAAATTGTGTTTGTAAAACTTAATCTGAGTGTCATGAATATTTTATCCCCACCCTCCCTTCCCTGGACCCAGACTCTTACTGAGGTGAGGATGACAGACAGGACCTCTTAGTAAAGCCCACCGAGAGATGCCAAAACTATCTTAACCATATGATGTGACTATCTTGCAGATACCTCCTAAAATAGGATCAGAAACTCTGCTTATCCTTAGGCCAGTCTAGTTTAAGATTGAGAGTAGAAGAGGGGGGGTTCTACAAAAGAGAGTGAGCCACATGTAGTATGAGCCCATTTATATGCAATGTCCAGACAGGCAAATCTATAGAGACAGAAAGTAGATTAGTGGTTGCCAGGGGGAGAATGGAGGGAGACTTTGGGGGGTTATCAAAATGTTCTAAAATTAATAGTGACAATGATTGTACAACTCTGTGCATATGCTACAAAACCATTGAACTGTACACTTTAAGCAGGTGAACTTGATGGTATGTGATTTATGTCTCAATAAAGTTGGGAAAAAGAAGGCGAGGCAAATGAAGGGTAGACATGAACAAGGGATGGTAGAGAAGGGAAGGAACAGGACAGAGAAAATTAAAGGCAAGGAGTTTCCTCGCCCACTTCCAGCCTCCAACCTCAGAGGTGCAATTGACAGAAGTGACTTGACAGTTTAGAAAGTGGGCTTCATGTTCTTAGGGAATGTGGTGCGTTGAATCGTGCACCCCAGTTTGGACGTGTTCTTGGTCTTGGTCTGCATTCTGGTGGGTGTGGACCCACTGTAAATAGCATCTCTTGAAGATGTAACTTCAGTTAAAGTGTGGCCCAACTAAATCAGTTTAGGCTTTAATTTGGATTATTGGCCAGTCAGAAGATACAAAGCCCAGGAAAAAGCAAGTCTTCTAGCCCTTGAAGCCATTGAGCCAATAAATTACTGTTAAGTCAACCTATTGTATGGTGTTTGTTGTAGCAGTTGGAAAACTAAGGCAGCAACTATAGACAAATAAGAGTCAAGAAGTCAAACCTGAATCACAGTCCCTTGGTGAACTATGTAGAGATTGGAATCATCGACTTGAACCCTAAGGAAGAGATAATTTTGCACATGCTTCTGGACTCCCTCTGCATGGCCCATCTGGCTAATGGTGCAGGTGTGTAGCACCACACTCCCCTCTACTATAAAGGGTACAGGCCAAGAGTTACCTGGTTTTGAATCCCTCTTGATGTTTTCCATGTTAACAAAGAATCAAATGTGAACCCCAGAGATACATTCTTTTGGTCTTATAAAATTGCTTTCATTTAATTGTGCCTTGGCATTATGTCATCTGCCCATATTGATGGATACATTTTAAAAACAGCTTCTGACACTTAACATCATATTTATTGTAGGTGTGGGTCCCCAAAGCATGTCCATGGACCTGACTACATCAAAACCCCCAGAAGCTCTTGTCAAACACGCAGATGCAAAGCTGCTGAATCATAACCCTGGAACCAAAGGCCTTGAATTTTGTATGTTAATAAGTGCACATCCCAGGTGAGAACCACTGTGCACATAAAATTTTCCTCCTTTAGAAAAAACTCAGAGGGAACCGATGTGGATAGGTGGTTGAGCGCTGGCCTCCCACATACGAGGTCCTAGGTTCAATCCCTGGTCCCGGTATCTCAAAAAATTAAAATTAAAATTAAAAAAAGCCTAGGAAAACATTTCTCTTGTACCTCCATTCCAGAAATGACTATTCCTAGCACATCACACCATCACCACCCACACTCCCATCCCCACCTACCACCGGCAGGACTTAGAGACACAAGGACTTTTGTAACTGATCATCGTTTGCCATTTCATTTAGCTATTAGGAGGGTCTGATCGGAATTTGCCGCTT
Source organism: Tolypeutes matacus (assembly GCA_026826555.1). Lineage (NCBI taxonomy): Eukaryota > Metazoa > Chordata > Mammalia > Cingulata > Chlamyphoridae > Tolypeutes > Tolypeutes matacus. The sequence continues at coordinate 89,974,768 of JAKSZT010053887.1, forward strand.
GTTTATATTTGATGTGCTAGTCTCAGTCTAGGTTCATTGTCCCTTTACCCCAATTACTTCATTAATTTATTTAGTGTTATTCGTTGTACATCTTTGTAAATCATCTCAAATATGCATTGCAACAAGGGTGTGTAAATAAGTAAGATCTTTAGCACCCTAAAATGTCAGGATTCTGTGGACAAGAAAGCAGAGGTCCATTTCATCCTGGCAGCATCACATCCCAGGAGACGACTGCACACCATCCTTGTCTGAGTAGCAGACATGCATAGAGTTATTCCTCTGTGTGTGAGCTATAATAGTGAGTGTGGAGGTCCCATCAAGTCCTATCTGAAACACCCCTAAATTTGTAGTAGAAATTGAGGCCCAGAAGTATTAGCTAAATGGCCTGAAATTATTTTGAGAGTGAGAAACTTAGGGTAAGAACGCAGGGCTGCCGATGCTTCACCCAGTCTTTTTCCTACCATACTATATACCCAAATCATTTCCCCATTGGTTGTTTGCTAGTTTCTAGGGGTCATTCAAGGAGGGTCATGGCCTCTCATTCGGAGTGGACTTGTATTCTAAAAACTAACCTGAGGGATGCAGTTTCAGTAACCCAAGACCTATCACTAGAAAGACCTAGCTGAGGCTGGCTTATGACAGGAGCTGGGGACGGTAAGGCCACAGAGCAGTCGGACTTGTGACCCACAGGCCTTCGTCTCAATGCCTGCTGCATTCATCTGTATGTAACTCCTCCATGCTGTCCCTGAAAATTCCAATCTCCCTTCTCCTCTCAGAAGTATAAGAATCCTCATACTTCTGTGAAGAAGCTCAGTGTGATATGAGCATTTTGAAAGACAAGACAGTTCTTTGAAGAGCATTTTATTCATGGTATTTTCCCCCACAAGGAACATGAAAGGTTTGGTGTGAGAAGCCCAGGTATTAGAAGGAATCATTAATAGTTGGAGTTCCCAGGAACCAAGGGGTGCACAAAATTATAACACCCAGGGGAACAATTTATTATATGTCAACTAGCGATATGTAGTTATCCTCAAACTGGTTACGGTTATGTATTGCAACAATTTCTAATCCATCATTCATAAAATGACTGATTAAATTGCAAAACACATTAGTAGAGCTAATTCTTCTTGAAGGAGCCCACCCCCATTCTCGCTCACTTACTCCCTTTTGCCTTCTCTCTCCAACAGGCCTGCACCTCCAACAACTCAAGTCACTCAAAGCTGCTGCATTTTGGAGAACAAAGTTTCTACCTTTCCAGGTTTGAAGGTCTCCTGAATAACTACATCCAGTCCCAAATCACTTAAATTTTCATAAAAGTAATTTGCTTTTCTCAAGCCACACTCTCTCTGGGATTAATGTTTAGCTTTTTCAAGAAACAAGCCAGTTAGTCAAATTAAAGATAAGGTGCATTCACAGCAATTGTTCAAATAGTTTGCTTCAGTGATGTGATTCCAGAATGTATACAATTGAATATAGGGTCAACCTTAGCATTCTTGGTACATAATTTTGGCTGGTCATATCTTGGGCTTTGGTGTCAGTTTAAATTCTTGAGCCTTAAAGGAAATATTGAAAATGTGACCAAGAAGGCAAGTTACCTTACATCTCATACCTCAATCTCCCCATCTATTAGCTTCTCATTTTTCAAGTTTGTTGTGAGAATGAGATAATAGATGTGAATCACTTAACATAGTGTCTGACACATAATAAGAATCTATTATTGTTAATACTACTAATAATAATAACACAAAAGTTCTTGTTCTATCATGATAATAAGAAAAACTATCTGGTTTTGTAGCACAATTAGAAAAATAAAATAACTAGAAACTACTTTTCATATTATTCTGTAAACAAAACCTTCATTTTCCTTGACATTCTCTAGGAACTCACAATTTCTCTGTACTTTTTTGTAAAATTATGTGCTGATAATATAGAATACTGACTATTTTTTTCAGCATCTTGGTATCTCACATTTGCTCAAATAAATTAACGTTACCTTGATTGAGACCTTTGGTAGAAGCAACTGCAGGAGCCAGTGAATGAGCTGATAACATAACTTCGTCATTAGCAAATTCCAGTGTTTTGATTTCTTGAGCATACTTTGAGATGTGACAAGAGTTTCTTCTTCCTTTCTGGTTGTACATGGGTCGGTTTTTGACCCTCATCTGGCATTTCGTGTAAAGGAACATGTGTTACCAGCAAAGTCTTTAGACACTAGCTTGGAACCAGTTCTGATGCAGTAGCAGCTCCCTTCCTCTGCATGAGTTGGCACAAACAGGGAGACCAGTGAAACTGGTTGCAAGTTGCTTGGATTTACAACTTAGGGAGGTGACACCATTGCAACAAAATAAACCACACCTTTTTTCCAGTCTGTCATGAGTGAGTTAAAAATATCTATAAAGGTGAGGATAATTACACATTTCTTTATACTTTCTTAAACATGAAAAAAAAAACTGTAACAACAAAGGATCTGAAACAATTCAATGAATGGTGGTGTCATTTTTCTCCTGGTTCACCTAGTATGCTAGGACAAAATGCTGATATTATGCATAGAAAATTATATGAGCCCCTTATTTGGGTATATTTCCAGAAATTGGTGTCTGTAAAACCCAAAGCATTCAACAATATCTATAATATTTAACATTATTAAGGTTTTTTTAATGTTTAAAATTAATAGAGTAGGAAGGGAAGGCAAGCAAAGGCAGGGAAGGGAGCAGAATTTTCCAGGGTGTGAAAGTATAGATATCAGTGTCTCAGTTGTTTGGTTCCTGAAGCATGGGCTGCCCTTAAGTTTATGGACTTGAGTTTTAGTGCTATGAACAACCATTAAATAAGAAACATTTCCTGGCAGTCTGTCCCACAGAAGGGTGTGAACTAGCATCCTTCTCACAAGTTTCCACAAAATTTTCGGCTAACTGGCATTGTTATAGCAACCAGAGTGCCCATGGAAGCAGTCATGGTCGTCACAATCATCAAGGATCTCTATGGCAACAAGAACCTCTGAAAAGTAAAAGGGAGAAAAATCTTAAACCATCAGCTGGAATCAAAGAGGTCTGCGAGGGGGGAAAAGGCGGAGGCTGAAATGTACATGAGGCTGTAGCAAGGTCCAGAGCAAAGAGAAATGATTGTACAGACACAGAACAAACAAGAAGAGAGAAAGGGAGCAGTAAGCAAAGCAGAGGACAGAAACGTGGCTTTCATAGAAACTAGGAAGGCAGAAGAGCCCTTAAAAATAAAATAGTGAAAAGTGTTTCAAATGAGAAGGATTTGTAATATTTATTGATTTGGATAACCCCGAGTTGATAAGCATAGGAAGTTAAGGGCCTATATTGTCGGCACTATTTAGTGAACCCATATTAATACTGAAGAAATATTTAGAATAAGGCCACGATATAGTAAGAAAAGGTAAACCAATTGTGGAGTGCTTTTGGCATAGTGTCCTGTTGACTAAAGAATTCTTGTAATATCTGGTGTTCAGAGGCAGCACTTTTGAATGTGGATCTTCCTTTATTGGACAATGTGTTTGCTTCAGGCAAAGGCATGTTGCCATTTGGTCCATTACAAATATATGTTTCCTTTATTAAAACATCCTAATGGATTTTTTTCCCATAAAGAATTAAGGTAATTACTCTAAAACTATTAAAAAGTAAGTGGTAATGACAAATGGAATGAAATAGTTTCACTTAATAGTTTCTATGTTTTATTTGTGGCCAAACTGAGTTGAAGTTTTTAATGGCCCAGTATTAATTTTTGTGAAGGGAAAATATATAGTTTTTTAAAAAAGTGCTACTAAGATGTTTATACATTCTTTTTTAGAATGAAGAAATGATTTTTTGAAATGAGAGATTAAAGAGAGAATGAAAATAGAGAAGGGAAAAAAGTGATAGGGGTGGCCGAAAAGAAATAAAGCCAAAATAACAAAAGCTTGCGATGAAAGCATAGGAAGTAAAACCAGCAATCCAGGTGCTTTACAAAAATCTGGGTCCAAGAATTTTAATAGGATTTTTTTTAATGATAGGCATTTCTATCAAACACAGTATTTTTGCTGCCATTTGCTAACTTGGCAAGGAGTAGTTTGAGGCCATTGTCTCTTCCACTCAGAATGTCAACTGGTTAACAGCAAGATGAGGAAATGACAGGAAGCAGTTCTGAGTTTTCAATGGCCAGAGGCCCCTGCTGACCCATTCCTACCAGAAGTACAGACCAAACCTCAGAGGACTAATATCCATCTGACCTTTGGGATCCATCCCACAAGTTTGTAAGCCAACAATGACAAAGCCTTGTCTAAAAGTCCATGATTCAAAAACCAATGCAAAGTGACATTCATCACTCTCAAGCAAGGTTCATTTTCCTTTTGTAAATTTTAGCTATGCTTTAATGCTTTCCTATTCCCTTACCAACACACCAAGCACGATTATTTATAAAATATGCGTAAAACAAACAATTAAATAGCCAATCCCCAATGTGTTCTAATCAGATAAATGAAACAAGAAAAGAGAGGAACCATGGCAGTATAGGTCAAATTAGTGATTATACCTTTAAAAAATAAAGTCTTTCTGAAGTATAACCTGTATACAGAAAAGTACATAAATCATAAGTGTATTGCATGATGGTTTATTACATAGTGAATACATCTGTTTAATCAGCACCCAGATCAAGGAATAGAACATTATATTATACCCTTGCAGTGGTTTTCTAATAGGGAAAGAAAAGAGTTTTGACATATTTTAGAACCACATCCATTTATAGTTTAAGAAGGATAGGCAAAACAAAAATATTCTACAACTCTTAAGATTTTTTTTGGTATCATGTGCAGAGAGAGACCCCTGCTGGAACAACTGTGAGTTCTTTTAAGTTTTGTTTTGTTTTTTGTTTTTCCCTTTTTTATTTTTTTAAGAGAGTGTCTAAACTAACTCTGAGAAATTGCAGGCTTGCTGGTTTTACGGTAAAACTTCTGAACCCATCATTCCAAGAAAAAGGAAATACTAAACCTCTACCCTAAATATTTTCTACAGCAGAGAAGGCTTGGAGTTTTCTTTGATATTTATTTCTCTGCTTATTTTCTTTTGATCTCTAAGCTCTGGTAACAATAATGTTTAACTTTTATCTGTATGTACCCCTACTTCCTTCTACCCCGCTGGGCTGATCCCTCCACATACCTAGCTATTTCAGACTGCTCTTGAAGACTTCTGCCTATTGGGACACCTCTGCCTAGTGGGTGTCATGGCCACTGCTCAAGTCTAGCTCAGCTGCTCCTCCAAACTGTTTGGGATGCAATATATACACTGTCTGTGGAGGTGGAAAACTCTGTAGTCCAGAGTTTTCATAGTTGGATGGCTCTATATCACTTCTACTTTCTCCACCAAGTAAGTGATTTGATTGATTTTAGAGTCCAGTACTGTGTACTTACTGGGTACTGGGTTCCTCTGGCAGTATCTCTAGGGACTGGGGCAACAAAGCACAAAGCTGGGTTTCCAGTCCATCCCTTGGTGAGGACTGCCAGCTGAAATGGAAAGCAAGCGGGTCTGGAACTGGAGTAATAGAGGCACAGGGTATTGCTGAGCATGAAATAGGAGGGCTTGGCTTTTAAAAGTGACTCCTTAAATGATAGTGTGCCATAGTTGGTTAAGTGTGTTGTAGGGTGCTTCAAAATTGGGCTCCAGTCATTCTGAAAGTGTGATTGCTGGAAATGTAGGCAATTGCTATTTCAGCTAAGAGACAGACTATATTTATTTTAAGAACATATATTAATGGGAATTTTGTTATGCAAAGGTGAAGACAGGTTCAGTTCCACAATGGCCAAGTCAGGACAGAAAAGTCAGAAAATTTAAACCAAGCTGCACAGCCATAAGCTGCACTGTGCAGGGGGCATTGTGGCAGAGATTATCATGCCATTCAAGGGGCCTCAGACTGGAGACAGGTTAGGGAAACGAAATAATGTCCCGTTTCCTTGTGACATGGTCAAAGGCACTTATAGATGTGGGCAGTAGATTGGCCCTAAAACATGGCAGCCACCTGGGAGCTAAAGAGAGAGAGAGGGGTGGCTGACGTGCCCAAGGGTAGAACATTTTACTTCCCTCCTGTTCATCCCATCCCAATCTGTCAGTAAAATTGTATTAAACACTCTAGCCTGGATTCAGCTTTGGGGAAAATCAGTGAATGGTGGCTTCCACTCTCAGGACAAAAAAGCAACATGGGACCAGTTGGGGTGCCTCAAGACGTGCCCTGAGATGCTCCGTGTCCAGAGCAAAGTGGCTGAATGAATGAGAAATAGAGCTGCTAGCTCTTACAGTACCTGCGTAAACATTTTTAAAAGGTGCCCATTCTTCAATACCCTTTACATACCTCTGCCAGGAAATTGGTCTAATATACTCAGTTTGTTGGAACAAGACACTTCCCTCTTGTATGCCAGAAACTTGCTGCAATAAATGATGTGTCTATGATGTGTCTAGTGGAAATGGCACCCCCTTACATGTAGTGCTCTCATGCAGTACACAGCCTTCAAAACCATACACAGCATCTCTGGTAACGAGAGAGACAGACAGGAATATGTCAGCATGCCTTGCAGACGCCCTAAAACCCTTGAGAGTGAAACCCTGCTAATCTGAGTAGGTGAGGGCTAACCAAAGAGAACATCTCCACTTCTGTTTGTGCGAATGAAGGATGCCTTTAAACAATCACATGATGTGCACATTTTTAGCCAAACTACAACTACAGGTCATCTACAGTTACAAGAAAGTCCCCTTTGAAGCCAGGCCCACACCTTTAGCCAGGCACTTCTTCAAAAAGAAAGGCTCCATGTCTGGTCTCACTATACAAATCCAAAGAATTGGATCCTTCCCAACTCTGGCCTTCTCATTCCCTACCTCGAAGGATATGAGATGTTCAACATTTTCTGTTTATACCTGAAACTATCTACTCTTACCTTGCAGGTAGCAAAGAATTGAAATGCTGATCCAGGCATGGCTCCTGATGCCTGGCCAGGTGTGAGAGTTGGCTAGTTGGCCTGTGGACTGTGACATGCAAAGAATTCAATTCTGCTTGGGGGGTGGGGTGGGTGGAGCAGTGTGTGCTATGGAAGAATGGATCCATATGGAATGTCTGGTCTAATGGGGTAGATGGGAACAACAACCATATCAGAAGCAAAAGGTCTGCAGCAGAGGAAGGCTGAATGGGCAGGGTAAGGAGATGGACGTGGTGGAGATGCCCTGGGGTGCTGTCACATGGGGAGAAGACACCTTTCATGGAGAAGCCTGTGTGAAGTGAGGGGCCTGCAAAGGCCAAGAAGGCGCAGAGGGGATATTTGTCATCTTTGTGGCTGCTCAGAATCCAAACACCTTTCCTATTTGTGGTTATTTCCAAATAGATGAGAGGCGGGACTCAGCCTCTCACCATAGCAGTGTAAGTGGGATGGATGCCCTTTCTCCCAGCTTTTCAGCAAGGACAGAGGCATGTTGCCCAGTATTAGCCCACTGTGTGCTCCAGCCCCAAAATTTGAAATTTAAGGGTGTGACACTTAGCACAGTTTCTATAGAAAATAGAGTGGGAAAAAACGTACATACCAATACTTTATTTGGGAGGTACAATCCCAGGGAAGCAAGGGTGAGGGAAAAGGGGAAGTGAGGCAGGGCAAGAAAGAAAGGAAATACAAAGTGGCACATTACCAAACTGGCCACAGGTCCTTGAGAAGACAGAACTGGTTGCTCAGTCACATGAAACATAACTAAAGTGGGTGCCTGGAACCTGGTCTCAGAACAGTCCAGCAGGAGCAGGAAAGAGGAAGAGTGAGCAGTTTATATCTGCCAGCACCTTCCTATCTTCGGTCTCCTATATTAATGTCCTCGGCAGAGCACAGGGTATTGACTCTCCTGCTTTTGTGGATTGTTACCTTCCCCTTAGGGGCTGCTTCTGGGGAAAGCTCTGTAGGTGTAGACTGGTCAGATTAGCCCCAGAGCAGCTTTGCTTCCTGCCACAAGATGGAGGATTCAAAACTCAATATCCATCCAGTGCGAGATTGCTAAAGAAGACAGTGATAAGATATAAGGTGATGCTTGCTGCAGAGCTTTCAGAACCACATAAATAGCATGAGCCATCTCTGGAGCTGTCTGCCTGGGAAGTCCAACAACTGGTCAAGGCCTGAGGGTGTGAGGGCACGGTAGCACAGAAACTGGGTCTGGTACCAATAGATACTCAAGGAAACCACTGGCGATTCAGAACACATCCAATGTCTCAAGGTAGCTATGCCAATGGTGGCGTTAAAACAACTGTCTTCATGGCCAGGGGAAAAGGGAAATGGGTTACCATTTTGAGTTCTCTGTGGATTCTGTTTCTTTCCAATAAACCATCAACTTAAGTAACCAGAGTGGATAGTGTGTTTGCACCTGTGGTGGCTTGAGTTATGTACCCCAAATTTAGACGTGTTATTGGTCTTAATCTGCATTCTGTGTGTTTGAACCCATTGTAAATAGGATATCTCAAAGATGTTATTTTCAGTTTAGATGTGGCCCAACTGTTGGGTCTTAATCCAGATTATGGGAATCCTTTATTAGCAGGAGAAATTCAGAAAAAAAGAGAGAAAGCCATGGGAAGGATGTCAGTGGAACATGGAAGAAAAGGAGAGGACATCGCCATATGACAGAAAGTCCAAGGAACCCCAGGATCACCAGCCAGCCAGAATGCTACCAACCTTGGAAGAAAATAGCCTTCCAGCCTCTGAAACCATCAGCCAATAAATTCCTGTTATTTACACCACCCCATTGTGTGGTATTTGTCATAGTGGCCTAGAAACTTAGACAGCATCTGAGAGCCCTGAAATCCATCCTAGCTCATTGTCTTTGGTTTGCAAAACGCAATACTCTTTTCTCGCTCTGCATGAAGGGTGTGCGTGAGCACACACAAGCATGGTGGGGGCTTGGCTCAGGCCAAAATATTTTTATGACTAGAATAAATCAGCAATGAAGCGTTATGAAAATTATTTTTAAAAATTTAAACACTATTTTACAAAGTACGAAGAAAAGAAAGAGCATTTTCTGGGGGTCACTTCATGTACCGTGTGTTTTCTGTATGTTATTTCACTTAAATTTCAAAACAGCCACTTACATGACAGGTGTTAGGCAGAGACACCACGAAAGCTTCCACACAGCCAGAGCTCTACAGGCACCCCCCCGATGGCCATTTCTTGTTTCTATAAACATCCTATTTTTATAACACTCTCTATTCCCTATGTTTTGATTTATGCTTTTGCTGGTATCTTGAATTCTTCATAATATTTAATATAATACCTCTTACATAGTAGGCCTTCCAAAATGTTCAGCAAATGGAGTTGGAGTCATATGCCATTATGCTACAAAAATGCCTTTAAGACTTTTTTTTAGAGCAGTTGTAGGTTTATAGAAAAATCATGCAGAAAGTAGTTTCCATATACCCCTCCCCTGCAAACATACATACTGTCTCCCCTATTAGCATTTTGCATTAATGGGGTACTTTACAAAACTATCTTTTAAAGACTAAGTGAAAAGCTACTTTGGAGTCATTGCGTATTGTAGCAATGGATTTTCATTTTCTTATGGACCACGTAAAGCATAGCAAGTTTTTTTCAGCATAGCAATTTTGATGTCTTATCAAACTTGTTAAAAGAAGAATTTTCCTGTCTGTGTATGTCTGTGAATGTCTAAGTCTTTTGTTTTGGAAAATGATAATGACCATGATTGCTATCTGTAAATCAGTTGTGTGACTACATATTTGTACATATGTGACTAGTTATGTACAATTAACAATCGTTTCTATATTATACACACAAAGTTTCCCGCTTGATTTTAACCATTGTTGCTGTTTCATGCTATTTGCTCTTCTCCTGGTAGATTACAACACACCATTTAGTCTCTCCGTGGCAGATTGTTTTATGAGACAGTTGAGCATCTCTTGTTCCAACAACACCTAATAGCACCACGCTCACTGTTTATGGAGCACCTCTGGGGTGCCAGCACGCTGGGGGCTTTGGGTCTATTTGGGCTTCAGTGAATTATAAGCACTACCTTGACCCTTCACATGGGCTCTTGGTTTCTCTATTAGTTTCAGTGAAAACCTAAGTTGCTATAACAAAGAAATGAAACAAACCAGTACTTAAGGAAGATCATTCCTCTTCCCTAATGGTCCAGGATGGGTAGGTGAGCTGTTCTGCCCCACATGGGCATTCAGGGACCCAGCTTCCTTCCAACTTTCCCTTTCCGTGAACTGGAATGGGGTAGTACCCCTGTGCAAATGAGAGTAATACCCCAGATGAAAGCAATAAGGAAGGAAGCTGTGTGTGCAACGTTTTAAGGCCTAGACATGGAAATGGCACAACATATCACCTCTGTGCACACTCCACTGGCCGCATCTAGATGCAAAGGGGGCTGGAGATGGCAGTCTCTAGCTAGACGGCCACTGGCCCAAGTACAAACAACCCCTTTCGCAGGGGAAGGGGAAGAGTGGGAATGGACTGGTGGTGGTCTGCCATGGCCTCTCATGTCTCTAACATCACCAACTGAGCAGTGTAAGCTGCTGTCTCTTTACGATCACCTCCTCACAGCCATTCTGAGGCTACATTTTTGGAAATAAAGGTTTTGATGACCAAATTCCCTAGAAATTCATGGTCCAGAAAAAACATAATTTGTCCTCCCCATCCTTGCATCCTTGGGGTAGCACATTCCCTTCATCTACCATCCTGCTTTCCTGGTCTCATTCCAAGCTCCTGAGTCCAAACCACTGTGCTTCTACCATATCTCATTGTTTCTGGAACTTACACTCTCAGAATTATATTATTGTTAAAGTTAATCTTCATGTGACACGATAATTTATTAAAAGATTTATTGAAATATCAATTGTTTTCCTTTTCCTGTCATAGAAAAATCAGAAAAAGGGAGAGATGCTTATGTTTTATGTTTAGTGATTATTTTCTGAATATAGCCAAGCCTCTTCCTTCCCTTGCCTTGAGAAGGGGTGGGAAGGTGACATATTGTAGGCTGAAAAAAGAGGTCATCTGATGATTCTGTTTTCCTGGTTTTGTTTTCAAGTCTGAGCTCATTGAGTATATAGTGTTAGGTCAGGTGTTCTCAAATTTTAGCCTTGCATTAAACTCATCTGGAGCATTTGTTAAGACACAGATTGCTGGGCCCCACCCCCAGAGCATCTGATTCAGTAGGCTGGCATTTCTAACAAGCTCCTTGGTAGACACTGAGCCTGCTGGTCCAGGAACCACAGTTTGATAAAAGCTGTGATAGAAATAAGAGAGAGAGGCGAGGTGTCCAAAGAGTGTTTCTGAAGCAGTTTAAGAAAGGACAACAATTTCCCCAGAAAAGGAAGAGGTCAGAGGCCTGTGGAGGTGTCCTGGGGAGATGTCAGGTGATGGCTTCCATAAAGGTCTCCACCCTTGGCCCAGCAAGGTGCAGAGCCCCTGACTTCACGGGACCATGTGGGCTTTGCTAATGCCTGTAACAAAGAGGGCCTGAGCTCCAAGGGGCTTCCCAGTCTCTGCGGCACAGCTCCAGGACCGCCCCACAGCCCAGTGAGCAGGCCTAAGAATCCTGAGGTTGAATTTCCCACCAGCTCTGACAAGTGAAGAGCAGGATCTAATTTGATATAAACATTTCTTGCACACCTACATTTGGAAGGTAAAATTCCCATATGCTTCATTTACTAAGTTGCTAGCTCGAAATTGGCTTAAGGTATTAAACCTTCTCTCTGTAATTTTTCAATTGTGAACCACTGACCTGTAAATCTCTGCAAGGCCGCAGGGAAATTATCTCAAAAGATAACATATGACCCACGATTTATCTCTGGAAAAGGATTGGGATCAGGAGGAGCACACCCTGAGGATGTGTCCATGACCCCCAACCCTCTGCCCATCCAAAGGCACCACCAGGTGACAGAGGTCATGAGTTCATGTGACTACTGTACATGAACTGGACCTGGTTGTCCATTCAGCAAATCTCCATTTGCTCTAGCCCATGGGTTCTTAACATTTTTTTGTTCCATGGACCCCTTTGCCAGTCAGGTGAAAACCACAGACCCTTATTAAGTCCACACTATACTGTGTATTATTTAATAAATACATCACACCTGCACCAACACATCCCTACAAGAATAATGTTTTACTGAATTTCAGTTCAAGCTCATGGACCCCTTGTTAAGAACTCCTGCTCTAGACCTTGTGACTATACCCTGCTGCATCAGCATTTGCTATAAACACTTTTATGCCTAAGTAACAGGTGGAAATCTTCTGCAAAAATTATTATTGTTCCCCAGATCTCCCAAACAAAAGGTCATTTTGTATACACCAAAATATGAAACAAATGCTCTCAATCAGAAGAAGTGTTTTCCATCCAAACATGATAAAAATGAAACTTTTCCAATGTTACTAAAAAAAGGTGTTTTCTGGGACAAAGTTTCTTCTGGGAAGCAAGTCAGGGAATTCTCTGAAATATCTGGAGTGTGTCATATAATGCTTTGTTCCATGCCTTTCAAAATTATGCTTCATTTTAATGTTGGCCTGCTCTTTATTGTCTGAAAAATAGCCAAGAATAATGTCTGTTTTCTGAGTTACTTTATGACCATTTACACAGAAAGATGGAAGGAGGTGGTTACTGTATTTAAAGGAGCTGACAATGGGATAAGAAGGTGATATAAATAAATACAAACCAGGTATTGACGGCGGGGAAAAGAAGTGGGAAATGTTTCTGTTGTGAAAGCACAGTGTTCATGCAGCATCATTAATTCACATCCTGCTGGGTACAGTCCATATGGCTCCTCTGTACAGGACCTGCCTAGTTTAGTCTTGGGCTTAATGGTTCATCCCTTCTTACTTTCTTCACGTGTATAAACACTTTCAGGTCACATAAGTATATGGCTCCATTGGAGACAGCATAAATAGAAAGACAGCCTGCAGTGCCTCTTCAGAAAGGCAACACTCTATTACCCTTTAGGTGCTCTTGTAGACTGGGCCCAAAACGTATTCAGTAGCTATGATCGAATGTAGATACAAACTCCAAGCATACACTGGGGCAATGGGTATTGCTTTACAATTCTAATTTCTAAATTAATATATAAAAGGATTGGCTTCTGCTGCTGTAAAAGCACCACTGAGCCTAAAACTTTTATCAGCAGAGAAGGGTACAGTGTATAGGGGGCACGTTCAAATCAGCTGAGCAGTTGTCCCCATCCACTGTGATTTCACGTTTTATCTTCTTTTTTGTTAAAATGTTGGGAGTTATTATTATGTGTCAGACCCTTTGCTAGAAGCTTTATATACATTTCTTATTTAATCTTCCTAGCAATGCCATGAGGCTGGTACTATTGTCATCCCCATTTTATAGATGGAGGAATTGAGAACTCAGAGAGGTTCAGCTGATCAATGGGGAGCCAGGAATTGTACCGGCTCTGCTTCCAGGTTCTCGGACCTTAAAGACCACGGCAAACTGTCCTCACGGAGCAGCCCTGGGGATAGCCCCTCACTGGCTGATGTCAGTATCCCTCAGCAGCCTGCGGGCACAAATGGAGCCACAACTCCAGCAGAACCTCTCCCTTCCTGCTCATTCAGCCCTCATTCCTTATACACTGAAGCCTTCTAATCCTTCTGGGAGATGCCAGGGAGCTGTGTCCCATGGGCAGCAATATGCCAGCTCTGTCAGGGCACTGCTTCTCCCTGGTTTCTGCCCTCCCCACACCCACACCCACTCTTCACCTGGGCTGAAGTCCTGGAACCCCCCATCTTCATGCCTTCCTACTGGAAGTGTTAACTGCGTGTGTTCTACGTTCCTGGCACTGTGCATCCGTGATGGTTACATTCACATATCAACTTGACCAGGCTTTGGTGTCTGGTTGTCTGGTCAAGCAAGCACTCACCTGATTGCTATTGTGAGGATTTAAATAATATTTCTTGGATTTCAATCATCAGTCGGTTGCATCTATGGCTGGTTACATCTACAATCGACAAAGGAGACTGGCTTAGCAGTGAGAGACATCTCATCCAAACAGTTGGAGGCCTTAAAAGGGGAGGAGATGATTTCAGCAGTCAGAAGGAAGAGTTTCCACCTCTACTTCAGCCAGCCAGCTTCTCCTGGGGAATTCATCAAAAACCTTTATTGGAGTTACCAGTCTGTGGCCTGCCCTTTGGAATTTGGACTTGGACTTGCCCATCCCTACCCCACAGTCACGTTAGCTAATTCCTATGAAAAATCATATACATATGATTCTGTTTCTCTAGAGAGCCCTTACTAATACAGTGTCCTTCTCACAAGTTGGGGGAAACAGAAAGTAAGCAGGTAAAGAAACAAATACGTTAGGACTACAAATTGTGATACATGCTCTGAAGGAGCTTTGTGGAGGAGGGACATGCCTCTTCCCTTTTTCTGAGTGTATTAAGAAAAATTATCCAACACTTGAAAATGAGGCAAAAAAGATGCCCTTTCAAAGATATCCTAGACCAGTAATTCTCAATCAGGGGTAAGTTTGTCCTACGGGACATTTGGCAGTATCTGGAGACATTTTAAATTGTTATGGATGGGTGGGTGACAGTGCTTCTGCCATCAGGGGCATCTGGAGGGTTGAGGCCAGGGGTGGTGCTGAACATCCTACAATGCATGGAACAGCCGGCAGCAAAGAACCATCCGGCCCAAAGTAGCCACAGTGCCAAGTTTGAGAAATTGTGCACAAGCATTGGTTAAGGGACAGCTGGGGCTCAGGGGATGGCAACTTCTTGTGACTTTGTAGTCACTATTGATTAGGGCTTAGACTCTATAAAGTTGGATGTTAATTTGTAGGAGACTGATAAGCTACAAATGATTTCTCTCCTGTAGAAAACTTTTACTGCCCTGTTGTCCATTGACCAGCTTTGTTATCTAACTTTGCAAGAATCTGGCATTCTTTTTTCTCTGACTCTTTATATCAGTGTTTCACAGTCTTCTTTGAACCAGCCATTTCATCCTGCTCATTCCTTCATCAATGAATTAAATAAGTTTTAGACACATGCTCACAATCTTAGTGCTTAAGTCATGTTTGTAACTTCTTGAAAATTAAAATTGAAAATTGAACACTTTTTCAAGGATTAAAAGTAGTTTCTGAGGTAGATAAATGCCCAAAGTCTTATTTATGGCATTTATTTTGGTGACGCAAGTCCCAGCCTGGTGGGAGATGGGCCTAGAGACAGAGGCACATGGTAGACAGCTCACTGTACCCAGCCTTCTCTCCCTTCTGGTATTTCTGGGCTAAGCTCACTGGGTCTGGCCACTGTTTCCTCAGGGTGAATTCTACCTCAGGAGGCTACTAGTCTCTCAGGTAAACGGGATGCCCTGAGTCCATCCCACCAATTTCCAGAAGCACAGGACATGTCTGAATCCTGGCTGTGACTCACAGATACCAGGTGGGAAGCATCTGTGGGGATCACAGCAAGCTTCAAGGTCAGCAAGGCTGAGGTCAGGAAAGTTTCAATAAGATTAAACCAAAAAAAGAGCTCTGAAGGGAAAATCTCTTCCTCAGGGTAACTCCTGTCCTGACTGAAGCAGTTCCCCTTTAGCATAGAACTTTCTGGAACCTAAAGACATAAATTGGGTCTGAGTTTGACCTGAAGGTGGGTCACCATCTCCCCCGTCCAGCCAGGAGCTTACATTACTGCCTTTCACAGGAAGCATATTTTCTGCTTGGATATGGTTCTTTTGGGGAACTCCACCTTGGGTAGGGCCCACCTATGTTGGGAATGTCTTTGTTCTGAGTGGGAATCCTGAAAATTGCATCTCAGTAGCCTCCTAGCATTGAATTGGGGCATGGCTATTAACAAAGGGGTTAGTGATACTTCCTGAATTTTGCCTATAAAGTATTGGACCTGTTATAAAATAAATATACAGCCTGCTTAGCATATACCTGAGAGTTCATCAGATAATTAACAGGAGAAAAGTCTTTGCAAATACTAAGTGCTACATCATACTAATGTGGCTAATAGGAAAGCTGACCTTTTGAGAACCAAAAGTTTCTTTAATTTCCCTGCTACTTAGAATCCATGTGTGCTTTATTTTTTAATACCATTATATGTATAATACACTTGGGGAGCTTTTAAATTAAAAAAGATATATATTTTTTAAGATTTATTTATTTATTTGTTTTGCCCTCACTGTCTGCTCTCTGTGTGTCCTTCTGTGTCTGCTTGTCTTCTCTTTAGGCGGCACCAGGGACTGAGCCTGGGACCTTCCAGAGTGGACAGAGGCTGCTCAATCTCTCGTGCCACCTCAGCTCCCTGATTTGCTCTGTCTCTCATTGTCTCTCTTCTGTGTCTCCTTTTGTTGCATCATCTTGCTGCGCCAGCTCTCCGTGCAGGCCAGCAATCCACTGGGGCCAGCTCGCCACGCAGGCCAGCTTGCTTTTCACCAGGAGGCCCGGGGAATCGAACCCTGGGCTTCCTATATGGTAAATGGGAGCCCAATCACTTGAGCCACATCCACTTCCCAAAAATGATATTTTTCATACTCAGAAATATATATAGTAGCATTTTCCTCCTCCCCTCTACTCCCCTCCCTTCCCCTTCCCTCCTCTCCCCTTCTCTGTCCTTTCCCTTCCCTTCCCTCCTCTTTCCTACCCTTGCCTTATCCTTTTATGGCCTTTAGTGACCTGAATTGTCCTTACAGCCTTGTGAAGAGTACAGGGGTGGTGTTATATTCATTGTCTACAGCAATGGTTTTCAGCCTGGGAGACCTCGCCCCATAGGGGCAAAACATTAATGGTGCCAAGGTTGAGAAACCCTGGTCTCCCCAGTAGTCAACAAACTTTTTCTGTAGAGGGCCAAATAGTAATTTAGGCCACATTCTGTAGAAACTACTCGATAGTTGGGTTGTAGTGTGAAACCAGACACCAGACAATGTATAAATGAGTAAGGGAGTATGTGCCAATAAAACTTGATTTTATGGATGCTGAAATTGGAATTCCATATAATTTTCTTTTCTTTTTTTTTTTTTGAATACTTTTATTTATTTATTTTATTTTATTATGTTTTTTAAGATTTATTTTTATTTATTTATTTCTCCCCCTCCCCCCACTGTTTTTACACTTGCTGTCTGCTCTCTGTGTTCTTCTGTGTCTGCTTATCTTCTCTTTTAGGCGGCACTGGAAACCAATTCTGGGACCTTCCAGAGTGGGAGAGAGGTGCTCAGTCTCTTGTGCCACCTCAGCTCCCTGGTCTGCTGCGTCTGTTATTGTCTCTCCTCTCTGTTTCTTTTTGTTGTGTCATCTTGCTGCTCCAGCACTCTGTACAGGCCAGCACTCCTGTATGGGCCAGCTCTCCTGCATGGACCAGCACTCCATGTGGGCCAGCGCTCCCCATGGGCTGGCTCTCTCTCTCTCATATCATTCTCTCTGGTGGAAGCTGACTGCCATATTGTTAGCTGCCCAATGGAGAGGTCCACATGGCAAGGAACTGACAGAGGTCTTCGTCAATAGCCAGCTAGGAACTGTTGCTTCAACCAACAGCCCAGGAGGAATTAAGATCTACCAACAACCACATGAGTGAACTTGGAAGCAGATCCTACCCCCCATTTGACCCTTCAAATGAGGTTGCAGCTCCTCCCAACAGCTTGGCTACAACTTCATAGGACTTTGAGTCAGAACCACCCAGTTATTCTGGTACCAAATATCTGACCTACAGAAACTGTGACATGGTGCTTGTTGTTTTAAGTTGCTAAGTTTTGGGGTGATTTATTATACTGCAATAATTAACTATTTCAGCAGATCAATGAGTATCAACAGTAAGTGGCAAGATGAGTTTTTAGGATATGACACGCTTATCTGACTTTCTCCAGCAGCTCTGGATAACTCTAGACAATGTGCTCATCCACTGTGTATGCCACAGATATTATGAAATGTCCAGCCCTCTCTCAGGATGACCAACTCGTTTCATCACTGAACCATATAATTTTCATGTCACAAAATATTATTTTTCTTTTGATTTTTTCTAACAATTTAAAACTGTAAAACATATTGCTAGCCTGCTGACCATAAAAAAAAACAACTGGTAAGCCTTATTTGGCCTGTAGTAGCAGTGAATAGAAAACTTTTTGCTTCCCTCTAATTTAGAGGAAGCACAGTAATTTCATTAGTAAAACCACTTACTCATTTTTTTTCACTTGCAGTATTTTAAAGTATGATTTGTGTTGTGTGTTAAATAACATTGATTCAACAAAGAAGAGCTGTGGTTATAAAGAACGGTTCTTTTAATGTAAGTGATGATGTTATGTAATGGTCATTAAAATCTGAATTTATAATAAGCTCATGGATTGGGGGAAATTATTCTTTTTCCTAAGTGTTTATGATTTGCTTGTTTAATCTTGGTTCTCTCTTTCAGCTTTCTTGGCTTCTGTTGACTCAGTACTGGTCTTTCTGAGGGAAGTCAGCCCCAGTTTTCTCTGGGGCTGAAATTTCAACAGTGGCATGTTCATTTGGATTCTGGGTCATTTACATTTCAGTCTGCAATCTGATCTGATTATCACTGACTGAAAAGAAACACTAAGAGCTTTGTTATGTGGACTGAACTGGATAACCCATTCCCAGGGCTGTGCTGAAACAGAGGAAAAGTGAAGGGCAGTTGCTTTCTTTTCATTTCTCATCAGTGAAATATCATGGAAGAGTTCCGCAAACACCATTTTCCAAAGAACAGCTGAAAAAAGCTTGAAGCTGTTGCTGAAGAACCAGGAACGGAGGAAACACATTCTAGTATTCAGGACTGCCAAGCAGGAACAGCAGGAAGAATGGGAGAGGAGGGAAAAGGGTTGTTATTGGACAGGCTGAGACGTACCAAAGCAAAGGGTTCAGCGCTCTGCTTCCTGTACTTCCTCCATTCCTAAGTGGAGAAAAGAGTACCTGAAGAAGCTTCTAGAACTGATCTACTACAGCATCACCACAGAGTACACACAACAGTAGCAAAGAGCATCAGGACAAAACTGTTCATTAGCCAGATGTAAGAAGAAATAGACAAAGATGAGTCATTTCTCTTACATCTATTAATATCTATTAGAAGACATGTTTAGATAAACAAAGGATTCTATTCCCAATGGCAACAAAAGAATAACCATATCAGGAAATGTATAGAACCATATATGGTGACTAAAACATTTCACTGAGAGAAATAAGGAAAAAAACATTGAGTAAATGGAGCAATACACTGTATCAGTCAGGGGTTCTACTGGTGAAGCAGAGTTGTTATGAGTGATATAAAGAATTTAGTAGACAGTTGTGGGAACTGGTTAAGAAATCTACCTAAGGCTGTTGTTTCTGCACCTGGTACTTGTCTAATGTCATAGCAGAAAGGAAAGCTGGTCTCCAGGTGGGGG
Source organism: Tolypeutes matacus (assembly GCA_026826555.1). Taxonomy (NCBI): domain Eukaryota; kingdom Metazoa; phylum Chordata; class Mammalia; order Cingulata; family Chlamyphoridae; genus Tolypeutes; species Tolypeutes matacus. Next base: position 89,994,111 of record JAKSZT010053887.1, read on the forward strand.
GGAACAGGGACAAACAGGAGGCTGCACTTTCTCTCCTCATCTCCAGCCTCAATGATGAGGGTGACCTGCTAGCTCCCTTCACCACGGCACTGCACGTAATTGTGGCCCAGGATTTTGGAGATACCAAAGCGGGAGGTCTGGCATGAGCTGGAGGAGCTGTGGATGCAGCTGCTGCTTCCCTTCCACCCTCCAAATCTTGCACAATTTTCTCCTGTGGCCAATTCAGAACCACACAGGGAAGGAAGGGCCGGGAAGCGTGACTCCGGCTTAGCTAAGCTGACCTTGCATAAAGCCACCATCCCTACCCTGACCCTGGGTCATGATAACAATGTCGTAGCAAACTCACAGCATTTACGATGTGCTAGACAGTTTTCTAAGTGCTTTGCATTTATTAACTCATTTTAATCCTCACCACAGCTCTCAAGTAAAATTATTATTAGTCTCATTTTATAAATAAGGAGACTAAGCCTTGAGAAGTTAAACAGCTTGTACATCGCCAGATAGCTTACAAGTGGCAAAGCCATCATTCAAACCCAGACAGTCCGGAAAGACTGCACTTTTTAAAATGTCAAGTCTCCCCAAATGAATGTATTTTAATATGCTTTCAATTAAAATCCTAATGGTTTGAGTGTTGGGAATTTGTGAAATTTTTTCTAAAGGGTATCTTGAAGAAAAAACATTGACTACTTACCAAAATACTCCAATAACTGAAAAGGCATATCTCCATAAGAATCAACAAAAATTTAAAATTGCCCTAAATAGAGTTTATATAAAAACCTAGACAAGGAGGAATATATACAACTCAGCAAATGGATCTGTGAACTGGCTCCTGGGAAAGAATCCAGGGAGACCCTCATGTCATATGCCATACTGTGACTATGACATTGAAAGGAAGGGAGCAGCATAAGTCAATTTCATACTTTCTCACTGCCGTACTAACATCTCTCCCCCACTAGCTCCTTTCTTCCTGTGTATTCAGGTGCTGTCCTGGGCAGGTAGGTCTCATAATTTTTCAGCCATTTTTAGATAATAAATAGTCTCTTTTTCAGTCATAAGAATAGGAATGGTAAGGGACAAAAATGTCTTATGGATAGGCCCTGAGGCTATCTGAGGCTCCCACTGGCTGTGGCAGATGTTTAAAGTCGGCCCTTAATTTTGCAGAAATTTTCAGGGTTCCCAAGAGTACCCTGCTGGGTCCCTTACGCTGCTGATTCCCTCAGGGGAAGTGCCTCTCCTGGGCTGGTTCTTGGGGCCTCCCTTGCCCCTTTTGGGGCAAGGTGTAGGGTGGCCAACAATCTGGGTCTGCCCAATACTGAAGGGTCTCCTGGGACACGAGATTTTCGGTGCTAAAACTGGGACAGTCCCAAGCAAACCAGGATGGCTGGTTATCACATAAGGTCCCTTTAAAACCTGACCTCCTCACCATTTCTGTCCACCTCTGATATCCCAGAAATAAGCACTCTGACCAGCTATTACTTTCCAGATGCAGCCCTCTTCTGCCACAGGCTATTTCAGCCAACCTGTCCCCACACACTACAGGAAAATGGCTTCATTCAGACTCCAAGTCCACAGTGTCACTGAGCTTCAGGGAACACACACTGTGCTCCCAGAGGGGTCTCCTTGAAGCCTCCCAACTGGGCTCCAGAGTCAGGGTAGGACTCTTTAGACAGCCCTCTAAAGAAACCCACCTCCCTTGGCTTTGTCATCATCAATCCTTTTACACCTTTTTCTGTGGGTTGGGCCAAGGGCCATAATGCAGGTGCTTGTCTCTCCTTTGCCAGGGTTGTAGAGGCACTGAGGTTCAGGCACCCCATTTTGAAACATGGGAACACCTGCCACCCATATTTTTTAAATTGCTTCTAGGGCCTCAGACAAAACTGTGCCAGAAAAAGTTTAGAGTTTTAATATCAAGATTCATAAAACTATTAACCACCAAAAAAAGAAAATGTCAAGGCAAGAAAGGATTTATGAAGTTTGAGATTATTTATGAATCCCAAAAAAAGAAAGATTTTGTTTGGAAACTAATCTGTTCCTCTGGGTGTGATACCCTTTGATCACATTAAATCCAGTTGAGGTGTCTTTGATTAGATCACCTGTTAAGATTGCTTTGATGGCTTTTTGAATCGACCATGTCAGTAAAGCATGACTCAGGTTGAGTCCCTGCACCCTTGGTGGGTCTGATATAAACAGACACTCACCCAGACAGACAGATACACAGGAAGAGAGAGCGCTGTCATTTTTGATCTGGTCATGTGACAGAAAGGAGAAAGCTCAAACAGCTGAAGCCCTGGGGAGAGATGAGTCATTTTGCCTGATAGTTTTCAGCTGAGATTGGGAAGAAAGGGGAGGCTAATATAGAAAGCCCTACACCAGCCTGCAGCTGAAATCGGGAAGCAGAGCAGCAGAGCCTCAAGAGGAAGAGGAAGCCCAGAGGGGAAGGCAGAATCCAGCTAGAGATCAGCAACCATCTTACTTCAACACAAGGCAACTGACTTTGGTGAGAAAGCAGCTTTGAGTTGGACGTTTTAGAGCCTTGTAACTGTAAGCTTTAACCCCAAATAAATACCCTTTATAAAGCCAACAGATTTCTGGTACTTTGCATCTGCAGCTCCTTTGGCAGACTAATACATGAAGCATTAAAATAATTGATTTGATTCATAGAAATGCTAAATTTCTCCATGTCAAAAATCATATACCATGTTAAAATACACCCAGGAATATATTTCCAACAAAATAACAAATAAGAGGCTAATACTCATAATTGTATCAATAAGTTTTGCAAAGAATAATCCAGAATCCGCATCTCACCATCTGCATGCCCACCACCCCTATCAGAACCACTCAAACCTAGAAGCACATGGACTTACACCAAAAGGCCAAAACTCCACAAACAGGCTTCACAAGAGGATAAACTCAAATGGTCAATAACCCTCTCCTCTCCCTATGTTCTATTCACCACCCAGCAGTCAGAATGACCCTTTTAAAATGTGAACAAGATATGTCCTTGCTTGACCTGAACTTTCTCTGTGGCTTCTGTGGTGGCTTGAAGTTATGTACCCCAGAAAAACATGTGCTTAATCTTTATCTATTCCTGTGAGGGTGAACCCATTATAAATAGGACCTTTTGATGAGGTTACAACTGAATCAGGATGGGTCTTTATCCTATTAATAGAGTCCTTTATAAGCTGAATGAAATTCAGACAGAGAGAGAAAGCCATGGGAAGAAGTCAGAAGTCCATGGAACCTGGAGGAGCCAGGCGAGGCCATCATGTATACTGCCAGGTAACAGAAAAGACAAGAACCAAAGATTGCCGGCTGCCAGCTCCAGGCTTCAGGAAGAAAGCATCGCCTTGAAGACACCTTCAGTTTGGACTTATCCAACCTCAGGACCCTTGTATAAGCCAACCTTATATATAATTCCTGTTGTATAAGCCAATCCATTGCACATTATTTATTTTTGGGCTTTTTTTTTTTTTTTTTTTTTTTAAATCGGGAGGTCCCAGGAATCGAACCAAGGTCCCTCTATATGGGAGACGGATGCCCAACCATTTGAGCCACATCCGTCCCCTATTTTTTGTTTTTTTTTTAAAAAAAGATTTATTTATTTATTAGCCTTCCCCCAGTTGTTTTGTGCTCACTCTCTGCTCTCTGTGTCCATTCGCTGTGTGTTCTTCTGTATCTGCTTGTCTTCTGCTTGTCTTCCCTTTAGGTGGCACCAAGAACCCATCCTGGGAACTTCCAGAGTGGGAGAGAGGTGCTCAATCCCTTGCATCACCCCAGCTCCCTGGTCTGCTGTGTCTCGTATTGTCTCTCCTCTGTGTCTCATTTTGTTGCGTCATCTTGCTGCACCAGCTCTCCGCATGGGCCAGCACTCCACATGGGCCAGCTCTCAGGCCAGCTCGCCGCTCACCAGGAGGCCCCGGGAATCGAACCTAGACCTCTGTATGTTAGACAGGAGCCCAATAGCTTGAGCCATGTCTGCTTCACATGCACAGTATTTTTTTTAACTTCACTTTCTATTCCCCCAGCCTCTTCCCTTGTTTACGTACGCGGCTCCCATGCTCACTCCATTCAGGTTTTTGCTATAAGGTCACCTCCTCAGACAAGTCTTCCCTGACCACCCTATTTGAAACAGCACCATAGTCTCCATTTCCTTAGCCTGCTTTTATTTTTGTTCTTGTGCTTAGTATGACCTGACATCATATTTTAAGTTTATTTGGCTGTTGTATTAGTCATGGTTTTACAGAGAAATAGAACAAACCGGATGGACACATACCCACACATATACATAAATATATTTATTATAGGAATTGGCTCATGTGACCATGGGAATTGGCAAGTCAATTCCATAGGACAGGCCACAAGTTGGAAGCTCAATGCAGGTCAGGTTGAAATGCCTAGGAGAAGCTGGTTAGCTGAAGCAGAGGCAAAAATTCTTCTTTCTGACTTCTGAAATCCTCAGTTGAGGCTTTAAGACCTCCAGCTGATTGCTGAGGGCAATCTCCTTTGCTGATTGTGGGTCAGCCATAGATCCAATCAACTGTAATGGAAATCCATCTAGGAAATACCCTTACAGTCAGGCCAGAGCTTGTTAACCTCACCTAGTCAAGCTTACACATGAACTTAACCATCACTGTTGTATTTATTGTCTGTTTTCCCCAACTCTATAAGGGCTGAGGCTCTATTTATGGCTGTAAACCAACTTTTAGAATAGAGTCAACACTCACTAAATTTTTGTTGAATGAATGACTTAATGGATGTATGGCTGAAAAAAAATCAACACCTCATAAACAGACAACTCACAGTAGGAAAAATACAGATGGATAATAAACACATGGGGAAAAAGTCAGTAACAAATCAGATATAAATTATATAAAGATGCCTGTCACCACTAAAATTTGCAGAGATTCTAAAAGAAAGGATATTATAAGGAAATATCATATGCTGCTTGTGGAGGTAAATTTAGGCAACATTTTGGGGAAGTAAATTTGGAAATAAAAATGTAAAGAATGGAAAGTTCATACCTTTTAAAAACTTATTTCAATTCTAGAAATCCAGAGTATGGCATGCCCATTGATTTAGATTAAAGGAGTTCACTGCAGTATTACTAATCACAATAAAAAATTGGAAACAAGATAAGTCCAACAATAGATGAAAGGTTTAATAATTTTTAAAAATCACATGTTGGACTATTATAGACACACTAAGATGTTACACAAATTTTCATTCCTTGATAATTCCTAGGAAAATGTGCATGATATAATGCTACATAAAAAAGCAAAATACAAAATTTCAGGTATCACGTGATCCTAATTAAAAAATATATATGCTTAGATAAAAACTTGTAGTAAATTCCTCACAGTGTTAACTGTGGTTATGTTTAGTTGGTGGGATAACTTGTTTTAAATTTGTCCTATGCTTTAATTTTTCAAATTTTATAAAATATGTTTAGAATCAGAAAAAATAACATTTATTAAGAAAATCATTATAATTCATATAAAAACTACTGTTCACTGAATGCTGATGTTCATTAACACTTCTACTTACAGGTATAGGGAATGAATTGATTAATGTGAATCAAACATGCACAAGATTCAATTCATTGCAATTCACTTAAGTACAAAGCAAGGCCAGATATCCATCTAGCAAGATTTAAGTTTATTCTAAATGGATCGTATGTATGTGAAGGGAATTTCCTTTATTTTCTATGTCTGGTCCCATTGTACTTTACCTTCTCATAGGCCTTTTTTTAAAAAAAAGATTTATTATTTATTTATTTATAACACACACACCCCTTGTTGTTTGCACTCTCTGTCTGTTCTCTGTGTCTGTTCATTGTGTGCTGTGTCTGCTTGTCTTCTTAGGAGGCACCAGGAACCAAACCCGGGACCTCCCATGTGGGAGGGATGTACCCAGTCGCTTGAGCCACATCCACTCCCTGCTTGTTGTGCCTCTCATTGTGTTTCCTCATTGTGTCTCCTTGTTACATGATCTTGTTGCATCAGCTTGCTGCACTAGCCTATCGCATCAGCTCACTGTCTTGCTTGTCTTTTTTAAGAGGCACTGGGGATGCAACCTGGGATCTCCATGTGATAGGCAGGTGCCCAAATGCTTGAGCCACATATGCTTCCCTCATAGGTCTTTTTTTTTTTTTTTTTAAAGATTTTATTTTATTTATTTATTTCTCCCCACCCCCTTGTTGTTTTTCAATTGCTGTGTCTGTTCATCTTCCTTCTTTCTTTAGGAGGCACTGGAAACCAAACCGGGACCTCAGATGCAGGAGGGAGGCACCTAATTGCTTGGGCCACCTCCACTCCTTGCTTTGTTATATTTCTCATTATGTTTTCCTCCCCTTGTTGCATCAGCTTTCCATGCTGGTTGTGTCAGCTTGCTGTCTTCTTTTAGGAGGCACCGGCAACCTCTGCTCCCAGCTTTGTTGTGTCTCTCATTATGTTTTTTCTTCTTGTTTCTCTTGCTGTATCAGCTTGCTGCATCTGCCCATTGTGCCAGCTCACTGTCTTCTTTAAGAGCCACTGAGATCCGAACCAGCAACCTCCCATGTGGTAGGGGGGAGCCCAGTCATCTGAGCCACATCCATTTCCCACCTCATAGGCCTTTTGATGGTAGAAAATATTTTATTTTGTCAGGTAAAGTTGTCTCAGTCTCACCTAGTTTAAAACAGCCTATTTTGGGTTTCTTCCATTTCCTCCTTCTCTGGTGGGTTGATATAAATCTGGGGGATGTGGTTTATGAGCTGGCCCTGGGAAAGAGTCATTTGGTTCTTGCTGGCCCCTGGTAACAGAATCTCACTTTGTTTGGCCACTGGCCTCTGTCTTTGATACATCAGTATAGTGTTTCTTGGCATTACTGGGGGTGGTTCCTGCTTCATCCATCCCAGGCAGTGAGGCTGTTCCCACCTGGTGCTAGGGACAGTGTTTGCAACTGATGCTTATAACAGGTGGCTTAATGGAGGACAAACCACGTGCAAAGCAATGTTCTAAGCATTAAAGGAATAACAGCTCATGTACTTCTCACACTAGTTCTGCGAGATTGGTACAGGTAAGCAAACGGAGGCTCAGAGAGACTAAGTACCTTGTCCACAGCCTGTGAGTATTAAGGTCAGCATGTCTGTGGATTTTGCCACTGCCCCTCGTTGTGGAGTCCCTCTCGCTGCAGCCTCTTCGTTATACCCGAGGTCTCCATTGGTCCCTTTCCTCAAGTCCTGCCCCTTCCCCCGTGGTGTCCAGGAACCCTTGGCTGCTTCTTTATGGCACACTGCATGGTCAGGCCCTAGGATATTGCCCCCAGCGCCTGCACCTGGGCTCTCCTGTCCCTGGGGATTTGCCTCTCCCAGGCTGGGGTGGAGGCAAGAATGAGAGGCTTCCTGTTTCCCCACGCTTCTCCATAGGGAAAGGGAACTTGACCCAATGACTTGAATTTTCCAGAGCCTGTTCTCCTTTGGACTTGCTCTGAACCTCCTGCCCAGAAAATAGCTTTCTCTTTTTGATCTTTGTCCTTTCTCTTCCTTGTTTGTTTTTCGAGCTTTAGATCTTGATGTATGAATACCCAGCTTTGGGATATTTGAGAAAAACTAGACTATTAGGAGAAAAAAAAATGTCCAAAATAATTCTTAACTCCAGCTGTTACCAGTTTGCTATTCTCCCAGACTGGAAACAAAGTAGCATGTGAATTACACCAAAAGGGTGTTGGGGATCAGTTTCAAAACACCACTCTGCTCCTTATCAAAACATTGCCCTGCTCCTACACTCTTCAACTCTGACTGGTGCATGCTAGCTGGGCCATTCCCACCGGAAAGCGCTCCTTCCTGGCTCTGTGGTCTTCAGCCAAGCCCGCATTCTGCCAGCACACACTCCTGAGCTGTCCATAGCTAGGTTCTGCCGTTCGGAAGGCTCTTGGGCTTCAAAAGACCCTTATTTAAACTATTCTCTGGTGGAAGCAAAATCATAAACATCAAAAGCTGACATCTTCGCTACAATTAGCATGTGTGTTACAATGAAAGTGGGAAAAAAGAACTCAGAGGGGGGAATCCACAGAGGGCCAGTGATAGCATCAGGCTTTTGGCCAGAGCTGGCCCTCTTCTTGATAATGTGAATGTTGTCACTGCACAAAGGGAATGCTGTGCTACGTGTCGTGCAGAAAAATACTTGCAGTTTAATTCATCTATGGGAGCTGAGAGGCAGGTGATTCTTAGATGACATCTTTCATTTTTGTGCACATATCTAGAACCCAGGTAATGTTTTCCTCGTGTACTTTGGGAAATAATCAACACTACCCTTTTATATCAGAGTTCAAACTCACTTTATTAACTGTTCAACTTGTAAAAACTCAATGCTATGGTTTCTATTTGGAGACTAAGATATATATAATATGTTTGACTACCCCCCACCCCTGAGGCAATTGGAGTGAAAGATTATAAAACACAATAAATGTACACTACCAAGTTTTGGATTAATCTGTGTTCCTCTTCTGTCTTGTAGGCACTTCCCCAAAACATGGCCACGTAAGGAAAAGGGAGGGAGCCCAGTTAGTCACGTGGGCTATTTACAAGCTCTCTGAGACAGGCTTGAGGAAATGGGTAAATGTCCTTTTATTCCTCTTTGCATTTGCCACTGAATCCACTTCCTGTTCTGTCCTACTGTCTCCAGAACCACAGAAAATCCAAAGTTGACTGCATCCAAGAAGTTACATCACAGCTTGGTAACAAGAGACTGTTTTGCCAGCATTCTGATTTGAGTTCACAATTACTTTCCCCTTCTCCCATATTCAGGTTCACTGCCACAAAGCACCCCTAAACTGCAGCTGACCCCAACTAGATTTTTAGCTGACGATCAGAAACCACAACAATTTTGTTCTGTAATTATATATCTTTTCCAGCTTGGAAACATTCAAAAGTGAGTAAAACTGAAAAAGCAAACAAACAAAACCCCACAGATTGTGCTAGCACTAGAAAAAAATAGCCAGAATTTTCACTCCAGTATTATTACCATAATACTAAAAGAAACTTGCCTAAAAGTTGAGTTAAAATTGCAAATATTCTCGCTGTCCTGATTTTGTCATAATCAGAGTAGGCTAAACATTTGCTATGTTAGAAACCATGCATGTGTCCCCAGACCTAGTTTTTCTCCCTAGGTCTGGTTTTTAGAATGCTGGTGATAAACAAAGCCTGATTTGTTGTATGGCAATCCTATATGGGAAAGGACTGTGGCTTTGGGTGTTTTTGGTCAACCTTGGGAGATGTAGCGGGGGGGGGGCGGATGTGGCTCCAGTGGTTGTGTGTCTGTCTCCCATGTGGAAGGGCCTGGGTTCGACCCCCAGGACCTCCTGGTGAAAATGAAAGAAAGAAAAATATGTAGGGCATGTGGGCCACTGGGCCTCTTGCGGGGGTGTGCCGCCAGGCCCCGTTTGTGGGTGCACCGCCAGGCCCCGTTTGTGGGTGCACCGCCAGGCCCCGTGTGCAGGTGAGCCACCAGGCCCTGTGAGCAGGTGAACCGCCAGTCCCCGCAAGCCACACAGTAAGATGATGACGTAACAGGAGAGTGACACAGGGGAGAGCCAAGATGAGACACACTGAAAAACCAGAAACTAAGGTGGCACAGGTGGTAGTGGGACACCTCTCTCCCACATCGGAGGTTCCGAGGATTGAATCCAGTTAGGACAGGAGGAGAAGGATGAGAGGAGAAGGCAGGAGGCAGACATAGAGAGTTATCTGGCAAGTGGACGCAGAAACAGCAGAAACGGGGGGGGGGAGGGTAAAAATGGATAAAAGTAAATAAATCAATCCTTAAAAAAAGGTATAGGGGAGGAAGATTCAGACTATGGTTAGTAGTAAACTTTGATGATGCTCTTTCATGATTTGTTAACAAATGTTTCACAACAATGCATAATATTTGTGTGGGGGAGTGATGTGTGGGAGCCCTGTATGATGTTATGCATGTTTGTTTTGTAAGTTCACGATGTTTACTGAACACTTATAGTTTATGTATGTTCATGTATGAATGATATACTTCAATAAATTGTTTAAAAAATTTTTTTTTAATTTTTAAAAAGTTGAGTTAACATACAATCCACATCCCTGTAAAATTAAAGTTTCTCATTTTGCAGGGCTCAACTAAGGAACAACCCTTTAAGAAATCATATCTGCTTAGAGACAAAGTTCTAGAGGTTAAAAGTTCCTCCACGTTAGCATTTAACACATAGTCTTCTTTCTCCTTTCTTCTTTGAACATTTGTCATGCGCTTGACTCCAGTTTTATTTGTTATTGAAAATAAAGAAAATCCTCCTCTTATCATTGTTTTACTCAAAGGTTTTTTTTTTTTTTTAACCTTTTGAAATTCATGAAGTAAGTGAAAAACAAGTTCCCTCTGTGAAATATTTCTCTCCTCTGAGGTCCATCATTGCCAGTTTCTGCCCATCCTAGGACTTGTTCTCTGTCACTGCCTCTAGGAAGGGTTTTAGGTCAGTGGTTGCAGATGTCTGCTAGTGAGTAAGAACTGGTTCACTCCAAAGAAGCAAGATAATAATAATAATAACAACAGTTACCTTAATAATAAAGATGAAGTTTTTTTCTTGTTATAGCACTCTTTGGAAGGCAAAGGAGATGAGCAGACAGGTCAAAGAAAAGGAAATATAAATTCCACTTTCCTATAAACAGATGTTAGCACCATTCACTAATGAGAGAAATGCAAATTACTCAGATACACCATTTTACACCCAATAAATTGACAATGATCAGAAATGCTAACACCCTGTGTTAGGGAGCATGTTGGAAAGCAGACATCCTCAAAATCAATGCTGAGATTTGGCAAAACTCTATCAAAATTCCCAATATGTATAGTCGTTAACCCATAAATTCCAGTTCCTGTAACTTTATCCTATAAATATACTCACACACATGAAAAGTTACTTATATAGAAGGATAGTTATTGCAGTGTTGTTTGTAATAGCACTTTATTAGAAACAACCTTAAATGTTTATCAGTAGGTCACTGGTTACATAAAGTACAGTAAATCCCTGCACTGGAATACTAAGCAGCCTTTAAAAGCCAAGAAATATATCTATAGAGGTACATAAAGAGCTCTAAATATAAATGAAATAAGCAAAGTACTGAAGTACATAGGATGGTTGAAGGAGAGGTCTGCAAACATGTGCAGTATTTGCTTATAGAAGCAAAAATTATCTCTAGAAGGACACATGGAAAATTGATAGCACGTTGCCCCTACAGAGAAAAGGAGACTTTTCACTATATTTCTATTTTTCTACACACACAGAGATGCAAACACACTTATTTGTAGTTTGAACTTTGAACCATACAAATTGAATATTATCTATTCAAAAAATTAAAGACACTCTTGATTGTAAGTAGTAAACGCTTTTATTTTTAAGCAACCCAATATCACTTTAGAGAGGCAGGTTATATTTTCCAAAGCCAGCTCTATCAGTGAGTGGGCAGGCCTGCAGGTGCTTCCGCCCCCAGCCTTCAAGCCATCCCATCTGACGTTGACTGGAGCAGAGACAGCTGTGCCCTCCCAGCTCTGCCCTCCCAGCTCTGCCCAAATTGCAGATTCATGAGCCAAATAAGGTATTACATTGTTTTAAGCCACTAAGTTTTGGGATGATTTATTACAGGGTGATAAATAACTAGAACAGAGAGGGAAATTTTGGAAGTTTTTAGGATGAACTCTGGAGTACAAACATAAAATAAAGTAGAGGCAGGGGTGCAGCTGGGTCTCAGGCACAACTGAAGTCTGGAGATGGCCACTGCTGGGATTCCTTCTCTCTCCATCAGTCACTAGTCATCCCTGCTTTTCTCTCTTCCTGGCTATCATCTTCTCAGATCATTTGGCTTCATTTACATGGTGTGCTTCCCCATCTCACAATTCAGTTCGGCCACCCAAGAAGAGCTAAGCCTCTTTTCTTCATTCCAAGTTTAAATATCCTGTGACCAACCTCAGACCAGTCAAATGTGGCTAAGGGCAGGGTCCTGTAATATTTGGCCCCGAGGACTCTTCTTGAGAATCAGGGCTATTTTCTGAGGAGGGGAAACTGTGAAATGAGTAGGCCTATGTTTTAGCTTTGGGGGAACTCTTTACAAAAACCATAAATTGCTTTAGGTGTGAATTTAAATTTCAGGAAGAATCTCAAGGAAAATCCTGCACTAATTTTTATGAGGGAAATCAGTGGTAAATAGGATTATTTGAACAGAAATTCCTATAGCATATCATCTTGGGTTATTTCCATAACAATCAAGATCCATTGATTAGGCAGCCAGCAGTACCCTAATGTAAATGGAAAGAGAGATTGGGAAAGGCAAATTCCTCCAACATGACTTCATATACTTTATAAACTTTATTCTGTGGAACAGCACTATGCTATAGTTTTTTAAGATCATGGACTCTAGAGTCAGAATGCCTGTGTTAAAATCTAGGGTTCACCACTGCTACCTTTATGACCCTGAGCAAGTAATATAATCTCAGTTTCTGCATCTATTAGGATCCAATAACAGTTAGTTCTTGTCATATAGGGTTGCTGTGAATTTTTTTTGTTTGTTTTGTTTTTTGTTTTTCTTTTGTTGTTTCTTTTTTTATTGTTTTTTTTTTGTTGTTGTTGTTGTTCTTTTTTTTTTATTTTTGCTCTGAATTTTAATGAATTACTGTATGTAAAGCACTTACAACTATCTGGCACAAAGTAAATTCTCTGGGAATCATGACTATTACTACCGTCTTTATATACAAGACACCAGATCTTATAGCTGTGTCATTTATCTTGAATTAAGCCTTCTTCAGAAGTCTTTATAGCCAATTAAATTCAGGCAGCATGGGTAAGTCATAACTGCAAATTAGATGTTAGTGGAAAACTACTTTCTATTGCTAACCCTTTGGATACTGCCCTTCACCTATATTTGGGAAGGAAGGTGTGGTGGTCAAGTTTATGTGTCACATTGGCCAGGTTATATATTTCGGGATTTAAATCATCAGTAAGTTGATTGCATCTATGACTGATTACATCTACAATCAACTGAAGAGATTGCCTTCAACAATGAGAACTCTCTCCTTCAATCAGTTGAAGGCCTTAAAAGGGGAAGTGATGATTTCAGCATTCAGAAGGGAGAATTTCTAACTTTACTTCAACAGCCAGCTTCTCCTGGGGAATTCACCAAAAACCTTCATTGGGGTTCCCAGCTTGCAGCTGCCCTATGGAATTCGGACTTGCCATCTCCACAGTTGTGTAACGAATTCCTATTAAAAAATCTTATAATGTTTACATGATAGTTATGAAGCAGGCTAGTAAGATAGGGAATCAATAGATGGATCTGGAACCTGGCAAGGAGTCCACGTGGACATCAATGCCCCAAGATGGCTGCTGGAAGACCCTTGCAAGATTTCTCCTGGAAGCCAGGAGAAGCCCCGAATATTCTCCAGGGGCCTTATAATTGAGCCCTCCTGGAGGATTGATGGGTGGAGTAATCAATCAAAAGAGCAAACACATGGGACCCCTCCCATGCCATTAGCAAAGGGGTGGAATAATTAATAGTTTAAAAAGTAGGTGCAAAACGTTTCTCGGTCCTGCTGCTCTCAGCCCTCGTGGCTCCTGCGCCCTGCTCTTGCCGTGTCCCCCCACACAGATCAACACGCAAGTAAAACCTGAGCATTTATAATCTGTAATGGGAAATTGTAGTCTATAAATCACCCTCTTTATCATTCTTCAGCTCCATACTGTCTACTGGGGACCCGTGATCTGTTATTTTCTCCCATTTCTCTTCTCTTCCTACCTTAATAAATTACTGGCCTAACTAACCCAATGTGCTCTGAAATTCATTTCTGCAGCATAAGTCAAGAACCTAGACCAAATCCAGTAACAGTTGGATAGATAGATCAATAGATAGATCTGTTGATTCTGTTTTCCTAGAGAACCCAGACTAATACAGAAGGCAATGTTATAAATATGGTAGATGGGAACTCAGTATCAGTTCCATCTTCCTCCAAGTGCACCCAGAATCCTGCAGAGGCTGGAAAACCAAAGCCCACCTTTCCCAAACTCCCATGCAGCTGGGGTTCTGGACATGGATTAGGCTCTGCCTATTGGATGCACTTATACAGTCTTAAAGGTGGGCGTGAGATAGGGGCCACCTTCCTGCTGTTCTGGCTCTTTCTGATTGTGAGGAATTTGTTTTTTTGTGGAGCAGAAATCCAGAAAAGCAGAACTCTGTTGTGTGTTGAGAGGCATCTGTGAGGGTAGAGGCTGTGGCTTCCTGATCCCTGCATTGGCAGCAAGTTTTGACATCATCTCCTAAATTGCCATCTCCTGAAATGTGTCATTGGTAGCAGCTCACCTGTCGGGTTTGTTCTATGATGTTGGTCAGAAAGTCATTTCTGGACCCCACTCCTCTAACCCGTCCAACAATTAGGTAAGTACCCAATTCCCTACAATTCTCTGCATTGCCTCTTTTTTAGCGCTCTTTCTTGTAGCCAAACCCTGACCAATTCAGGCAGGGAGCCATGGAAATCTTCCCCATGGCAGTTGTCTGTCAAGTAACTCATTCTCCAACTTATCAGCATGGCCTTGCTGAGCTTCTCTTTATAAGCAGAAGAAGAAAAGGAAGGAGGGGCGGTGGTGAGACTGCTGATAATGGACACTTCCTTAAAAACAATAAGAAACAGGTTCAAAAGTGCAAAGGGGGGAAGCCATTCTGCTGCTGCGGCACTGTGATGGGGATACAAAGTGGGTCATGCACATGAGAGCACGCGGGATAGCCCTCAGCCTGGTCGCTCCTTAACAATCATATCGATATAGGTTTACTTTACAGGTTTTTGTTGCATATTTTCACTTGAGGAGAGACATTCAGATCTGATTTAATCTCTGCCATATTAACTTGAAAGGTTTACTTTTTTTTCCTCTTATCTCAAAAATTGACTTTTTAATGCCTCATATTCTGCATCAACTCTAGGATGGAGATCTCCCAAAGCCTTTCTCAGCCCCCGTCTTTCTTACCGTCTCCCTCCATAGAGCCTGGAAAGCCATACACTTGCATATGGCCAGCAGTGGATTTTCTGGAGAAAATCTGCTTTGGGATAGCTTCTGGAAAGCTTTTGTTTTCCTGATAAAGGAACAGATGTGGTTAGTAGGGCTTGCTCCTTCATTTTCTCTTGCCTTGAAGAAAAATATGGTATCTGGAACCATAGCAGCCATTTTGTGCATATGAGGAAACAAGCCAACTTACTAAGAATGGCAGAGGGAAAAGACAAAAGGAGACTGGATCTTAGGGGACACCATTGAGCCTCTGCATCTGCCCTGGACTTCTTATTCTGGACTTTTCCTTAAGTGAGAATAATAAACCCCTATATTTTTAAGCCACTGTTGTAGTGTATTCTAGTCCTTGTAGCCTCATTCCTACATGATTTGTTATTTATACCTGCTGGGGTTTTTGTAGGGCTCTTACAAGATAATTGGTGGGAAAATATTTTAAAGACTATAAAAAGACAACTAGTTTTTAAGTCTTCTTTTAAAAGGAAGTAGTCAGGTGTTTTCTAAGTAACTCAAGGTAGGGGAAGTTTCAATGAAATGATAAATGAGTGAAATAAATATGCCACATATTCCTTTCAACAACTCAGTTGAAGGCTTGCTTCTATTAAATTATTAATAGCCCCATTTAGTACTTTGAAAGTGCTTTGCCACCATTTGATATTTAATCTTCAGAATTTCCCTGCCAGATTGTAAAATCTCATTTTACAAGGGAAGAAATGAAAACAGAAGGTTTTTCAAAGACTTTTTTAGAGACACCATATGCCTGTGGCAAACTCAGAACTAAAAATCAAAGAATCTAACAGTCCAGTGTGAAGTTGGCTTTTCCATGTAAGTTTGATATGCAGGGCATGACAGAGCCCAAGGAAGACTTCTGTACTTTAAAGAATTTTGCCTTACATGTATATTCAAAATAAAGTTCAGCTAGTCACATAGGACCCCTTATATTTGTAAACAAAATGTCTTTGTGCCCAACACCGTTAGAAGAGAACAAGGAAAGGATATCTTCTACCGGTAATGAACTTAAGTCTACTTGTGTACTGCGATTCTCATCTAAGTCTGACATAACAGAAATGACATCAGAATCCTTTGCTATTTTTCTGTTGTACATCATCATAAGCAGTAAAAGGTTGGTTCTTTCAATACTATGTGTTGAAAGAAAGAGGGGAAAATAAATAACTGCCTAAGCAGGAAGTGGGTTCATGCTCACTCTTAAAAAAGGAAGCAAAGAATAATTAATATTCAGAAATTCATTCAGAAATGTGCAGCTTTGTCCCAAGAAAATTCCCTGGCAACTTTAATCATGTTTTATTTGACGAAAACAGACATATGGCCTTTAATTAATGCTGTTATTAGAACTAATTTATGCATTTCGAGATCTTCTATCCAAATTCTGACTTGATAAGTTGTATATATATGAGATTACACAGGGGAAAAGGAAAAAAAAAAACAACAACAGTTCAAACAGAATTATAAAAAGGCTTTAAGTCTCTATTATTATTATTATCTTTATTTTCAAATCCAGTGATGGATGATATAGGGGAGTGTTTAAGAACACAGACTCTGGAGCCTGACCCTCTGATTTCCTTTACCTCTTCCTAGTTGTGGAAACTGGGCCAAGTTACTTTCTTTCCATGTTTAACTTCCTCATGTGGCAAATGAGAATAGTGATAGAACCTACTTCATTCAGTGTTGGGACAGATTAAATGGAATAATATAGCAACAATAAGTATTAGCTATTTTTATAGTCTGTAGAGGCCCCAAAACAATGGGCACAACTAAGAAATGTGCACATGAAAGAAATCCTGTAAAAGTTCTCTGAGCTGCTAGCCTGGTTGGCATAGCAGTGGAGATGGTCACCACTTCCAGGACAGCACATTCCACCTTCTCCTCTGAGGGTGCTGAATTATTGTTCTTTAGGTCTTTTTTCTCTCAACTTGTTAATGGGCCCTTGGCAGGGCCTATGTTTGATGCATTTTGTAAAATCCCAAGAGACAGATTCTTAAGAGGAACAAAGAGCACACTTTGGTCCAGCTCTGTCCCCATTAAGGTCAATAATGGTGACTAGACATTGAAAGGGGCCAAGGTGAATATGAGGAGTGAGGCGGGTGTTGCTCAGCAAGAAATAGGATGTGGGGAGAAGACGAACAAAAAATCTTGAGGAATTATTATTTGTCACCACAAGCAGCAGAGGAAAGCCCAGCAGTGCACTTTCCAGAATATCAGGTTTCTGATGTGCCCTCTGGATTTCTTTTTGAGGCCTACAAGTTTACGGAAATGGTGCACAATAGGAGAATAGGAATTTTGTGTGATGTTTAACAGTGATCTGTCACCTGGAGATTTAATGGCTGCCATATATGTGCATTTTCTTTGTTAACTGAGTGTTCTGTGATAGCTTTATACTGTAATAAATGGGGGTGAGGACACAATCATAGAGCAGATATTCCCAGAGATGCTGTGGGGTAGGTAGGGGGTGAAATGAGGGAAGGGTCAGAGGACAATAAGGCCAGAGCTTTAACCTGGAAGATTTAAATTGGGAGCACTCTTTAAGAGCATGCAAAGGGGTACATCAGCCCACTTCCGGCTGCTAAATGTTGTTACTTCCGGGACCCCCAGCAAGGTTTGGGGTCCTCCAGCCTCAGATGCCATGAGTCCCCAAACACTGCAGTGTTTCCTGTCTACCTCCCAGCTGGCTCAGGGAGCCATTCAGTCTGTCCAGACTAAAGCCTGGCTGAAAACAAGAAGACAACAAGGGAAAGGAGGATTCTAATGGAGAATACAGAAGCAGGGGGAAATTAAAGAGAAGGGAAAGAGAAAATAAAAAAAGGAAGAAAATGAGATAACATGTGGGGAAGAAAGTGAGAGAATGGGACAAGCCTGGAATAAAAAAGACTTCAATAGGTAGCTGGGATTGGAGTGCTGAGCTAGAGTTGGAGACAGGAAAGAAGGAGAGGGAAAGTGCATCTGGTAGGAGCTTCTTGAACATAGAAGAGGTAAGAGAAAAGAAGGATACAGGTATAAGAAAATGCTATCTATTATGCGGGATGTCTGAATTATAATTAATTGTCTTTATGTCTACTGTATCAAAGTTCTTGGTGGCACTAGGGGCAGAGCCACATTCAATATTATTTCAAAATCAATGATGCCCTTTGATGAGGCAGAAAATATGAAGGGAAGAAGGAATCAGATGAACAATGAAGGAGGAAAGATGAGACCTCTCCTATGGGACATTCCAGAGAGGCTGGTGCTGAACCCCTGGGAATGGAAGTGATGCAATGCCTGTGAGAATGAACAGGATGTTTACTGTCCTTTTGCACAGTTAAAAAAAAAATGAATAAATCACAGTAACTGTCTCTACACAACTCTTTCTTAAAGAAGATCATGTTGGCATCTGATTTATCCATCTCTGGGTTAATGATTTTTCATCTTGAGGCTTCTGCATGAGTGGTAGTTATTTACATGTGATATTACACACCAGTTATTTTGTTGTTTGTTTTAAAGCAGGCTTTAGTACATTTTTATTTGTGTATTGGCTCCATTTACTTTTTTGCCTGAGTCATTTACTGCTCTATCGATTCAAACGTCCATCAGGTCATCTTTTAAACCAGTAATTCTCTAATCTTAGTGAGCATCAGACTCTTCTTGAGGGACTGTTATACAGATTTCTGGGCCCTACTTCCTAGAGTTTCTGATACTGTAGTTCTGAGTGGTCCTAAGAATCTGTACTGTCACATTTCCATGTGATGCGGAAGTACTGGTCCAGAGACCTTTCTTTCTGAACCACAATTTCACAAGATTTGACAAACAATAGAACAGAATGTTCCTCTGAGTGTAAACACTATTACTGTGGATATATTTAGGTACAAAATTTTGTTTCAATGGATGAGATTTTTGGAATTTGGGAAATTTTGTTAGAAGCATTAATATGCAAAGTTATCAATTATATTATTTAATATCAACAGTAAATCTTTCTTCGGTGTTTTGTAGGGAAAACTTTTGAATGTATAACTTTTTTTGGTTCAATGACTCACTTGAAGATATTGTCTTCCCAGTGTGGTCTCTTCGATTTTAAAACCTCAAACCTAAAAATTATGGAGGAAAATGTCTTCTCCTCCACATGGTCCTAACTTGGCCCATAGAGCAGGACACATTCACCAACACTTCTGTCCTCTCAGAATAGTCCTGTGAGAAAGCTTGTGCCCTATCCCCACCCCCTCCTGACAAAATGCAGTATTCACTGGGCCATGTTGTATACTAGAGGACTGTGCTCTGAAGAAAGGGAGGTGTCACTTTCCTTTCTTTGATCCCCTGAGCCTTTAGGGACAATGTCTTCTTCTCTATTCCTGTCTCCATGCAGTCGCCCATATGAGTAAGGTCCCTCCTTGGGCAGTAGTCCCTGCTGTTTCTCTCCTACCCTGCTGGAGGCAGTGTACAATGCAGACCCGAATCCTTACAGCTGGCTAGGTGGGTGGACAGTGCCCCACCTCCACCTCCAGTGTGAATGGACAGATTCTGGATGGCAGGAAGCTTCAGCTCCAAGCTGCATCCTTCAACATGCTTTATCAGAAGCCCTGATGAGAGATCAATGCAGCTGGCTCTCTGTTCTTTGAGTGTTTACTCCATGGGTCAGCACCCTGGCAGGAAGCAGAAAAAAGTTTTATATCTCCCGAACTCTAAAATATAGGCTGGGAAACTGTATATGCACAAGATGGGCACTTGGGCAGCAAAGGGCCATGAGGGGAGACTGAGGATCTTGGGGTAGGACTGGGCGGCTGGTTTGGGCCACAGCTGGTGTATCAGGCACAGGAATGGTCAGAATCAGAATTCTAGTTAAGTACGCCTCATAAAAGCTGGTCTTTGCCATTTGATGCCCTTTTAAGCATTTTGGGAGGAAGGAATATTGCTTTCAGAATGTCTTTTTCAGCCTGTATTGTGCTTCTCAGTCAGTTCTGATATCAGAACTTCAGACTGCAAAAGCGATTGAGTTTCCCACAGGGCACAGAGCACTAATGTATAAGTTCTGGCTTCAGGTTGTAAGGACCAGGCAGCAGCAGGCAGCTACAGGGCAGCTGCTCCAATCTGACTTTTTAAAATCTTACTTTAAACTATAATAAGGGCCAGACAGTCTTTGGGATTCATGAGACTTCTGCGTAAAGTCCTAGAATTACCCTGTTCCTACTATGAGTTGAATTTGCCATAAAGTCTGCTCATGGATCTGGATTTCAGAGCCCCTGTCTGTAGCTTTAGCCACAGAAGGGTAGTGGAACAGAAAAAGAGGAACATGGACCTTCTCTTCACCTTCTATATCAACGTTTTAAGCTGAGTAGAGGCCAAAACAAAACCAACCTTATTACAAACCAACAGCTTAGAAGAACTTTTAAAAGATGTCTGCCGTGAACACTCAGTCATTAGGAATTTGGTTTGCTTAGTGATTTAAGGGGAAAGAACACAGTCTTTAAAAGAGTTTTGTTTCTGCAATCAGAACAGCAATAGAGAAAAA
This sequence comes from Tolypeutes matacus, assembly GCA_026826555.1. Taxonomy (NCBI): domain Eukaryota; kingdom Metazoa; phylum Chordata; class Mammalia; order Cingulata; family Chlamyphoridae; genus Tolypeutes; species Tolypeutes matacus. Next base: position 90,014,650 of record JAKSZT010053887.1, read on the forward strand.
GCAAGAAATAAAGGAAGGCCTGCACATTGAGACAGAAGACAGGGGGAGAAACAGCTTTTCCCTTTGGAGAAAGGTTGAATTCCCATGTAAAAAGGACTAGGAAAAACTGAAATATTTTAGATGTTGCTAGATCAGGGAGGGTTTTGAAGGACTCAGCAAGATCAAATAAAGAAGGCAAGATGAGGAGAGCTAAGGAGGTTAACTCCCACAGCGAGAACAAACATGGAGAAAACTGTTGAGAAAGGCTTTTGTCTTTTCTTCCTCCACTGCCTCCTCTTTTTCTTCTAATGTTTTTATTATGAAAATTTCCAAACATACATAAAAGAAGATAGTATAATATGATGAATGCTCTTGTGCCCATCTAGCAGCCTCAGCAATGATCAACATATGGCCAATCTGGTTTCCTCTGTACCTCCCCATTGCTCTCATCCCCATCCCCACTACCTGCTGGGTTATTTTAAAAGTAAATCTCAGACACCATATGATTTCTTCTATATTATCTCACAGAAATGAGAATTCTTTTTTTAAACCACATTACCATTTTACATCTAAAATATTAATAACTGCTTTATATTATGTAATATCTAGTCAGTGTTCAAATCTTATCACTGTTTCATACTTTTTTTTTTTTTTTTTAATAATTGGTTTGTTTGTATCAGGATCCAGATAAGGCTCTCACATTGCATTTGGTTCCTTAAGTTTCTCTGTATCTTTTTGTCTTGCTATTTACTTGTTGAATAAACCTTGTCATTTGTTCTCCAGCATTTTGAGAGGTGCCCTCTCTTAAAATTGCAATAATGAGAGAACAATTGGGAAATGTCATTGAATAAGCCGCAGAGTGGTTTCAGAATAATTGGACAACATTTAAGAATAAAAGACTGGGAAGATGAGCAGAGAATGTATTGAAGCTGGCTTCACTAACCCCTGGCAAGAAGTGACTCTCCCTCCTGATCTATTAAAGTTTCCATTCCCTTAGATTTAAAACTCTATCTCCTTTATGTATATTAATAAGAAACTTATCTCAGTTTATGCATAGTAATGAAACTATTGGATGATGTAACCAAAGAGCTGGGTTAGATCCTGTTTTTCTTTCACTTTAGACCTGGAATAAACTGGTTCTAGCAGCAGCAACATGGGTAGTTAAGGAAAGCTTGACCCAAAAGTTACCTTTGCTTCGTTATTATAGTAAAAATCACACCCACAGCCGCCATTGCACCACCATTTTCTTACATGCAACATATAACCAAGCATGTTTTGAACAGTACATGCTCAGCTAAAACCCACCTCCTTCTGCAATCTCACTCCATCTACTTCATTATCCTAAACTAGCCCCCACAAAATCACATAAAACTCAGCACAGCTTGGGGAGAATGAACTGAGGAAATTAGTGTCCTCTCATCCCTGCTGGGCCAGCCCTTGGTAATAAACGCTTTCTTTTCTCGAAATCCTGGTGTCACTGTATTGGCATTGAGCACATCAGGCAAAGAACATACTTGAGCGATTTCAGTATTAGTGTTTGATGCATTTAAAGGTGACATAGTCATTTCAGTTGGTACAGCTGACATGGCCAATGGTTCTGAGGAAGATGCCTGGGAAATGCATAGCGTTAGGAATGTGAGCAAAGGTTTAGGGAAGATGAGGCAGAAGAGATACATTTCACAAGAGATAAATTCAGGGCCAGGATTACCTGCTGGGCTGATAGAAGGTACCTTATAGGTAGAATTCAGGATGCTGAAGGAGACTGGATGTGTTTGAACAATGAACACATTTGGCTGATCTAGAAATCACTGACTTCATGTAGGGGACCTCACAGCAAATATCTGGTCATAAAGGAAACGGAAGTCAGGAACTTTAACCCAGAAGGAAAAACTGCAAAGCTCTGATGAGCCTGCAGAATTTATGGGCAAACAAAAGGAAATAGAACATAAGGGTCATATGCCACTGCTGCAGGAAAAGATGTAGCTGAAAGAATTGTTCTTCTGCCAATGATATGGGGAAAAGATATTCAAGGCCTAGAAAGATTGAGGAAAGGCAGGGTTTTGGGGAAAAGCACATGAAAAAGAACATAAAGATCCTCACGTGGAAATATTTGCCATGGCTTCAGTTAGGGATTTGCTGAAGGTAATTCTCTGAGCTCCCCGGAGTTCTCTAGGATAATCACTCTGTTTCTGTCCATGGATGACAACAATGATCTACATTGTACAAAACTGGGGATAGATATTTTTGCTTAGGCTAACAGATTTGCTTGAATGTGTTTTCTAAATTGTTAGTGTGGGTCTGATGCTGTGATTCTTGGGTGTCTTTGGCACGGTGGAAAGAATGAGTTATTCATGGTTGGGTTAATTCAACTTTGTAGTTGCTGAGGAAGCTACTGTCATTCCAGTGGCTCCAAGATGACCCAAACCATAGCAGCTGCTGAAGAAAATCCGGCCCTATCAGAGTGAGACCAGTCAGAAAGTAGAGACAGAAGAAACTTGGAAGGGGACTTTGACTTTGAACTTTAATGTTTTCTTTCTTAATTCAATAATCAAAGAATTAATATTCAAGTTTGGAGCATTTTAATGCTGTTTTATAGTGCATGTTTTATTTCATTTTATTTTTATACTGGTACATGGAGCTTGTATACTCTTTGCTGCCCGATGTGGATCAAAAAAACTTAAGAAAAAACATTGACTAGGCATGAATTTTCAGTCTTTGGTGTGGCCTGGAGTTAAGGCAAATTTAGAGTTCTTGTCCTCCTCACAGTTTTGGGGGCACCAGGTAGACTATTCAGCATGCTGAGCCCAGGAGGATACCAAAGAGGCATCCTCATGAAAGCAGGAGCAACCTGCTCAGATAAAGGCTGGTTTCCTCTCTGCAGTGGGTCAGGCCTGCCTCTGAAAGACCACAGGAGGGTGATTCAGTTTGTATTCAACTATTTGTTTGGTGTGTATACTCCTTTGGTTAAGATGTTGGAAGAGAGGAGGCGTGAGGTTTAGGTTACTGAATTTCCAACAGAACAATTCTGTTTTTCACGTGGAGGTAAATCTAATTATGAGAGTAAATTTTGGTGGAATCCACTACGGTATAAATTTTAAATGACTGGCAACAACTGGGTCTTCTTTTTCCAAATCTGACATTTCTCAAGGTTATAGTGCCTTAACAGGCAAAGTTTAAGTTAAGTGCAAAGTACAGTTAGGAAAACTATTAGTTAATTTGTTATAATTTCCACAGTAATGTGGTGTGTTTTTATAGAAATAAAATCACATTGTCCTATGATAGCCTTTCTGTTTTTTAAAAAAATGATTCTTCATTTAACAATTTAAAACTGTATGTTTTAAAATAAAAATTAAAAATTAAAAAAAAAAAAAGAAAGAAAAACCACGTATATATTTTTTATAGTCCTTCAAATTTTGAAGCCCAGATGTACTTAAGAGAAACTATTTAAATTATCTTTTTAGCAAGGATACTAAGGATGAGCAAATACTCATAACTATCTAGGCTTTTAGTAATTTTCTTGTGGAATTGGAGAACCTGAAAAAGCCTTTCCAAATAGCTGCTATTATACAATGTTCCCTGTTACAGCTTTAACTGAGATTTATAGGTCCTTATTATATTATGAGAAACAATTCCTTCCTCTACCTGGAATCTGAAAATGAGAATGGATTATTTAGATAAGTGCATCTTGTAACTGAATAAAATTATTTTCATTATTTGATTATCTACACCTCGCCTAGGTGACAAAGAAACATTCTTGGATCAACATATGGTGTAATAGAAAAAAACTTTCCTATTGTGAACTCTGTCTTGCTTAGTTAATTTGTTGTAATTTCCACAGTAATGTGGCATGTTTTTACAGAAATAAAATCACATTGTCTTGTGATATCCTTTAAAATTTGTTACTCTGGTTGAAAAATGAGTAAGTGGTTTTTATGGATTCAAAATTTATTGGAAGGAAAACTTTGGTTGTGTATAATTATGTGTTTACATGTGCATATGCCGAGTTACAGTCTTCAAAGAGTGCCCTGCAGTTTTGAACTTTTTAATTTAAAACATACCCTTTTGATATGATAACACCATCAGAAAATGACATTTTAAAGCAAATTGAATTTTCACTCCACAGGTGTTAAGGAGTTTTTACTTGGAAGGCCATAGGACCTGACTTACCCTCTTACCTAAGACAACCGTATTGTTTGTCACAGAATTTATTATGTAACTAAGTTGCCATAAGCATGAATAAAATTCATCTTAGGTGCTCCTTAAGAAATGTTTCAAGCTTATCTATAAATTAAGTTTTTAAAGTTTTGAAGTGCACAGACCCATATAGAGATATGGATGGAATGAAGGATGGATTAGACTACAGTAAGTCTTAAAATATTATTTCTGAAAAATAGTGTTTCCTAGTCTTTGTGCAGAGAAGCTATTTGCTACTATGTTTGACGTAATAAGCTATAGGAAAGAGAGAAAGTCTTCCTTCATTGGAAAAGCAAGAAAACAAGAACATCAGTTTTGTTAGAGCAGTTTACTTAGCCACAAGAGAAGAAAATAGTGATTAGAAGTCAGTGCATATGCAAAATGCGAAGTTCTCTTAGTGCCTCAAGATATACATGGTAAGAATCATTATCTCCATTTCTAAAGAGAACCAAGGAAATAGCTTGCCAGGAGATTCAGGGGCATGAAGGGCATCGTGTAACTTAGAATCCCACCCTGGTCTCATCACATTATACTCTCTATTGCTTTAGTGTAGGTGGTTTGGTGCAGGGCAAGCAGTGCCGGGTGAGGTCTGAAAAAGTGAGTTTGAAGTCTGCTTTCCTGTTTTCTGATGATGAGACCTGGCTGGGTCTCAGCTTCTTCATCTTCTCTACTTATTGCACAGAGTCACTATCAAGATCAAATAAGAGAGGATGACAGAAAAACTCTCTGAAACTTGTGGCATGAAAATTATGACAGACTTTTGTATGGACTGAAAATATTATTGACTATTTTTAATGGAAAACTGTATTTTCTAGAGAAAGCCCTTTGGGGTTATAAGACAGGGAGTTGACACCTTTCATTGTCTTTGAGTTATTTTATAACTTTGTAAGTTGTAGATAACTGTTAGCAATACATATGATTTTTGTTTTTAGACACGCAAATGAATTCTGTCCTGTGACTGAACAGTTGATTCCCAACCCGCTCAAGAAAAAAACCAGTTTTACCTCTATTTGTAAATTTATTTTATGAAATGTATATGTCTACTCATTGAATTCTATTTTAAACCAGTTGTAACACCTTGATGGTTTCCTAATCAAGTGATAAGTTAATTAATATCATTGACATGGGTTCATTTTATATTTGTATGTCACTATTTTCCTTTTTAAAAGAACACAATTGTTCGTTAACACCTATAGAGTAGTATATGAATTTAATCTCTTTTTTATGATCTCATTTTCTTGAAAATCTGTGCAATTTCAAATGACCATATGTCATGCCATTTGCTATTAAATATCATGATCATGTTTCTTATATTTTTAATGTGAGAAACTGAGGAATATTTCAATATTGCTCAGTGGTTGAGTGGCGGTTCTGCCACATATTCGCTGTTTCACCATGGGTAGATTGTTTTATTTATTTGGCCTCTTTGGTCACAGGATGTCATAGAAGGGTGTGAAGATTAAATGACATAATTCATGCTAAGTGTTTACTATGCAGCGGTTCTCAAATGTTGTCCCTGATCCAGCAGCATCTGCACCACTTGGGGACTTGTAAGAAATGCAAATCTCAAGCCCCTTCCTGCTTTTGAATCAGAAACCCTAGGGGGCCCAGCAATCTGTGCTTTAAAAAGTATTCCAAATGATTGTGATGCATACTCAAGTTTTAAAATGAATGGTTTAGCCCAATGTCTACCTGAGATAATCTAACCATACAGAAAATATCAGCAATTTTAAAAATATACAGACTAAATCTATATCTAGTAAAGACTTTCCAGTTGCTTTCAAAAACTTTGCTTCTGTCTCAGGAAACATAAAACCAATTTAACAAAAATAATTTACAAACATTTAAAATAATAAATGACTACCAAAGGAATAATGAGGCAAGGATATAGTCAATTTATACCTCTCTTCTCCCTCCACAGGATTTCATAGGCTTAGTCAGAACAAGTGTCAGAATTTTAAAGTTTTGGAATTTTTTTTTTTTCTTGGTCAGAAATAATTTTAAAATAGGCATTCCATGACATTTGGCAAAAGATGGCAGCATCAAAGATTCTTCCCAAATTCCTAATGAAATGAAAACAAAATAGTTAATAACCAGGAGCAACAGAACAAGGAAGAATTTATAACCTCTTGTCATAAACCTTTAAGAAAGAGCACCCAAGGAAAGAAACAGAAGATTCTTAATCCTTCCCCACCTCCCAAAAGAAGAGCTATGGAAAGAAGGATGGATGGACAAATTCAGAAAATTCTCATCTACTTGCCAAGCCAGTGCAAGTAGAAGGGGATTCTTCTCATCTCTGGTCTTCATTGGATGGCGGAGGATGTTCTTATGGACTCCTGAATATCAAGGGTCAACTATCCACAGATGAGACCTCACCTGAGAAAATAGTAAGGTCTATATCCCTAGTTTCTCCTCAGAGCATGACAGGAATATACCCTGTGGGATCAAAGAAGCATGGAACTCAGTCATGCCACACATGTTTCTGTATGCCAGTTGTTCAGTAAAATTATACAAATTCTTTCCTTTTCACTAGCTTGAAGTGACCTTTATCTCACCTTGCCACCATAATGAAGAACAGTGGAAAGAGTGTGGACTTGGAGACTCTGCAGAGGCTGACAAAAAAAAAACAAGCATTGAGCATTGTTTGGGAGTTAAACTGTCCAAGAGTTCATTATGGACTTTCACTTCTCTGTGAACTTTTTGAACTCTCATTTCTCTGTGGAAATTTACTAATAGGAGGGGTTCATACTGTTCAAATTATTTATTTTTTCCCATCAATATGGAAGTGTCTTTATTATTTATTTATTTATTTTTAATTAATTTATTTTTTATTGTGGGTAAAAATCAAAATTTTCACAATACATACCAGTATTTATAAAACAATATATAAATATATATGCATATATGTGCATTTGCTTATAAAAATGTTATTTATATATATATAAATATATTTTAAGAAGTGCTTAGATTATCCAAAATATTACATGGAACCCACTGGGATTCCCATGTTGCCCACCTCCCACACCTGCTAACATGTGACTTTTCTTGGGCATAAGAAGCTAAGATGGACCGACGACGGAGAGTTTGAAAGTAGACTAGGGGGGTGAGCTTTCAGCTCAATGCATTGTGTGCCCTTCAAGTAAACTTAATTGCAGAACTGTCCCAGCCTATTTCAGAAGCTTCTGGGGCAAATTATGAAACTCCTTTCCCAGTGGTCTCACAGGGGTAAATATCAGGGGAGAGCCCAAATGAAGGGACAATGGGATTTCCCTCTAACAGGGGCCTGGATTGACTCTGTATTTTCTGATAAGCCCAAGGGTTGAGAGTGAGCTAAGAGTGGGCAGGGTGAGGCTCTAGGGGCGAGGGAAAGAGAACTCTCAGCATTTCTCCCCACCCTGGGAAAGCTTTCCTCCTCAATCCTCCTACCCCACAGTCTTTGCTGTCCTTTCCAAGAGCAAGGAGCTGACAAGTGATTAGTTAGATTCTGTAACATTGAGCCACATTCACTAGTGGGTGGGCTTGTCATGCTCAACCAGATCACCCTGCCTAGAAAGCATCTCTTTTCAATTCTTTCCCTCCATGTGGCTGGATGGGCAGGCTGAGGCAGGCAACACTGGCTATGATAGGCCGGACCATCCTGTTCTTCTTCTTTGCTTCCTCTGCCTGCATGCTGCAGCATGTAGCAAGAACCTTCCACTCAGTGGCCAGCAGATATTAAGACAAGGAACCGGAGACAATCAAGAATTCTTCTTTGGACCTTGTGCCTAAATTTGGGGCTCTAGCCTAATTTCACCAGAGAGCCCAACATTGAGGGTTATGGTCACCAGCTAAAAAAAAAATAGTATCTTAATTTTTAATTGCTACTCTTCCCTGTGTGAATATCTTCCTTGGGCATCTCATAAAGAACAGTTATTATTGTCAGGATAGGATTTAGGAATTTTGAGAAACTTGGCTGTTAGGTTAACTACCTGTCCTGGTTTGCCTGGGACTAACTATTTTCCTGGGACACAGGACTTTCAGTGCTAAAACCAGGAAGGTTCCCGACAAACTGGGATAAGTTAATCACGCTAGATGCAATGCTATCTTAAGGCTATTAAACTCCCCATGTAATTCTACCTTCTACTGGCTGTGTGACCTGGGGTATATTACCAACACTCTCTGAGCCTCAAGTTGCTCATCTGTAGAGGGGTTTTAATGAATATTAAATTAGACTAAATTAAATTCTCTAGCATATTTCCTGGTCCATAATAAATACCAAATAGATATTTGTTTCTACTTCATTTTCTTAGTTTTATTGTTACATGAGAAAACACAATGATATTCTGAGGAAAAAAACTTAACCAGATGGTTCCTCACTTTCAAATGATTTAGCGGCCAGGCAGGGAACATCAGTAAGTGCACTAGGATGAAAGGGGCTTGCGGCTGTAAATGGAGCAGGCAACCACTCAGCCCTAACAGATTGTGGCCTCTCTTGGGAAGGAGGGCCCGGTGTGTACGATATTACAAGTTTTTTCCAAGAGAATCATGTGTATGATTTTTTAAAAAATGTGAAATATACTGATTCGAATAGGTTGATATCAAATTCAGAAAAATGAGATAAAAGCCAATCAAAACATTCTATGGGCCTGTAATTCTCTCATTGAGTTGCATTTCTGGGTAAGAGAGTGAAACTGGATGTCATAATAAGACAACCAAAAGAAGTCTGTTCTACCCAGATGGAATAATGGTGACAAAAGGACACCAAAGTAATTCAATGATGATATTTAAAGAATGACAGGAAGTTGCCAGGTTTTGAATTCAGGTCATCTTGTAAATCTAACAACTCAAGACTAAATCTGTGGAGATGCAAAATTATAAAGGTAGAACCTGCTAGCAAAGCTCGTAGAATGCTTGCAAGCATTAGCTGACAGGTTTCAAAACAGTTTGAGTATTAGTCATCACACATATGCCTGCCAAAAAGGGGAGTGTGCTAGAAGAACATCTGCAGCACACATAAGTACCCCCGGCTGAGTTAAACCCAGAGAGGAAATCGGCTTTGAAAGTTGCAGAAGGCAAAGAAGCTGAAACCGCAGTGTTTGGTAGCAAGCGGTTGATAGACTTTCTCTGTGAATGAAGCTGTTTATTTTCAGATAGTATTACATATTTGAGCTCTAATTTTTGGTGACAAATAAAATCTCTTAAGGATTTATTTGGGCCCATCCTATTCAATAAATACTGACGATGTATTATAAACTGAACACTAATTCTGTCAAGTTTGGAGATTCTGGATGATCAATATACCTAAGTTATAAGTGATACCATGCAATGAGAAAACTCACTAAAGCTCAGAACGTATCTAATTCCACTTTAGGATCAATTGTTAACAGCAATCAAGTTATAACATTTGCTTAGAAAGAAGCAGAGCCTATGATTATAGTATTGTATTGAGCTTTTTGATAAAGCACAAAAATATAATATCAAAGAGGACTGGCCTGCCAAATGGAAGGCAATCTAAAAGAACCATCATGGTAACTATCAGAGCCCTGTGATTCTGGAGGCTTCAATTTCCGGTGGCAGAACTGTTCCTCAATGAGCAACGTTGCTTTGCCACTGGACAGAAGAGATTCGTGATCTGCCACAGGTGTCTGCGGTTTCTGGATGTCTGGGCAGAAGCTCCAGGACTAGAAATCCACGTATGTGGCATTGCTGAGGATGGCTTTATGTTTTTTACTTTCAAAGATAAGTGTTTAGTTTCCTTCCTTTTGACTCAACATATCCAAACAACACAGCTGTAGAGATTGGGGCAGAATTTTCTTTTTGTCTTTTGCTTTCATTTTTTTTTTTTTCCTTGTTAAAAAGAAAAACAATTGATTTAGAGTTTAAATAATGCTTTTGTGACTACTAATTACATAAAGCCAAAGGGAGAGTCACACATCAATTTTTTTTTCTTACTTTTCAACTTAAAAACAAAGCAAAACAAAAGAAAATCCCCATGAAATCATTTTAGGTCAAACCAGAGCTATCAATCCCCATCACATTTGTAGGCTTTGGTTGGAGAGGAAAGATCTCTCACGTGAGGTGAGGCTATGATTAGGGAATTGGCTTTTTGAACTTAGGAAACGATGTAAAGTGCTCTTTTTTCATTATTTTCTACAATTCATCGGTTATGTAGTTTTAAGAAGACTTGCTTGAAACGCTAAGACCATGATTCAAGATCTCAGAATTGTCACTTGCAAATTTTGTGCAATACCAAAGATTTTTTCATGGGATGAATCATTTAAAGGCTGTGAGAGTCTATGATGACACCATACTCCGGAGTTTGAAAAGAGACGGGGCTGCTTTAAGAAAGAAACAGGAAGTTGTAACTAGAAGCCATCTGAATACTAAGCCTGGACCCAATGCTTTAAAGTAGCAACTTAAGAGGCAGTGTTTATTCTGAAATTCTCAAGCAGTCCGAGTGTTTTAGGCATACCCTGACAAAATAGCCCTTATCCGGGATTTTATCTAAGGCATCTCAAGAAGACAGGAGAATGGAGAGACAGGGAAGGTTTTTGTCCGGGAAGGATGAGTCTCAGTTTCAACATCAGGGAGCGGTGGAGCTGCTTGTCTTTAATTTTCTGCTCATCCTTACCATTTTGACAATCTGGTTATTTAAAAATCATCGATTTCGCTTTTTGCATGAAACTGGAGGAGCGATGGTGTATGGTGAGTGCATAAATCGTGGGATTGATGTGAAACTTGTTGCTTGGCGTAATTAGAGACTTGTGCTCAGATGGCAAAGTACTGAAACTGGAGAAAATGTGCCGATTGAAATGTCATTACTTGATGAAAGGTGCTGCAGCATAATGAATGCTCATCACTTTCCAAACAAGCCGCCAAAATTTGCCTTGTCACAAGAGTAAATGCCACAGTCATATTCTCGGGCGGCTCTTAACGCAAGTCTGTTGACAGAAGCAGGTCCATTGTCATGTAGGGGAAGTCAAAGGGTGAGTTGTTTGTTTTTATAATGCTATTGGGCAGTGATGATTCTGTAGTCACAGGAAGCAGCCTTCTTTCACAGGAGGGATTGATGATCATTATGAAGTTCTAGAAATAATATCAACTCGTTTCAAGAAGAAAAAACTCTTACAGAAATGCACCCCACCCCTCCTACTGGAATAATTGTGTCCAAATCCATTTTAATTAAATGAGCAATGTTTTATTTTCTTATGGTATACACAGGAGTTTCTTTATGCAGTACTTTTCATTTCTTAGCCTGGTTTCAGACTTTTAAATATATTATTATTATTATAATCATTAGTATTATTTGCTATATATTTCATTTTGGGGGATCCCAATGTTTGAAAAAGCATTTGTTTAAGGTCTTAAGCCCCCAGAGTATTGCTATTTCTATGCAATTTACCACATCATTCATTTTTAGAAAGTTTACTAAAGTATAACAGAGGTTACCCAGGCTATTTTCTTATCTTTTAAAGTCAAATGTAAGACCCAAGCAGTTCTAAAATTGATTTTATTGATGAAATAACTCATTTCACCACTCTTATCTCAGCCAGATAATGGATAGGAACTTTTGAACATAATGGAAACAGGTGAGGCATTGTTATCATTCATAGTAAAGAACATACATTTGTGTTTGGGGAACCCTCATTGTGTAAGTCCTAAAGCTCTTTTATATCCCTGAGGTTCAGGGGGCAGGAGTAATGCCCATGTTTGTGTTAACCATGTGATGCCCTGATATTAGAGATGTTAGCTGGATCCCACTGTGAGATACTTGAACTAGAAGATAGAAGTTTCAGTCTAAGCAGTTACATTTCTTTTCATGAGTTTGATGAGTTAAGTTCCTTTATATTGAGAGTCTTAATGAACTCAGCAAAACTGTCATTTGAGGCAGAAAAAAACCAAACAGCAATAACAACAACAACAAAAATCACAACCAGGTTGAAGAGAAGTTGTCAAAAAAAAAAAAAAAAAAAAAAAAAAAAGGAAGTGGTGCTTTCAGATGTATAGTCCTAGGCTTTCTCCCTTCTTCATCAATGAACCAGGCCGTTTATCTTGACTTTGCTAATAAATAATCATCACGCATATAGGATGTAATCAGAGAGGCCAAAAACGATGTAATTCTTGGCATTAAAGTAGTACCTATGATTTAGCAAAACAACGCAGATTTAAAGGATTACAAACTTTTATTAGAGGGCATGATTTCTTCCCAGCCCTATAATGGATTGAACTATGAATCATTTATCAATTTCAGCTTACCTGTGATGTGGACATTATTTTATAAAACTGATTAAATTTTGATGACCATACTTTGTATTGATAATACATAAACACAGCTTTTACTTTTGTACTTGGAAAATTCCAGATTACCTTTAAGCCTCAAAAACTCCATGAAATATATTTGAATTGTGATTGAAATCATAAAATATTCACGCATTGTTCCCTTTTGAGATAGAGCTTCTCTAAATTTCTATTCCTAAGGCAGTTTAGGCTTAAGGTTTTTGGAGTAGAATTAAATTGGGCTATCTGATTTCTGTCTTTGCATGAAGTTTTTAATGCTAAAGTTATTGAAAGCAAGTCCTGAAACAATGTGCAATGTAAAAGGATTACAAACATTATGAAGAATTGCACATATAAGTATTTCATTACTTTGAGCACCCTTGAGTTATCTTTACTACATAAAATGGTGAAAAAGACTTCTATTTTAGCGTTGTTTAATTTTTTGTTGACATAGAATCATAATTGTTGGAATTTAAGGGGAAACTTGGAGGTTTATCTATTCCAGCCCTCTCATTTTACAGGGGAAGTAACTGAATCCCAGGGGAGTGAAGTAACTCCCAAAACTGAATAGCTCCTTCTGGCAGGGTCCATGTGCTTTCACATGCCTTGGTGTCTCATAAGATTCACGGTCATCTTGAAGGAGCTCTCACTGATAATCTCTGAAAATGGTCCATATGAATGGCATTAGTAATTGCTTATATTTCTTCTTCACAGATGATCTAAATATTTTATCTGATATGTTTACTAGGGACTTTCTCTCAGTGTAATAAAATAGCCTGAAACTATTACAGAGGAACATTCTAATAAACACTTTTTAATGATAAGAAAAAAAAAGAAGTCAAGCAAATTAATTGCCCAGTTTCTATGAAACTGAAATGCATAGACTGGGAAGGGGCCTTAGAAATCATAAGTTCAATACCCTCATTTTACAGATGAGGAAAGGAAGATGAGAGGTAAAGGCCATGTAATTAGTTAGCTGCTGTGCAGGGATTCAAACTATCTCTTACTAAGAGATATAGAAGATATTTAAAAATAAGCAAAAATTTTTCAGTGATTTCTGGAGAGAGGATGTGTCTGTGAGATCCACATGCATCCTCCTACTGGATATGCTTTTAGGACCACGGATTCTCTTTCCCAGCAAGTGCAAGAGAGTGAAACTTCAGGAAAAAACTAGCAAATCCCTTTATCAGTCAAAGGACTGCATGTTGATAATCACGGGGGAAGGAAAGAAACAAAAGTATGTATGAAACATAAACTTTTAAGAGTTTTTTAAGGAGATGAACATTTGAGAGTAAACTATAGTTCCATCATCTCTGTCTTATGGACACACTATATATTTGTAATGAAACGTCTTCTAAGATTTAGCCATCCTGCACCTAATGCTTATCAGTGAATTTGGCTAACCGTTCTCCTGCTGGACTGAGTACTGCTCTAGCTCTCATTAGATATTTGGGGAAAGTCTCATTTGCCTCTGTTATCAAGAACCAGCAATTATTTTTCTCAAGCACCAAATTTCTTATAATAGGCAGTCCACCATCCGCCATTCTGCTATGATCTGTTGACATGTACCAAATGTCCTTTGGAAAATGTAATAGGTGCTAATGCATTTTCTCAATATACCTGGGAATCTCAAAAGTCTAGGAATCGGGGCAGAAGAAATAATCAGTTTGAGTAAAATGAGAAGAGTGATCAAATGGAACATTTACCTGCTCTTTTATAGTTACTGTTGTTAACTTTAAAATATTATATGAAGGTTTGTGACAGCTGAGAAAAATCATGTTTGGTGTTCAGTTTGACTGGACTGGTTGGATATAAATCTGATACTCCAAACACTAATAATCCATTATATGAAAAGTAGTTTTTCTCTTACTATTAAGGGTCATAGGATGCTTTTAAAAATTAGTGGCAGCATTATAACAATATTTTTGCTTCACCAGGAACAGTAATGGGAAATTGTCTCTCATGACGTCCTATAGCTCTCATTATTTCAAAATTGAAGGATTAGAATCTATAACTGGTTTAGAATTTAAGCCATGGTGATATTCATTTAAACTGGACTAAAAGCTTAAATGACTATTAATGGTCAAAATATTGATTGACAGCAGCTGGTGCACTTAGCTCTGCTCACTTAGGGCTCTGTATCCCTTGCAGGTTGCTCATAAAAGAAAAATTGCTCCTTGCTCTCTGATAGCATTAAGAATTCCATTACATATCACAGGGGGCTCCCGCATTTTAAAGGCCATTCATAATGCCATGCATTTGAGGGTTTGGCATCTGAGCTTAGGGAAGGAGCAATTTAAAACTCTTAGAATTCTACCTTTGATTTCATGGCCTTACAATATCAGGGACAGTCTCTGAATTCAGGTGGAAATTTTGTTCATTGTTTAGGAGGCAGAAAGGAAATCTTAAACCTCAAAGTTTTAGATTGTGAATCCATTAAACTACATCACATTAAAGCATTTTCTGATACTCTTACTTAGCTGTTTAATGGGACCAATTTAAAACACTCAGCCATATTTTTTTTCAAGATTTAAAGAAAATAGTCACATAGTGAATCACTAACTTTTTAAAAGCTATTTTTCCTGAAACATCTTCTAAAGACATTAATTTCATCCTAGTACTTGATTGAGATTCTTTAGGGTAAAATGGATGGTGTAAGACAAAGTGTGGCTCCAGGTTCCCCATCCAGTTTCAACTCTCTGTTGACTCTTTAACTGCCTGGCCCAAGGAAGGTGCTTACTCCCACTTCATCCCCTTCCCCCTTTCTGAGGCTCTTTGCTCACTGAAACATGGCATGCTTTACAGAGAAAGCACTGAACATGTTCTTGGGATTTGGATTTTAACCGTGTATTTTTTTCAGTAACTAGATGCATTAATTTGGGCAAGTGAGCTAACCTCTGGTCTTGATTTTCTCATCCATAAAGTGAGGAAGAAATGAAACATATGTCACTAAGCTAAGGTCTGCAATAGTCTATGATTCTTCAAAATCCTTTAAAATTCTGGCCGACTCCAACCATCAAGGACCTCTTAACCACTTCAGCTCAAACCAGTAGCTTTCTTCCCAGAACTCTATGCTCTATCATGGTACCTGGTCCTTTCTTCTAGGATCTTAGCATTTTGCCACTGTTAGTTTTTTTCGGGCGCTGTTCTGACTTTGTAATGAGTGCTCAGTAAATCTTGTGGAATTCAAGAAAGGCGAGGAAAAAAGGTATACCATTAGAAGAGAGGGGGCTGGCCGAGTATTCAGGACAGCCTGTGGGCTGCGGATGCATTCCTTATGATAAACAGGGTGCTTCTGGTTTAATTTGAAGGAACCTGCAGGAAAGGCAGTCAGGGTTTAGGAGCCCAATGTACTAAAGTTGTTCTCCCTTTTGGGGTAAAAAGCTTGACTTTAATGAACTTCACAGACCAGGGCAAGGGTTTCCGTGCTATAATGCATTTGCAGAGAAAGGGTAAAATGATGTATGAAGGGGAGGCATATTGATTTTTTTTTTTTTTTTTTTTTTTTTTTTTTGGGTACCGGGGCTGGGGATTGAACCCCAGACCTCGTATGTGGGAAGTTGGCGCTCAGCCACTGAGCCATGTCCGCTCCCCTGAGTTGGTATTTTCATTTGTTTGCTGTTTGTTTTTTTTGTTTTTAGGAGGCACTGGGGACCGAACCTGGGACCTTCCATGTGGGCAGCAGGCACTCAACCGCTTGAGCCACATCTGCTCCCTCTGTAGATTTTTTGAAGTTGATTTTAATATCCCCCTATATATTCTGCTATGCTTCTGAATGCCAGAGGAGCTACAGAGAAAGCCCTTACCCTAAGCTATGATAGTGCCTCTAAGGATGTCCCCTCAGAGTTCTAAAGGCTTTAAATGAGTGTGCACATCAAGAAAATGAATTTGAGTCCAACTACTTATGTAGATTATATGTAATCTAAATTGAATTAAAATTCTATAGTTAGTGAAGTGGGGACATGGGGAACACGGAGAACTAACATTTGTTAAACATCTATTATGTCATAAAGTTGAAATATAATAATAAAATAGGTAATACAAATAATATTTATTATATGAACTATGTTGATCTATGTATATTACCATATTTATATATATTAACTCATTTAATACTCACAACAACAATTTTATAGACGGGGAGACTGAGGCACCACAGATTTAGATAACTTGATCATTTACTAAATGTCAGAACTGGGACTCAAACCTTGACAGTCTGACTTCACATGGCCACTGGGTATCACTAACCTCTGTGGGGGGGGGCGGGAGGAGAAGGAGTTTATTATCATTTTTGTTTTTCAGATGAGGAAGGACTCACAGACATAATGTAACTTGCTGATAACTGGTAGGGCCAGGCTTCAAACCCAGCACTATAAAACCTGTGTTCTTACACCTATATCACACCCTTGGCCCTAGACTGGTTGCTGTTATTTAATAAATGCCTACTCTGGGCCATATGATGGGCTTGGTACCTTAGGAAATTTACAGAAGAAACAGAGATTGAGATGGCTAACGGTGTACATTATTACTAACCCTTACAACATCCATTATGATCTTCAGTTTGCAGATCAGGAAACAGAAACTCAGAAAACTTACAACCTGGCCAGATTAATTGGCAAGAGCACTACTTTTGAAAGCTGGTGCTCTCACATTTCGGCCACAGTTGTCCTCTCATCAAAGTCTGTCTTTATCATGAAGTCAGTGACAAGGAGGGGTTGGGAGTGTGGTTAAATTTTCCTTTTACTTTGAGGCCTCAGAAATGTTATACTGTCCATAGCGAAAAGCCCAGCACTGGAGGAAACAGTGAGCTCAGTACTGTGAAAGTATATCCATACCAAGTAGCAGGCGTGAAACTGTCCCAGTGACCTGGGAACACTGGCAACGGCTTCAGGAAAGGTCGTGTTGCAAACCCACAGTCATTCTGGTTCTGCGTGCCTGTGGTTGTCAGAATGAGTGCAGCAGTCACTGCAGATTGTTTGAGAAGGGACTTTGCCTTATTCGTGTACATCATACAAAATAGACTCTCAACATATGATGGTTTAATTGAATTTCAGTTTTCGAAAGCGACTGAAAGTAGAATCATTGACGATGCCTCTGGGCTCTCGAAAATGTAGGAAGCCAGTCTGCATGAGCCTGAGGTGGCATGGATTTTGTTGAAATTCCAAAACTTGCAGTGACACTCATACTGCTAGGAACTATCGTCTTCTAGGGCAGTCGTTCTCAGACCAGCTACATCAGCATTACTGGAGACTCGTGAGAGACGCGAATTCTTGGGCTCCAACCCAGACCTACAGAATCAGACACCGTAGGTCTGGGGCAGGGTTCAGCAATCTGCGTTTTAACAAACCCTCTGATGCGCTGAGGTCTGTAAACTACTTTACTAGGAAAATAAATTAAACATGCAGTTCCTAGACTTGTCTCCTCTGTTTTGTCCTATTTCTGTTTTTTCTCACCCCTCACACTCCTGCGGTAGAGAGGGGGTTTGGATAGCCCCTCCTCTTTCACTTTCTGTCATACTTTGTAGTGGCTCTATGTCAGGTTTGAGGGAAAAAATAGACTGTTTTGTGTAAATAAATATTTGTTTCTTCAGTATATGTATGGTTAGATATCTCTATATTTCTTCTGTAAACTTCCTAAGGTAATTGCAGCTAAGTATAAACTGGTGGCTGAGCTCATTTGCAGAGGAAAGAAGTTATCTATGATACTATGTTAGGAAGCCACAGCAGGAATCCCACAGTCCCAGGAAGCAAGTGCGTGTGTGTATGTTGTCTCGTGTTGGGCTCAGCACCAAGGATGGGGGTTGGATCCTGGACACCCCACACTGGTGGAGGATCGGACAGATGGGACTTCCTGCCATTCCCCATATCATGACTGCCCAGTAAGAGGATGGAAGCTTTGAATGAGGCATCCGAAGTTGGAGCAGCTTCATGGGCCACTTTCCACCTTGGAGTGTAGTTGGGGTATCTTATTGACAGACACCCCAGACCTGTTCTGAAATCATTCTATCACCAAAGCAAGTTATTAGTGAGCCAGCACAAAGAAATTAAATTGTGTCTCTTGTAGCAATACCATCCTTCCCTTAGTCTTTTGAGTATATAAAGGTTATGGGAGGGCAGAGAAAGAGCAAAAGCCCTAAAATAACCAACGAGAATACAATTGTATATTTTTACTTTCAGTGCCTCCCTGTCTCATCTCAGGGTAAAATTAAGCTGCTGAAAAGAAAAATGTTAGAAAATGCATTTGGAACTTTGAAATTCAAACACTAAATCAGTGTTCTGACAAAGACTTAGATAAGATTGGGGGTTAGTGAATAAACATCAAATAAAAAAGGTTACATTTTGGAAATGCCAGTTAATTAGGCTGCTATTTGTGTATACTGTCTTGTAGACACGTTAGAAATGTCATTGTTTACCTTCCTTCTTGTTCATGCCCATATTTGAACCCCTAGCCCATATTCTTTGAATCTGTGGGACTGATAGAATAACATCATAGATTCACCACTTTGAGAGTCTCCCCTATAAAAAGTCCTAATAATGACAAAGAACACCCTCCTTCCTTGGTTTTATTTTGTTACTTTCACCTTGACATTTGTAGCAGTTTGGCAGTTTGATATAGTTATGAATTCCAAAAATAGATATTGGATTCTGCTTGTAAACTGGTCTGTTCATCTGGGCATGATTAAGTTATGATTAGGGCGTTGACTGGGCCATGTCAAGTAGGGTGTTGAGCCCTACCCCTTGGTGGGTGGGGTCTCAAAGATAAAAGACATGGCAAAGGACAGAGTTGGAGTTTTGAGTTGGAGTTCTGATGTTGGAGTTTTGATGCTCCTTCCTATGCTCACGAGCATCATGGCGTCAGCTCTGTGATCGCTGCACTGAAAGCTCTGACAGGTCATTAACATCATAGTATGTGGTATGATGTTCTTAACATACAGGCACTTTAAAATGGTTGTAACTGACAAACTACATAAACTCGGAGGATCTTTTTCTTTTTGACTTCGAGAGATTGTGGACTTAGTTGGGCTAAGTTTCAGCCTAAAGTATTGGACTTTTCTAGAGGAAAAGAGACGAAGTATGGCACATAGTCTGCCTGGTGGGGGACATGAAGCCAAGACCTGCCAAGCAACGCTGAACCATATAAGACTTTATAAAATCGGGCCTTAAAGCGTGCGGTTCATGCTGTAAGAACTCAAAGATGAAGGAGCTCGGTGAGCACAGGCTCCATCAGAGCAGGCATCTTGGAGGAGGTAGCATCTGGAGTGGACCTTGTAGAACCATGAGTGCTTTAGGGATGAAGTCTATTTTCCCAGCTCTACGGGGGCTTGTATGCCGTTGGAGAGGGGCCAGGACAACAGGGAGGCTCAGGGACCTCACCTGGAGGGCAGGTCAACACTGCTGCCGCCCCATTGGCCCAGATGCTCAGACGTGGAGGGGCAGGGCATGCATCTGGACTAGGGTTTCTGCCTACAGCTGCCTGTCCACCTGGAGAAGGTGATGCCATCAACTGGCCACAGGGCATATCTCAGTGGCGTGTCTGCGGGACCACAGTGTGGGCCCAAGGCTGTGTGCACGCATGCTGGGTAGCCATCCCACTTTGCTGGGGCTATCTGCTTCCTTTTCTCCCCCAACAGGGTAGGGGCCTGGTTTCATGGTTTCCAGTAGGTGTGGTGGTTTCATGCTCATAAGCCGTGGCAGCCAGTCATCTTCCCTTGATTGGTGCTTTCCGTGTCCTATATCTTTGTTTAGGTGTGGGAGTAAAAAAACAAAAGCAGAAACCTCTCACTAGCATTTTCTTCCTACTGGCAATCCTGCTTTATCTGGCACCTACTTACACAATACTGTGCTTGAGTGCATTCACTCAACACTTCATATCTTTGTCAGCACATGGTAAAAGCACAGAGTGGGCGTTTTGGCTATTAAAAAAAAAAAAAAAAACATTAGTAAGCTGTACCGGTAAGTGTCTGGCCTCTGACAAATAAGGATTTTCCAGTTGCTACTACTCCAGCGGGGGTGCCCAGATGGTGGACACTTTGTGTTTACTTCTTGTTGTTTCATTTATTAATCAGGTGTGCTGGGAGGCTGCGGTTTCCCTGCCAGCCCTTATGCTCTGTCCACCAAGGCGTTGATTCCTCTTAACCTTTGGGGTTGGGGAAAGCAAGGCCAGAGCCTTTGGCTAGTGTGGTAATTTGGGTCCTCTGAGAAGCAAATGTCAGGAAGAGATGAGTTGTGCAGTGATTTATTGGGGGAAATTCCTTTGGGGGGGGATGAGGAGGGAGCTGAAGAAGGGTAGGAGAGCTATCAGAGCTTGATGCAGAGCCAGCCCCTGTGGATGGAAGGAAGGCTGGAAGGCTGTTTGGGAAAAGTCTTAGACTGTGGTGCATTTCTAAGAAAGGTCTAGCAAGGGGGGGGGGTGTCCTTGAGCCAAAGTTGCCCATCAGAGGAGTCCCAGTCTCCCAGCCTCAGTATCTGTGCTAAGCATAATCACTTAATCATTGGCTGAGAGCAGCTGATGGGACACCTCAGGGCAGATGTGATGGATTCAGGAGCACAGAGTCCACCCTGTCAGCCAGTGGCACTCTTCACAGTGGGAGATCTATCTGACAGGCATGATTTCATGGCCAACACATCTGGCCACCACTAGCCCCAAGCAGCTTCCTCTGTTTACTCCAGTGGGCCTCTTCTAGAAGGCTGGGGACCAGTGCTAGTACAAAGGGTAAGTCAGGGCCATTTAGGTTTTGATGACTTGTATGAATTAAATTTAACCACAGGGGCCCAGCAGGTACGAGACACTTCCTCTTGTGAGAAATACTACTTTTTCCCTGATTGGACACACATGGGTGGCTGAAGTGCTTTAGCGTCTGCCAGATCAGTGCATCCTCCCAATTCAGGGATTCCCCACAGAGCCTCTCATAGCCTCCTGGCTTGTGAAGCAATGTGTGAACACTTTATGTTTACTTCTTGTTGTTTTATTGAAAGCACATTGCAGAAATAAGTGGCATACCTGCTTATTATGTTTATTTTAATTGGAATTTCAAATGAAATAAGTATGGCTTTGTTCAGTTCAGGCCCCATCCAGATAGCATCATGAGTTTCCCTTCTTTATATCCCACTTGAGTGGAAAACAGAGGTTACAGCATCATGCATGGTACCTGGTGAATAATTTTTAGAAAATGAATCTGTTCTAGGCAGAAAGTGTTAGAAGAGTGATGTTGCACAGCCACCCTAACCACCTGGTATGTGGATGCTGTGCCTTCCCTTCTCTTTCCTCACTAATTTTTTAATAGATGGTTTGACTACTGAGTGTGGAAGTTTGCTCACTTTTCTGCAGGGGATCAAGCTCTGGAGGACTGTTACATATCCATCATTTATCTTGGTCATAAAAGTCAGGCTATAGCACTTGTAACTAAAATGGAGAAGTAGACTAAAATCTGAAGCAGTAATAAGTCATATAGAAGTACTTGATTTTAAAAATCTTGTTTTTATTCTCACTTCTCACTCTATAAATAGTTCTCCACATTGTTGTCAAAGTGATAGTTCTTATATGAAAATCTGATTGTTTTACTCTCCTGCCTAAAATCTTTTAATAGTTCTCCATTGTCATAGTACTTAAAATCAAAACTTCTTAGCATGACAAAGGAGTCTCTTCATACCTCTCTCTCTCTCCTTCCCTCTCCTTTTTTCTTCCCTTCCCTCTCTCTTTCCCCCTCTCCCTCTCTCCCTCTCTCCCTCTCCTTCATATAACACACAGTGCCTACCAGTTGTTATAGCATATGTCATGTATTACAATTGTTTCTAAGTTTTCACTTGTACAAACTTGAGATCCTGTAGGGCTGGGACTTTTTAATTATTTTTTTAAATTTATAAATGTACAAATTTTATAAAATACACAAAATATACACCTAAAATATTGTATTACATAAATGAAAGGTTATTTGGTGACTAGATTCACAATAGAGTAGTGAAACTTCCACATTTGATGCTTTAAAGAGTGAACTGTGGATTATTCTAAAACAATACATCCATCCTCATTTTAAATAGAAGGATGTTTAGACTTTGAAAATCCTTTTCTGCTAGTTAATAGATCCATAATATCAAAAGTGTCCACTATTAATCAGATTATAGAGTTTATAAATCTGAAAAGTCATGAATTGTTGCTCAGTTTCAACTCTTCACTCAAAGGAATGTTGTATCATTAGAATGCATTTGTCTCCAGGTAAACAGAAACCTGATTCAAAATTGTTTGGAAAATAAGAGAATGTATTCTATCACATAACAAGAAGTCTAGAATTAGGGTAGTAGCAGGGTAGGTTGATCCAGTGGCTCAATGATGTCATCCAGGACCTGGGTTCTGTCTGTGCTGTGATGCTGCCATCCTCAGCATATTGGCTTTGTCCTTAGGCTGGATCCCCTCATGGTTGCAAGATACCTGACAGCAAACCTGCAGAAACCTATTGCTTTGATCATGCCCTGAGGAGGAGAGCAAGCAAACCTCTCCCTCTCCCTCCAACCTTTGAAAATAAGTGTTTCCTTTGAGTCTGAATGGTTTAATTTAGATCATGTGCTAATTTGCAAACCAGAAACATTCTCCAGGGGAATTCCATCTCCTGATGGGTTAAACTATTGTATACCTGTCACAGTAGCAAGGGTTTTCTTGAAGAATTTGGATGGGTGGAAGAGGTAGGGTACTCTTTGCTCCAAAATTGGTAGGTCCATTAGAAGGGGAAAGAAGGGACTATATGGCAGGAATTCAAGTAACAGTATCCACTATAAATGTTTTAACAAGACATTAATCTACTGAATTGATATCTGTGGAAGAGTGAACAATTTTCTAAACTGGGCAATGGCTCAAGTCTTTCTGCTGCCACTTCAACAGGTTCCAAGTTATATATTTAAAAGCATCTAATATTGAATATTGCAGATTGCTTTTCTCCAGTGCAATGATTTATTCTTTATTTTAGGCCTCATAATGGGATTAATTTTACGATATGCTACAGCACCAACTGATATTGAAAGTGGAACTGTCTATGATTGCGGGAAACTGGCCTTCAGTCCATCAACTCTGCTGGTTAATATCACTGACCAAGTTTATGAATATAAATACAAAAGAGAAATAAGCCAGCATAACATCAGTCCCCACCAAGGCAATGCTATACTTGAAAAGGTAAGGATCCTATCTGGTCATATTCTTTTGTTTTCCAGTATAAATTGTTGCATCATTTATGAACTTCTATATGTAATGCTTTCAGATACATATATATGTCCTTTTCCAATACCACACAGTTGGGGCAACTTAGTTAACTATGGAGTGAATTATGCTCTTACTGTAAGTTCATTAGTGTGTATTTTTTCCTAGAAGTTGAAAAATAAAAGTTTTTCTAATATAATTGTTTTGCAAACTACACTGATATTGGTTAAAAAGATAATGACTCAGCTGGCTCTGCCTTTTGTAATACCTGATTCAAGTTTTCACATTTGGGTTTTAAGTACCAGTGACTGTATTGCCAGCTGACTGCTGGGTTCAGATCGCCCTCGAGCCAAAGGCAAAGTGGAGGGGAATGAAAAAATTTTCATCTGCAAACCTTGATCTAAGATGACTAGCTTTTGGCTGCCAGCACAAAACACTGGCCACTTAGCTGTTTGTAAATACACAGGCACACTATCTGGACAGCTCTCAACTCCATCAGTTTAGTTAGAAAAAGAAAACTTGTGACTTTAAGCATTTTTAAAAAAGAGTTTTATTGAAATTTGTGAACTGCCTCAGTATTGGAAGGAAATCCTTTCTGATCTCAGGACTCTGGGTCAGAAACAGAGGTTACCTCTTGTGGTGCCTTGAATCATTCTTGGAATAAGTGAGTTTTTGCTTAAGGAAAAGGTGTTCCAAGATTTTTTTTACAGAGTCTGGTACATGCAAAGGATGAGAATTTCATACAACTCATTCCAGATTCTTTTGGGACAGACCTAAGAACTTCCTTGTTATTGTGGGAGTGAATTTTATCACTTTCATCACATATGGATTTAATTTTCCATTTTGAGGGATTTGGGGCAGAAGTGTTGGTACTTGGTCTGCCATGTTTTCCTCATTCAAAATTCTTTGGGTAATTTATAGCAATTGTTTCCACACTATCTTCCACCAGCACATTTCTAGATGAACTTCCTCCTAGCATTTGGTGAGGGCTCAGGAAAGTCAAACTAGTTACAATATTAGCCTAAGTCATGCTTAGTTAAGTAACTGAATTGAAGCACACAAAAAGAAAGTTTAAAATATATGTCTGAAATAAATAGGAGCAACTTCTGAACTTCTGCTGCTTTAGATTATCTCTTCCATTTGATCCTTTCTGTTACAGATATAATAAAAAATTATCTATCCTGAAATAAATAATTTTTAAAATGACCTTGTAAGCAACATAGGATTTTAACTTAGAATGCATACTTCAGTTTCACCTTCGGTTATAGATTAAGGAAGTATTTCTCTTGCCACTCTTACCCATTTGTATCAGCATTTCTAAGCAGCACTATTTCTCCAAACAGGTAGACCTCAAGGATGCTAATAATTTATCATTTTTCTTCTAACACTTTTGTTCTCTAACAAGATTTTCAAAAAATGC
Source organism: Tolypeutes matacus (assembly GCA_026826555.1). Lineage (NCBI taxonomy): Eukaryota > Metazoa > Chordata > Mammalia > Cingulata > Chlamyphoridae > Tolypeutes > Tolypeutes matacus. The sequence goes on from JAKSZT010053887.1 coordinate 90,039,683, forward strand.
CTCATCAGAAATTTTGTTATTGTAGTATTGACATATTGATTTCTTTATCAGCAGCTGAAGTCAAGTGTTTGCTTTTGAAAAATTAAGGTGAAATGAAGAATATGTCTCTTGGTTTTTCGGGGGGTAAATTATGAGATCAGGGGATAGATTATGAGATATGCACATAAAAGTGTTAATAGACCTTGAATGGCTCAGGTATATTCTAGATAAACTTCTAAATCATGTGACTCTTTAAGTCATGATTAGCTTAATTGCTCTACAAATCCAGCATTTGGCAATAGTTGACTCAGAACTCAGAGGGAACCCTTCCCTTATTGTTAGGGTGGTGGTAGAGAGGAAGGGGTATTTATTGATACACTCACCATATTAGAAGACTCTAAACTAATAGTTTTATTTTAGTATTATTTTTGAAATTTGTGAAGTGCTTCTAGTTAGAGGAAAGAAATGATCCCATTTATAAATGACCAGAGTCTCTTAATCCACGTTTGTTGCTTATATGCCAAAGTTGGAGACCCCAGTTGGTCTGCAAAAATGAACAACTCATATCTAGTCTACTTTATTACTGGACATTCTCCATTGTGTGCAGCTACTCACGTCAGTCAGTCAATACGTGTCAGATGTAAAAGGATTCAAACATGAGTCCATTCATTGGAAGGTCTATAGGGAGGTAACATGGAGTAAATGGGGAAAAGATTCAGGATCCTGACAGATCTGCTATATTCTCTTAATAAGTTTCTTAAACTTCTTAATTCCCACATTTTTTAGTTGAAAAGTAAGGAATTTAAAACCTAGCTTGTATGGTTGTTCTAATGTTTAAATGAAGTAATTTATATAAAGTGCTTGACTACTATCTAGTTCTACTGTTAATGCCACTGCCACTACCTCTAATAATACTGCTACCATTGTTATTAACAGATAATGTTTGAATGTTTAATATGTACCAGGAATTAGTGAAATGTGTTTTTGATTTATTCATTCATTTAACATCCATTATATAGATAAGACCAATGTGTGCTATAAGCCTATAGATAATTCAGTTCTAAATTGTATCATATAAAACTTCATAGATAAATTGTCACAGATTCTCTGTCTTGTTAGGTAGACTTCCTGGAAGAGGTGGTACTTGAGAAGTTCTTTGAAGGGTATATGTGGTTTGGATAGACGGAAGGAAGTGAGTTCAGAAAGTTCACCACGACAGGCTGGATTGGAGTGGTGAGACTGCAGTGTGTGGTTATCTGGGTAAGAAAGGATGAGGGCCTCATGGAAGGCCCAGTTGCTTTGAATCAACAGAAAATCCTTGAATTATATGAACAGTGTGAAGAGAAGGGAAGAATTGAAGAAGATTCCATGGTTTCAAGCCTTGTTGGGGTATATGGGGATCCCAGGATAGAGGTGAAGGAGGGAAAGATCTTAGAATGGGGTGGGCAATGATGACCCTTGATCCCTTGTAGGGATCCCCTGATTTAGAGCAAGAAAAAGACCTGACTGGATTACATTGAACCCAGACATTTTAAAGATGAGTAAAAACAAGAACTTAAGCATTGACATTTTTTAAAGTGAGTGGTTCCCAAACTTGTCTATACTTTCGTATCACTTCAACGGCTTCAAAAAAATCTTGATGACTGTGCTTCAGCCCCAGAATTTGTGGTTGCATTAGTTTGGGCTGTGACCTGAACTTTGCAATGTCCAGAAGATTCTCAAGTGATTCTAATGTGCAGACAAGTTTGGAACCTACTGGTTTAAGTCCTACTCTGAGTACAGGTGAAAATGGTGAGGAGATGCCACTTTTATGTTTCTTCCCTCCTAATGCTACCGATCTCCCTGCCCCCTTTATTTTGTTCCTTCAACATGCCAAACATTTTTTTTTTTTTTTTTTTTTTTTGGCTTCCAGATCTCTTCACATACCATTATTTTTGCCTAAAATGCTTTTACTCCTGCCCTTCGACATTCAGGCTCCTTTTCATCCCTACAAACTTGGCTTGAAACACTGTCTTTTCAGAGAAGCCTTGCCTCTTTTCTTTTCTCACACTTTATCTTGGTTCCCTTTCTTTTTATAACACTGAACACCATCTAATTATGTATTTAATTGCTTGTTTATTATCATTTATTATCATTCTCAGATTGTTTGTTGTCCAGCAGATTGTAAATACAGGTCCATGCCTTTTTTATTGATCCATGTATGTCTAAACATGGTGCCTGATACATGATGCTTCATGCTAGAAGAAACCTGAGATATTTTCTAATCTTAGCTGTGTGCATACAGAAAATAAATTCATTTTCAGAGAAATTGCATGGTGGATCCAGGGTCCCACTACTTTCCTGAACTGTAACCCTTGACCCTCAGTCATGAGTAATTTATTATATGTCACATCACTGGACAGGCTCCCCAAGAGCTACATAGACAGAATAGGGTAGGATGTCTAGGGCTGAGGTTTGGGAATCCCACAGTTAGATGAACAGGAGATGAGGGTCAGTGCTGAAAAAGAAAGGAGGGTGATCAGAGCTCTAGGAAGAGATCCAATAAATGGAGTGGTGGAAGCCTTCAGTGTGGCCCCACTGTGTCCTTTTTCTTTTGTGGTACATATTAAAGGGAGCCATTGATTTTTGTTTCTAAAAGTAACAAGATGGAGAAAAAGAGTTTTATTCTCAGTGAGAAGAATGTTCTTTAGAGGCGTGGATGAAATTCTTGACTTCAGGATTTGGAGAGGCTGGAATGAATTCCCGTGCTATGTAATCTTCTCTTGGATGATTTTGTAAGAGTACGTGTATTTCTGGGATAGTTAGGCATTGATGTTCCTGGAAACAGAACTGGTCTTGATGGCGCCATGAGTTCCTTCCAATAAGAAAGTATAAAACTGGAAAATATGGGAGTTGTTGGCAATTATATGAGCAGCAGTGTACTGTGCTTTTATGCCACACAAAAACATGTAATATTTCAGGAAAAACATATGTCAAGCTTGTTTTTTACAGTGCTCAATGCAGATAAAAGTGTAGAAGAGAAAAAATATTTTCACTTAAAGGTTGATGAAAACAGTATTTTTTTATATAACATGAGCATATGATGAACTCAAAACAACCTTCTGAGAAGATAAAATTAGAATGTATTGCTCTGTATCCAGTCAGTGTTTCTAACATCATTTGTTAAATTGTTCTGTAGATCCTCATATAGCTTTATCTAGTTTTAACCTTTTGGGACCTGTTTTCTATTGCACAATGGCTTTAAAAACATTATCATGTAATATTCAGGAATATCAAAATGTCTACTAAGCCTTTATGAATTTCACTTCAAAAGGAAGTACAAAACTTGCTTTTGAAGAGCAGGTGCTAAAAGGACTTTCTCCCTCACTCATTTATTTAGTCATTTGTTCTTTCAACAAATGAACTGAGTACCATCAGCAGAGCACTAGACTCTGATTCTGAAATAAAACGTGGTCTCAAGGATCACCAATTGATAGGGGGAAAACAGAGCATATGAATAAATGAATAGATAACCTTTCAAGGCAGGCATCAAAGGAGTGGATCAAGTACTGCTGGCACTCAAAAGAAGAAAATATTATTTCTTGTTCAGGGTGATAGGGAACTATCAAAGGGTAGTTGATTGAATGGAAAAGCAAGTAGGACTCTGGTAGAGTTTGTCTGTGTGCTGCTTGGGGTTTGGAGAGGCATCCCAGGCTGAAAGGAAGGCATGAAGTGGAAGTGGGAAAGGGGGTAAAGAATATTCAGGGAAAGAAAAGCATTTCCAATTGCTGAAAAATGGAAGATCAGTGAATCAGGCAGGAATAAGGACAGAGCTAGATGACAGAAGCTCCTGGTTGTCAGTTGAGTAATCCCATTCTATTTGTAGTCATTGGGAAGAATTTTTGTGGGCAAAAAGAAAAGGGATAGTTAGTCTGCCATGTATAGGGGAGAGAGTGAAAGCAGGGAGGTGGATGAAGCTGAGCTTGGATGGTAGCCAAGGGGCGGATGGAAGAGAAAGGAAGAAGAAAGACTCCGTGGGGTTTGGACCAACTTGGCAGATTAAGAAAGGTTGTGACAGCTTACTCTGCCACCCTGGTCTTATGGGCTCACAGAACAGTGGTGGGACAGAAACGAGGAAGAAGAAATTAGGGAAGGAGTTAGTTTGTAGGGGGAACTCACAAATATGGTTTAAAACTGATGCAAGAATGAATCAATTTATCCCATCATTAATTTATTCATCATTGATTTAACACATTATGTTTTTATTATATTGCATTTGCAAGGTCAACAGGCCATTGAGTTGGAAAGGTCTTGTGGACTCAGCAAATTTTGAAAAAGTCAGCACAGTTAAATTTCTACTTCCTATCATAAATAAATCAGTTGACTGTAATCTAAAAAGGCAAAGGAAACAACCCAGTGAAAATTTTGCCAACTCTTCACTTCCTGTGAAACAAGTGACACTATCACTTGGTAAGGGAAGTTATTTTGGAATAAATTACACTGTTGAGTAATCTGTCCTCTCTGTTTTTCAATAAAGAGAATTTCCAGGCTTAAAGTTGGTCAGTGGTGCTAATATTAATTTTGCATAATACTATGCATTTTAGAGATATCATAAGGAAACCCTTATAAAAACAACACATCACATGACTTTTTTATTATTATTATTATTATTTTTTAAAGAAACTTTAGATTACATATGTGTCTCATAAAAAATATAGGAGATTCCCATATGCCCCACTCCCTTCTCCTCACACACTTTCCCCCATTAACAACATCCTTCATTAATGTAGTACATTTGTTACAATTGATGAACACATATTGAAGCATTGCTACTAACTGTGGACTATAGTTTACTTTATAGTTTATACTCTGTCGTGCACAATTTTGTAGGTTATGACAAAATATATAATGGCCTATATCCATCATTGCAGTGTCATGTAGGACAATTCCAATGTCCTCAAAATGCCCCCATATTACACCTATTCTTCCCTCTCCCTCCCCTCAGAACCTCTCGTGGCCACTGCTTTTATATCAATGATAAAACTTCTTCCACTGCTAGAATAACAATAAGTCTATAATAGAACAATAATAATCCTACTTTAGTCCATTGTTCATTCCCCAATCTTGAGGATTTGGGGATGGTGATGCCCACTATGTTTCTAATTGAGAGGGGGCTTATATGACTTTTTAAAATAACTTTGTTTGCAGCATTAAAATATCAATATCCTTATTTTTCTCTCACTGTCCAACTTTTCCAAATGGTAATCTGGGCTTTTTTTTTTTTTTTTTAATTTTGGCTTTTTGTGGTTCATAATTTTAATTCTAATGTATTTATTTGTAAATGAATTTTTGCTCTTTGCAAAAATCCCTTTCCTTGATTATTCTGGCTGCAGAGGCCAGAGAGCCTGGTAATAGGAACAACTTGATCAGAGATAGTCACTAGGCCATGAAATAAATGTATGCAGTTAACACTGAGACACTCTTGGGGAGGACAAAGAAAAGACTGGAAAGAACTTTTCTTTAACACTATTTTAGGCACACTGAGGGAAAGCAAGCTTCATGAGGCTAAATCAGTGTTTGAGGTTTCGAGAAACATTTCTAAGATGTTATCAGTTATTTCTTCACTCTTCAGAGAAAAGAGCTCCATGATTTGTATCTCTTTCTCATGACACGTCTTGGTTCTTACCACAAAAGATGGTCCAAGCATGGCAAGAGAAGGGTGTTTAAATAGACTTAGCTGCTTTCATCCTAAACTTTAGTTAAGAAAGATATTTTTTAATAAAGAATAAAGTTAATACATAAATTTAAAATTTGTTTAACTATCTTCTATCTTTGTGTAACTTTCTTCACAGACAGTTGGCCTGAGAGATAATCTCAGAAATGTCCCAAGATTTTCAAGACTTTAAATATTCCATTAGGTTTTTATTTAGTCATTGACCAATATGGGTTTTATTAATTCATTTAGTCATTTGATAAATAGTTATTTCCTGGGCATTTGCTATATGCTGGGCATTTGCTATATGCTAGACACTTGCTTAAGGTGGTGCAAGTAAAGCAGTGAACAAAAAGTCCCTGTCTTCATGGAGTTGAGATTTTAAAGGAGAGATAAAGAATTAATAAATCAACACAAACTTTTGTTGTCTAATGTCCTCAAGACAAGTGCTATGAAGAAAAATTAGCAAAATGAAAGAATGGAGGGCAAAGGGTATTTAGATGCCCATCAGTGAAAGGCCCCACTGAGAAAGTGTACTCTGAGCCATGATATGAATGAACTTGGGACTGAGCCATGAAGAGATCTGGAAGAAGGAATTTTCAAAGCAGAAGGAAAACTAAATAACATTAAGTGCCCATTGCTTTCTGGAAGTCATTTGTTTTTCCTTGCCAGATCTTTGCTGTCTCATTCATCAATTTTTCCAAGATCTTTTTGTCTATACCAAAAGTCTTAGAAAAATTATATTAGTTGAGGTAGAGAATGATGGAGAAGAATAGAGAAGTCAAGATGTAGTGGGAAGTGAAAAACGTGAAAACAATAGGAACACTCTGCCCCTAGGGCAGGTGGACTCCGTGTGGAGAGAGGTAGGCTCTTTTGCAGACTTGTCTTCAGAGTGCACAGCCCAAACACCAAGGAGTTGTTCTAGCCAATCTTTGCCAGTAACTCTGAGCATCCCAAACTGCAAGATTAAAATGAATCACCCTAAACAATGTTCTTTCACCAAATACATTTGGGAGAGTTTGGGTTAAGTCCCTGCCATCTGGAATGCTGTTTGGCTTTCCCAGAGGGCTACAGCATGTACCATTCTGAAACTCTTCTGATACCTGGATAGAAGACTTTTTTCTTTGCAGATCATCACCCAGAACTCATGTTCTGAGGAAATAGACCTGTGGAACATTAATTTGGGGCAGGAATTGCATTCCAACCAGCTGGCCAGTTTTTTTCTTAATGAAAAAAACTAGCTACTCAAAACAATGTAAAGAGTATTGGTGACAATGACCTCTTGGAGAGCACAGATTTGTGCTGATGTCTTCCATGCTCACTCTTGGTTGAGAAAGGATGGGGGAGAAGAGAATCATGGAAGAGTTTATGGGTAGGTTGCAGACTAGGGCTCTTTCAAACAGGACATAATTTGGTAAGAGGAGAGGAGCTATGGGAGTGATGGGAATGGCTTCTCAGAAACATTCCTGGCTTCAAGCCCCCAAAAATTTCCCAGACCACTATGATGAGAAACAAATGAGATGTACATCCCACCTCCCTATCACCCCTAACTCCTGACTGTTGCCTGGTCTTGGACCATCTTAGGTCTCTAAGAAATAATGGTGATTCTTTGTCCTTTGTAGCCTTGGCCATGTATAGAAATCCAGGATACCATTTATCCAGCATCCATCTATCCATCCATCCAGTTGCCTCATTCCTGAAGAGATTTAATGTGCTAGCACAGATACGTTGTCTAGTAATGTCCAGGAGCCAGTGTGGCAGAGCACACCATAGATGAGTGCTCCAGGATGCTGTATAGCTGCCACCCACTTAGTATCGGAGAACAGGTTTCCACGGCTGTCTTTTGGGAGGAAGTCGGTGGCTGTTCTTTCCACTTCCCTAGCTTACTCAGTTCGATAATCATACTGAGTTATCATGTTCGATGAGAGGCCAATCTTTAAAATGTGTGACTCATACCTTGTTATATGATTCTATTTTCTGTGTTTATTAATAAGCTCAGTATTTATTAGACATTGTGCCAAAACAGAGTGTTCCATGTGAGAGAACTTTCCAAAAATTAGTTATTCCAAATTCCAAAATATTATCCCTTTAAGCATCATGCACATGTGGTGGGGGACTGGTGTTTATGAAGCAGCATAATATAATGGTTAGAGGTGCACACTGCAGCCATAATATATGGGTTCAAATCCCAGGTCTATCTTTAACCTGCTAAACATGCAGGGCATGACTTAACCTTCTGTGCCTTCTTTTCTTCAAATAAGGCAACTCCAGTACCAAATGTAGCCCTTTTTAAAAATAAAAAAAATACTTTCAAACATATTTGCTAATGTTAGGACTAAATGGAATAATTCAAGTAAAAAGCTAATATGTGAGCATGTGATAAGTTCTCAGTAAAGATTAGCTATTATTACTGAATACTAGCACACTGCTCAGCCCTTTAAAACTTTAAAACAGTGATCTCCAAACTTTTGATTATGCCCCTCATCAGTAAAATACTATTAAGCATATATACCTAATATATAGTTATTTACTTAAAATTAGACACAAGTACTACTGTACTAATATATTATGTACATTATTAAACAGATCTCAAACTAGACATTTTCAAAGAAGAGGATAAAAGTGAAATATAAAACAATGTTCCAGTATTTTCTTTGCACACCTGAGTGGATCATATTGTTCACTCCCTAAAATATGTGTCCATCACTTTGGAGATTGTTTTAGGTTCCCATCTGCCAAGACAAATACCATACAAAGGGTTGGCTTAAACAAGGGGGAATTTAATGGCTTGCTGTTGTGAGGCTAGGAGAAGTCAAAACTGAGATGTCAGCAAGGAGCTGCTTTCCCCCCAAAGACTGTGGCATTCTGGGGTGGGCTGCTGGTGATCCTTGGGTCCTTGATTTTTCTGTTACATGGCAAAACCCATGGCAATGCCTTCTTCTTTCTCCTCTCGGTTCAAGTTGACTTCCAGCTTCTTGCTCTTCCCATGGCTTCTCTTCTGTGGCCAATTTCCTTTGTTTATAAGGACATCAGCCATGCTAGATTAAGGCCCACCCTCATTCATTTTGGGCACACCTTAACTATTCACATCTTCACAGTCCTATTTACAAAGGGTTCACACCCACAGGTCCAGGGGTTGGGACCTGAACGTGCCTTTTGTGGGAGACATGATTCAATTCCCAACAGAAACCAATATGGTATCTTATGTTTTGTTAAAATTTTATTTTAACTATTTGTATAACCCTTTCTTTTAAAATACCACTCTTTTCTGAGATCTTAAATACTGTATTCTTAGTCTAAGTGTTTCCAGTGTGCACATGAATACTCAGTCTGGACTGTTGATGTCTTTAGGGGCTGATTAAGTTTGTTGGGGGACCTGTTAGCACCAAAGGACCCCACACTGCTATACTTCAATATTGCTTTTGCATCTCACAAATCCACAGCTTCTTAACCACATGTGTTATTCTCCCACCATGTCTTAGCCAAGTTGTAAGTTAATATTTTTAACTATGGTGTTTTGATTACTGTCCATCTCCTTACTAGACTATAGGTCCAGGAGTTCAAGGACTAGGTCTGTTTTGGGGTCACATTGTCTTCCCAGTGCATGGCAGGGTAACTGGATCAGGGTCCTTAGTCTGTGGATCCCGATGAATTAATGACAGAACATGGTGTCATTCTCTGCTTGCTGGCTATTTTCTACCCAACTATTAATCACAGATCTCTCCTTAGAGGGAAGTACATGGGCCCTGAGATGCTTGCTTGCTACTCAGAGGGCTGCTATTACTAGAAGTCTCATTCCAACTCAGCAGATAGGGACAGAGAGAGGCAGGGAGAGAGACAAGGGGGCAGGCCAAGGGAGAGACAGACAGATTGGGAGGGAGGAGGAGAGGTTTCCCATCAGACTTTTAGCCTGAGTAGATAAAACTTAAACTGGGTCTTACAATTCTCCTCCCCTTTGCTTTGTGCCTTCTAAAGCATTGAATTGTAGAAAGAGTGCACATTTATCATTGCTGCTCTCTAGCCAGTAGATATACATATAAGGTTCCATCTGACTGCATTTCCCTGTTCTTTCCTAAGGCCATTAAGAATGTCCTCATGAGGTGGAGTGGGCATCACCATGCCAGAATCCTTGGGATTGGGGAATGAACTATGGACTAGAGGAGACATACTCTTATTCTACTATAGACTTATTGTGATTCTAGCAATGGAAGAAATTATATTATTGATGTGGAGGCAGTGGCCACTGGAGGTTCTGAGGACAGGTAGAGGGAAAAATAGGTGAAATATGAGGGCATTTTGGGGACTTGGGAATTGTCCTGAATGACATTGCAACGACAGATACAGGCTATTACATATCTTGCCATAACCTACAGAATTGTGCAGGACAGAGTGTAAACTATAATGTAAACTATAATCCATGCTTAGTGACAATGCTCCAAAATATGTTATCAATTGCAATGACTGTACCTCACTAATGAAGGTTGTTGTTAATGTGGGAAAATGTGGGAGGTGTAGGGAGTGGGGCATATGGGAAACCCCTATATTTTTATGTAACATTTTTGTAATCTAAATATCTTTTAAATATATATATTTAAAAAAGAAAAAGAAATTATACAAAAAAAAAAAAATAATAATGTCCTCATGAATAGCTTATATAGTCTGACAATGGGAGCCATACACAGCCAGGCACAAGAGGGGTCTGAGCCTCAAGGAAGCTGTCCATTTAACTGAATTGTCTCCTGTTGTTATTTCAGCCAGTCCTGAGTCAGAGGCTCTCCCAGCTGCTCCCCTCAGATCCATTTCAGATTAGGAGGCTAAATGCCTGGTCTTGGGTTCTGCCCCCAGGGTAAATGGAGTGATGGCTCAAGGATGCCCTGCAGTCTTCTGCAGCCAAGTACTTTCACCTTTCTCTCTGACAGTTGCATTTTGTGTTCCCAGAAAAGCAGACTGTGAGATGGAGTTTAGTGAGCAGGATGTTTATTAAGTGCCCTTGCAGTCAACACCTTTGAAGGAAGAGGAAGGAAGCTGGTGTGGGCTGAGGGAGAAGTTAAGCTGCCGCCAGCCCCAACAGTTGGAGCTGACTCTTTGGGAAGCTCTGGAGCTAAAATGAACCTTCAAGGTCATCCCTAGTTGGACTGAGATGGCCAGGCCTTTAAACTATGAAATCGTTCTGTCTTGGGAGATGGGCCATTCTGGAAAGGTATGCGCCCTTGGGGGAAGTGGCTTGTTGCAGTGTTAGTAAGCCCTGAAGGGCCTGACAGCTTTCCCAGCAGTGGGGGCAATGAGCCCTTCATTGAAGGGGGATCTGGGTAGCACATTTCAGTGTCTAATCCCCTACCCTTCTGGTATGTCCTGCTGAACCAGCAGCAGGACCCACCTGGAAAGAAGAAATAGGGGAGACCCAGCTGGGACTGCCCAAAACTGCCCCACAATAGGACCTGCGGAGACTCCAAAGAAAGAGACACTAAACGCCAGGGTGATCAGTCCTTAAGTATTTGTTAGGGGAACTTACTTACAGAGAGCTGCAGCTACCTCACAAGGGACAGAGAGAGGGCAAGAAGTTCACTTGAGTAGGCCTGCTCCTATGGCAACCGCTCTTTAGATTATATAGGGCTGGGTGACAAAGACGGCTGAGGCTTGCATGCAAGTTTTGGGAAAACAACTGGGTATGTGCTCTTTTCTCAAACAAGATGTGCACAGGGTAGGCAGCATTGAAGGTTATAGCAGCTAAAGCTCGTCCTCCTTCTGAGGAGTTACAGGTCAGGGATGCCTTGGGGGCGGGGAGAAGTGAGGTCAATCCTCAGTCAGGGAGGACATCCTATATGTACCCTATACCTCCATATGGTAGGAACCTTTATAATAGGTTTTGTGCCCAAGGATAGTACCCAAATGATGAGCTAACATATAGTTGGAGTAAAACTATGCAGTGGAATGTTAGAGGTGGCTCGACCATCCTGGCTCTTGAGAGCTGATTATTAAATATTCAGGAATTTGGCAAGCCTGTTGTTAAACCATTGAAACAGGTCAGGAATATTTACATAACAGAAATTGGCAAATGCTACAAATCACAGCTCTTTACCCAATCCCAGAGAGACTATTTACAAGCACACCACTGAAATTCCTCTTGAAATTCCACTGTTAGAGCTTCACATCTTTATCTTAAACACTGACTACCTCTAGGGTGATGAAGGAAAGAACATGAGGTTTTGCAGTTAAGCTGGGGACTGAATCCCATCTATGCCATCCCTAGCATTGAGACTTTGGACAAGATCACTTCTGTGAGCATAACTTTTCTTATCTATAAAAAAGAGATTAGTGATATCTACTTTAGAGGGTTGTTTTGAAAATTAAATGAGAAAAGGCATGTTTAGTCTTAGGTGTGCTGTAGATATTAGCCTTCTTCCTTTTCTCTTTCCATAGCATCTACCTTTGATGAGCATGCACTTTCCCTTGGGGTAGAGGTTTTATTTGGGCACAGTGGAGGAAGTTTTGTTTTCTTTTTATGCACCATGTTTAAGGTGACTGTATCTTTTTTTTTTTAAATGCATCTTTTACATTTTAAATCTGAGCTCTTTGGCATCTGCTTTCTGCTGATACAGTGTCCCCCTTAAATCCCTTCAAATATGCCTGCTGGGAGTGTGGTCCTTGCTGACTCAGCCCTTCCTTGTCCAGCTTCCGCAGGCCAGTTGCTCTCTGGTGAGGGTCTTGTGATGCAGAAGCTACATGCACATTCTGAAGTTGAGGCCTGAAAAAGAGAATGCAAACTCAGAAAAAGTGTAAGCCATAGAGAGAAACTCTGTGGGGCTGGAATGCTCCTGTGTATTCTGAGGGATTAGAAAGTACAATTTATTTTACCTATAATATAAAGATTGGTTAAGATTAAAATAAATTCCAGACTGTCACTTTTAAAATGTGAGTTTTATTAGTGATCCTATTACATTGGTGATATAACTTGGTGAAATAACTTTTCACTTGAGAAGGAAAGGAACAAAAGGAAGAGTCCAAATAATCCCACAACATGATGTGCCAGAATAACGTTTGCTTAGTTTCCTTCTAGTCATTTCATTTGTGATTTTTTCTATGTAGTTTAAATCAAATGATATCTAACTTTTAAACTTGCATTATTGACTTATTATCATAGCGTAAACTTTTTATCAGGCTTTTTAAAAATGCAGTGTAATGGATCTAAATGTGCTCAATTTGGAGGAGGTTTTTTTACTTTCATACTGTACACAATGTGACAAGGAATATCCACCTACATAAAGCTTTCCTTGGATTTTAAATTATTGAGCAGGCTATCAGATAACAGATATCAAATATTTATTAGAATAAATGTCTGTGGATCTTTGTAAAAGCACTGGACAAATAACAGAAGACCCAACAAAATCAGTAAGAAAAAGATGAACTATTAAATACCTATGAATTTTGCTCTGAACATTTCCTATTTGTATGGAAAAAAGAGAATTGTATCCCTACCTCATATTATATAATTAATAAATTTGAGCTGGATTGAAGCCCTAACTGTAAAAAGCAAATTATAAAACTTTAGGAGGAAGTATCTTCATGACATTAGGATAGGGAAAGATTTTTTAGAAGAAGTCACCAAATGCTCAAATATTAAGGTAAAAAGAGAACAAAACTTCATTAAAATGTAACACTTTTGTATGAAAAAGACATTGTAAACAATGTTAAAAGACAAACTTAAAAAGTTTAGAGAGGTGATGAGACCAGGAGAATATATTTGACATCTAAATGCCCAAAATGGATTAGTAACCAGAATGTATAGAAAACTCATCAACAAGAAAATGTCCTGCTGAGTTTGCCAGGACTGCAATGACAAATACCACAGACTAGTTGGCTTAAACAACAGGAATTTATTGTCTTACAGTTTGGAAGAGGCTAGAAGTCCAAAATCAAGGTGCTGGCAGGATCATTCTTTCTCTGAAGTCTATAGAACTCTGGTGAGGGCTTGCCCAATATCTACCCCCATCACATGGCCATCTGTCTCCTTCTGTCTCCTACTCCTCCTGTGTCTAAACTTCTTCTGCTTATAAGGACTCCTGTCATACTGAATTAAGTGCCCCCCCCCCATTCAGTTTTGGCTTGTCTTAATGAATTACATCTTCAAAGATCCTATTTACAAATGGGTTTACATCCACAGGACCTGGGTTAGGACTTGAACATGTCTTTGTGGGGGGACATGATTGAATCCATAACACCAAGTAAAGGATATGATTAGGAAACTCACTAAAATGATACCACAAAAGGTGACTAAACAAAGATACTATGTTCATTTCATTAATAATGGAAAATGCAAAGTAAACTAAACAATAATCTGCTATCATTTCATACTTATCAGATAGGCAAAAATTAGACATTCTGTCAGTACAAAGTATTGGCTAGAATGTGGGAACTACTCTTATACTCTGCTTTGGGAGTGTAAATTGGTAAAACCACTCTAAAGTAATATGACAGTGTCTCTTAAAGTTGAAGAAGCAAGTACCTGATCACTCAGCAGTTCCACTTCTAAACATTTTCCCCAGAAAGACTTGCACACATGTGTACAAAGAGTTAAGTACAGAGCTTTCTATTGCTTTTTTCATCTCGGCCACCGACATGCCTCCAGTTTGAGAAGTCCTCAAAACTCCAGGGCCATGTGATCCCCGTCGTATCAGCAAGCACTGGAAACACCGGAAGGCCGGGGTAATGCTGGTGGCATGCATGGCCACAGGATCTGCTTCGACAACTATCACCCAGGCCACTTTGGGAAGGTTGATATGAAACACCCCTTGAAGAGGAATTAAAGCTTCTGCCCAACTGTCCACCTTGATTGTAGAACAGGGTCAGTGAGCAGACACGGGTAGATGCTGTAAGAATAGGACTGGAGCTGCTCCCACCATTGATGTGGTGATTGGGCTGGGGACAGGAAGGCTTCCGAAGCAGCCCTTAGTCCTGATGGCCAAGTTCTTCAGCAGAAGGTCGGAAAAGATGATGAACGGTGTGGGGGGAGCCTGGGTCCTGGTGGCTTGAAGCCACATGGAGGGAGGTTCAAAAAATGCTAGCAAATGCTACATATATATATATATATGTATATATATATGTATATATATGTGTATATATATATATGTTTATATATATATATGTTTATATATATATAACATTATTCTCATTGATAGTAAAAATTTGGAAGTAGTCTACTTGCCAATATATATGATAAACAAGTCATGATATATTCATCCAATAAGAGTTAAAACAGTTTAACTGAATGGACAAGAGCTACATGTATTGATGTGGATAAATCTCAAAAACAGTGTTGAATGTGAAAAGTAGGATGCAAAAGGATATTTACTATAATACGTGTGTAAATTTCTAAAAATGCACAAATAATATGAATTACTGTCTATGGACACATATGTAGGAAATAAAAGACTACAGTTATGGAAAGAAAGGGCACGCTCTAACTTCAGGGCATTGCATCCCTGAACTCCAACTCTGACACAGCATTTTAAAATGTTTGAAGCAAAAATAAGAGCATAAATGCAAAATAGGAAGAGTGCTGCCTCTGTGTATCCTGGTGATTTCACACATGTCCTTGGTCTCTCTGGGGGGACAGTGTTCAGTCAGGGCTTCAAACATTTTTTAGCAGAGGAACCTCCATTCAAAGAAAAGCTGACATAGCCTTACAGTGTATAAAGCAGGTGAAATCAAAACTGCTCAGGCAAAAATGAGAAAGCAGAACCAGGCTTGGGTGCCAGAGCAGTTGTCCCCACTTCCCATCACTGCCACCCCCTCCGTGGAGCCGGGGATTGGCAGAGCTCGGTTTGCAAATCCCTGAACTGAGTGACCTCCAAGGCAGCTTTTCCGTTAAGAGCCCCCATCTATGGTTCTAAGTATCCCCCCCCCCCCAAGAGATGGCTCTCTTATCTGTTTGCTTGTTGTTGTTTTTGCTCGTTGTTTGTGCGTATTGCATGCTTGTTGTGGGTTTTTTTGTTTGTTTGTTTTGTTTTGCTCTTTGTCTGTTTTTTCTTTAGGAGGCACTGGGAACCAGACCGGGACCTCCCGCACTCAACTGCTTGAGCCACATCCATTCCCCCTCTAAGTGTTTCTTAAACCTCAGCCTATGTGGGGTTCAGAACCCTTGGGGGATGGAAGACTGCTTTTTACTCTGAACAGCCATCCTCTAAGGTGGACGTTCCACAGATTTGAATGTCTCGAGAAGGATTCCTCCCCCTCCCCTTTTTAACCTTGATTCATTCTGGCTTTTTGCTGCTCTTCTCATTTTTTAACCTCCTTTCACTTCCTTAGCGCATCTTAATTACACCACCCAGACCTTCCAAGTGAGTGTCTTAGAACCCATGACTCACACTTTCCCACCATTCACTTTTTCCTTTACCCCCTACACCTACTTCTTGGTTGAAATTAATCAAATGAAGATAAACAGCAACTTCCAAATAATGAAATTTAAAGGATTTTCCCTTGGTCCTCAAACTGCTTAAGTTTTTTCAGCAGCTGACATCAGGGTGGGATTGCCAGAAAAAATACAGGACACCGAGTTCAATGTGAATTTCAGATGAGCAATGAAAAATTTTCCAGTTTAATTATGTCCCCAGTGTGGGACTAAAACATCATTCTAAAGACTTATTTGTTCTTTATCTGAAATTCAGATTTAAATGGGCCTCCTGTATTTTTATTTGCTAAATATGGCAGCCCTGCATTGGGGACCAGCACATCCTTACACATCCCTTCTCTTTGGGTTTCCTTGGCCCTGAACTTCACTCTCCTTCTTTCCCTGACTGCTCCTCCTCCATGCTCTCCCTCCCTGGTACTGCCCCATCTACCCTTTCCTAGGATTTTCTCTTTGGACCTTTTCTCTTTTTTTTGTGGGACCAGGGCCAGGGTTGTTAAATCTTGCACAGAGTCCACATGCTATTGTGCTGATGGGTTACAGGTGTGTCACAAGATATTTAATATTATATCTTTGGGCCAGGGGTGACCAGAGCTGCAGACTCATCCCTTCAGTCATGAGCTGCCTCATCCGATGCTACATTCCCCCAGCTTATCCCATTGACCCAATATTGTCATTTCATTTTCTGCATGTGCTACAATGGGGAAAAAAAATGCAGGGATACACTGCTCTAAGATCACAGAGATGTGAAGTCAGGGCCAAGGAGGTCACCCCAGCCCCTGGCTAGGCACACACTGAAAATCCTCCTCCATTTTGCCCTCCTGACAGCTAGTTCTCCTTCTCAGAGGCAACAAATAATCCCATTATGTAAGACATGTAAATATTCTACACTCCCTTTTATTATATTCTTCCTGGAAAAGATCAAATGCTTTAACAGCTGCCCCAAAATCTCAGTGGTTTAACATACTGAAGGTTTATTTTTGCTCATGCCTCAATCCAATGCCAATCTTTAGGGCTGTTAGGGGGGCACTGGGTCTTCTCCAGGAGCCATTAATGGCCCTAACTTCCTTTAATATGGTGGCTTTACACCAGTCCCTTGGGCTTCATTGACCTCTGCTGGATGCTATACATCAGCTGACAAAGGAAGGAAGACAGAAGGCACAGAAGAGCTCCTGGGAGATTTTGGAGAGCCAGGCTTGGACGTGATGTATATTACCTCACTCCACATTCCATTGGTCAGAACACCTCACTGCAAGGAAATGTAGTCCAGGTGTCTGCCCAGGAAGAAAAGGAAACATGCTGTTCTGCACCTTGTTCTTTCTATTTAACAATATTTAGAGAGCAAACATAGCAGTTCATAGAAAGTTTCCTCATCCTTTCTAACAGTTGCACAGTATTCTATTTTCTGGATTATACTGTAATTTGTATAACCAGTCCAGGGTTCAATCATCCCCAGTGCTTTATATCTGTTTCCATTCTTTAGTCTGCAGTGAATACTATTGTACTTTTGCCATTCCACACATGTGCGAGGATATCTGCAGTGTAAGTTCTGGAATCAAATGGTACGGGCATTTAAGATTTTGATACCTTTGGAAAGTTAGCCTTCTTTAAGGTCAGGCAAATGTATAATCCCAACAGCCAATGTTTTATTATTTAATCTTCAACTTCCATGTTTCAGTGAATATAATTTCATCTATCTTTAGCAATCAGAGAGGCTTACAATCTGGGTGGTGTCCACCTGTTGGGTCTTACCACTCTCCAGGAACCCTGCGTTGTCTAGTTCTGTCCCCAAAGGGTGCCTTATTCCTTCTAGACCAGTGGTTCTTAACCAGGGGTCCATGGCAAGGAGTCCATGGAAAGATTTCAGGGGGTCTGTGAGCTTGAATTGAAAATTCAAAGAAACATTATTCTTGTGGGGACACATTGGCACAGGTGTGATATATTTATTAAATAATGCGCAGTATAGTGTGGGCTTGGTAAGGGGTCCATTGTTTTTATCTGACTGGCAAAGGCATATGTGGAACAAAAAAGGTTAAGAACCCCTGTTCTAGACCCAAAACATTGCTTAAACAGTTTCTTTCATTTAGATTCAGGCACATTGAGCTCTTTTGAGAAAAAACACCAGGGCTGGGTACTAAGTGGAACTCTTTAAATCCACTATTACATTTAATCCTCAAAAGCAACTCCCGGAAGCGGATGTGGATCAAGTGGTTGAGCTGCTGCTTCCCACATGGGAAGCCCAGGGTTCAGTTCCTGGTGTATCCTAAAAACAAAAACAAACAACAAGCAAACAAACGAAAAAAACCAACTCAGGGGAGCTGATATGGCTCAGTGGTTGAGCGCTGGCTTCCCACATACAAGGTTCTGGGTTCAATCCCTGGGTCCAGTACCTCAAAAAAAAAAAAAAAAAAAAAAAAGGCAACTCTCGGAGGCAGGCAGTTGCATGCTCATTTTGCAAATGAAAAAACTGAGGCACGGAGAAGTTTAGTAAATAGTAAAATATCTATATTTGTTGTGATATTTAAAGTATTTTAAATAACTTAATATTAAAAACAACTGAAACTCCAGAAAGCTGCCCATTTCCCCTGTGGTTTGGTGAGCCCTGGCCTACTCTCCTAAGGGGAGGTAAAGGAGCATGGTTCTGTACATTGATGCCTTATGGATGGCTCTTACATATCCTTCAAAACCCAGCTCATACCACTTCAACATCAAGCGATCATGTAGGGTCAGCAGTAAGCCCAGAGTGGTATCTCTGACCTAGAGGACTCTGAATTACAGCTTATGCCAGTGCTTTATACTGGAATTGCAGTGTGTCTTTCCTTTCTTTGAACATAATCTTCATGGAATCAGTCTGTGCATCATATACCTTCAGATTCTTTGCAGCAGAGAAGAAGTTTGTTAAATTTTTAATAAACAAAGAATTGAAGATGATTGAACCCATTATTGTGTTAACCACTTTTATTTTTCAAAGGTATCAGGAATTGCCAAAACAAAGAAGCCTATTTCTTAGTCCCAGCTCCTTTTAAACACTCCTAAATCTTATTTTAACTAGTTAGTCAGCCTGGTGTTCCCTTGGAAAGCACACATTTAGTTTGCGCATGCATATACATCTAATTCCCGGTGATACCCGTCACGGCGATTGACATTGAGCATGCCATTAGTTTCTTCTCCTGTCTCTGGAAAATGAGGATCATTACATTTCCCAGCTACCACTCAGGGATGTTGTCAGAGTTGATGAAACAGTGTTTTTGAAAGACCTTTTTGGAAGAAATATGCCACATAAATCACAGTCCCTCACTAAGGTAATTATTTTAGTGGCTGATTTATTTAGTAATTCAGTAGAGCACTGGTATTTCTTTCCAAATAAGTCATACTGAGTCATTGGATGCCTTAATACTCAAGCCTAAAGAAATTTTGTATCTAGAACTCTTCTGATGAACTTGGGAATAAAATATGATACATTTACTTTCTATTGTTAGAAGTTTTCAAGTTGATTATCTTTGTGAACCTATGCCCAGGCCATTCCTAGCCTAATTCTGGTGAAATAATACTTAAAATTTATTGCATCTTTGTGAACAGATTGATGCTATTCTCTTCCCCATATTACCTGGTATTTTAAGAATTGAATTCCCATATTTTAAAATCTCACTGCTTTCATGAAGCTTATGTAATACGTCCCTCTCAGAGTCTTCACCAGGTGGTTCCTTCAATTAGCTGCACCTTGTATAGTATAATAGACCATCAAACACTGAATTGTATTGTCTCAGTTTGCCAGGCTCCTAAGACAAATGCCATAATGGGTTGGCTTAATGATGGGAATTTATTGGCTCATGGTTTTAAGGCTGGAAGGCTTGCCTCCTCCCAGGGCTGTTAGCATGCCCTGACCTTTTGTGTACCTCGTCTTGCATCTCTACTTCCCTCCACATGGCCGTGTCTTCTCCTTTCTATTACGAGTTCCCGCTGATGTCTGGCAACTCCCCGTGGCTTTCTCCTCTTTATGTTTGGATTTCTCCTGCTTACAAAGTCCAGTAATCTGGATTAAGGCTCCACCTCATTCAGTTGGGCCATACCTTAATTAAAATAACATCTTCAAGAGATCTTATTTTCAGTGCATTCACACCCACAGGAGTGTGGATCAAGACCAAGAACATTTCTAAATTGGGGTACAGGGAAGCAGATGTGGCTCAAGTGATTGAGCTCCCTCCTACCACATGGGAGTCCCCAGTTTGGTTCCTGGTGCCTCCTGGAGATGACGAGCCAGAC
This sequence comes from Tolypeutes matacus, assembly GCA_026826555.1. NCBI lineage: Eukaryota > Metazoa > Chordata > Mammalia > Cingulata > Chlamyphoridae > Tolypeutes > Tolypeutes matacus. Next base: position 90,060,022 of record JAKSZT010053887.1, read on the forward strand.
AGTGAGCTGGTGCAATGGGCAGGCACAGCGAGCTGATGCAACAAAGGAGACACAAAGAGGAAAGACAGTGAAAGACACAACAAAAGCAGGGAGCTGAGGGGGCTCAAGTAACTGAGCGCCTCTTTCCCACATGGGAGGTTCCAGGTTTGGTTCCTGGTGCCTCCTAAAGAGAAGATGAGCACACAGCAAGTGGACATAGAGAGCAGACAGCGAGTGCAAACAACGGGGCAGGGGGTTCGGGGCATAAATCTTTAAAAAAAAATTAAATAAATTCGGGTACATAATTCAATCCACCTCAGGTATAACTTTTGAATTCTAGTAACTGTCTGTAAATGTCCTGTGGAGTAGCCACTAGCCACAGGTGTTAAAATAAAAATTCATTTCCTCAATTGCACAAGCTACAGCTCAAGTGTTCCATTGCTCGTGTGTCTAGTGGTAGCCACATCGCTGATATAGAATATTTCCATCATCACAGAAAGTGCTACTGGACAGCAGTGGTTTATAATCTTTGTATCTTAAAAGACTAATGAAATTGCTTTAGCTGGAACATTTTTAGCTTTCTTCTCTTCCCACTCACACCTCTCTTAGATTTTTTTTTTCCCTCAAGTTATAATGGAGGAATTTTAATTGTTTGAGCCTTAAAAACAGCCTCACCTGCAAGGCCACAATTTGAACCCAAAGTCTAAAGAAAATAACACGTGGACTCACCATCTGGACATTTGTACAGTGGCAGATCCAGCCATTTCTGAGAAATTGCCTGGGTTTGGAGTTTCTCCCAGATCTCTGATTTAGCAGTTCCTAAGCTTACAGCAAGTCTGAAAGGAACACAAATCTGTTTTGTATATACAAATAAATCCTCGTGTGCTGCATACCATTCTCAGCCTGCCAGTTTCATCTGTCTGTTCCAGAAAATATAATTCAATGGCACATTAGTTAACCTACATGCAGGGAATGGGGCGTTCTGATTATTGAAATGTTCTGGTTGAGTGATTAACACAATTTTTCAGAAAAACTGCCGAGGCAAGGGATTTTCTGTCCAGGATGCTGTGCCACTGGATTTTTCTCTTTCAGATGATTGCAGCTGCATTGCTTCATCCATCCCATACTCAGAAACCTATCTCTTTGATAAAACTTTGAATTATGCCATTGATATACTCTCAAAGAGGCCTCATAAAAATAAATCCATACTGGTGTTTCTCATAACTTTAGAAAAGACAGTAAATTTAGAAGGAAAATGAAAAACTTTGTCCAAATTTTACATAGTTGTAACCTTCTAGAGTTCCTGACATTAGGAAAGTTTTTCCAAATAGTGTAACTGGAAATTTTTTTTTTTTACATAATATATTTTCTTAGTAATAATACTTATACTTACTAGATATCTGGCACTGCTGCAAGGGCTTTACAAATATTAATTCATTTAATCTACATAACTTCCTTATGAATTAAGTACCACATTATTATCCCAATTTTAAAGAGGAAGAAACAAATGCTGAGAGGTTAATTGTCCATGTCAAAGAGCTTGTGATTTGAACCCAGGCAGTAAATCTTCAAGTGTCTGTGCCCTTAAAACGCAATTCAGGGTAATTTATAAAACAGATAGAATTTAGACCATAAGCTGAAATGATCTCTTTTTCTCTTAACTTACTGCCTCAGTTTTTATATATTAAAAGCCAGAGGTTAGGATACTAAAAATTCAGGTCAAAACATTAACAATTCTGGCGAAAAGCCCCTACAAAATTTGTAGACCAAAGGTCAGATGTATTAAGAGCTCAGAACAAATTATCAAACACAAAACTGATGGAATTAGACCAACTTTCTGAAAATAAAATAATGTAATGTGAAAGTTGGTTTTATACATGGAATGGTCTAGTCAGCATTTTTACCTTATTGCATTGATTATTGCATCCAAAGAGACTTTTACTAAGGTTTTGGAATGAGCCAAGGTAACCAAAGAAATGATTGGAGTTTGAACATGTCTGTAAGTTTATTATTTTTTTAGATTGTTGTAATATGTGGCAGTGAAAAAAAAATATTGAGCAGCTACTATTCAACAAGTGCTACATTTAAGCCTTCTTCATTACTGATGCATAAAGAAAGGAACAGAAAAAAAAAAAAAACACTATGGGAGATGTTTGTGTTGGATGTGGTGGGAGGTGTGGGAGGTGGGCAACATGGGAATCCGAGTGGGTTCCGTATAATATTTTAGGTAATCTAAGCACCTCTTAAAATATATGTATATATATATATAAAAAATAACATTTTTGTAAGCAAATACACATATATGCATATATATTTATGTATCATTTTACAAATGTTTGTATGTATTGTGAGAATTTTGATTTTTACCCATAATAAAAAAAAAAAAAAAAAAAAAAAAAAATCTTGACGTGATTCCTTCCTTTCCCATAATCCCCATGTCTAATCCATCAACTGCCCATTCTTTCTCTCAGTATACGAGGAACCTGCCGTTTTCGCTCTGACTCCAGACCATCATCCTCTCTCACCTGGATGTAACAGTCACCCAAGTGACCCTCCTCAAGCATAAATCAGATCTTCTGTCTCCCCTCCTCCAACCCTCTACCGGTTCCTTTCCATTTGGAATCACATCCCACTGCTGCCCAGTACCATCTTCTTCTTCAGCTTTATCTCATCACACTTTGTCTTTGCTCACTCTGCCCAGATGCCTTCTTTGGGTTTCTCAAACACATACAATTGTTTCTCACCTCTACCTGGATTATCTTCCCTCCTCATTTCCTAACTTGGTCCTTAAAGGTCACTGTCACTCAGAGGGGCGTTCCCTGATTGCTGGACCTAAACCCAATCCTTCCTTGCTAATTCTCTGTTGCAGCCCTGAAATGTTTCCTTCCAGCTCTTATTAGCCCTCGGAATGATTGCTGGTCAGTTTAGTTAGTTTAATCTGTTTTCACAACTGGCCGGGAAGCTCCAGAGGGTGGGAACTTTGTCTTGTTCACCACTCTGCTTCTGATGTCTATTGCTGGTCCTGACACCAAGACCTTTGTGACTAATTTGTTAATAAATGAATTCTATGTGAGTCTCCACTTAGTTTTAGAGAAAATGACACTAAGGTAAGCTGCCTAAAGTCACATAGGTAGGGAGAAGCCACGTTTGTTTACAACTCTAATAACAACATTTCCCTCAAGGACAGCAAGATGTGAGACTTAAGGAGACAACATGAACATTATTATGGCAGGGTGGAAGGGGGTTTCACCCTCTTTCTCAGCATGCAGTTAGAGTGTATCTTATCAGAATGGCCACCATCAAAAAGACAGAGAACTACAAGTGTTGGAGAGGATGTGGAGAGATAGGAACACTTATTCACTGTTACTGGGAATGCAAAATGGTACAGCCACTGTGGAGGACTGTTTGGCAGTTCCTAAAGAACTTGAATATAGACTTGCTACGTGACCTGGCAATATCACTACTAGGTATATACCCAGAAGAACTGAGAGCAGTGACACGAACAGACATCTGCATACCGATGTTCATAGCAACAGTTCACGATTGCCAAAAGTTGGAAACAACCCAGGTGTCCATCAACAGACGAATGGATAAACAAACTGTGGTCTATTCACATGGTGGAATATTATGCAGCTGTAAGAAGAAATGAAGTCGTAAAGCATATGACAACATGGATGAACCTGGAGGACATTATGTTGAGCGAAGCAAGGCAGACACAAAAGGACAAATACTGTATGATTGCGTTACTATGAACCAAATATATTGTGTAACATATTGTATGATTAAAAACAATTGTATGTATCCAGTACATTTAATTGAGAAATGTAAAAAAAAAAAAAAAAAAAAAAAGTAGAGTGTATAAGAAACACAGGTAAGGCTTGGGAGCCGACTGACCTTGATGAGTCAAAACTTCTCTGTGCCTTAGTTTTCTCTTCTGTAAAATGGGTTTATTCACCATTTGATCTCCAGGGCTTAGCATCCAATCTGGTATGAATGACCTAATGACCATACCAATGAAATGGGTAGATTCTCACTTCTCTGCCTTCCTGTGGGGACTAAATAAAATGGCACAAAAAAGCATCCAGTGTTGTGCCTGGACAGCAAGGGCCTTAGCTCAGAAAATGTCTCTTTCTCCTGGCTGACCTCCCTCCTTCCCCCAGGTGTTTGGTCTTAGTGCCCTAGTCTTCATGCATGACCTGGGTGTTTGATCAGCCAAGGGCAAGCTTGTGAGAGATGAGATATGTTCTTAAACCAAGGACTTCCCAAGCATGCTCTCCAGTCAGATAATAGACAGCAAAATGTTTTTGGCCTGTCAAGTAGTGAACTAGTTACTATGTGGAGAGAGAAATAAATATGTGGCATTCTTAGGAGAAACCAGTGTAACACTCATGAAACAGTTACTAAGACAGAAAAGCATAACGTCAGTGGGCTGATGGAGAGCAGGGCCAGGCCAAGAAATAATGTCATTCATTCCCCCCTTTCCTTTATGTAGAATATTAATTTTAAATGACTACTCAGCGATGGGTACACATATGTGCACATGGCAGACCACACTTTAGGAATTTTGCCAGAGCCTCACCTCCTCCAGAGGAGAGGTCCTGCATGGACCTGGGACCTCACTACCTCCACCCCCTGCTGATGGAACCAGGAATTGGCATCTACCCAAAGTCAGCCAATCTATGTGCCTGCCAGTGCCCAGGGAACCTCTAGGCCTGTTGTGGAAAGATGATCCCCTTTGTCATGGATTTGAATCATCACATACTGAGATAGGGGGAGCTAGTGGGACAAGAGTTACTGTAAGAGCAAGAACACAGGAGCCCAGCAGAGGATCGAGAGAGTGGCAGAGGGCTCAGGGGCCGGGATGGGGCCACAGCTGGTTCACAATCTGGAACAGCCTGAATGTTCACTGCTCCAAGGAGTTGTGGCTCTGAAACAGGCCTAATTAAGTTTGCCAAAGAGACCAGTTGGGGGGAGGGTGGCTCTGTCCCCTTCCTGAACATTAGCTGGGCAGAGCTGGGCAGAGCTGAGGGGCCTCTGTGAAGTACCCACCCAGGCCCAAAGTGGAGGATGCCAAGGAGGATTTTGTTGGTTTTTATTTAAATAATCCTTAAAACTGATGTGGGTTAGCATAATTCATTTTGTTTTAGCAATGGGCTAGGTACTGGGAGGGGTGGAAGCAAGGCGGACTTGAGTAAGACATCACTGTGGTCCTCCATAAGTTCCCAATTTCATGGGGGACACAGTTAGACACAAACCAATAATCACACAAAGTATTTCATGAAACACATACTTCAAGGGAAGGGGCTGGCAGCATAGAAGAGAGAACAGTCTGTTTTGACTGGGATAGTTGTTTTCGTTTGCTAACTGCTGCCAATGCAAAATACCAGATATGGGTTGGCTTTTATAATGGGAATTTATTAAGGTAAAAGCTTACAGTTCCAAGGCTGTGAAAACATCCAAATCAAGGCATCCTCAAGAGATGCTGTCTCACCAAATCACAGCTGTGGGCGATCAGGCACATGGTGGCATCATCTAAAGATGTTGCTCTTGGAGCCCAGCTGTGGGCGATGGAGCACAGGGTGGGGCAGGATGGCAGCCTGCTTGTCTATCCCCTCTCCTCTGGGCTGCTGTGTCTGTGGCTTCTCACTGTCACTGAATCTTTTTCTGTCTTTCTGAGGCTGCAGGAGCTACCTCACATGGCAGGGTAAAATGGCAGCTTTTCTTCTCCCCTCCCCTCCCTTTTTATAGGAATCCAGCAAAGGATTAAGACCCACTCTGGGTCCTGCAATCTAATCCAAAATTCCGCTCTAGGTCGGTTTACAGGCTCAGGAATGGGTTTGCTTTAAGAATAGGATTTTTTGGGGTCAACAAAAAACACAAACTAGCACAGTAATCAAGGCAGAGTTTACAGAGAGTTGCTTTTAAAATCCAGAGTCAGAGATGAGTAAGAATTCAGGCATAAAATAGCAGGGGAATTGGACATGGTGGGAGGGAAATCTGTATCTCAGATTTACATGAGTACTGTAATGGTGAGGAGACATTAGTGGTAAAATAGTGAATGCATTTGTGTTTGTGTGTGTGTGAGAGAGAAAGTGAGAAAAGAAAAGATGGAGAGAAGTAGGGAGAGAAGAGGACAAGTCTAGGAAGGTTTTAAAGATTGAGGTTTTGTTTTCAAATGGCAGATATTGGTTCCAAGAATTTCTACATTTCATTTCATTGGCCTTTACACCAAGTCATCCTTGTTTTATGGCCAAGGTTTTTGTTTGTTTGTTTGTTTGTTTGTTTGTTTTTTAAAAAAAACTTAAGTAAGAGCCAATAAACAAATACTAAAAAAAAAAAAAAAAAAGAAAAGAAAAAGAAAAAAAGAAAATCTATTTTCACTTTTGTGTGTTTTTCCAGAGTCTGTGAAAAATATTTTAAATTTTGGAATGGATAAAACAAGGTCAACCAAAACCAAATTTCCAAAAATGTTTTGTTTGGGGAAAGCTTTAAATATACACTGGTCAGAAGCTAAAATGATTGAGAACTACTAGTTCCTTTTTCTAGAAAACATAAAAAACATTTAAAATATGAACAACTAACCATAATAAAAGGAATAGTTTTCTTTGCCCAGAGAGGTCTCACTGAAGTTTCATTTTGTTATTAGCTATAGGGTGGATATACAGATTTTACATTTAACATATAACTTTACAATTATACTGTGTTAATGAAGTTATAAATTTGCATTTTTCTCCAATTTTCATCTCAGCTAATATATTTATATGCCTCATCCAATCTTAGCAAAGGTGATGATAACTGTTATTTTAAAAACAAATTCTTTAATGGCCCCAAGGAGAATCTTTCTGACTGCACTTTTGTCTTTTCTGGCAGATGACATTTGATCCGGAAATCTTCTTCAATGTTTTACTGCCACCGATTATATTTCATGCAGGATACAGCCTAAAGAAGGTAAATATGTAGTGATCAATTCTTTCTTTATCATTAAGTGGAGAATTTTACCATCATTAATGAAGAAATAGTTATTTTATGGACTTGCATTTATGGTAAGAATATTATCTTAGATTATGTGATATAAATTCAAATCTGACATGCTTATAATTCTCCTAAACGTGTCCTGCCCATTACACTGGCAACTAGCCACATGTAGCTACTGAGTATTTGAAATGTGGTGAATCTGAATCAAGATGTGCTTTAAGTGTAATCTACATACTGGGTTTTTAAGACTTCATATATTAAAAAAAAAGAGTGTAAAATACCTCAGCAATGTTTTATATTGCTTTCATGTTGAAATGATAATATTTTGCTATGTTGGATTAAATAAAACATTATTAAAATTCATACCACCTCTTTTTAAACTTATTTTAACGTGGCTACTAGAAAATTTAAATTGACACACTTGGCTTGCATTTTATTTTTACCAAACAGTGAGTAATTCTAGGTAGTTGTAACCAAAGAGTTTGCTTGTTAATTAAAATTGAGCTCATACATCAGAGTGAAAACTCAAGAATACTTTGTTGATATTCAGCTGTTGATACTCACAGGAAAAAAAAAAAAAAAACATGACTTTTGCAATTTCTCTCCACTTGTCTGACATTACTTAGGGACAGCCTGAATGTGCACACTTCATAAATTAGTAATTCACGTTAAGTGCTGTCATCCTCTGTGCTGTGGAACGGGGCTCTGGCTGTATGCTTTTTGGGTCTGCTTTTTGCTGGGGGGGGGGCCACCCCCCGGGATTCCTGGGGATTTGCATTGTTTGGCTCCACCCTCTCCAGCAGTCAGGGACCTTGTTCATTACAGGCCATCTTTTCTTCTGTACTCCAGGCTCCCTTCTTGCTGTGAGTTCTGGCTACTCAGACCCTACTTAAATAACTGCAGTGCAATGTTTGCCAAGCAAACATTTGGAAATATTTAGAGGGTTGGCTTTATTCAGGTCAACCCCAGGCCCAATACTAGGCATCATTTTGTGTCTGATTCATTAAAATACGTTGTTACGGGCCGAAAGGTCTTGTTTCATCACATTCAAAGGACATACAAATCAGAGATCCAATAAAAGTTAAAAGGCAACTTACATCTTTTAGAGCAGTGTTTTTAAAAATGCTGCAGAAGTTCCAGGTAGAACAAAACTTCTTGAAAGCCACGTCCTCTACTAATCGCCCCTCCATTAATTTCCTGCCAAGAAATTGCCCCAGCCTCTTCTTTCTCTCTCATATCTGACACTCATCACTTTCATCCTTACCCTTTCACCTTCCAGATACATTTCTTTTTGTTGTTTTTTTTTGAATAACCTCTGTCTTGAGCAGTGTAAACCGATTAAGTCTCTATTTACACAATAAGGCCAGAAACTGAGGCTCCAGACACAAAATTTGCCTAAATAGTGAGGAAAAGGTGGAGCTGTGAAATGCATAGATTTTTTTTAGTAGAGAAGTTGTAGGCTTATGGAAAAGATATGCCTAGAATATAGAGTTCCTATCATATACCATCCTATTATTAACAGCTTGCATTAGTGTGGTAATTTTGTTACAATTCATGACAGAATATTTTTATAGTTTTACTATTAGCTATAGTTTATTGTTTATAATACAGTTCACTGTGTTGTACAATAATTTTAATTCTAGTAACATACATACAACCTAAAATTTCCCACTTTCAAACACATTTACAATTCAGTGCTGTTAATTACATTCACAATGCTGTGCTGCCATCACCGCCATCTAATACCAAAACTTCACAATCAAGCCAAATGGAAACTGTACAATTTAAGCATTAACTCCCCATCCCTGCCCCACCCTGGCCCCTGGTAACTTATATTCTAGATTCTAACTCTATGAGTTTTCTTATTCTAATTATTTCATATCCATGAGATCAAACAATATTTGTCCTTTTGTATTTGTCATACTTCACTCCGCATGATGCCTTCAAGGTTGTTTCATGTATCAGGACTTCAGTCCCTTTTATGACTGAATAATATTCCATTTTAAGTATATACTATATTTTGTTTATCCATTTATCTGCTGATAGACAATTGGGTTGTTTCTACCTTTTGGCAATTGTGAATAATGCTGCCATGAACATTGGTGTAGAAATATCTGTTCAAGTCCCTGCTTTCAGATCTTTTGGGTATATACCTAAAACTGGGTTTGCCAGATCATATAGTAATTTTATACCTGACTTTCCGAGGAACCATCAAACTATCTTCCAAAACGGCTGCACTATTTTACATCCCCACTAACAATGAATGAGTGTTCCTATTTCTCCATATCCTCTCCAACACTTGTCATTTTCATCTTTTAAAATTAGTAGTAGCAATTCTAGTGTGTGTGAAATGGTATCTCGTATGGATTTGATTTGCATTTCCCTATTAACTAATGATGTTGGTCATCTTTTCATGTGCTTTTTAGCCATTTGTATATCCTCTTTGGAAAAATGTCTATTCAAGTATTTTACCCATTTTTAAATTGGGTTGTTTGTCTTTTTATTGTTGAGTTAAATAAACAACTTGTTCATATATTCTGGATATTAAACCCTCTTTGGATATGTGGTTTCCAAATATTTTCTCCCATTGAGTAGGGTGTATTTTCACTTTTGTGATAAATTCCTTTGATATACAAAAGTTTTTAATTTTGATGAGGTCCTATTTACCTATTTTTTCTTTTTTTACTTGTGCTTTGGGTCTAAAGTTTAAGAAACCATAGCCTAACACAAGGTCATGAAGATGTTTTCCTTTGTTTTCTTCTAGGAGTTTTATAGTTTTGGTTCTTATATCTAGGTCTTTGATCCATTTTGAATTAATTTTTGTATATGGTGTGAGATAGGAGTACTCCTTCATTCATTTGCATATGGATATACAGTTCTTGTAGCACCATTTATTGAAGAGACTATTCTTTCCCAATTGAGTGGACTTGGCAGTCTTGTCAAAAATCAATTGGTGGGGAGTGGATGTGACTCAAGCAGTTGAATGCCTGCTTCCCACATGGGAGGTCCTGGGTTTGATCCCTGGTGCCTCCTAAAAACAAACAAAAAAACCCCAAATATGGGGGACGGGTGTAGCTCAAATGGTTGGGTGTCCGTCTCCCATATGGAGGGACCTGGGTTCGATCCCTGGGATCTCCCGTTAAAAAACAAAACAAAACAAAACAAAACCCCAAATAACAAGAAAACAAATGAAAAAACTGACTCAGGGGAGCTGATGTGGCTCAGTGGTTCAATCCCCGGCCCTGGGACCTCAAAAAAAAAAAAAAAAAAAAAAAAAAAAAAATCAGTTGGTCACCAATGTGAGGGTTGATTTCTGAACTCTCAATTTGATTCCATTAGTCTGTATATTTATCCTTGTGCCAGTACCATATTGTTTTTTTTTTTTTTTTTTACCACTGTAGCTTTGTTAAATATTTAAAATTACTACACATTTTTTTTTTTGCAAGATGGTTTTCCCTATTTGGGGCCCTTTACCTTTCCATATAAATATGATGATTGGCTTTTCCATTTCTGCAAAGAAGGCTATTAGAATTTTTATTGGGATTGCATTGAATCTATAAATAATTTTGGGTAAAATTGACATCTTAACAGTATTTAGTCTTCCAATCTATGAGCATGGAATGTCCTTCCATTTGTTTAGGTCTTCTTTGATTTCTTTTAGCAAAGTTTTGTAGCTTTTCATATGTAAATCCTTTACATCCTTGGTTAAATTTATTCCTAGATATTTGATATTTTTAGTTGCTATAGTAAATGGAATTTTTTTTTCTTGATTTCCTCCTCATGTTGATTGTGTACCCCACCATTTTATTGAATTCATTTATTAACTCTAGTGGCTTTGTTGTAGTTTTTTCAGGACTTTTTCTATATAGGTTCATGTTGTCTGCAAATAATGAAAGTTTTAATTCTTCCTTTCCAATCTAGATGATTTTTATTTCTTTTTCTTGCCTATTGCTCTGGCTAGAACTTCCAATACAATGTTTAACAATAGTGGTGACACTGAGCATCCTTTACTTGATCCTAATCTTAGAGGAAAAGCTTTCAGTCTTTCTCCATTGAGTATGATGATAGTAGTGGGTTTTTCATATATGCCCTTTATGATGCTCAGGGAATTTCCTTCTATTTTTAGTTTTCACAGTGTTTTGTATCAAGACTGTATGCAAGATTTTGTTAAATGCATTTTCTGCCATCAATTGAGATGGTCATGTGTTTTTTCCTTTTGTTCTGTTAATGTGCTATATTGCATTAATTGATTTTCTTATATTGAATCGGCCTTTCATATCTGGGATAAATCCCACTTGATCATGGTGCATAATTCTTATAATGTGCTGTTGGATTTGGTTTGCTATTATTTTGCTGAAGATTTTTGCATTTCTATTCATAAAAGAAATTAGTCTTTAATTTTATTTTCTTGTATTACCTTTATATGGCTTTGGGTGATGTTGACCTCTTGAATGAGTTAGGTAATATTCCCTCCTCTTTAGTTTTTTAGAAGTATTTGAGCAGGATTGGTATTAATTCATCTTGGAATGTTTGGTATAATTTGCCAGTGAAGCCTTCTAGTCCTGGGCTCTTCATTTTGGGGAGCTTTTTGATGACTGATTCAATCTCTTTCCTAGTTATTGATTTGTTGAGATATTCTCTTTCTTCTAGAGTCAATGTAGATTGTGTGTTTCTAAGAATTTATCCATTTTTTAGGTTGTCTAATTTGTTTGCATACAGTTGTTTATAATATCCTCTTATGATCCTTTTTATTTCTCTGGGGTCAGTAATAATGTCCCCCCTTTCATTTCTGATTTTATCTATTTGCATTCTTTGTCATTTTTTCTTTGTCAATATCCAAAAGTTTGCAAATTTTATTAATCTTTTCAAAGAACCAACTGCTGCTTTTGTTAATGCTCTCTATTGTTTTTTCCTCTCTTTCATTTATTTCTGCTCTATTCTTTATTATTTCTTTCCTTCTGCTTGCTTTGGGTTTAGTTTGCTGTTCTTTTTCTAGTTTCTCCAGGTGTGTAGTTAGGTCTTTGATTTGATCTCTTTCTTCTTTTTTAAATGTAAACATTTAGGGCTATAAATTTCCCTTTGAGCACTGCCTTTGCTGCATCCCATAAGTTTTGATATGTTGTGTTCTAGATTTTATTCTTCTCAAGATATTTATTTATTTCTCTTGTGATCCTTCTTTGGCCCATTGGTTGTTTAAGTGTGTGTTATATAACTTCCAGATTTTTGTGGATTTTCTACTTCTCTGCCTGTTATTGATTTCCAGCTTCATTCGATTGTGGTCAGAGAAGATGTTTTGTATAATTTCATCATTTTAAATTTATTGAGATGTGTTTTGTGACCCAGCATGTGGCCTATCCTGGAGAATGACCCATGTGCACTTCAGAAGCATGTGTATCCTGCTGTTTTGGGGTCAATGTTCTGTATATGCCTGTTAGGTCTAGTTCATTTATCATATTATCCAAATTCTCTGTTTACTTATTGATCTTCTGTCTAGATGTTCTATCTATTGGTAACAGTGGTATATTGAAATCTCCAACTATTATTGTGAGGTATCTATTTCTCCCTTCAGTTTTGCGCAAGTTTGCCTTATGTATTTTGGGGCACTGTGGTTAGATGTATAAATAGTTATGATTTTTGTTTCCTCTTGGTGGATTTACCATTTTAGTACTATGTAGTGTCATTCTTTGTCTCTTGTAACAGCTTTCAACTTCAGGTCTATTTTATCCCATATTAGTATAGCTTCAACAGCTCTCTTTTGGTTACTTTTTGCATGGATTATCTTTTTCCATCCTTTCACTTTCAGCTTAGTTGGGTCTTTGGGTCTAAGATGAGTCTCTTGTAAACAACATAGTTGTATCATGCTTTTTATACATTCTGCCAATCTTTTGATTGGGGAATTTAATCCATTAACATTCAGTGTTATTATTGTAAAGGCAGTACTTACTCCAGCATTTTTGTCCTTTGTTTTTTATATGTCATGTCTTTTTTTGCGTGTCTCTTTTCCTTCATTGCAGCCTCTTTTTCTATATAGTTGATCTTTTGTGATGTATCTGACGGATCCCTTTCTCATTTTCATTTCTGTATATTTTAAAAATACTTTCTTTTTTGTTACCCTGGGGTTTGTGCTACACAATCTAAGTGTATAACCTACTAGTTTGAAAAGATACTGACTTAACTTCAATAACATTCACACCCTGTGCTCTTTGTTTCCTCTCTTTACGTTGTTTTTGTCCCACATTACCTCTTTATCTTTTGTGAGTTCATTATCAAGAAATATGACTATTTCTTGTTCAATTGCATTCTGACTCTAGGAATTAAATATTTGAGTTATATCTTGAAGATATATTACTATTGGGTTTTGCATTTTACCCTTTTAGTTACCTTTACTGAATATCTCCCCTTCTTCACATTGCTCCATGCCTCTCTTTCCTGCTTTTTCCTCTTAACCTGAAGAACTCCTTTTAGCAACTCTTGTAGGAGAGACCTTTTGGTGACAATCTCTCTCAGTTTCTCCTTTATCTTTTTATCTGTGTTTTCAACTCATCCTCATTTTTGAAGGACAGTTTTGCCAGATAAAGAATTTTGGGTCAAAGTTTTTTCTTTCTCCGTACCTTAAGTGTATCATACCACTGCCTTCTCACCTCCATGATTTCTGATGAGAAATCGGCACTTAGTCTTATTGAGGATCCTTTATATGTGATGGATCACTTTTCTCTTGCTGCTTTCAGAATTCTTTCTTTATCTTTGGCATCTGACATTCTTATTAGTATGTGTCTTGGATGGGCCTATTAGAGTTTATTCTGTTTGGAGTACATCACACTTCTTGAACACTTATATTTACATCTCTCAGAAGAGTTGGGAAATTTTCAGCCATTATTTCCTCAAATATTCTTTCTGTACCTTTTCCCTCTCTTCTCCTTCAGGGATTCCCATGATGTGTATGTTGGTATGCTTCATGCTGTCACTTTAAGTCCCTTAAACAGTGCTCATTTTTTTCTATTCTTTTCTCTATCTCTTCTACTGTCTGTATGATTTCAATTGTCCTGTCTTCCTGTGTGCTGATTGTTTCTTCTGCCTGCTCAAATCTGCTATTGTATGCATGTAGTGTATTTTTAATCTCCATTATTGTGCTTTTCTTCCTCATAATTTCTATTATTTTTCTTTTTAAGCTTTCTAATTCTTTTTGCTCTCACATTTTATTATTAATATAATTTAGCTCCATATATACAATTATTATTTCTATCTATATTTTCCTTCATCTCCTTGAATTGGTTTAGGAAATTTGTTTGAACTTCTTTGATTAATTGTTCCAAAGTCAGTGTCTTCTCTGAAATTTTAATTTTTGTTCTCGTGACTGAGCCATATCTTCCTGTTTCTTAGTTTGGCATGTAATTTTTTGCTCATGTCTGGGCATATGATTACTTTGATGTACTAACTCTAAAGGTCAGTTTCACTCTCTTGCCTAGCGTTTAATTTCTAATTGGCTTTGTGTTAAGGCTCTTCTTTGACACTTGATCCAACTTATACTGGACTTTTAGAGTAGCCCATGTTTAAATGTTCAGATTTTCTCAGGTCTCCTGCACTTGTTTTTTCCCCTGGACATGCAGTATGACTTTTAAGATGGCCCTTTCCTCAATTCCTTTCATCTGTTCCTTCTCTGGGAATCCTGATCTCTTCTACTTTCATGCAGTTTTCTCCCCAGGCCTTGTGATTTGTTTAACTTCTCTTTCTTACTCAGTGCCCCCTTTTCATTACACTTTTCAGTCCTATGACCTTCTCACCTTACAGCAGTTGAGTGTCCCCCTCCTGCCCTTTTTGGTTTCCCCCTGGTTGCTTCCCTGTTAGGGTATCCTGCCCTGGGGAGCCAGCTGGAGTCAATGTTCAAAAAGGCCCCCGTTTTTTTTTTTTCATTTAGGTGGTCCAGCAATCAGAGACTGGATTGAATGGGTGCACCTCTTCCCAACTGTTCTGCTTCAGTCTCTTTTATTTCCGTGGGGTCCTTTTGAATGCACGTGCTCACCAGCTGCTTGTGTTCTGCCTTGTGTCTCTGTGGACTGGGGTCTCTGTGCCGGGATATCCGTGGTGTTCTTACTCCCTGCTGTGAGTGGCTCTGTGGTCTGCATGCATGGTAGGAGGTGCCTGGGCTGTGCTGCCTCTGTGTGACTCATAAGCTGGGTGGGACTCAGGAAGGGGGAAGGGTCCAGAATGCTAGGCCTGGTTCTTAGATCTCCTACTCTTTTTGGGATGTTTTTCTTCAATTCAGCATTTATTGCATCCTTTTCCAGTCTCTATTATCCTCCAGAGTTCCAAGCAAGTAGGATTTAACCTTTTGTTAGTTGTGCCCGAAGGGAAACTTTTCCAGGAGATGACTTAACATTGCCATGTTGATGATGTCGTGCATACATTAATTTTTATTTCCTGTTATACTAAGAAAAATTCTGATGCACTATGTTTTTTTTCTTCCCAGAGACACTTTTTTCGAAACTTAGGATCTATTTTAACATATGCCTTCTTGGGAACTGCCATCTCCTGTATCGTCATAGGGTAAGTGACATTTGGAGCTCAAGGTCCAGGTGGCTGTTGTGTCTGTGGGAGGAATCTCACATTTGCTGGACTCATGCTGGCTAGGTGAACTGTCTGTCTTTTTTCAGTATATTCCATTTTTACACATTTTTTTTTTTTTACTCAATTCCAAGGCTCATGTGTTTTTTGACAAACACAAAGCTTCAAATCAAAGCAAACTGGAATTGGATTGCTAGATTTTCTCTGTCAGTTTTGGACTTCTGACTTAGGAAATCTGGACAGCTTGGCTTGAGTTATGTGAAGCACATTGCATTCTATTTTTGGCTTGAATAATGCCAATAAGCACAATGTATTCTTCTGCCATATTCTGCATTCCTGCTGCCATCTTTTTGCAGGACCATACCTCCACTTATAGGAGTACAAATAGTAATGTAAAAGGTTTTCTTTCTGAAGGAAAGTTTACAAGAGAACAGTCTGTCTGAAATGTGCATCTCCAGATATCAGCAGAGTTGTTTGATGCCCACATGGCTTTTTGGTCAATACACCATATAATAAAAACTTTTATTTCCTGTATTTTATTGGTTATGCTAATGATCCCTGAGTCTAATTATACAGACTTTGCAGCTCATCATAAAGTGAAATGTGGTACAAATGGTAAAGCCAATTCAATTCGTTTATAATTTTCTCCAACACAATTGACCTGCCCTTCTGAAAACAGTCTAGCTGCTCTAAATAAGATGTTGTATATGTTTCAAAGTGCCTGAGACAGCCAAGTCAACTCTTGAGTTTTACTGCATGCAGCTGTTGTAACCCTAATGCAAGAAACTGAAGATAAAAACACACAATATTCACTTATCCAACCTTTCCTTATGAAGTGTTTAGTATGTGTTACTGAAAAGCTAAGGACTTGTTGGGAGATCTCACCACTTGGACTTGAAAGCAGGGGAATTTCACATTAGCTTCTCTGTCAAATATTTATTGATTCAGGCCTATATCAACTCATGCTACATTATGTGAAAATGTCCAGCATGGTTAAGGCTGTGAGAAGGCCAAAGACTTTAGCACTTGAAGATGGAGACTTCCAGAAAAGTAGATTGCAGAGCTTCACCTAGTCATGACTCCTAAGAGGTCTTTAAATTGTTTGTGATCTGAGACCCAGTGTACTTGTTCCTTCTCAAACATGTTTGGGGGAGAGCTTTTCTGTTTTCTGGGTATGCCATAGCTAAATACTCAAATTTCAGAGCTGACAAGGGCCTTCAGGATCTATCTAAGATCCTTCATTCTACAAATGGGGAAACTGAAGTCTTGAAAGCTCACCTGTCTGCGAGCAGCAGCACCATGGTAAGAACAGAATTCGGGTCTTCTGATCCTGATGCAACAGGGGCTGCCATCACCCCTTCTTTCTTTAGCAATTTCTTTTGAAATCAGTTCCTGTTCATTGACAGAAAGCTCTGAGGCATGTGGGCTCTGAAAAAATGTTTATCGGTGTATAGCAAAGATTTATTTTAGCAGTTCTGTAGTATGGGAATCTGAAATTTAGAGTGGATCCAAAATTCTGAACTGATGTACAATGCTGTCAAATTATGAAGTAATCAGTTTTCATGATTACCCTTCCTTTGTACAACTGATTTTAAGTATACTTAAGTGTATTCTTTTACATCATATACTTTCCCTATCAGGAACAATCTAAATTCTTTCTTGGATATTACAATATCTTTTAATATATATAATGTATGTATTCTGGTGGTGGCTTAATCTCTATCTGTGTCACATGGCAGCCTGCCTCTTTCTGTCTTCTCTGGCTTCTATGAACTGACTGTATCTCAATATCCCCTGCTTATAAGGACGTCTGCCATATTGGGCTAAGGCCCACCCTGTTCAGTTTGGCCTTATCCAAACAGGATTTTTGAAGGTCCAATTTCCTAATGAGTTCATACCCACAGGACTAGGGGTTGGCACTTGAACATGTCTTTGTGGGGGAAAGCATTTAGTCTACCACAGTAACTAAACAGTTTGGCTCCAGAGTCAGATTCTTAATGCCAAAAAATGTTTTACTTATGTTTGCTAAATATCAGCACTAAGAATCAGTGTGTAAATCAATCAGTGTTCACGAACGTGCCACAAGATTCTTCGCTGGCATAGTATCAGTTCTCATTGATATGGGGGGTCTTGAATTGAGATTTCACCAAATGGAATGAACATTTCTCAGGGGAAGGAAGGATGTCTTTTTTTTTTTTAATTAGATTTATTTATTTATTTATTTATTTATTTTTTCCATTATATTTGACTTTTTATTTTCATTTATGTTTCTTAGTCCAAGGATGTCTTGGTATATGCAGGCATACCCACTCTTGCATGGAATGGGCAGAAGGAGGGATTCAGGGCTCTGAGAATAATTGCATAGAGAAGGTGGATCCAGGGTAGTCATTTAATGGGGAAGGATGAGGTAGTAGGATTTTTCCATGCCATCAAGTGCATTAGTCCTGGTGGATGTGGGGACATTATACCTATTTCCAGTTCGCAGAGCAGTGTAAGAGAATGTGAGTACAGAAATGCTGGAGGGTCAGCTGATCGATGGTCATGAAACCCAGGCTGAGAAATTTATGAGGATGTGAAGCCTATTGAGAATGATTTGTGGGACAGGAATGAAACTAAGATAAGTGGAACCTAGGGTTAATCTGTAGCATTTTTTGTTTCAAAGATGAAGCACATCTTCTGAAGGTAAAGACTGTAGCTAATCAATCCACATGTTGGTTTTAGAGCTGGACTCTGATGCTTTATAGGAATTGCGACCTTTGGGTTCATTTGAATAAAATAATTCTTAATTAAGCTTTATTAACTCATAATTTCAGAAATTTGATGTAAATCATATTTCATGTTGCATGGGAAATTTTAGCAATATCTCTTCTGGCAACAAAATCAGAGAAACCCTTTTTTAATAATTCAGGGGAGCGGATGTAGCTCAGTGGTTGAGTACCTGCTTTCCATGTATGAGGTCCTGGATTCAATACCTGGTACCACCTTAAAAAAAAAAAAAGAAAGAAAGAAAGAAAAGAAAAGAAAACAGGAAATTCAAACTCCTTTTCCCAACTCTCCTCCTTATTTTGCCACTTAAGAAATATTACTGTAAATGCACCTCCTTTTTAAAAATCTCCATGTATTTGAAATATCTCTATTCAGCTCTTCCACCTTGGGGACTATTCCTTTGTCTTTGACCCTGTATCTGTATAGGGTCTTTTTTAAGATCATGACATTCCTTTAACTTATCTGCTGATGAGGAGTTAAAACAAATTCCACAATTTCAAAAATATTTGGAGAATGAGATGGATCTAAGCGATCAAAAGTGGGGTATTGATTATAAGAAAAGCTCACTTTGAATCTGTTCCCATGTGCCAGGCATCAACCCAAGCGTCTTTACAAGTATTATTTCATTTTATTCTCACCATACCCCAAGGAAGTAGGTACTATTACTACCCTCATTTTACAGACGAGGCCGCTGAGGTTGAGACTTGCCCCAAGTCATACAGTCAGTAAGTGGTAGTAAGTGGCAGACTCCTGAACTTATGCTCTGAGAATCTCCTCCTCCTCCTAATATACTTCATGTTTCCTGCAGTGTTTTACAATTAATAACTCTATCTGAGAGACAAACCAAGTCCTGAATATTTTCAATTTCTCACATTTTTCATTATGGCTAGAAATTATAAAAATATGAATTTTTTAAAAATTAGCTATAAATGTAATTGCAAAGAAGAGTTGGAACATGCCTTTTCATACTGGTGGTAGTTGCAAGGATGGTATGAGTCCATTTTACTTGGTTAGAATTGCTGGACTCTTGGTAACGTAGGAAAAACTAGATTAGCAAACCTGAAGTTGTTTACATTTTTCATACGCATTCCTTGGGAGTGTTGATTCTCTTGTACTCTTTAATATAACTCGTGGCAGAGTTATGTCTGATATCCCTGCCGGTGTGTCCATGAAGCAGAGTGGAGGGGACCTCTGCCCTCTGTGTCTGGTGTCTGCTTCCTGGGACCTCCAGGATTCAGTGCCCTCAGAGCTTCTTCTGGAATTGCTTTTGCTCTGACCTGAACAAAGATAAGTTATGATGAGGCTCAGTAGCTTTAAAGTCCTGACTCCTAAACGTGGAAGAAGAGACACATTTGCTGGTCTAGAACCAAAAGCTGAAGAGGTGTTGTTCCTAGATGGACGCTGAGCAACACCTAATGCCTTAGGCTTTAACCCTGGAAAGAGAATGATTTACAGTGGGGTTCTCAACCCAGGGTACAGGGACGCTGAGTGGGGGGACAGAAGGACTTCAGGAGCATAGTGAATCCTCTTAAACCATCTACAATAAAGTTTTCATGGGAGAAAGTCTGCACAGATTTCACCATTTAATCAGATTCTCAAGGGAGTTGCAATGCACAAAGGCCAAAAAAATTACTTTGTTTTCCAGGACCTGGGCAAAGAGATAATTGGGGCAGGGAGAATTTTACCTTCCTGCATATTTAGTTAGAACTGAAGGATTCTCTAGGATGCATACCAAGCATCCATAAAATCTGGAAACATGCATGCTATTATTTTAGTATGTATTGCAATGTATTAACAATAAACCAGTTATTAGGTATTTACATGTATCTATGGCCACCTGAACATTTACCTAAGAGTGGAATTGCTGAGTCTTAGGGCCTATAAATTCACTTTTACAAAATAATGCCAAATTGTTTTCCAAAGTGGTAGTACCAATTTTCCCTCCCACCAGCACTGTTTACAAGTCTGTTGATCCATATCCTTTACAATTCTTAATTTTAGCCCATCTAGTAGTTATGAAATGAAATTTCATTGTAGTCTTCATTTATATTTCCCTGATTATTAATGAGGTTGATTGTATTTTCATAAGATACCTATTCAGGCTTTTTATTCATTTTTCTATTGAGTTGTTATTTTTAAAATATTTTCATTAATTTGTCATAGTTCTTTATATTTTCCACATATTAATACATTTTTAGTTATATGTTGCAAATATTTCCCCTAGTTTATAGCTTGTATTTTCACTTTATTCATGATACTTTCTAATAATAAACAGAAGTTCTTAATTTTAATGTAGTGAAACTTATGGATCTTGTCTTTCATGGTCGGCATTTTTGTTCCTTGTTAATAAATCTTTTCCTACCCCAGGGTCCGAAAAATATGTTCTGATATTTTTTTTCACAGTGTTTTAAGGTTTTGCCTTTTATATTAAGGTCACCTTCTGGAACTGAATTCTGTATATTAGATGAAATAGACATCCAATGATTATTTTTCCTTATATTGGATAGCCAGTTATTCTGACATCACTTACTGACTAGTCTCACCTATCTCCAGGTTCTGCAATGTCTCCTCTACTAAGTTTCTGTTCCTGGACTCGTGAATCTATTTGATTGGTCTATTATCTAACCCTATACCAATACCACACTATTCTAATCCCTATAGCTTCACACTAGGTATTTATATCTTATAGCATAAAACCTAAAGGATAGTCTTCTTTTTCAGGAGTGTCTTGCTTATTATAATTATTATTTTAAATTTCCTTGTGGTAAAAAATATATAACATAAAATTTGTAATTTTAACCACTTTTAATTGTACAGTCCAGTGGCATTAGGTACATTCATAACATTGTGCAAACGTTACCGGTATTCCAAAAGTATTTCATCACCCCAAACATCAATAACTTTCCATCTCCCACCCCAATTTCTGGTGTGATGGTTAATTTCTTGTGTCAGTTTGGCTAGGTTATGGTGTCTAGTTGTTTGACCAAGCAATAAACTCTAGCCTGATTGTTACTGTGAGGATATTCTGTGTATGAATTAGCATCTACAGTCAGTTGATTGCCTCTATGGCTTAGTGCATCTACAATTAACAAAGGAGATTGCCCTTAGCAATGAAGGAAGTCTCATCATCCCAATCAGTTAGAGATCTGAGAATTTCAGAAGTCAGAAAAAAGAATCCCTGTCTCTACTTTAGTCAGTCAGCTATTTGGGGAATTCAACCCCATCTTTTTTTTTTCAAAATTGATACCTGTTTATTTTAAAACTTTATAATTCTGCCTTGACCTTATTATTATTATTATTATTTTACATTTCTCAATTAAATGTACTGGATATATATAACATTTTTTTTTTTTGAATCATACAATATGTTACACAATATATTTGGTTCATAGTAACGCATTCATACACTATTTGTCCTTTTGTGTCTGCCTTGCTTCGCTCAACATAATGTCCTCCAGGTTCATCCATGTTGTCATATGCTTTATGACTTCATTTCTTCTTACAGCTGCATAATATTCCATCGTGTGAATAGACCACAGTTTGTTTATCCATTCATCTGTTGATGGACACCTGGGTTGTTTCCAACTTTTGGCAATGATGAATAATGTGGCTATGAACATTGGTGTGCAGATGTCTGTTCGTGTCACTGCTCTCAGTTCTTCTGGGTATATACCCAGTAGTGGTATTGCAGGGTCACGTGGCAAGTCTATATTCAACTTCTTTAGGAACTGCCAAACAGTCCTCCATAGTGGTTGTACCATCCTGCATTTCCACCAACAGTGAAGAAGTGTTCCTATCTCTCCACATCCTCTCCAACACTTGTAGTTCTCTGTCTTTTTAATAGTGGCCATTCTGGTAGGTGTGAAATGATATCTCATTGTAGTTTTGATTTGCATTTCCCTAATCATGAGTGATGTTGAGCATTTCTTCATGTGTTTTTTTGCCATTTGTATTTCTTCTTCGGAGAAATGTCTATTCAAGTCTTTGGCCCATTTTTTAATTCGGTCATTTGTCTTTTTATTGTTGGGTTGTAACATCTCTTTATATATCCTGGATATTAAACCCTTATCAGATATGTGATTTCCAAATATTTTTTCCCATTGAGTCGGCTGCCTTTTCACCCTTCTGACAAAGTCTGTGAGGTGCAAAAGTGTTTAATTTTGAGGAGGTCCCATTTATCTACTTTTTCTTTTGTTGCACATGCTTTGGGTGTGAAGTCCAAGAAACCACCACCTACTACAAGGTCTTGAAGATGTTTCCCTACATTTTCTTCTAGTAGTTTTATGGTCCTGGCTTTTATATTTAGATCTTTGATCCATTTTGAGTTGATTCTTGTATAGGGGGTGAGATAAGGGTCCTCTTTCATTCTTTTGGTTATAGATATCCAGTTCTCCCAACACCATTTGTTGAAGAGACTGTTTTTTCCCATCAGCGTGGGCTTGGTAGGTTTGTCAAAAACCAGTTGACTGTATAGGTGAGGGTTTATTTCTGGATTCTCAATTCTATTCCACTGATTGATATGTCTATCTTTATGCCAGTACCATGCTGTTTTGACCATTGTAGCTTTGTAATATGTTTCAAGGTCAGGCAGTGAAATTCCTCCCACATTGCTCTTCTTTTTTAGAATACTTTTGGCTATTCGGGTGCACTTACCCTTCCAGATGAATTTGGTAATTGCCTTCTCTAATTCTGTAAAGTAAGCTGTTGGGATTTTGATTGGTATTGCATTGAATCTATAAATCAGTTTGGGCAAGATTGACATCTTCACGATATTTATTCTTCCAATCCATGAACACGGAATGTCTTTCCATTTGTTTAGGTCTTTTTAAATTTCTTTTAGCATTGTTTTGTAGTTTTCTGCATATAGGTCCTGTACTTCCTTGGTTAAATTAACTCCTAGGTATTTGAGTCTTTTTGTTGCTATTGAAAATGGTATTTTCCCCCTGATTTCCTCCTCAGGTTGTTCAGTACTAGTGTACAAAAACATTACTGATTTTTGCGTGTTGATCTTATATCCTATCACTTTGCTGAACTCATTTATTAGTTCAAGTAGCTTTGTTGTGGATACTTCAGGATTTTCTAAGTACAGGATCATGTCTTCTGCAAACAGTGAGAGTTTTACTTCCTCTTTCCTATTTGGATGCCTTTAATTTTTTTTTTTCTTGCCTAATTGCCCTAGCTAGATCTTCTAGTACAATGTTGAATAACTGGTGACGGTGGGCATCCTTGTCTTGTTCCCGATCTTAGAGGGAAAGCTTTCAACCTTTTCCCGTTGAGTATGATTTTGGCTGTGGGTTTTTCTTATATGCCTTTTATCACATTGAGGAATTTTCCTTTTATTCCTATCTTTTGAAGTGTTTTTTTTTTTTTTTAATCAAAAAAGGATGCTGAATTTTGTTGAATGCTTTTTCTGCATCTATTGAGATGATCATGTGGTTTTTTTCCTTCAGTTTGTTAATGTGGTGTAGTACATTGATTGATTTTCTTACGTTGAACCAGCCTTGCATACCAGGAATAAATTCCACTTGGTTGTGATGTATAAGTCTTTTGATATGCTGTTGGATTCGATTTGCAAGTATTTTGTTGAGAATATTTGCATCTATGTTCATTAGAGAGATTGGCCTGTAATTTTCTTTTCTTGTAGACTCTTTGGTGTTAGGGTGATGTTGGCTTCATAAAATGTGTTGGGTAATTTTCCCTCCTCTTTAATTTTTTGGAAGAGTTTAAATTGGATTGATATTAATTCTTTTTGAAATGTTTGATAGAATTCACCTGTGAAGCCATCTGGTCCTGAACTTTTCTTTGCTGGGAGATTTTTGATGACAGATTCAGTCTCCTTCAATGTGATTGGTTTGTTAAGTTCTTGTATTTCTTGTAGCATCAGTGTAGGTTGGTTGTGAGTTTCTAGAAATTTGTCCATTTCATCTAGGTTGTCTAGTTTTTTGGCATATAGTTTCTCATAATATCCTCTTAGGATTCTTTTTATTTCTTTGGGGTCATTTGTAACTTCCCCCCTTTCATTTCTGATTGTATTTATTTGCATCTTCTCTCTTTTTTTCTTTGTTAGTCTACCTAGGGGTTTGTCAATTTTATTGATCTTCTCAAAGAACCTGCTTTTGGTTTTGTTGATTTACTCTATTGTTTTTCTGTTCTCATTTTCATTTATTTCTGCTCGAATCTTTATTATTTCTTTCCTTATGCTTGCTTTGGGATTGGTTTGCTTTTCTTTTTCTAGTTTTTCTAGTTGTTCAGTTAAATCTTTGAGTTTAGCTCTTTCTTGTTTTTTAATATAGGCATTTAGGGCTAAAAATTTCCCTCTCAAGACTGCCTTCGCTGTATCCCATAAGTTTTAATATGTTGTGTTCTCATTTTCATTTGTCTCAATGTATTTACTGACTTCACTTGCAATTTCTTCTTTGACCCACTGATTATTTAGGAGTGTGTTGTTCAGTCTCCAACCATTTGAGAATTTACTTTTTTCCTATCATTGATTTCTAGTTTCATTCCATTATACTTTGTATAATTTCAGTCTTTTTATATTTATTGAGAGCTGAATTGTGACCTAACATGTGGTCTATCCTGGAGAAAGATCCATGGGCACTTGAGAAGAATGTATAACCTGCTGAGTTTGGATGCAGTGTTCTGTATATGTCTATTAGGTCTAACTTATTTATCATATTGTTAAAGTTCTCTGTTTCCTTGTTGATCTTCTGTCTAGTTGTTCTGTCTAATGATGTGAGTGGGGTGTTGAAGTCTCCGACGATTATTGTAGAAATGTCTATTTCTCCCTTAAGTTTTGCCAGAGTTTCTCTCATATATTTTGGGGCACCCTGGTTAGGTGCGTAGATATTTATGACTATTATATCTTCCTGGTGGATCGTCCCTTTTATTAATATATAATGGCCTTCTGTATCTCTTATAACTTTTTTGCATTTAAAGTCTGTTTTGTCTGATATTAGTATAGCTACCCCTGCTCTTTTCTGGTTACTATTCGCGTGGAGTATCTTTTTCCAACCTTTTACTTTCAGTCGGTTTGTATCCCTGGGTCTAAGGTGAGTTTCTTGTAAGCAGCATATGGATGGCTCTTGATTTTTTATCCATTCTATAAGTCTGTATCTTTTGATTGGGGAGTTTAATCCACTCACATTAAATGATATTACTGTAACTGCACTATTTACTTCCTCCATTTTATTCTTGGTTTTCATATGTCATCTTGTTTTTGTCTCTTTTTTTACTCTTTTGGTTATCCTTTCTGCTATTCTTTCTTCTATGCTCTCCTCCAAGCCTCTCTCTCCTGTCTTTTTCTTTCAGGTTCTAAGGCTTCCTTTAATATCTCCTGCAAGTTGGATTCTTTTTTGCAAACTCTCTTAGTTTCTGTTTGTTTGTGAATATTTTATACTCACCTTCATATTTGAAAGACAGTTTTGCTGGATAAAGAGTTCTCGGCTGGCAGTTTTTCAGTTTCCTATTGTTTCATACTACTGTCTTCTCATGTCCATGGTTTCTGAAGAGAAATCTGCACTAAATCTTCCTGGACGTCCCTTGTATGTGATCGCTTGCTTCTCTCTTGCTGCTCTGAGAATTTTCTCTTTATCTTTAACATTTGACATTCAGAGTAGTATGTGTCTTGGCATAGGTCTATTTGGATTTATTCTGATTGGGGTATGGTGTGCTTCTTGGACACATAAGTTCATTTCTTTTGTGAGAGTTGGGAATTTTCAGCTATTATTTCCTCAAATACTCTTTCTGCCCCCTTTCCCTTCTCTTCTCCTTCTGGAACTCCCATGACACATATGTTGTTGTATTTTGTGTTGTCATTCAACTCTCTGAGCCCTTGCTCAATTGTTTCCATTCTTTTCTCTCTCTGTTCTTTTCTCTCTTAATTTTAGCTGTCCTGTCTTCGGTATCACATATTCTTCTATCATTTCGAGTCTGCTGTTTTATGTCTCAAAAGTGTTTTTGACCTCACCTATTGTGTCTTTCATTCCCATGAGCTCTGTCACTTTTCTGTTCAGGATTTCAAATTCTTCTTTGCATTCTCTCAATGTCTTCTTGATGTCATTTATCTCTTTAATGATATTGTCTTTTAACTCATTAATTTGATTTTGGAAATTTGTGCTCATCTCGCTGATTAGTTCTCTCAAATTCTTCATCTCTTCTGGGACTTTGATGTATTCCTTTTCTTGGGCCATGTCTTCTATTTTCTTAGTATGGCTCGTAATTTTTTGCTGGTGTTTAGGCATCTGGTTGGGATGTAATTTACTCAGATGCTCAATCTCTTTCTCTTTTATACGGATTTAATGGCAGGAGGCTATGAGCTACCACAGCTCTTTGATTTTTGGCTCAACCTGGATTGTTAGGATTGTCCTGCTTGTTGCTCAAAACTGGGCACTGGATCCAGTAATTGGTTGTAGATTGCTGCCTAGAGCCTTGGGTAGGGAGGCTATAGAGGCCAGGAAAAGCCTCTCCTACTTATTTTTAATTTTCTTATGTGCACGTCCTTGGTCTGCCAAGAGATGGCGCTCTTTGGCAGCTCTCAATTCAATGCCTGGTTGGAGTGTATTTGTTGCAGCACAGACCAGATCAATGTGATGGAGCTTCCTGTCTGGAGGCTAAGAGCCTTGTAATTCAAACTTTTTGAGACAGTTCTCCAGTCTTCTCTGGCAGCCCCCTCCCTTTTCCCAGCTAGGAAATATTTCCATTCCCTCTGAGTCCTCAACAATCAGTCCCTGTTAGTGGAGGAAGAGCTTGGGAGGTTTGTATATCTTTCACCCCGTGCAGGCTCCAAGGCAAACAATGGCGCAGCCCCACCCGGCCTGGAAGGGCTCTGGGGACACAGCAGAACAAACCTGCTAGTCAAAAACCCCAGGCTCTCTCTCCCCTCTCCTGTAGAGTCCTTAACCATTAGTCCAGGCTAGAAAAGAGGGAGATTGGGAGAGTCAGATTTCTCCAGTCCTTCCCTGGCTCCCAGGGCAAACTACAATGTGGTCCCAACTGGCCTGGAAGAGCCCATGGGGCACCGCAGCACAAATTTATGGGTCAGAACCTGAGTCAGCCTTAGGATGTGTCCCTCTCTTTCCCCTTTCCTGGGGTGGTAGATCCGTGGAGCCCCCTTTTTCTGTAGTCACAGGCCCAGAGGCCCAAGAATTCTAAAGAGTGTGGGGGAGGGTGCTGGCAGCAGCAGCCTCTGCTGGTTCCAACTCACAGTTCTGTTGTCGTGATTTCCCTCTTTTGTCCCTCTCTCCTCTAGGTGGTGTGCAGTCTTCACCTGCTGTCCTAAACCCTACAAGATCTTTTTCAGGGCTGTTTCAGCCTGTCCTCTAGCTATTTTTCTGGAGAAGAAATTCACGTGTCTTACTAGTCCACCATCTTCCTGGAAATCCTTTTCAACCTCATCTTAATCAAAGTTTCTAACTTGCAGACTGCCCTTTGGAATTCAGATTTGCCAATCCCTGTGGTTGAGTTTGTGTGTGTGTGTGTGTGTGTGTATCACTCCTGTTTGTTCTGTTTCTTTGGAGAACCCTAACTAATATACCTTGTAACCTCCAACCTACCTTCTGTCTCAATGAATTTGCCTATTCTAGATATTTCATATGAGTGGAATCATGCAATGGTTTTCCTTTTATGATTAGCTTATTTAAGCATGTTTTAAAGGTTCATCCACAGTGTAGCATGTATTAGAACTTCATTCCATTTTATGGCTTAGTAATATTCCATTGTTATTATATGCCATATTTTGTTTATCCATTCATCTGTCAATGGACAATAGGGTTGCTTCTACCTTTTGGCTGTTGTGAATAATGCTGTTATAAATAATGGTGTGCAAGTATCTGTTTGAGTCTTTGTTTTCAGTTATTTTGGGTATACACCTGAGAGTGGAATTGCTATATCAAGTGGTAGTTCTGTGTTTAACTTTGAGGAACTGCCAGACTGTTTTCCAAAGTGGCTGTACCATTTTACATTCCTACCAGCAATGCTTGAGGGTTCCAATGTTTCTACATCCTCCCCAACATTTGTTATTTTCCTTTTTAAAAAATAATAGCCATTTTAGTGGATGTAAAGTACTATCTCACTGTAGTTTTGATTTGCATTTCCCTAATAGCTAATGGAGCATCTTTTCATGTGCTTATTAGCCATGTGTATGTCTTCTTTGGAGAAATGTCTGCTCAACTCCTTTGCCCATTTTTTAATTGGGTTGTTTGTCTTTTGGTTATTGAGTTGTAGGAGTTCTTTATATGTTCTGGATATTAAAATCTTATTACATATATGATTTGCTAATATTCTGTCACTTTTTTGATAATGTCCTTTGATGCACTAAAGTTTTTCATTTCGATGAATTTGAATTTATCTATATTGCCTTGCCTATTATTTGTCCTCTACCTTTCATATGAAGTTACTCCAAAGCACATACCTTTGAATATATAATTTTTAAATTTATGAATATACTCTTATATGGTCTGCTGGTGGATTCTTATATGGTTTATATGTATTTATATACTATATAAATATATTTCTGAGTATATTCCTTCGGGAACCACTTGCACCTTTGCATCAGGAGACAGGTATAAGGATATTTATAGCAGCTTTGTTCCTAATAGCAAAACTCTGGAAACAGCCCAGATTCCATTAAAAGGAGACTAGACAAATCAATTCATATAATATAATATTACATAGCAGAGGAAAGCAATGAAATAGCTATGAACACAGGGTTGAATATTTAAAAAATATTGTGATATCAATAAGCCAAGTCCTGTGAGACTATGTAGTATGACATCATTCATATAATCTTCATAAAAGACCAAAATTAAACAATATTGTTTAGGCACACATGCATGTAGGCATGAAGGGATATATGGATCAGTTTAGTAAGTAAGGGAATTGAAAACACGCATTTCAGGGGAGTGATTATTTCTGGGGAAGAGACTGAAGAATGGGATGAAAAGAAAGACAAAGAAGAGATAAATTATTGGTATTGTCCTGGCTTTTGGGTTGGGGTATGTTTCCAGGTATTCAATATATTATTTTAATTTATAACTATATATCTTCTGTAACTTTTCTTGCATGTGCCAATTATATTAAAAAGAAAATTAAAGAGTAAAGAAATGGAAGGAGCCATTTAAAAGATTTATGAAACTCTACCTAATTATACTACTTACTTCCATTTCTGGAAAACTCTGATCCTTCTGTTGTTTCTCTTTGTGTGTGTTTCAGTAAGAGCAACTCTCCGTTTGGCAGATAGCAGCAGAGGCAAAAGTGCCAAGAGTTTATTTTCTAGGATCCCTGGGTTAGTTCTTGTAAACCACAAAGCCCCTATATTTCCACCTCCCTCCTCCTCTGCCTCCCACCCATGTTCTTTCTCACCACCCCGTGAGCCTGCGTCCAGATGCTGCTCCCTGTGACTCCATTTCAGCAGGCAGCGAAACAGCAGAGCGTGGGGAGGTTGTGTGAGTCAGGCTAGATGGCCCCAGGACTCCTCTATACATTCATTTGCTCTCTGGATTCTGAGCTGGCACAGTAATAGCTGTCACTGGTGTCCAAGAGAAAAATAAATATGCCACTGCCCTGACACAGCCAAATGGAAAAAAATAATTTCTAATCTGTCAAGTAAGGCCCAAGCTACTTAGCAGTTTCGTTTCTCACATCCATATCACAGCATGCACGGGCTGTATTTCTGGCAGCAGAGAGGAAAATGAAGTTTATGAGAAAGAGAAAAGAAAAGTAGGATGGAGGGGAGCCATGAAGAACATCAAGATGTGGTTTGGAGATAAAGGATGTGAAGTCCTCAGAGCCATGTGAGTCTCTGCATTATTCACAGACCTCGTCTTTCTATCCCAGCCTTGAAGATGTCGGGCATGATGGGATAGGACAGATCAGAGAAGAAGAATCAAAAAGCACAGCAAAAATATAAGCTAACTTATATTTCAAGTATAATATAAGTTCACTTATATTTCAAGTGAAGAAGGGAGATGCTAAAAATCAATAGAAGCAAAAAAAAAATGTGAGATTGTTGAGGTGGGAAAAAAAAGAGGAAAGTTTAATAATAAAAGAAAAATGCGTAAAAGAAAGTTACTCTATTCTGGGAAAGAATTTGCATGAGAAGTCTTGTTATTAAAGAATCTATCCTAGGGATTTTAATTATCGATTCCTTTTAAATGACATAGTCTAGCCTTGGAATTACCCAGTTCAACTTCATCCTCCAATACTCTTAGCACAAAGTGAAAAATGTTTCTCAGTTTAACCAAAATCTGGGGGAAGAGTTACTGTAAATGTGGCTTGGTTTCAACATGTACACACACACACACACACACAAACCCAGACACACACCCCGACACCATTCAGAGGAAAGGTTGAACAAGAATAAGAGGAGTATACCAGTTATCTATTGCTGTATAACAAAACACCACCCAAACAACAGCCATTCTATTGGTTCACAATTCTGTGGTTCAACAATTTAGTCTGGGTTCAGCTGGGCACTTCCTCTGTGGGTCTCATTGGAGATCATTCATGTGACCAACGTCATCTGGTGGCTTCACTGGGGTTGGAGGTTTAAAATGGCCTCACTCTCATGTCTGCTGGTGGATTCTGGCTGCTGGATGATTGCTGGGGGGCTCACGTGGAATGGCTCATCTCTGCTCAACGGAGCCTCTCATCTCTCTGTAGGCTAGAACTGGCTTCTTCCCATGACGGTTTCAGGGCAATGCTCCAGAAGTGCGGGGACAGACTGTAAGGCCGCTTAATGCCCAGGCCCAGAAGTCATGCACTCCCAGTTCCACTGCATGATATTGGCAGAAATTGTCACAAGGGTAGCCAAGCTTAAAGGGATGGAGAAATAGTTTCCATCATTTGATAGGAGAGTCTGTAAAGTCACCTTGCAAAGGGATGTGCATGCAGAGATGGGAGATTCATTATGGCCAACTTGCAAACAATCTACTATAGGAAGGAACTATAAGATAGCTTCAGAGAGCTCAGGTAAGAGAGCTCACATTAGAAAACGGGACTTGGAACTTGGTGTGAAACCTATCGTTGCAAAAGAAAAACAAGGTAGAGAATCAATTCAAGCCCATGGGGGCTAACTCTCTGGCCTCATCTATTATACTTCCTGATATTCCAAAATGAGTGTACAAAGAATTCTTGCCCTGATGATTCCAGTACTAAGAAGTATTTTATAATGTAGTTTGGATCTAAAATTTTTGTGGAAAAATACACATAAAGGTCAAGAAAGAATGAGGCAGAGAGCATAACTCACTTAGCTTTTTATGCTACCAAAGAAAACCGATCCCCATTTGGCTGGAGTGGAGAAAGGTAGAGATGTTTTATTTCTGCTGAGAATTTCAGTTGCTCTTTTTATCACCGGTGATGCAGAGACTATGGAAGTGCAATCGAATTGGGCGTAAATGCTGGAACATCTCTGCGGGGCAGGAGGGTATCTTCTTTGGCTGATGTCCCTTGCCAAGGATTATTGTGCCAAGCCTGGTTCACATCCAAGTATACCTTGCTGATGCTGGTGCTTTGGGAAGAGGAGAGCTTTGGGCATCATGAAAGCCTGATCTTGGCATTCACTTTTCTTGAATAGTTTAAGAAGAGCTAAGTTCAAGAAGGTATGCCACATAGCACTTTTCCTGGACTTAAATAAAGGGGATCTGACAAAATAATTTAGAAAGCAAATATCACCCCAAAGCATATATTTGAATCATTTAGAAATATGTAATATTTGATACAAAAATAACTATATAATACATATCTTTTGAAACATAAGTAAACAGCGGAAACCTGTGAATTCTTCACCAAACTAAGAAGTAGAACATTACCCAAACTGTAGAACTTACCTGTGTGCTTCTTCCCAGTTCTATCCTCCTTCCTCTCCCATTCCCAGAGGGGAATTTTAGTTACAGTTTTTAGTTACAGGTTTTCCACATGCTTTGGAGCCTTATAAAAACAGTATGTTACTCTATGTTGTCAATCCATTTGATTTTTTCCCACTCATTTTCCTAAGATTCATCCATGTTATAGTTTTTTTTTTTTTTTTTTTTTTTTTTAAGATTTCTTTTGTTTTTACTTATTTATTCCCCACTTGCTGCTTGTGCTCCCTGTGTCCATTTGCTGTGCGTTTTTTCTGTCTGCTTGTCTCCCTTTGTTGCATCAACTTGCTGTGCCAGCTCGCAGGCCATCAGCTCACTGCACTGCGTGGGCCAGCTTGCCTTTACCAGGAGGCTCTGGGAATCAAACCCAGGGCCTCCCATATGGTAGACAGGAGCCCAACCACTTGAGCCACATCCACTTCCCCATGTTATACTTTTTAGATGTATTTCATTCATTTTCATTGATACTACTCAATTGTGTTACTATTCCACACTTCATCTATTGTCCTTTTGATGGGGTTGCTTCCATCTAAGAATATTCTTAGGCACATCACCTGGGATGTCCATGTAAAAGTTTCTTTAGGCAATTAACCTAGACTGAAATGTGCAATATCAAATTGTTTTCCAAAGTGGTACTCCTCAAAAGCATGTAAGAGTTTCCATTGCATCTCATCATCACTAATGCTTAGTATTATCAAACATCTTAATGATCAATTTGTCTAGCCCTTTGACAATACCACATTATTTTAATTATTATGTCATTAAGAAATTAACTCTTGATATCTAATAGGACAAATCCACTGCCCCACCCCCAAATTATTCTTTATGAGTGTCACAGATATTTGGAGCTTTCCTTTTTATGTAAAAATTTTAGAATCATCTCATCAAATTCTTTGATTCATCCTGTTGGAATGTTGGTTGGAATCACATGAAACATATAAATCAGTTTGGGAAGAACTGACATCTTTATGATATTGAGCCTTTTTATCCTTGAAATGGGATATCTCTCTATTTATGTTTTCTTTTTCTTTCAATAAAGATTGAAAGTTTTCACTATATTATATCATAAGAATATTGTATTATATAATAAATAGTATGAATGTGTTATATTATAAAAAGCATCATGGTCAACTTTTCATTTTCTTAGTGTTGCAGTTTAGTAGTCTTGGTGAGCAAGAAAATGACCAGTCCTTGCCAGCCCAGAGCTTACAATCTATAGGGGGAGGCAGACATCTATCAGGGAGTCACACAAATACAAGGAAAAGCACAACTGTGGGGAGCGTGAACAACGAGAGGTGGGTAGTAGAAGAAGTCACAGAATCTGAGGATCTCAGGTGGGGTCTGGGGTGGTAAGTGCCATGCAGCATAGGCAGAGGGGGCTGTGAGAGGACTTCTAGCCTCGGGAAATGATTTCTTACCTGAGGTCTTCACTTACTGCAAAGTAGGGAGCCAGGCAAAAATTTGGGAGAAGCTATTCCAGGCAGAGGGAATAGGGGGTACGAGGCCAGCAGCAAGGAGGAGCTTCCATTCTGTCTGTCCTCTGGGTGGTCAGAGGAGGAAGATGGAGATGTTGAGCAGGGCAGTGTTAGCCCAGGGGCTGGAGACCTGTATTCAGAAGTTTGGGAGGAGACTTTGCAGGCTGCAGGCTGCTGACAGCTGATAGATACTTTTTAAAGGCCACTTGAACTAGAATATGAAAATGGATGTGAGGAAATCAAGAAGAAAGAGAGCAGTTATAAGCTGAGGGTTGAGTTTGGGTGGCACTGACAGAGTACAGCTGGCTATTGATCAGATATAGAATGATAGAGGTCATCATGTGTAATTATCACCTTGGATTTGACTGTCAAATATAGCACAATTAGGGCTTCATGCACTCTCTACTCTTACCCCTATCTTATGTTCCCTACCAGAGTTAACCTCTTAGTTATCATGCCCTTGCTTTTTGTACACATCAGTAATTACAGTGACATGTAAATCACTGAATTAACAAAGAGATTGAAAAAATGCATATCCTTTTGTTGCCAAAGAGATAGTAGTAATAACAGAAGTGACAAGAGTTAGTTTTGTGTGTGTGTGCATTTTCCTCGTGCCTGGTGCTGGACTGACCATTCTGTATTTAATCATCACAACAGATGGGAGAGATAGATATTTCTTTTGTTTCCTTATGTATAGATGAGAATCTTGAGGCTCAGATTGCTTAAGCAACTTTTCCAGGTTGTGACTGACTCCAGAGCCTGTCTTCTAAACTCACCTTCCCAACTCAAATTGTGAACTTGGATTAGCAACATCGGCAGCATCAAAAGTTTGCAGGAAATCCATACTCTTGGGCCCCACCCTAGACCTACTATAGCTGAGCTCCATGTTGACAAGAACCTCAGATGATTCGTTGCCTCATTCAAGTTTGCTGTGCGACACTCCCAACCCTGGTAGAGAGATTTAATACTTAGGATTTAGTAAGAATACACTACAGGGATGAAGATCATTTTAACCTGCATTTAATCCATGTGATCCAGGCATCATTGAAACTAAACCCAATCAATTAATTTTATAATTCACATCCACAAGATTTATATGGCAATCTGTGTCTGTGCAAGGGTCTGAGTCAAATATTGCATGTATATTATGTAGAAAATAACTGTTAAAATACTGTTAGTCAGGTACACAGAACCATCACAGTGAGAAATGCCCAGTGTTCTGGTCTAAGGAATTGAGCATTACCAGTGTGGGAGGTGCATAGCCTGATTTAGCAATTACATCCTGATGTCATTAAAATGAAATGGTCCCAATAAAATGAATAGAAGTCAATCTTAACCACAGCTCTGAGATGCTTTATTACTCTATTTCACTCTTACTTACTAATTCCCACTGCATAAGATGTAGCTGTAAAGGGTTTCCAGCAGGCAAGCTATGTTATCAACAGAACCATGAACGCGAATGGTGACATCGTTGCTTTAGCGTCCATGAGCAGGTGGAATCTTGAAGGGCATTTGACCGGTGATAGGTGTCTACAAATTTTATTTCCATATGATTCCTGCCCACTTGCCCCATAGTAGCATATCGTAAGCCTACTTCTCCTTCCTCCCAAAATGTGAGTTTGATTTCCACATCTCAATGAATTTGGTTTGATTTTAAGTGGATTTTTCTTGGAACCACAGTTCCAACAATTGTTCTTTTCCTCGACCTGTCGAGGACACCATATTACTGGGTCCCCTTCCTTAAGTAAGTTCTACAATATGTGAGAAATATTGACTATAATAAGGATAATTTCTTATATTTATCGAGCATTTACTTTCTGCTAGCTGCTGCCATGCACTTTGTGTGCATTAAGCTCACTCACTCCCCAACCATTTAAAGATTTTTCTCATCAAAAGTCTATTTATTTCTCTAATAAAATTCTCCTCACTTACTTTATTAAAGCAGTTTTCTACTTTTCCTTTAGAATGTTAAAGAGTTTAGCAAGATATTTTTATAGATATTCTTATTAATTGAATGGACTCTTGCCCAACATTTGTTAATTTCTATTAGAAGCTTAAGATCCTTAAAAACAATGTCCACATTACCAATCTTTTATAAAGTCACTTGCTAAACCTAGGACTCCAACAATTTTAGACTCATGAATACTTGAGCCTAATTAGGCTGTTTGTTGATCAGACTGCAACCGCCCTTCCACAGTTCTGTCCCTGTCACTGTCACAGGGGATCCTAATAGTAGCACTAGAAGCTAAATACTGTATGGCCAGTGGTAAGCTTTCCCTTTGATTAGCCTAAATTCTGTGGTTATGCCCTCCCAATTCCTTCGAATACGTGTTATGAGGACAATGCTCTCTTAATTGGCCATGTTTAATCTTACTTCTTCTATTTTACAGAATGCATCTATTAGCCCTCCTGTGGTTCTTGCTTCTCCTCTTTAAGTGTCCAAAGGACACTATTGACAAAATCGTGATTCTTTAGAAACTTTTTATGAGAGTGGTCATATTTTATTTTCAATCCCTAATTGACTACGATTCAATAATCACATTTCGGAGGATCATTTTCTCAATAGCTTTGATCATAATATCCTCGTTATGTTTTTCATTTGTATGTAAGGTGCCAACGTCTCCTTCCCTCCAAATACTTACTATTATTTCATCACCTGCTACTGATTGGTTCTTTCTGTCTAAGTCTTTCATGTCATTTCTGTTTCAAAGCTTACTTGTGTGTTTGGTTTTTCCTTTGGATTTTGTGTATCTTAGTATCCCATCACTGGGCTTTCCTGTATCCAAGCAAATCTACGGTATCTAACATACGTAGATAAATTGCTTACATGATCAGGAAGGTGTTGCCTTTGCAGCAGAGATGTGTCTATTCTAGATTACAAATTTAAGATCTCCACAGAAATCAATAACCCGATTATTTAACCAGTCATTCACTGTTTTACAGGGTGAAATACAATTACCGCTTTATCCCAGCAGAGAGAAATTAAGAGTATAGGAAAGGTAAACATTATCCTCTGAGAGTGTAAAGTAAATGGAGACTCATTTAGAACAATGTAAGTGGTTTACCATGGAAGGCATGTGCTTCAAGAAAGACTTTCTTTCTCTTTAAAATGGCCAAAGTGTTTACATAAGAAAGTTACTCTAATGTTAGGAAAATGGAAAAAATGCACTATTTTCATAGCATTTCACCCTCTTCATGAAGTGTTTTCATGTAGGTTATCATATTTACATTTCACAGCAACATGTGAGACAGGAAGGGGCAGGAAATTGTGCTATATTATGGATAAGAAACTTGATGTTTAGAGAAATTAAATTACTTTCTCAAATACCTTTAGTTAGTGTATTAGTCAGCCAAAGGGGTGCTGATGCAAAATACCAGAAATCTGTTGATTTTTTATAAAGGGTATTTATCTGGGGTAGAAGCTTACAGTTACCAGGCCATAAAGTGTAAGTTACTTCCCTCACCAAAGTCTATTGCCACGTGTTGGAGCAAAATGGCTGCCGACATCTGTGAGAGTTCAGGTTTCCTGGGTTCCTGTCTTCCCAGGGCTTGCTTCTCTCTGGACTCAGCTCCTTTGCTATCTCCACAAGCCCAGCTGTAGACTATGAGGTGAACAGCTTGTTTCTCTTCACAGGGCCTTTTCTCTTTCCTCATGACCATACTGTATGCATACTTCCTGGGCTCCAGCTCAAAAACTCCAAACTCCCTTTTTGGTGGTGTGGTTTCTCTGTGAGTCCCCATCCACCAAGGGGGCAGGGATGCAACGTCCTACTGACATGGCCCAATCAAAGCCTTAATCATTATTTAATCAAGTAAAAGTAAAACCTCTGAATCCAGTACACTCCTATATGCCCAGAGGAAAAAAACAGTTTACAAACATAATCCAATATTACTTTTTGCAATTTATCAATAGAATCAAACTGCTATAGTTAGTGTTTATCAAAACTGGAAATAATACCTATTTCTTCTAATTCCATAATCTCTGTAAATGCTTTTCATACTTGGTTAAGGACCTACCACTCCACTCTCCAACCCCCTTCCTCCATTAATCACTCATTACAACAAGCAGAGTTTGAAAGACATGTATGTATGTACGTATCTATGGTATACTGCTTTTATTTATCACATCTGTCATAAGACTACTTTATCTCAGATTCTACTCATGACACACACATAATTATAGCACTTTCAATTTTTAATGAATTTTTTACATATATTATTTCCCATCAAGCTCCCAAGGATATGAAATTTCCCCAAAAGACATCCCTGAGCAAGATCCAGAAATGAATGAAAATCCAGTGCAATTGTTTAGGACACTGAAGGCTTAACTTTATGTCGTTGAAAAGTTGCAGTTTTGGCAACAGGATTCTGTTCATGGAATTTCGGAGAAGTGAATTTAGATCATCTCTGGAGAAAATTATATACACAGCGTATCCAGGTAAACCAGCAATAACTCACTCAATTGCAGCCCAAAGTATACTTTTCAGAAACTATATCCCTAATCATTTTTTAGGCTTAACTGAGTTATTACTTCCACTGGTAACAGTTTAGCTTGGCTACTTCCAATGAAAAACAATTCTAAGGAAATTAGTTTTCTTGTAGGAAAACAAGTATCGAAATACCTCCAAAGGTTTTTCATTTTTTCCTTTTAAAGTTAACTAATTTTCCACATATCTGATTAGGAAAATAAAATTTGTTTAAAGATATTTTCTTAAACAGTTGTCAGATGATTTCCAACCTTTTTTCCCCCCTCTTCTTCCTTTCCTCCAAGATGCATAAGGTGACAAGGATACCCTTAGGCATTATTACACAATTCCAAAAGCCATTCTCTGCTTCCACTCCTCCCATATTGAAGAATTCCAGCATTCAGTAATAGTCGTGGAATTTTTGTTTTAAAGTCCCACAAGATGAAAGGGACTTAACTTTGAATTGCTCATTGCTCCTTAGACACTTGGAACCTATTTAGAGTAAATTAAAAAAAAACAAAAACAACTCTTCAAACCATTTAGTCATGAGCACATGTCAAAGCTTTATGACAATTTTGCTGCCAGGGGAAAGGCCATTCATGTGGTGTCACTCACAGTGCCCTGTACAGACCTGTGCTGGCTGAGTGCTGCTGGCCCATGGGCTGTGTGCTCCTGGCCCCTGAGGGGTAAGTGCAACCACAGAAAGAAATCATTCAGGACCGTTCGTAGTGACTGGAAAGATTCACTTTATGTCTGTTGGCTCTAATGATAAAAAATGAGGGCTTATCTTTTGTATGTCATAAAAATGTCTGTTATCTAGCATTTCATTTTTATTGCATTTACAAAAGTATCAGTGGCAATTGTTGGGAAATAGTAATAATAGTTAAAAAACACTGCTCCTTCACCACAGGGTTTGAGAAGCTGTATTCAAGGAGGTCACTTTAAAGTGTCACCCATGGTAGGACCATTTCATATAAGAAAGGAGAATGGTTAGAGAATCATTTTTAGGTTATGGGTAAAAAAAAAAGTTTGGTTAAAGTTCACTAGGGAAGTAACTGGTTTCTCAGAACAAATCTTAATTCTACCAATGTTCAACAGAAAATTACTTAAGCATTTTTAAGGAATGCTATTTTTTTTCTAGAAAGAGATTTTTGATGAAAAAAGGATTCTGACCCAGATAAACTTTGGTTCAAATTTTCTTTTACTGGAGTCAGAGAAAAGGAGAAGGCAATTCAATACTTGGAATTTGAGTTAATTATATTCCTTCTTGCCTTAAACTTCCCATATTGAGTAAGTTGGTTGGAGGCAGATGAGGGCTTCAGGTAACTCACACTGTCCAATTTTAAATGAAAACCGGAAGGGCCCAGCAGAGCAGGGCTTCAGGCATCCAGGGCCATAGAGCTCTCTGGCTGGTGCTCCAACACTAGGCCAGTGATTCCTAGAGAGAAGGTGGCCAGGGAAGGGGCAACAAAACACCCTTCAATGGGCCCATATGTTCCCCTGAAGGACTAAGTTAATATATCTTATTGGTTCCTGACTGTTGTAGATTCTTTGCTTCCCCCAAAGATAATTTCTACATTGAGACTATATTTTGTGCTCTCTTAAGTGAGTTTACAAAATTCTTTGCTCTTATGATACAAAGTATTCAGAATTACATAAACATCTGTAGGGATGTCAAATGTACAGATGTCAAATAAACATCTGTAGGGATATGGGTTCCTCAGCTGAAGCAATATTCCAGCCATTGTTGTATGTGAAATATATCTATTGTTATTTGGTGTATTAGAACCCTGATAAACTGCCAGCATTTTGAATAAACCCAAGTTTTGAGTAAGCAGAAAAAATAGTAAATTAGGCACAGAAAGAAAACCAGGTTGTTTTAGTTTTCAAGAACATACCTTTACATTTTGAAGGTGATAGCTTTTATTGAGAAGATAATAAGGATGTGTAAATGTCTCCATTGCCCCAAGGGTTTGCCCATAAGCCAGATTCAGAGCACAAAACAAACCGATAAAGCTACACCCTTGCTTCTCAGCCGCTTACACCCACACAGAGTAGAAGCCAGATTTTAGCGATGTTTAGAGGCACCACCATGTGTTATTGTAAGTTTGAATTTAAGACCATTTCAAGGTTGCAAATCTCTCCGCCTATTCCTGAGAAAAGTTGGAACTTTAAAAAAAGGTCTGTTTCAATAAGCAGATGTGAAAAGACATTTTGGTTAAATTATTTGTGGATCTCAGAGACAGGCAAATCCTAAACGTGTGAAGAATGGAGTGTGGATTCTGTTAAAATGGATGTTAAACTGGAGGGGGCCACTGTCACCACGTAGGAAGCTGAAACCCCGGTCCAAAATCAACAGAATGAAATCATTATACACGCTAAAGGATGTACCAGCTGTAGCTCGGCAGCCATTAGCTTTTATATTGTGCCCTCTGGTGGGAAAATGTGTAAATAACAATTTTAACACTTTTGAACCGACTCAACAAGGTTTGTTGTTTCTTATTTCTGGGATTCATGTAGAATCAAACTTCACCCCAAGGCAAGGTATATGACAACTTTTTGAGGTAGCAGCTGCCTTAGGTAACAACGAATCCAATTTCCTAATTGTACCTGGAAATGGTTTAGTCAGGCTCACTCTTTTTTGAAAGACGTGAACTATTTAATTATTTGCAGGGAAAGTATTAATTATTGAATATCTCCTAAGTGCCAGAAAGTATGTAAACATCATTTCATTTCACCTCATTAACTCTGAATTTAATCCAATGCTTTTCCTCCTCATTTCCCACTAGTTTCAGGTCTTCCCAAGGCTAAAATTGCATCTCCAGCATATTGATACTTGCATATTAATTCTCTGACTACATTATTTGCTTCCCTGCCCCTTTCAGAGAGGGGCCTGTCAGGGGCAAGTTCTGGCCAGGGTGGGCCCCAAGAAGTGCTGCTCTCTATTGGGCCAACAAGGCTAACGGCTCTGAGATGTGGGATCTTCCAAAAAAGTCAGCAGTGGGACTGGGAATTTCAACTCCGGGCCACCTATTCCTAGACCAGGCAGAGGCGAGGATCCATCTGGAGAGCCACAATGGGAGTTTGTGAAGCCAGGAAAGCTGAGGAGAAAATGAGGCATGGAGGCATGTGGGAGAGGTTAGCAAGGTCCTGGCGGGAGGTGGGAACATGCTGGGGTATTTTCACTTAGCTTTGGGGTAGGCTTGCTTGGGTACGCCTGGTCAATTTGAAGGGCTCAGAATGAGCACTTGTGTGTAAAGTATGAAACTTTTTAGAATTAGGAAATGTTACAATAATTGTTTTGTTCAACTTTGGGCTTTTAAAAAAAGTTGTCTTTTTTCCTTTTAATAATACATGATATATACATAATAATAATACAATAGCTAACACTTATAGGGCACTTATTATGTATTATGTTCTAAACTCTTCAAGTATCTTAAGCCATTTGATCCTCATGTACCCTACGAGGTGGGTGGTGTGATCCGCAGTTTACTGACAAGGAAACTGAGGTCCAGAGAGAATAAGTACCATGCCCCAGAGGTCACATGGCTGGTAAATGTGACGATCTGGGATTGGAACCCAGGCTGTCTGGCTTCAACTTGTGTTCCTCCTCAGTACTCACTGCCTTCGTGAAGTTATGAAGGATAATAATAAAACAAATGCTTACAAACTCCTTGGCCAACCTGAAAAAGAAGAGACATCACCACCACCAGTGAAGGCTCCCATGCGCCTGTCCCTGGCTGCGCAATATTCTTTTTAGTTGAGTAAACAAATCCAGAGAGGCTGTGACTGGCCCACAGTTCTTGTTTCAGGCTCAATTTAAAATCCAACTGTTGAATTCTGTGGATAGTACATAGTACCAGAAGTAGACATTTATTACATCATTGATTTATTATTTATTGAAGCCAACAAAACAGAATGTCAGTGTTCTCTGAAATTTGCAGGTGGAAATACAGAGCTGATGCCATACTCTTGGAGTTGGAATCTTCCTGGTGAGACTTCCTGGGGGCAGAGGTGTGATGTTTCCAGTCACAGCTCTATGACCTATTTTCAATGATCTGTTCTTTGGAGCAACCACTCAGCTCACTCATCAGCCACAGTAGTGGTGGGGACTCTTCCTTTAAGATGAACAGACATCTGAAGTTTTTAACTAATAAGGTTCAAGTGCTGTGAGAGTGGTTACTTTTCCTTCTAGGACCTGCTTTCACTTCAGATAACAGCTAGGCAGAAACATGCATGGAGTCTCTGGGCCTACAGAATAAACCACACATGACCTGGAATTTGAGGTCTTTCTATCTAGAACCTTCCTTCCAAAACATCTGTACTGGGACACATTTTAATCTACAAGCCTGAGTGTACAAAAAGTAAAATTTTGGTTTTGTTCTAGAACTGAAATTATTTTCTGTTCTGAGGCTTTAACATACTGAGTGGCTGAAAGTAAATCACTTTCTGTGATACTGTTTCTAATTCTAGGAGGTTCTGGAACATGAGGGGCCTCTGGTTCTCGTCGTTTTCTGGGCACGCTGGGCTTCAGGCATCAGCCCACACGCTTTGCTTCCACATTCCTCCTTGCTTCTGGCAGCAAAGCCTCACTGGGGCTGCCAGCAGGCTGGGTCATGCCTGTGCCAGTCACACTCATGGGAAACATCCTGCAGCAACCCACCCCAACCCACCACCACATACACACCTTCTGGGGTTCCTCTGAGGGTGCTTTGGACCCTCCATCCCAGAGCTTTTCCTCCTCTATTCCTGCTGCCCAACCTGGACGGTTGTCTGGAAAGGAGGCTCTTCTCCCTTGATTCGGGAAAGAATGTGCTCAGGCCTCCATTCCCCGGTAAGGCAGAAGAGGAGTGGAGCCTTCTACTGGCTGACTCCCATGAAGGCAAAAGGAGGAGAGTGCATGGTTCTTCCATTACTTTCACAGCAAGAAAGATAATACCAAATAGTAACAGCAGTAGGCAGAAAATCTCAGTGTCTCATTAATTGAATCTACCCCAAACGTCAATAAAATCTCCAGTTATAATTTTGAAGTTTCTTGGAGTTTCAGTCACAAGTTAGGCTGAAATGGTATAGCTCAATGAAGAGAATAAATCCCTATTCATTATCTTTAGCTATTCTTGAGCTTGACACGCAAGTCTTTTCCCAATGGCATTCATTTTCCCTGAGTTCAAGGTATATGTCTGTGTCTATGTGTGTGGGAGTGATAAGGATGTTACTAATCTGGAAAGGCAAGTTTCACCCAATCTATTTGCTCCATCATTGCCCTTCTTTAGTAAACATCATATACTACATACAATCAAATAATGATCCCACCCAAAATGTCACCAAAAGAAAATAAATATCATAAGGCATAATTGCATCTTAACACAATTGACACTCAATGAACATTTGTTTTATTTAGGGACCAATTCCTTTCCCTATTTCCTACAGACACTCTCATCACCCATTATACTTCAGGCTTGTTATGAGATCTCCTTGCTTCTTTCCATTGTTTTTGCTCTGAAATAAGGTTCTAAGTCAAATGCTGCAGGGGAGAATTTTCCCTTCTGCAAACTTTTTTATTATTGTCATTTTGATAGTTGAAAAATAGTATCTCATTGTGGTTTTCATTTATATTTCTCTTATTGTAAGAAAGGCTGAGTATCATAATTTAAAAGCCATTTATATTTCCTTTTGGTTAATGGTCTTCATAATATCTTTTATGTATTTTGTCTTTTTCTTATTGGGTTGTAGGGGCTCTTTATATATCAAGGAGGCTAGCCTTTTGTGATGTAAGTTGCAAATATCTTCTCAGTTTTTCATTTTTTATGGTGAGGCTTTTAATTTATTATTTTTATAGGAAACACGTTCTTTCATAAAATTGATATTATCAATCCTTT
Source organism: Tolypeutes matacus (assembly GCA_026826555.1). Taxonomy (NCBI): domain Eukaryota; kingdom Metazoa; phylum Chordata; class Mammalia; order Cingulata; family Chlamyphoridae; genus Tolypeutes; species Tolypeutes matacus. Next base: position 90,103,983 of record JAKSZT010053887.1, read on the forward strand.
TTTTTGGTGAGGTTTAGATCATTCTTAGAAAAGCCTTCCTCAGTCTGAATTTTATTAAATTATTTCCCTTATTTTCTTCAAATGCTTTCATATTTCTTTGTCTGTGTTTGGATCAATTATATGATTTATCTACAATTTCTGGTATAAAAGTTGCTGTGTGAAGCTCCAACATTACCTCCCTCCCACACACCACCCAGAGAATTACCCAGTTGCTCCTAAAGCATTTGTTTAGTAACCTGTTTTTTGCCCGCTGATCTGAAATATACCATCTTTGTCATATACTTTAGTCACTTATTTGAATCTATTTCTTGGCACTGTATTCTGTTTTACTGATTTTCTTTTGTTTTTTTTTTTTTTTTTTTTTTTTTAATGCACCAGGACTTTACTATCTCAATTATTCTACCTGTAAAATGTTTTGATATCTGATAGGGCTAGTGTCTCTTCTTTTTTCCCCCCAAATTTTCAAATTATTCTTGCTTATTTATTTTCCATATTAACTAAAGAATCACCTTGTTTAATCATACCCCACTCACCAAATCATCTAGAACCAGATGTTTTTATTGGGATTGAGTTAAATTTATAGATAAATTTGTGGAGAGTTCATATATTTATTATGTTGAGTGCTTCTATTCAAAAATATATGTTGCAAGTAATTGATTACAAATAATAAAGTATTAATGGAGAGGATTATTTGTATTTTTTATATAGTTAGAATGAATTCCAAGCTACTGTTAAACATACCTAGTTTCTTGCATTCAGATACATCTTCTCTTGAATGGGAGAGAAAGGGACCACAATTGAAGCTAGCGCCTGGGAATTTCACACACCCTTCTCCCTATCTTATCTCTGTACTCAAGGAAGTATAATCTGCATTTAAGCATCATCCATCCTTGGGGGGGCGGGGAGGAAGGTTTCAGGTTGCAGCCAGAGCACATGCTTTTATTTACCTAACACAAAAATTTGCTGTTCCCTATTGACCTTTTCTTTGAGAACCCTCTTTTCAGATCGGCATTGGCCTAACTTGTTGCTGGTTTTTTATTTGTTTGTATGTACTTTTTATTCATCAGTTCTCATGGAATTACAAATTAGCATAGCTGCATGGAGATCTGAGGGTCACAAGGCTATCATTAGAAAATAGCCAAAGAAACACTTGTTTTTGTGTGGAAAAGAAACAGTTCTTGCGTTTGCTGTTTTTGTCCATATTTGCTTTTGTTTCAGAGGAAAACCTTAGGGACTGAAGAATAAAGCAGCAATTAGACTGGGCTGGTATCAACAACAGAATTCAATATGAACCTGTTTCCAGAGTCCTAATTTTAACATGGGTAAGGGCTGCAAGAATCCCTCAAAGGGAATAAAGGGAAGTTTGGTCTCCGTGTTTAGGAAAAGTATGCTGCTGAGCAGGGGCCAAAGCAAATTCCGGCTGTAGCAAGGGTTGAAGAAACCAATCCATGTAGTGCTAGAAGTAATTACTAGTAGCAATTATTAAAAGTAGCAGTTACTAGTAGCAACATTTACTATCCACTATTGCTAAGTACTTTACATACGTTTTCTCCATGCTGTTTCCTCTTACTCTACAGAAGAGGAAACCAAGGTTTAGAAAATGTAAATATCTTAACCAAACTCACACAGTTATGTGAAAGTGAAAGCTTGAGCTCTTAACCTCTAAACCAAGCTTAACCTTTTATAACAGACTAAAATGGCCTATTGGTTTTTGTTTTTGTTTTTAAAGAGGCTTATATTGCATAAATCATGCATTGAAAATATAGGGGGATTCCCATATACCCCACTCCTCTCCCTCCCACACCTTTCCCCATCAACTACATCCCTCATCAGTGTGGTACATTAGTCACAACTGATGATGCACACACATTGAAGCATTGTTACTAACCATGATCAATAGTTTACATTATAGTTTAAACTTTGTACCACACACTTTCATAGGTTTTGACAAAATGTACAGTGGCCTGTATCTACCACTGAAATGTTATTCAGAACAATTTCAGTGTCCCAAAAATGCCCCATGCTGCACCCACTCTTCCCTCTACCTCCCCCTAGAACCTCCGGGGACTACTGCCTTCATATATGCCACAGATTCTTCCACTGCTAGAATAACAATAAATCTACTTTAGTCCATAGTTGCATTCCCCTCTTATGTTTGTTCATTCCCCAATCTTGATGGTTCTAGGATGGTGATGCTCACCTGCTTCTGATTGAGTGGGGGCTTAGATCCCATGGGGCAGATGGATGGAACTGCCTGCTTGCAGCTTTAGACACTCTGTTTTTTGGAATGGGCGTTGTCCATCATCATCCTTTTGTTAGTTGTCCTGGGTGAGTCCAATGAACTAGAGATTGGGTGTTGCAACTCTGTTGAGATTCAGGGCCCTATTAGTTTTTTAGCTCTTCATACTTAATATGAAAATTTTTGTCAAAGTGATAAAATTCAAACATTTATACTAACTATTGCACAGTGGTAAGAATCTACTCCTTTTTTTTTTTTTTTTTAAGAGTATTAGGGTGTTCAAGGTGGGCACTTTTCCAAGAAATTCTATTTCCCTTCATCAGTTCCCCCATTTTGCTGAATGAAGACATATTCACAAAGCATTATTATGCCAAGTAATTCATTCAGCAATTCTTTTAAAACACCTGTCATGTGCTTGGTAGTGCACATTTCAGTAGCCAAGCAAAACAGAATCAGTGTATCTTATTGTATGCATAACTGGGAGTTCTTTTACCTAAAATAGCTCTTTGGTGTCTTAGCTGGTTCCTCCTGTGTGCAGATGAGATGCACTCCTTCCACTTCCAAAGTCTTGTACATAGTGTTCTGTGACTGTCCATGCTTAGGGGAATGTGGTGCATCTGGTTCCAAGGGAATAATCTACCATTCCTTTAAAAATTTAGAGCAAATCTTTCTCAACATCTATAACTGGGGGATAATACGTACAGGGCAAGTAGTTGAGAAATTAAATTAACTAATACAAGTGAAGTTCATACTAAATGCCAGATGTCTAGTGCCCCCCTCAACAGGTAGCATCAGTGGGCTTGCTTATTACCACAGTCATCGTGGTTTTCTATAGGTAGAGGTCTTTATCTGGATTTTCTACGTGACTGAGAATCTTTGAGAGTGTAGAGTCTCTCCCATGTATACCCTGAGTGTGTGACAGGTAGCCAGTGAGTGTTGTACAAAAGAAAGAAGAGAAACTGGTGTGAAGAATATGAGGGGAAAGGAAATGGTGAGAAAAATGGAAAAGTCAAGCTGGAGTAGGTAAGGAGTGGTTGTGGCCATCACCTGTCTACCTTTAATGGCTTGGTCCAAACTATGCAGCAAATAACACGAACGTTAGAATTCATACCAGCACTCTCCAAGAAAATTTATTTTGATCATTAAAAAAAATTTGACGGAGTGAGAGGCTGGAAACACGTCACTGCTGCCCATATAGTAAATTCTAGATAATTAAGTCTCCCCTTTATAATTAGGGGGATAAAAGATGGAGAGGTATCATAGAAATGCATGACAGGATAAAGATGGTTAGGAAACTAGACATCTAAATAGACCTTTCATTAAGGTAATAGGCTATTTTTAAACATTCATAGACTTGTATTTTTTAAAAATCATGCTGTTATGATGAAGGGGATTCATCCTTACTGTTACTGAACTTTTACACTTTCATATAGACAGGCTTGTACTAAAAGTTCTTTATTACAAAAGAGTAGAAACTATAGAACATCCTTGTTGAGGATCTACAATGTAAGAAATGGGTCCCGGGAAGCGGCTGTGGCTCAATCAGTGGGGCTCCCGTTTACCATATGGGAGGCCCCGGGTTCGGTTCCCGGTGCCTCCTGGTGAGGGCGGGCCCGCCCGCACGGCGTGGTTGGCTGGCCCGGCGAGCACAAGCAGCAAGGGGGGGATGAATAAATAAATAAAATCTTAAAAAAAAAAAAATAAAAAAAAAAAATAAAAAGAAATGGGTCCCTGGCCACAGGGAACTTATATTTTAGTTGAGGTCAATAAGACATTTTCCCATGAAACCACCTTCCAAAACACAATAATCTGTTAATGTACCCCTTGAAATCAATTCATTTTTCCACTTTCTTATTCCCAGACATGGCTGTCTGTCTGTATGTGCATGTGCACATGCACACGCACACACATACTTTGTTTTACTAACCATATTGTCTAAAGAGCAGTGCCTTCTCATATGTGTGTATTATGGGGAGGGATAAATAACTGAACTTGGTATGGGGCATCTGTGGATAGGTGAGGAATCATCCACTTCTTCCAAAGTCTTGTTGCCTACTCCTAGCCAAAGATACTCTGGCATGAATAACATGCAGCAAGTTTGGTCATGTTACTCTTTTTTTTTTTTGGAATATCAATCCCCATGCTCTGTCCCCTGTAGAAATATCTAGAGATGAGGCAAGGGGTATGCCACTCCCCTCCCAATCTCTAAACACCATAACCAGATTGTTGCCATAATGTTCATGAGCCAGACTAGGCACACCCAGATTACAGCGAAATTAATGCTACAGATAATGATTTTCAATTGCATACAGCAGTTGTGGACATGGCCACCATGCTTTTTAAGGATCATTTCACAAAACTATAAATTGGTATACTGAAATAGTAGAATTACAGGACATGTGTCAGGAGCTTTAGAACTCTTCTAGTCTTCTCCTCCATTTATAGCTAGGGAAACTGAGACCCAGTTGTAAAAATGATCACACGTGTAATTCAATTCCTTAATGGTTTTGTCATCACCCTGCTGTGTTTAAATGTGGGATGAAAGCAAACCCTGCATGGTAGCCTTCCTCCCACACTAGGATTTCCTTCCTTCCATACATATTAGCTAAACATGTTTATTTTTATTCTAGGTTTGTGGTCTGATTTTATATCCTTTCAAACTCTCTCCCTCAACATATCAGTTTATCCAGAGCGTGACATACTCACTTTTGTTCCCTCTGGCTCTAATCTTTCTATATCTAGATCCCAAACTGTAGTTCTTCTATGCTTACAACACACCGTTGTCCAATCAGAACTTCCTCTGTTTAGCCTCTAAGTCATTTCAAAACTTAGCTTGCATCCTCTAAGTTACTGATTGCTCCAATAATGCTGCATAACAAACTATCCCAAAATGCAGCAACTTAAGGCAATAATAGCTCATGAATCTGCAGGTCATGGATTTAGGCTTTGCTCTGCTGAGTGGTTCTTCTTCTCTCAATTGGTCTCACTCATATGTCGGACAGTTGCATAGAGTGACAAGAGTCACTGGGCCACATGCCTCACATCCTCTAGCTGGCTTGCCTACACATGTTTTCACGGGGATGGCAGAGGTGTGAGAGAGCAAGAAGGGTGCAAGGCCTTGTTTAGGCCTCCACTTGAGCCTAGACTGCTTATATCCTTTGGTCAAAGCTAGCCATGTGGCTGAGGCCAGAGCCAGAGTGGGAGGGCTCTGCAAAGTTACATGTCAAAGGAATGTCAGGGTGATGAACTGGGGCTACTAATACAGTCATTCTCCCATACATCCTAAATATAAATGCAAATCTGACATGAAAGTAATATTGAATTTGGTTGTACAGAGCCCGTGACGACTTTGATACACTGATTTACTTCAGTGATCACAGATTTACATCTATTCTAGATTGCACTCTTTAGCACCAACACACATTTGATTTTTTTTTTTTTGAGTAAAGAACAGTTACAGAACTTAAATTCTATTTAATTTAATTTAATTTAATAAGCATTTATTTACCACATATGATGTGCCAGTCATGAACAAACAGCTAGCTGTTTACTGAGCTGCATAATTATAACGAGGTCCCTACTTAACTTCAATGGCCCCTGTCTTCTCTATATAGGCAGTATATTGACTGTGTGAATAGAGTCTGACCCTAAGGAGTTAGAAAGCAGGACATCTCACTTTATTGGTGATGAGCGAAGGACCCCGAAACAAAACACCAGACAGAATAAAGAGAAGGTGGGAAATTTATGGAAGGAATTCTTAGCCTTTCCAGACCACTGGAGTGGCAACTGAGGTGGTAGCTGTGCACTTAACTGTCTCAAGTTACTCTAAGGACAACAGTTAGCTCTGCTTCTAGGAGTGTCACCTGCATATTTTTTGTCTTCCAAGGGGAGAAAGGATTAGAAATGATCTATCTGGAAAATGACATGCTATCATTGAGTTGTCTCCAGTCTGCTGTGGAGAAATAGGCTATATCTTCTCTAAGAAGTAGACTGGGAGTCCCATGATAAAGCAAGCATACCTATTACGGCTTATTAACCTACCTCAGAGCCCTATGTCCGTTGTTATATACCATCTACAGCTTTCTTCAACAAATTTTTGATAGGAATTAATAACTAGGCAAAAAAATGGCCAGTTGTTCCTTTTCCTTTCCCTGGCCAAAGAGGATTTTTTAAAAAGCATTGAAATTAAAGAGGGGCCAGGGTAGTCCTGGGCTGGGTTCGTTCGCTAGGTGCAACAGAATAGACAGATATACCTAACTAGGCTAGGAAGGAAAAGAGGATTTATTCTCCAGCAGGAGACTGGAGATGTACAAGCTTAAATCAGTGTCTCTGAGCTGCAGAAATTCTAATATTCTATACCATTGGGTGCTGATGAGTTATTGGGCAGAGCTGGACACAGGTTCCTTCATTAATAAACATTAAGGGGTTGAAAATGGTTGGGTGGATACCAAACCAGGGTGAGTTACAAAGTTACAATCATTTTCAGGGATCAAGGTTCTGGGATAGAAAGTACAGAGTAGAGGTCAGTCACAAGTTTTTCCCCATGGATATTAAACAGGAGGGTAAGTTCAGTTTGGAATTACCATCACAATAGTAAGTATCCACAAGAGAGAGGCTAAGTTTGATTAACCAGGGATGAGACCAGTTTAGAATGACCATCATAATAGCAAGTCTAGGCTAAATCTAGCCTGTTTTAGCAATTTCAAATATTAACCTTTTGCTATTATTTTTAAAAATAATATAAAGGCATCTATATAATTTTTAACCCTCAGTTACAAGGCTCAGTAAAATACCTCAATATTTAAGCTATACTGGGTTTTTCTAGTACTATAAAATACTACTAGTGTGGGCTTAGGAAGGGGAAGTAGGAGGAACTCAGGTAAACTGCATATACTGTGACAAAAGATGGCATCTCAAGCATCAGAGACCTTAGCAGAGAAAGAACATATTCCTAACAATCTAGAAAACATGAATTATCCTAATTAAAAAGAAGCAGTTCTGACTTATCATATCAGACTCTCAGTAAACAGTTTGTGTAGAAGAAAGAAATCATTGATCTGACTTGGTGGCCCTATCCCCAAATTTCCTGTATTCAGAGGTTTTACAACAGAGTTATCAGCTTAAAGATTCCACTAGGTGGAGATCCTGAGCCATAGTCCACGGTTTATGCCCAAAATGGAGAAATGTGAAAACATTTTATTTTGCTTTTTACTTCATTTTTCATGGCTCTTTTCTTTTGAAAGATTGTAGAGTAGAATTATATATCGGTTGGTATATTAAAGAAAATCTGACATGTACAAACAAGCACTTCAAAGGTTTTTAGTAACACCTATCACAGGAGGTTGAATTGATACCAGAAACCAAGGGTGTAAAATCCATGATACTATTTTATTATAAAAAAGAAGCAGAAGGAGTTTGTGCTTTTCTTTATAACCATGGTGACAGAATCACACATCAGTTATTTGAACTGATCTCTTTAGAAAGACAGTTGTCTTAAATCAGATGACTGGGTTCCTTCAACTAAAAAATTATTTGTTCAGAGACTAATAAGATAAAGTCAAGATGAAAAAAGTAGAATAACTTAAATTTCCAAGGCTTGTGAACTAAATGGCTCTTGCATTCATGGCTGATGTAGATATTTGAATGTTATTGTGGGTTGTTTCTCATGCACATGCTCTTCTGTGAGCTAACACCCTTAGCTCACAGAAGAGCATGTGAATTTCCAGGTCTCCCCACCAAACAGGATGGTCAGTAGAAGACACCACTAACAGCCCCAATGAGGAGGACTAGCTAGGTCTTCTGGATGCATCTAAGGACTCTCCAAGATGTCAAGAAGCCCTAAGAGCAATAACTCAATCCCCTCCTCTTTCTACAAAATGACAGAGAGGGCACCAGAACTCCTCCTCCAGTGTCCCAGCCACCCTGATGGCTGCTTCTCTTTGTTCATCTGAACTGAGCTCAGTTCCTCAGCTATAAGCCTACCTCCTACGAAGTCTGTAAAAGCCAGTCACAAAGCCCTTTCAAAGTGGTGAAATGTAATGAACTTTAAATCAGGAATATCAGCAGACTTACTGATCCACTGCTAACCTGCCTACTAAACGATGTGATTTTTGCTCTTTAGGCCTCGGCAAACTAATCGATAAAATGAAGGGAGTGGAGAAGACAATCTTCTCGTTCCACCCGTGTTCATATACAGGTTGACTTGAGAAATTAATTAGAGGTTGTATCCTTCCCACCATATCCCCAATAAAAGCGTGATTCACTTAGAAAGTTGCTTTGGAGATCATTGCACTAATACAGCAACCCCTTGTAAAAGTTTATTTGGGAATATAGAAGTTAAGTTTCCATCAGGGGCCATTTTAATTATTTATTAAGGATTCCACTAGAATTCTATTTTAATGAAATTGGTAAGCTATCAAACAGCCCCAACATCATTAAAATTGAAACCTTCTTTACAAAAGAAAAGGGCATTTATGATATTAGATGTGATTGTCATAATTATTATGATGATTATTAATTTAAAACTGTCCGTAAAGCAGATGTTTACTATCCTCTCCATATTTGCAACAGTGACAAACTCATCAGGAGATAGTGTCTCTTTAGAGGGCTTTTGAGAAGATTCAAAGTAATAGCATATGAGAGAGTATGATTTTCAGTGTATTCATCTGTCCAGGTCCTATGTAGGGGTGATCCATGAAATGTGCACAATAAAGTGGAGGAGATTTGGGCATAGAGATCCAAACTGTGGTGGGTTTGGTTGGATTATCTCATTCCCCATTTTACCAGTAGGAGATAGAAGTCTGCCAGTACCTGTGAACTTTTATTGTCCTAAGACTAAATCTCAGTGGGATTTAGGAAAAGGTCTTTTATCTGAGAGAAGATAGAAAATGTTGATGAAATGTTGATAAATGCTTAGGACACGCAAATATGTGTGGGGAGATACAAGTCACAGATTGGAGTTCTCTGTGACATTTTAGTTACCAGTCTTTGGTTATAAGTGACGAAAACTAACTCTGACCAGGTTACAAAAAGATGTGTTTATTATAAGGATAGAGAGTGTCTCATTGAATCTGATGACAGGATAGAACCTGCACCTCAGGAAGGGCCTGGAATAAGTAGCTGGAAAACACTATGAACTTAGGAAGTGCTCACTATCTCTTTTCTGTGTCCTTCCACTCATTGCCCTTCTTCTGCCTCTTAGTAGACCTCAAGAGAAGAGGGCGACCATCCTACAGTCTCGGTGTTGACAGTTTCTCAGCAAAAAAAAAAAAAAAAAAAATCAATCCATATTGGCTGCTTATTTCTACTCAATCCCAAATTCTTGGGGCAGAGAATCTGAGTGGACTTGACTGGAACAACTCTGTCCCGGGGAGGGGGTAGCACATGCATGGTTTCTGGAGGCCATCCTTGGGGATGTAGTGGCAGTACTCAAAGGAAATGTCATGCAAAGAATAGCAGAGAATGCCAGCCATGGACATAGGCAGCGTCTTCTAATGCTTAAAAGCAGGGATCCGAACCAGACGTCCACATTCAAATCACCACTCTGCCCCTTTGTACCCATGTGACTTTGGGCAACTGACTTGACCCCCTCTGCCTTAGTCTCTCTGTAAAATGAAGGTACCCACAGTGTTGTTGAGAACATGAAAAGAACTAATCCATATAAAGTTGTCGACCCAGTGCCCACAACATAGCTAATCAATAGTTGTTGATATTGTCAATATTATTAAGAGGTACTGATGTTAAAAAAAATGTCCAGGATTATCAAGTCAAACAAAGTCTGCTAGTCTTTGCTCCTCTGCTAGAACCGAGCTCAGTATCATTTACAGCTCTTGCCTCTTCCCTGCCCTGGGTTTTCCACTCTGCTTTGCCCATCTCTGGCTGGCCTCCACTTTGAACTTTTATTTCCCTTGCCTCATTCTCTCTTGCCTTATTCTCTCTTCTCTGTACAAAACTTTAAGTTCACGCAGCTTCGAGTCTTGGTATCCCTCAGCCCTTCTTACCTTCTTTAAAAATGTGAGGACCTGACCCATTGGCTGGAATGGCTGCAGCCACTGAGCCGTCCTGGGGAGCAAGCTTTTTCTACTCCGTGGCAACAGCAAAAAAGCCCTCCTTTGAGGATAATGCCAGACTTACTAAAAATATTATAACCTGTGATCGTCCAAAAGTAATTTCCATTCATGAATGCCACACTGTATCAATAGGCACATTAACTAGGTTGATTAGTAAGTGAGCAAGGACTTAGGACCACATCCATTCTACATGAGTTTTGCAGTTAACAAAGCTAATTATGTCTATAAGAGCAAACTCGGGTTACTGTGGGCTCTTGAAATGAGCTGGCAATGGCCTCGCTGGGGCCTCATTATGTAGAACTGAATGTTATAAATGGTAGTCATTAAGACAGGATTCTACCTTTATTTAGGGGCCAAAGATCCAAATGCAGAGTTTCTCAAATTGGGTGTCCTGGGAAAGTTCCAAGATGATGGAAGCAGCTCTGAAAAACTGTGTGGCGGTTACAACAGTAAAGATCACCAGTCCAGCCTCCCTGTCCACATACTTCCTATATTAGTCAGCCAAAGGGGTGCTGATGGAAAATACCAGAAATTGGTTGGTCTTTATAAAGGGTATTTTTTTGGGGTAGAAGTCCACAGTTACCAGGCCATAAAACGTAAGTTTCTTTCCTCACCAAAGTCCATTGCCACTGTTGGAGCAAGATAGCTGCGGATGTTTGCCAGGATTCAGGCTTCTTGGGTTCCTCTCTTCCTGGGGCTGCATTTCTCTCCAGGCTTAGCTCCTCTGTTTCCTCCACAAGGTCAGCTGTAGACTATGAGGCTCTCTAGGCTTTGCTTCTCTCCACAAGGCCAGCTGTAGACTCGCAGGCGAATGGCTTGTCTCTATCCTGGGGCCTTCTCTCCTTCCTCACGACCAAGCTCTCTTACTTCCCGGGGCTCCAGCTCAAGACTCCAACATCAGAATTGCTCTTTGCCATGCCTTTATATTTTATTCCCCACTCACCAAGGGGTGGGGCTCAATGCCCTACTGACATGGCCCAGTTAACACCCTAATCATAACTTAACCATGCCCAGATTAGCAGACCAGTTTATAAGCATAATCCAGTATATATTTTTGGAATTCATAATTACATCAAATTGCCCAACGGCTATACTTCCCCGTGGTTTCCTTTGCCTAGTGACTGCATTGACTAGTCCTCTGAACACTTTCTCCTCCTCTTCATCTGATTATCTTCATATTTCCTGCCAACCCCTTCCCAGTATACTTTCTAATCCGGTGTAAGGCAAAGGAAAGGTTCTCCTATTATTCTGTCCTTCTTGAATCCTGAAAATAATGTTAAACCTGTATTGTGAAGATGTGAGAATGTAAGGTGAGATATGGGGATGTCAGGAGTTGGAATATGTTAGCCACAGAAGTAGACACACTGCTTCCCACCTGGGAGGGGGCATCTGTTCGAAAATGCACATGGACATTTTTAATTGTCTGAAGGGTGATATGGCTTTTGGTTCCTGGGGAACCAGGAATGCTTGATGACTTGCAATGTACAGGAAAGTCCCGCTTGGTGAAGAATTGTCCAACTCCAAATGCCAGTAGTTCTACTTTTCAGAAACATTAGTGGGGCAGGGGTCACACACTAGCTATTGAGCCAACAGCTGTGGCCAGCAGAGAAGTTTGTCTGGCCTGGAGCATGTTTTATAAAAATTTCAATTTGAATGCTGGTGGTGGTAGGGATGTATTCTCGATTTCCCCATAGCCCCACCTCCCCATTGCTTTCCACTACTTCACTCATTCATGGTAGCCACCTGGAACTTGAAGACTCTGAATCTGGTGATTTAGATTTAGTTGTCATAATTCTATATCATTGAGAAGGAAATCATACCATGATTCCTCACCTGTGTTGGTTTGGTTTACTGTCCTCTGGGATTTGTGAACTGTTTGGCCCTGTGGAGAGTCACTGGCATTGTTTCCTGGGTATATTGTTCCTGGACATTACGGGTAGCTATTACTTTCCAACTTCCCTCAGTGCCCTCATATGGATTTGTTTGTTCATCCTCCAATTTACCCAAGGCTCTATAGAAAGTATTTTTATTTTATACATTTGTTTGCATATGATTCATGCCTTTTCTTAAAAGGCTTTGAGGGAGCTTACAGTAACAGGACAATTAAAAATAGAAACAGAACCACTTAAGAAATCAATTAAAAGGAGTAGAATTACCAGGATTAATTTGTTACTTCAGACAAACATTTAATTTAACTCAGAGCTTCCTTAGATAAACCAAAGAATGGATTATATAATTCTCATTGTCCAATAAAAGGAAGCAAGTACCGTTATTTGGAGAGACAAATCTCTTGAGCTGATATTGAAGTCTGAAACTATTTTATTGCATGAATTCTTATAATGTAACCATTCCTAATATTCTCAGCCTGCCTATATTTATTGCTACAGAAATAGATCACAGATTATTCAGTTCAACAAACCAACACTCTCCCCAGACTACCCTGGATTCTCATGTACAAAGATGTAGAGAATCAATAAATGCTTTTGCAAATAAATACTTTTGAAAATCTTATGGGGGTGTATATCCACATGCTTAATATGCATGAGGCAAATATTATAAGGCAGATGAATTTTGATGCCAAAGTTTGTCAGGCAATTTGAGACATTTTTAAGTAAGCACACTAAAAAAAATGGTACTAGAATTAGATAGTTTGTGGTTATGCCAATAACCCCTTTTTCATGTTCTATAGCCCTTGACTGGCGAGACAGTGGCTTTAATTGGTTTATTCCAAGGATTTATAAAGTCCAATTCCCCCCATGTTCTGTGAAGAAGAGATTTTCTTCCCTAAATCTTGAGGTCTGGTTATGGGATTGTGGCCTTCATGTTTTGTGACCACAGGCACAGAAAAGCCTCTAGGTATTTTCTCTTTATGAGACAGTGTGTGGATGAAAGGTGATTTATTTGACTTCACACGTGTACAGAGCGGGGGAAAAGGACCTGATTGGTAAGACATGGTAATTCACCTGGCCTTGTGTTCCAGAGTAGGTCCCTGGAGCCAACGCTGCATTCCCTACAGCAGGCCCTTGAGCAAGTTTCTTACCAGAACCTCAGTTTCCCCAACAGTTGCAGGGTATTCATCATTCCAGTCTTTCCTATTTTTTTTTTTTTTCTTTAGGAAGTTCAAAGAGAAATTTACTATTTGATACCTGACACAGTTTTCTCCCACCATCTCCCTAATAATTAAAAAATTACTTACATACAAACCACACACACACACATATGTGCATATATATTTTTTATGGCATATATTTGGCTATATATATTATGGCATTATATTTTCAGTGACTTCAAACACTTTTTGGAAGTCAGAGGGGTATAGATTACAAATGAATTAGATAAATAATGAGGCATGATATTTGTTTTCAGTGATTCTATTAGTCTACCAAAGGGAGGTGTCAATGTAAAGTACCAGAAATGTTGGTTTTTATAAAGGGTATTTATTTGGGGTAAATGCTTACAGTCCCAAGGCCATGGAAAGTCCAACTCATGGTACCGTAAGAGGTACTTTCTCACAAAAGTCAGCTGCCATGTGTTGAAGCAAGATGGTGGGTGATCTCTGTGGGTCTCTGCCTTCCCCTCTGGGCTTCCTCTTCCTCTTGAGGCTCTGTGGGCTCAGCTTGTTCCCATCTCAGCTGCAGGCTGGTAGAGGCCTTGTCTCTCAGGCTTCCTATATTAGGCTTTACTCGCTTCCCAAGTCCAGCTGTAAACCATCAGGCGAATGGCTTATCTCTCCTAGGGACCCCAAGATAAAAAATGACAGAGCTCTCTCTCTTCCCATGTGTCTTCTTGAGTAAGTGTCCATTTATATAGGCCCACTAAGGAGGTGGTGACTCAATCTGAGTCATGCCTTATTGGCATGGCCAAATCGAAGCCCTAATCCTAACAGGTAATTTAATCAAATATAATCAAAGGGTATCACACCCAGTAGAATAGATTAGTTTACAAACATAATCTTTCTATTTTGGGGATTCACAAAAATAATCTCAAACTGTCACAGCTATTTATAGCAATCCTGCCATAATTCTATCTTCCACCTGAGTGTTTAACAGGACAATTCTGTGGTCACATAGGAGCCTTGCAATAAATATTTCATGCATGACTTGAGCTCTGTTGCTTCTAATAGAACCCTAACACATTTTCAAAAAAACAGAAGATCTTGTGAATTTTAATATTAAATATTATACCATGATCAAGGTTGCATGTGATTTAGGCTTCCCCCACTTCCCCTGTGGCCTTGTATGCCATATGGAAAACTCCTCCTTGCTCTAAGAAGCCTGTGAACAAGTTGAACATGCAAGTAATTTTTGGGATCACCAAGTCTTATAAATGTGTATGCCAGTGTGGATCCCAATGTATTCACCTTGGGGAAACTGAGGCAGTGGGCCCTGACAATATAGTGAGATGAGTCTTTAGTTCCATTCAGATGCGGCTTGGGGGCAGCTGGGGAGCAGCTTGTCAGCCAGCACCTTGTGCTCTCTCAGAAGGGCTGGATCTTACTAAATCACCCATTGTGCAAACAGCTATTCACTAGCAAGTAGTGGTTATAAGATTATACGTCCATAGCAAGGTTTTGATGGTGCTGTAAACCACTCAAGCTCAGCTCTTATAATTTATTGAAACATCAGCTCCCCTCAAGGGAATTACAGGCTTATAATTACCATTTGTCCAGGTGCCATAAACCAAGTCAAGCGACTTTGGACTTCTCCATGGCAGAACTAAATGCTGTATTGTAAAGAAGGAGAAGGAAGCCTTTATAAAACAAAACAGCTTAACAGACAGGAACCATGCCACCCCTTGGGGTTCTTTTGATATACATAGTCTCTCTTCACCATCCACCCTTGTCTTAATCCCTGAATATTCCTTTTTTTGGAGGCACTTCTGCATAACCAGCTTTACTTTTGAACATCTCCAGAAGCTTTTGTTTTTACCATGGGCTTTGTCTCAGGAATTCTGGCTCAGTTTCTATTTCTCTTTTTTTCCCCCTTGTCACTTTCCTTTCCTGGCCGCTGCCTCTGTCTGATTCTTACTTTTCAGCAGCACAGTCTTTTGAGTAGCTCACTCACGTGGGGAAAAGTCTATTCTGCACAAGGACCCACTAAGGCGTACATGTCAATAAAGCAAATTGATGGAAGGTTTAACACATTTCCCAATTATTGTCTGCAGATGCTTTTCAGAACAAGCAATCCCTGAAACCCTTCACACACAAGAAAACACACCCCTGGCAAAATGATCTTGTTGGGAGCTTGAAAAGGAAAACCTTGACAAAGGAAGAATAGAAAACAGCCACTGGCAGGAGCTTCTGGACTATAAACCTTATTCCTGCTCAGAGGGATAAGAGCAGGAAGAAGTCACAGAGCATCCTCTCCTGACCTGGGGTTACCATATTAGAACTGCCTTTTACTGAGAGAGAGAAAGGCAGCAAGGACCTTTTTCCTTATTTTATTCTTTAAGTGGTTATGTTACTGGGTTTTGTCTAGGTTCTTAACTATGCTGCAGAAATGAATTTCAAGAGCACTTCATGTTGATTAGGCCAGTAATTTATTAAGGAATGGTGAGAAGAGAAATGGGAGAAAATAACAGATCATAGGCCCCAGGTAGAGAGGAAGGGGCTGAAGAGTGATAAAGAGGGCTGATTTATAGACTACAGTTCCCCATTGTAGATTATAAATACCCAGGTTTTACTTGCGTGTTGGTCCATGTGGGGGGACAGGGCGAGAGCAGGACACAGAAGGCGGGGGGTGGGGGGGGTGGTGGTGGCGGCTTTTGCACCTGCTTTTTAAACCATTAATTATTCTGCCCCTTTGCTAATGGTGTGGGAGGAGTCCCAGCTGTTTGTTATTTTGACTGATTACCCCACCCATCAATCCCACAGAAGGGCCCAATGATAATGCCCCTAGAGAATATCTGGGGCTTCTCCTGGCTTCTGGAAGAAACCTCATTCCGAATAGAAGAAATCTCACAAGGGTTTTCAGCAGCCATCCTGGGGTATCTATATCCACGTGGACTTCTTGCCAGGTTTCAGATCCATCTATTGATTCCCTATCTTACCAGCCTGCTTTAGTTGCATTTTTTCTATATTTTCCATTTGTTCTTTCTCACTTTTCCACTGTTGTGGATTCAGGTGATTAATTCTGTTGGCTAGTTATCCCTTCTCTACTTCTTTGCCTTGAGAGTCTTTCAGAGGTGATTTCTGAAAGGTCTGCCCAAAACTCAGGATGATGCTTGGAACTTGAGCTTGTCTCCTGGCTTCTAGGACAAAGAAACCCAGAAACATCTAGACACTGCCAGTTAGAGGGGAAGGTTCACCACGTCTGTGGGCCTGCCCTGTCAACAAGTAATCTTTCTGGCAAGTGAAATGTGAGGAAATTAATTTTACTCTATTTTTTAAAAAATATTTTTTCTTTCTTTATCCCTTTTCCCTTCCCCTCCCCACATAAGGAATTAGAAAATTAATTTCAAGACCTTTTCCTACATTTATTATTATCATAGATCCTTATGGGCAGAGCTGGTATTGCAAGTGATCTTAGCAAGGCTGGGGTATATGGAGATTTAAAGTCTGAGTAGACAAAGTCCCCTCAGCCTGGACAATTCAGCCATGTCTATCTACAGTGAGGAACTATCAAAGGCTTGCAAAGCTTCATGGACTTCTACAGCAAAGTACCGGTTCTGTCTCTGCAAAACCATCTAAAGTTGCCATGGGTAATGGCCGCACTGAAACTCAAGTTGTAGCCAGTGAGAGTCCTGCAGGGCACTAGGAAAGAACTGCATTAGGCCGAGGGGGAGGGTCTCTGTCGACTTCCCCTTGTTCCTCCACCCATCCAGAGAAAGGGCTGGACCTCTGTGGCTTGCAGTTAATGGATGAGAGGGAAAGGAAAAGAGAGCATTCAATGAATGTTTGCTGTCAACGGCCCTGCGAGTTGCATATATTTGGTGTGGGTAAAGTGATACATCTACACCTTTTATTCACATAGGCCAAATCCTAATTTCAGAGCAAACCAGGAGGCAGAAAAACCTTCCAAATGTGGACTAATACCTGAAAGTGAAGCTATAGCCTGGAGGCAGATGTGAGCTAAAAGCAGAGCAAAATTCTAGAGCCATTTTGCTCCAGGGAGTGGGGAGAGGAAAGGAGCAAAGGTCTGAACTTCACAGAAATGTAAATTAAAAATTCCTGCTGCTCTGATTTTAATCTGTTCATTGGCTGCTTTGTGTGGAGGGGTTACCTAAGTGAGTGGATTTGACTGCTCCTTAAAGAAACCAAAGCTTTTCAGAACAAGCTCATCGGTGGGAGCTCCTTACCTCAAGAAACCGTAACTGGAGGTAAATATTAATTCCAGGGGAAGGCCTTCCATCCCAAGAAGTACAGCAACAGTGTGCCTCTAAGGAGCCACTTCTTTTCTTTTCTGTATCCGTTGGAAGCAGATTGTGGGAGCAGAGCTTATCTCCCATTTTTATCCATTTTAACAATGCTTTACCTACTGCTAGTTAAACTGAGCTGCCTTAAGCTCAACACAAAAAGCTCTTTTCAGAGAATCTAGTAGATAACTTTTTTAAAAAGAAAAGGAACCTTTTCACACAGCTCTCATGATGCCCTCTCATGAGTTGGAGCTCTGTGCAGACAGCCAGTCCTGAGATGGCTTTTGGAGACAAAGATATTGCCAAGCATTAGGTCAACACTAATTCTTTAAAGTTGCTCCTACTTTCTGGCTTTCTTATAACTTCCACCCCACCATTCCCCAGATGGTCAGCCTCTTAGGCCTACGGTGGCAGCTGCAGTGTTGTTTTTTTCTTTGCACATTGGTCAGAGAAGATTGGTAAGTGTGTGAAATCATGTCTCACCTTTATCAGGCAATGATGTCTAAAATTCATGGTCTCATCTGGAGAATCACTAGGTTCTGTGATGAAGGTGATAAATAAAAGACTTCAAAACAGACAGGATGGTGGACAGATTTTGTAGAAACTCTAAATAGTTTTCCATAATAGTCAGTACACGAGATAGACCTCTGTCCTCTTTGTTAATGAGATCTCCGGAATCCCATGTCCTTCCACAATAAGGGCAGGGGTGGTGCCTGCTTTGCTTCTGCACCTAAGGAGATTTCTGAGAACTTTGTAGTTTATTTTAAAATCTCTGAACATCACTTGAAGCACGGCTACTTTGAAGTAACTCTGAAGAGTTTGATGAATGTCTGAGAGGTGAAGAGTTTGATGAGTGTCTGAGAGGTGAATAAAAAGGTGTATAGAGAAATATCCCTTTTCTCCCAACCCTAGTTGTCCCATTCGCTCGACAGCCTGCCATGTGGACAAGAAAAGAGTTTTTGATTGTGGTTCTATTGAGGCTACCTCAGGCCCTAGCCTAGAATCAAACTCGACTCAGTCCTGAAGAGAAAGGAAAACATTGCCTACTTCCTTTTTAATCTTCAGTGTGGCCAACTTCTCCCCTACACCCCCAATTGATTTCTTTCATCTCCTGTCAGCATTCACCTGCTGCTGTGTCCATCATGATACTCTGACCCTGATCAGTGTCATACCACTTACTTTTGGAATGGAACTTCCTGTCATCTCTGTCACAGGTCAGTTCTTCTGGAAGCAGAGATTACTGTACAGAGATTAGGGGGTACTCTTGTGATTGAGACCTGTGGATGGGAGGGGAAGGAAGTAGTTTGGGGCACAGGGAGGAGTTGAGCTTCAGTGCAGTCCCAGTGAAGGCCTCAGCTGAGCCAGTGCACGTGGGGGACACTGGAGCCAGATGGCCCCTCAGGGCTGTCCTGAATTGGCCCAAAGACCCTGGTGCTCATATCCTTTAAATAATTGAATATAGGAAGCCACTGGCAAGAAGTGTGTCCTTGGGAAAAGTGGCTCTCTCCACCCAAGGTAATCTCAAAAACAGAATTGTACATTGGTGCCGACTTCGTACTTCAGTGAAGCAGCAGCTGATGTGAATCTTCCCCAGCAGCTCTGGAAACTGGTTGTGTGAGCTGGGAGAGAGGAGAGCTGGCATTTAGACTCAACAGGAAGCCTGAATTTCAACAGAGAAAAAAATATATAAATATTTATCTAATCACATAATTAAAGGAAATTCACTGCCCCTGTACAGTTGCAATCCAAATGGCCCACTTCATTAAAATGCAAAAGTTCTTATGAAATACTTTAAACTAATTTCCTCAAAAGGCTCTTTCTCCCTTGAGTTTATTTTTCACGGAGGAAACAAATAGTTACATTCATATATAACATATGTAATTTTATATAGTGTATATATACATATATATGTTTGTATACATGTGTGTGTCTGTGTGTGTATATATATGTGTGTGTGTGTGTGTGTTTTCTTTTTAGCTGCATTTTGCTTTTACCCTGTACCCTCTTTCCTTTGTACTCTAGAATAGCCATCCATCATCAGGCACTTAAAGAAGACATTACCAAATGGCATCGTGGAACATTTTCTTCTATGTTACCATTACAGGACAGCAGGCAGATTTGTCTACACAGGTGAAGGTAGTGGGGAACTGAATTATTCAGTGAATTTGATTAATGTTTATGTCAGAGCAGGAACTAATGTATTAGTAATGGGGAAGTTCAATTAGTGCTTTAATTAATTAGACTCCTGTTTTTAGCTCTATTGTGAAGGATAATTATTTGTTAGCTTTGCTTAGGGCCTGTGTTAAGGCCTTGATTGCAGGTATTAAAAAAATACAGTGCAAGGAAAGTTGGGGCTCTCTGAAGAAAACGGAAGCTTGTGAGAATAGGAAATGCCAGTGAAAATTCAAAGGTGTTATCAGTTACTGGAACTGTTAATGGTATCATTGAAAGTTAGAACAAAGTTCTTAAGTAAGACCACTTTGATGTGTTAATTGCTTTCCTTTTGAATTTAGGGCCACTTTCAACTTTACTATCAAGAAAATACATTATCATGCATTTTAACTAAGAAGTTGAGTTGGTCTGTCTGTCTGCCTGTCTTTCTCTCTCTCTCTAGGTCCCTACTAGGAGCTTTTATCCTTACACTGATAAATCTACTAATACAAATTAAGGCCATGGAAGTTTAATCTTACAACAAAATGTAATACACCTGCAGGGCAGCTTGTGCACTGTTAGATCTCTCCCTCTACTCATTGCTAGGGTTTAATCATATCTTAAAGGCAAAGTGATTTAAATGCCTAAGCATCTGCACATAGACTTTCTTTTGTCCCTTTTGTCCCAATGGTTCTCAAACTTGAGTGTGTGCAATGATTTCCATACAAAAATATACTCTTGACACCAAGATAACTGTGCTTCATAGGCCAATTAAGGAATTCTCAAGGACAATTTTGACCATCTGAGAATGATAGTAAGAAGGAAATCAACTATTGAGCCAATTAGGCCTGGGAATCAACTGAAGATCGGTGCAAATGTGTTATCCAAACTAGCCCTTCTCCTCAACTCTGGTTTTAAGATGTTACCTAGCAACAATAGCAGAATGCTACTGTCTTATTAGTATTGTTTCACTGAGGTTTATGAATGATTTGCCTTTTCTTTGGAATGAATTAGAAAGCAATTAGCATCAGTGCCATAAAATAGCATGCTTTATCTTTGGCATGCTGGGTATGCTTGACTGAGAAGGAGAGAAAGAATTCCAACTTAATATCCAGACCTGGAATTCTTAGCCTAGCTTCTCTAGGCTGTAGCTTTTAACTGTGAGTTGTGATTTTTTCAATTTAATGCAGTGTTTGAAAGATGAGATTTTATAGCTGATTTTCATCTTAACTTTAACCACGGGTACATTTTCTAACAAGAAGGAAACAAAGAGTAGAAGAAAGAAAATATCTCATCTATGGGTAAAGAATAACATCGTAGCTATTTTCTGTTCTTAATGACACAACAGTGGCAGTGCCCCCAAATGTGGCAAATGCAAAAGCAAGAGAAATCTACAGTATTTATTATGAATATTAATTAAAAACAACTTGCAAATATATAAAACCATGTGTTTACAATATTTATAAAAACATAATTCTTTAAAAATTCTTTAATAGTCTATATTTGCACCTTTACCCATGAAATAAGTGAAAGTCTAGGAAAAAGTAATAAAGGAAGAAACAGGCCATATTTAATTATTTTTCTTGAAAAGAAAATGACACTTATTAGTTGTATGCTTATATAGCAGTGTTAGGAGCATCTTTAGTGTGTTTGGAGTATTTTGGGCTGCAGTTTTAGCTTTATTCCTATCTTTACTTAGTCCCATCTTTATTTGTATATCATCCTTTCCCCCTTTTTCAACTACTTTACATTTTATATTAATGTTGTATATTACATGCTTAAGACTTCTGAAACTTTTTTTATGAAGAAGGCATGAAGGATGTATGTGGGTGTATGTGTATGTTTGGGAAGGAAGGTAGTGGTGATAACTAGCAAACAAGTAAATATACTGAAAAAAACACACAAACATATAGGCATACATGGCCCTGAATCTCCTGCATGGCTGTACTTGGATGAACAAACAAATGCAATCAAGAGGAAAGCTATTTGTAAATTTTAAATATGTTAAACATGTATTGATTGCTATTCATTGGACTATTGTATGTACTTCCCACATGCTGGGAAAGAAGTGATTGGTAAGATGTGGCCCCTCACATCGAGAGGGTCATGGTCCATGGGAAAAGCCAGAGGAGTAAAAGGCCATCAGTACTGCATGAGCTAAGTTCTACAAATACTTGCGTTTAGACCTAAAGGAGGAGTAGCAACCCCTCACGAGAGATGCCCTCTTTTAATCAGGATTGAGAAAGCAAAAGTAGCGAGAGTAAAATAATTAAGCCTTGGAAAGCTTCAGTGGAGGGATAGTTTCTTTCTGTTTATGATGGGAAGGAGAAGCTCTGCCATACCAAAGAAAGCCAGAGCATTGCTGAAGCAAGAGGGAGCAAGGCCAGAAGATGATGAAACATACCTCCTGTGGGAAGGGGGTTGTTGAGGATCACCAGCCTCATGTGAGGGTCTCATGATAGGGTGCTGGCCTCTTAACCCTCACAGTGATCCCATAACACATTTTCATTCAGGAGATAGTTACAGAGGGTCAAAAGAAACAAAGTCACCAGTGAAATCAAAGTTGCAGGTTCACTGAAGGACAAACTACTGGATCAGGGAGATTTAAAAGAAGCTCAAGAGCCATCTGGTCCCAGCTGCTTTTAAAGGCATTTAGAGAATTCCCAAGTGGGGGGTCACAATGACTAGCTGACATTGAAGTTCCTTATTATCTACGGGGGTTCTTACAAAGTGGGGAGCAGATATACAATGATTAGTATGAGATCTTTGTCCATTCTGATTAACTCTCTCTACTGGACCAAAACTGGTTTATCACCAGGTATTGCAGTTCTGTAGGGTACATTCCAGTTTCTTGGAAAGCACCTGAGGTCAATTATTTTTGTCTTCTGGAAAATCCATTTCATTTTATTTTACTTAACAAGAGCAAGCACTGTGCTAGGCATTGAGGTTACAGCAGGGAAGGAGTCAGCAAGATCCCTAATTTCATGGGACTTCCGCTGGGAGAAGCAAATGGTCAGTTTGTAAACAAAGAAGCAAACAGGAAGATTCCAATAGTGCTGTGATGGGGTGTGTGGCAAGTGGGGCATCAGGAAGTGATGGTGAGTTGGGATGTGCTTGGAAGAAGGGAGCCAAGCATGAGATGTGGGCGCAGAACATTCCAGGCAGATACAAAGACACTAAAATGGAAATAACCATGAGGTCTTCAAGGAACAAAGGGAAGGTTAGTGGGTCTAGAGAAAGTTGAGCAAGGAAAAGGCAAGGAGGAGAGGAAGCCAGAGTGGGGCCAGATCACAGGCTTCGGCTGAGAGTTTGCCTTTTATTCTAAGTGTGATGATAAGTATTGGATAGTTTTCAGTAGAGGAGTGACATGATCTGATTTTCTTGTTAAAAAGATCACTCCAGCTGCTCTGTGGCAAACGGACTGGTGGGGCACGAGTAGAAACTCTGAGGTCAGTGCAGTGGGACAGATGGAAGGCAGTTCAGGCTCAGTGAATTTTAAAATCATTGCAGATTTGACATAGAGTCTGATTCTACCGCCCAATTCCTTTCTGTTATTAGATTCCCCACCCCCCATTAGTTGCTGCAGTCATGTGCCAGGAACTTGTATAATAACTGATCAAAGAGATCAAGAAAATCCAATGATCTTTAAACTAGCTATCAGACACTAGCCTTGGGCAAGTCAAAGAAGTTTACATGATGTCATCCTGACTAAGCCCTGACCTATCCACAGGTCTGTCTCTAACAATTGTGGGGCCCACAAGAGTATAAATGGAGGCACATACCATGTGCCTAAAGAAAGTCACAAGTCAAGCTAGCAGACAGTATATATAAAATATTTACAAATATCTATCTATCTATCTATCTATCTATCTATCTATATATATATATATATATTTTTTTTTTTTTTTTTCCATAATGACCTGAAAGGCCAGTTCAGATTTGGAATTCTCAAAACTCCAAGTTCAATGCCAGATTGCAAGTCTCCTTTTGCTGGCTGCCAGCCCACTCTGACTCCATCCCAGACATGGGAAAAGGACCCAAAGAGTCCTAGGGCCAGGCTTGGGACCAGGCTTGGGCAGGGGGCTGATAGATGAGCCCAGAGTGGGGTCTCTAAAGAGCAGGACCCAGACCAGGCTGTCATTTTGCCAGTTTTCAGGGTGGTACCCCATCTGTAAAGCTAAGAGGTGAAGTGGGAAGCTACCAAGAACTGAAAGCAGACCAGGTCCCTAAGGAGAACTCTAAAAAGACCAAAAACTAACTCAAAATACTCTATTAATTTTCCATGGCTGCTGTAACAAATTCTCACAAACTCCGAGGCTTAAAACAATAGAAATTAATTCTCACACAGTTCCAGAAGCCAGAAGTCTGAAATCAATATCACTGGGCCAAAATAAACGTGCCGTCAGGGCTACGTTCCCTCAAGAGGCTCTAGAGAAGCATTCATTTCTTGTCTCTTCCAGCTTCTGATGGCTGCTGGCAGTCCTTGGTCTGTGGCCACATAGTTCCAATCTTCAACGCCTGCATCTTCAAATCTCTCTCTACTCCATCTTCCTATCCCCTTCCCCTCTCTCAAATCTCCCCATCTCTCTTTTATAAGGACACATGCAACTATACTTAGGCCCATCTAGATAATTATAGGATAGTCTCCTTGTCTCAAGATCCTTAGTGTAATCACATCTGCAAACACTATTTCCATATAAGCCTCCATCAATCCAGGGATTAAGACTTGATATCTTTGGGGTGTGGATGAGTGAGGACTTTATTCACCCTACCACAGCTTCGTCATTGCCCCATGAATCAGGTTATAACATTTGGTCAAAATAAAATAAAATAAAATTTTAAAAGCCAAAACATTGCTTTTGAGAGAAAAGGCAGTTAAACTCATTGTATCACCTAATATAGAAAGGCAAAATTTTTCATCTTGAACACTGTAAAGACAGCATGAGTGATGACAAACATTTTTTACTCATACACCTTTTTCCATGATTGGGGAGGAAAACTGATGACCGAGAAAAGCAAGGATTTTAAACCAATTGCTTTTCTAATTTTGTTTACATTAATCAGCACCATTTTTGTCTGTGATGGGCAGGTGGCAAACCCATACCAAGTTGGAAAGAAATTTTTTGAGCATTTCAGAAAAAGGTGAATGCATTCAAATTGGCAGGGCCTAATGACAAACTTTTTTCACTGAGAATTTGAGATAGATAAATTATATCCAATACAAATCCTCAGAGAGCTCACAATTTAGCATGTGAGAGAGATACAGAAACAAACAATTAAGAAAATGCAAATACAATATGTTAAATGCCGTGAGAGGGATATGATTGAAGTGCTGGGGATAAAGGTCCAAAAGGAGAAAAAAGAGAACCTAAGTAAACTCAGGAAGCACACAATAAATATTTGAATGAATGGACTGCTGCCCCAATCCCCACCCTACCAAATTCAAGCCATCATCATCTCTTGCCTGAACCTCTCAGCCTCCAAACTGGTCCCCCAGCTGCCATTTTCACTCCCTACCCCCAAATCCATTCTCCATATAGGAAATCAGATCATGTCTTTTCTGCCCAAAACCCTCAAATAGTTTCCCACCATATTGGGAATAAAATTCCACCTATTTGCTTTGATGGGCTCTGCCAAACATGTTGTAGCCCCTGCCCATCTTTAGACTTTTCCTCATTCCACTGTGTCTTCTGTTCACCATTCTCCAGCCTCCCTGGTCTTCCTTCTCTTTCTGGAACGTCTGGGCTCATACCTGCCCCAGGGCCTTTGCTCTTGCAGTTTGCCTTGCTCGACCCTGGCTCCTTCATTTCATCCACGTCTCTGCTCATATGTCCCTTTCCTAGAGAAACCTAAATGCACTCCAGTCAATGTTTTTTTTTCATAGCAATTACCAGCTTCCAAAGTGATCTCATATGATTGTTTATTTTCTTCCTTCCTTCACTGAAATGCAATTTCCTTGAGGTAGGGGCCTTGTTAATCTTATACAACATTTTATTCCTAGTGCCCGTCATACAATAGATATAAATTTTGGCATCTCTGATAATATGAGAATTCAAAATCTAGATTGCCCAAGGTCAAGGCCTCCATCAAAAGAATTCCTAGAAAATAAACAGCAGCCCTAGCGCTCTAAGCATTAGCCACATTATCACTCCAAGCCTTTAAGTAAGCTTAAGAGTTAATTCCATCAAGACCGGTGCACAGCTATAAAGTTTTCATGAAGGACAGTTTTAGTGTTCTGTTCTTTCCAGACTCCTAGGCTAGTTACTGAGCTAGAAATATGATGCAGGAGTAAAAGTGAACTTAAAAAATACAGTGTCGCTTTAAAATGAGAATAGTCCAAGAGATAAAATTGTAGTGATAATTTGAATGAATTATTTGAACATCTCTCTTCTTTCTCTGGAGCCTTTCTCTGTTCTTTAACAATAAAAATATCTGTAAGTGCTTTGCAACTAGAGAAGCTTATAAAAACATGTCTTGGTTGCTTAGTAATACTCTGTAGTCAGTATTTTTCATTAATCAGTCTCTATATTGTGTTTTGTATGGAAGCCTCATTTCTCTCTCCCTTGAGTTATTACCTGAGCATCAAACTAGAATATTTTGTATGCCAATCATGTTAAATTAGAGGTTAAACTGAAAAAGCTCCTTTGTGTAAAGGTCAAGCTCTTTTTAAAAAGCTTCTGACATTCAAAGTTGAAGAAGTAAACAACAAAAGGAGGATAGTGAAGTTGAACAAATGGGCCTTAATTGGCCATTAGACTTGGAATGATTTCCAAACAAGGCCTAACTTGCATTATCCACAGTATCCTAAGGTAGTTCTCCCTTAGTGGGCACACGTCAGATAAATATCATCTCATTTCTTTCTCACTAAAAACTTCCTCTGGATGTTGGCACAGTAAATACCTGTATAGCGAGCTTCCCCTGGCTTGCACCTCTTTTCTCTAATTCTCCACTTAATCAGACTTAATCATTACTCATTTGCCTAATTCAGGAAACATTTAAAGCTGTTTTTTTGCTTTATCATTTTCACTAAGAAAGCTGCTAGATCAGTGGAAATTTTTGAAGCCTCTTAAACCATTGGAGCATAAAATGGTGGATTCTAATAATTCCCAAAATATGACGGGGGTACAGGAGCTGTGGAATTCAGGAAGTTCATTTGCTGGTGAGAGGAGCACGTGTGGGGCCCGGCAGGCTGGTGAGCAGAGATGGGGCTTGCTAGGGTGGGGTGAACAGTTTTTTTTTTTATTATTGTGGCTCAGCTCCGAAGGAATTTTCAGTTAGAAACACCTGTGTAGGAAACAACTGCGTACTGCTGTCATCTCTGATTAACAGAAGCTGGAGTCGAGTTCCATCATAAGGGAGCCACAGGCAAGGCCTGTTGGAGAGCTGGTCTCTTGTCTGTTGGCGGCGAGGGCTCCCTTTGATAGGCTTGTGAAGAGGCTGTATATATTCAGGTCCCTAAGGGGGAAAAGGGGCATCGGCAGGTTTCTACCAGCTGGAGTGGTTAGTCTGTGGACATTGAAATCAAGGGACACAGCTGGGAACTCGCTATGCTCTAAAGCCAAATGGAGATTTGGCATTCACCTGGGGACACTAGAGCTTCTGGACTTTTCAGGACTATAAATTACTTTGAGTTCCATATGGCCAGTGACTGAGACATGGTATTTAATCAATGGTAGCTACTGTTATTAGCTGCTCACTACCTGCATCCTTAGAATCATAAAGCTCTGGGCCATCCTTCTGCCTTTAGGGGCTTAGAAGTGACCAGGAAGTGGGAAGCGGCTGTGGCTCAATCAATAGGGCTCCCGTGTACCATATGGGAGGCCCCGGGTTCGGTTTCCCGGGGCCTCCTGGTGAAGGCAAGCCCGCCCGCACGGCGTGGTTAGCTGACCCAGCGAGCACAAGCAGCAAGGGGGGGATAAATGAATAAATAAATAAAATCTTTAAAAAAAAAAAAAAAAAAAGAAGTGACCAGGAAGTTATTCAAGCTAAATTCGTATTTATATTCATACGTAAAGAAGGAAAAATAGCCTGTCCTCATACTCCTGCCTTCATTCTTGAAACCATTAGTAGTGCCATGGGAAAATTATGCACACCAGCTAGCAGATACCAATGCATTAGTGCAAATTATAAGCACATACTGACGCCTTTATGAGAATGGCACAAAGGTGCCCCCTCTACGCCATGCAGCCCCGTCATCCTCCTACATGGATGTAAACCGGCTCAGTCCTACACAGCAAACCTATTGGGATGAGCTGAAGAGGACCGCCTGGGAACACACAGAAGGCTCTCTTGGGGTTTGTTATGTATATATTTTTTTATTTTCTAAAACATAAATTGACTTTATATATTAGAATAGTTTTGTATTTGCAGAAAAATTGAGCAGATAGTACAGAGAGTTCCCATATACCACCCCCCACATACACACACACACACACACACAGACAATTGCCCCTATTCTTAACATCTTTCATTAGTTTGGTGAATTTGTTATAACTAATGAACCAATATTGATACATTCCGATTAACCAAAGTCCATAGTTTATTCGGATTTCCTTGCTTTTTACCTAATGTCCTTTTCCTGTTCCAGGCTCATCCAGGACCTACATTTACATGCAGTTGTCATGTCTCATGTTTCTCTAGGCTCTTGCAGTTTCTCAGACTTCCCTTGTTTTTGATGACCTTGACCATGGCAAGGAGACCTGGTCAGGTATTTTGTAGAGTGTCTCTCTTTTGGACTTTGTCTGATATTTTTCTCATGAATAGACTGGAGTTATGGGTTTTGAGGAAGAAGTGCAGTGCCATTCCATCATATCAAATGAAGGGTGTAAGCCATCAACATGGCTTATCACAGTTGATGTGGCCCTGATCACCGGCTGTTGTCATGGTTGTCAGATTTCTCCAGTGTAAAGTGACTAATTTCCCCCACTTTCCATATTGTACTCTTTGGAAGAAAATCACTATGCACAGCCAACACTAAGGAGTGGGAAGCTATATTTCCTTCCTTTTGGGTGGGATATCTACATAATTTATTTGGAATTCTGCATAGAAGATTAGTCTCTTCCCCCCATTTATTAATTTATCCAGTCACTTATTTATATCAGTATGGACTCATGGATATTTATTTTACACTTTTGGGTTAAATCCAATGCTACTTGATTTATTTGCTTGCTCAAATTATTCCAGCTTTCACCATTGGGAGCTCTATCAGTTGACTCTTAGGTCCCTTTGGCATACTTCCATTGTTGTTTTTTTTTTTCCTTCCTTTCTTCTTCCCTCCCTTCCTCTCTCTCTCCCTCCCTCCCTCCTTCCCTTCCTTTCTTTTCTTTTGTTTTAGAAAGAAACTTAGTTCCTTAGTTTCTGGCACTCCATGATGCTCTAGCCTCATATTGTATATTTCCTGTGCCGCTCCTAGAATCAGCCATTCCTCCAAGAAGTCCTGCTTCCTTTTATTGGGGAATGGTTTTAGAAACCAAGATCTGAGTACTAGGTGTGCTCATTGCCACTGGGGGGTTGTTTCTTTTAGGCCATCTCAGCTGTCAGAGCAAATAAATATATGTGTATATACTATCTGTGTGTGTGTGTACACATATCTATAAATATTTCTATATGTAACCATCTATATCTATATTAAATTAAACATGAGTTCTTACTGATATCTCCAACTCTAATTCATGACCTCATTGATCATTCTAGCTTTCTCCCCTTGCTGATTTGCCAATTTCCACTGCAACAATGAGAAACCTAGTTCTCACCATCCATCATCCATTTACTTAATTGTTCTATTCCAGTATGTAGGAATAGCAGTATCAGAATTGTTAACACATACCCTCATGGGGAAAAACTGTATCCACCAGAATGCAGTATTTCTGTGCAGTTTCTTTTGTCTTCAATCTTAGAGACCCTATTCATTTCCAAAATTACTTGTCAGCACTTTTCCCTCACCCCCTTCAGTAAGGTTGTTTCATACATTTGCACTACAGTTAGAGTCTCTTGTCAAAGTCTGTAATCTCTCCTGGGATCCTCTGATGGTGTTTACCAAAGTATATCACTAATGGCATGTGAGATGGTTTTTAAATGGTCTTCTTTTTTTATTGGATATGTATTTATTTTAATGTGCACTGGAAAAAATACATAACTAGCTTATCAAAACAAGTATTTCATGAATATTATTGATTAAGACATAGGAAAATATCTTTCATTTTAAACTGAGTAATTTTAATGAAAATTAACAGTGATGGGGGAATGGCTGAAGTTTGGGAAATCGTGATGTAATTGCTGTATACCCAAGTCTACTTTTAATGCATTACCAACTGAGAATCTTATTTCAGTTTCACATCCTCAGCCTATTCTATTCTTTGCATTTCAAGACAATAATCTAACCAGTCACATACCTTTATCTTGATTTTTTTCTGAAGTAGCAGTGTTGTTGTTTCTGATTTAGTTTCATATAATTTTATCCTACATTGGGCTACAGTCAATCCATAACTTTTGCCATCTTTGCACCAAGTTAGTATCTTTTTCAAATGACTTAATCTGGGGAAATCCAGGATCTCCTAGTAGAAGAAGCTAGATTTTGACAGCATCTTAAATTAGAGTCCTGGTGTCAACTCTAATGCTCCAACTCACCATATGAAATCCCAACTGAGGGAATTAGTATCTCTGGGGGAGCATGAAAGGAGTGAGATATCTTGATACAGATGGGGATAGTGATAAAAATGCAGATTGCCAGTCCCCATCCTCAGAGTTTCTCATTCAGTTGGGGTCCAAGAATTTGCATTTCTGATTAATCCCCAGGAGCAGAAGACACTGAACATGTGGATCTACACTGTGAGAACACTGGTCCAGATATTCAGGCAGTGGCTTAAGGGAAACAAAAGGACACATTAACTCTGTAGATGTTAATATGGTAAATATCATTACTTGAAGGCAAAATCTTCAAATGAATTTTTAGGTATCTAAATGGAATTAAACTTGGACCTTGGATTTTCCTTAATTTTATTGGGATTATTGATCACAAGGCAAAGTAAGATCAGTAAGGAAGTACTAACCTGTAAATTAATTAAAAGTGACAATTATTAACATCATGATTCTTGTAATTCTTTTCCTTTCATGCTAAGAGCCTTGGTCTTTTAGTTGATATTGAATAAATACTCTATTTGGGTATGCCTTTTTTTTTTTTTTTTTTTTTTTTTTTTTTAAGCCAGGGACTTTTTGTTGTTGGTCATGGTGGTAATGATTGAAGGGAAGTAAGTAATTTGGGACAGAAAAAAGAAGGAAGAAAATTTGTTTCAATTTTGACACGTTTGTTTCATTTGAAACCAAACCTCAAATTTGCTTTATTGGCTCATTTGGTGGGTGTTCTAAAAGATAAGAATCAAAATCTTAAAGAAATTCATACCCTGAGACACAGTAGCTCAATTTTTAGAAAATTTTTATGCTACAATATGAAATGTAGGCAAAAGTTGGGAACAGAGATCATCATTTTAGCATTATTTCAGAGTAAAAGTTGGAATTTCTCTAAATGTTCAATGTTAATACAGTGACTATCCTGCAGCTCTTAAAAGTAAAATGAGTAAATGACAAATACAATCCTTATATATCACACAAAAATAAGAGCAAATGGCAGCATTTTATTAACGGTATGGGTTACAAATGGATACAAATGCATAAAAGTTAGACTGGCATAAAAATGCCAAAGTGAAAAGCATTTTAACATAGGAGTGAAGAGTGATGCCTCTAGAGATAGATCTAATGGCCTTAAATGAGTTTCTTAATTTCTGTGTCCTCCACGATGAAATGGGAGTAATATTATTTAGCGGCAACAATAAGGGTTCAGTGAGGAAAACAAATCCATTGTGACTATTTCAATCAGAAAGGATGTAATAGCAATGGGGACTGTATCAGTCAGGGTTCTGCAGAGAAACAGAACCAATTTTAAATACACACACACCCATGATTGTGGGACAGCAGGTCTGAAGTCTGAAGTTCACAGGGCAGGCTGGAAGGCTGGCAACTCAGGCAGAAGTTGATGTTGCAGCCTTGGGTCTAAAATTTGTAAGGCAGCGGGCAGAATGGAAACTCAGGCAGGAGCTGATGTTGCAGTCTTAAGGCAGAATTTCTTTTCTGGGAAACCTGTTTTTGCTTCAGCTGTTCGGATGAGGCCCACCCCCATTCCATAACGGGGTTATCTCCTTTACTGAAATTCAGCTTATTATAGATGTCAACCCCATCTCCAAAATGCATTCACAGCCACATCTAGATAAGTATTGGACCAAACAACTGGGCCCCATAGCCTAGCCAAACTGTCATAAAACTAACCAGCACAGAGACTTACACAACTGTTGGAAGGGCTGGAGAGTGAGAACAAGGAGGAAGCCATTAGGTTTTACGACTGTGCTCCAAAGAGTGGGGGGATTACAGATACCATCTAGAGTACTCTGGGAAATCTTGCTGGTTTCCCAGTTCTCTCTCAGCCCTGTAGCATGTGGTTGGAAGAGGAATTCCTCGCCGTTCTAAAACTAATTTCTGTTAAAGCTCACACATCTGCCACTGCAAGAGGAAGAAGCATGCCTTCTGATTCCAATCTAGTATGGGTACACCTCACTAGATGGCAAAATGTAAATTGTATGCAATTTACCTAAGTGGAAATGGAGTCTAGGAAATGGTGTCTTGGTCTTCCAGCCCTTGTGATAAAGGGGGAAAGTACAATAGATCATGGGAAGAAATGCTAATCCCTTAACATAACACAAAATTTAAAAATCCAGCACATGATCTCATAGGGTTTTTGTGAGGATTAAATGAGATAATGCATACAAAGTATACAAAGTATTAAGAGAGCATGTTGGGCACATTTTAAGTATGAAGTAAGTTTAAGCATTCTTCTTGTTGGTGATGATGATAATAACCAGGTTCCAGGGGATGGATGAGACTATGGATACTCTGTATTGCTCCATAATTTTCCTATTCTATCTGAATTTTCTATAGTAAAATCTTATATATTTCAAAGAAAATTAAGTAAACACCAACATAAATGCTAGGAAGTGCTAGGAGGATGGGCTTTCTATGGGTGCCTATAAAATATTAGTATAAGATAGCATATTAAAAGAATCCATAATTATAGCTCATAAGCAAAATGTTTTTTACATAAACTAAATAAATAGAGCCTTATCCTGGAAATGTTTGAAACCTGAGATCAACATATGTCAAATGAGCACAGAGTCCTCTCCAGCTTTGTAATTCATGGGAGTTTTTAAACTCTCTTTCATAGCATTCTTATTTTGGTTATTGAATGAATTCTGCATCAGGGTTTATTTCTGTAATTCAAACTTAATTATTCTACCTGCTGTCTTCCAAAAATAAAAATGCTTCGAATTCCTGTGAGAACATTTTGGTAAAAATTGGAAAAGGCAAATGACTAACAGGAAGCACATTAAATGTACCTGAGACATAATGAGTAAAAAGAAAATGAAAAGAGCTAATTTTTCAGTGAACAGAGAAATAATTCCAGTTAAAAGACTAATTAAAATACTGAGGCAGAAAATGTTGTTTTCGTGATTAAATGATGTAAAAGACCAAGAAAGCATGATCCTTCCAGAACAAATCTTAAAATGTGACATACTGCCTCAACATTTTAATGTGACATGAGATCTATTGAGTTATTATTACCACAAATCTTTAATAAGATAAAATATTATAACTTGGTATTTTAATCAAAGATATTATTAGAATAACTCACTCTCTGAGTGTTGTGCTATTTAGTGTATTAAAATAATTCTTTCAGATACACCCATTATGATTGTCAGAGTAAGTGGAAAATAATTTATTTAGGAAGTGACCACATTCTTAATGTTTCCTAGCCACTGACTCAGAGCTGATTAATACGTTACAAACCAGATGTGATTAGCCGGCAACCTGGCTCAGAAGAGTTGTCCCGTTATTGGCACATTATCGTGCTAGCCCCTTGCTCAAGAACTGATTAGTGATCCAATTAACTATCCTCTTCTTAGTGTGCAGGAGCACAGAACTGTGTTATGTGGGTCTTTTACGATGTCACCTACAATCGTCATTTATTTTTAACATCGTGAGGACTAAGAGTGGACAGAAGAGACACTTCTCCATCTTCAGCCTTCTCACTATTAGGTAAACAGCAACAAGAGCAATTTAGGTAACAATTGAAGTGATGGGAAAGAGGGAGCAAAGAGCTACTTTCACAAAGCCACCAATTGAGGGTGTGCTTGGTGTTCGGTCAGCATTTCTTGAATATCTGCTTCCACTAGAAGGTAAGTTCTAGGATGACAGAATTTTATCTTGTTGACCTCTGGATACAAATGCCTAGAGTTGGGCTTAGCATGTAGTTGTTGATGCTCAGTAAAATTTGTTAAATGAATACTTGGCATGATGCTGTAATGGAATAATGGATAAGATGGCAAAGAGGACATGATTCTTACTTTCAGAGAGCTCCCAGTCTAGGTAGAGAAACAGAAATATAAACAAATGCAAATAAGGTAGTAGGTAATGAATTATTATAATACCATTACAAGGAAGTATATGAGTAGGGGGAGTGTTTTAGTCAGCTAGAAAGGGTGCTGATGCAAAGTACCAGAACTCTGTTGGCTTTTATAAAGGGTATTTATTTGGGGTAGAAGCTTACAGTTACCAGCCCCTAAAGTATCCAACTCAAAGTTACTTCCTCACCAAACTGTTGCCACATTTGAAGCAAGATGGTGGGCGATGTCTGTGAGGGTTCAGCCTTCCTTCTTACTCTTAAGGCTCCATGGTCCCAGCTTCTTCTGATCTCAGCTGTAGTCTGGCATAGGGCTTGTCTCTCTCCCTGGAGCTCGTTTCTTTCTGGGCTCAGCTGCTTTGGTCTTTTCACAAGGTCAGCTGTAGACTATCAGGCTTATCTCTCTTCCCGGGGCCTGTGCCTTGTCTAATGAGCTGTCTCTCTTCCTCTGTGTATCTTCTCTGTGTGTCTACTTCCATGTGAGAGTCTGTTTTATCAGCCCACCAAGGGGGTGGGGACTCAACCTTGCACACCCTAATGACATGGTCAAATAAAAGCCATAATCTTAATTTAATAAAGTAAAAGTGAAATCTCTGAATTTAATACAATCAGAGAAGTATCATACCCAGAGGAACAGACCAGTTTAAAAACATAATATATTGTTTTGGAATTCATAAATAATATCAAACTGCCACAGGGAGAGATTAGTTAATGTTAGGAAAAGGTGATAAGTTGGGGATGAGGACAGAGCAAATTTCCCAATACTGGAGATACATAAGTCTTAAATAGTTGTTAAGAACTCATGAAGCCAAAAAGAAGTCTCCAGAAAAAGAATACAACATATGTAAAAGTATGGATTCTTGGAAGAACATTGCCTATTAAAAATATACCAAGGGAAATTGTTTGCATAACATAAATGTTCAAGTTTTTACAGTTATGGTATTCAAATAGAGAAATGAAAACACATGGGAAGGAACAGATAAAATGAAAGGAGAATTTGAAAGTGGCACACTTAAAATCATCATTGCAGAAATAAAGACTTAGAGAGGGTAAGTAACTTGCCTGAAGTCACACAGGTAGCAAATAGCAGTGATTTAAACTCATGTCTCTTTGACCCTAGAACCCATAATCTTACATACCAATACTGTACTATTCATTTATCTGAGAGACATCCATTTAGTTAAGCCTTTCTTGGAATTATTATACTTGAGAAATCAAATTAGAAATTTGGTGATCATGAAACCTGATAAAAAGGAAACCTGTAGTTTGAATGTTTTTACAGCATCTAACTTTCTCTCTAGCTTTCATCTGGTTCATTGCTTCATTCACTTAGTCAGCAGTCCCTAAACTAGTGTTTGCAGGGACAATTCTGGACCTTGATTCACTCCTTGTTCTTGGCTTTGTTTGGTGGACAATGAGAAAAGTCTTAATATATAACTTTAGTTTTCCCAGGCTCATTAAAGTGTTAATACCAATGGACTTTTACTCATATTTTCTTTTTAAATCTAGGATTCAGGAATTAAATAAAATATTACTTGTCAAGGTGAATCCTAGAGTTCCCCAAAGGTCAAGAATCCTTTCATTTGAGGCCTTTAGTGGTCTATTGTTGATGTTTCTGTTTCACATTATTGATTGGAGAAGTCTTAATCATTAAGATTTTCATTTAGGCAGCTGGTTCTCAAAAGCTATTCCAGCAATTGATTTTGCTTTGGGGGAATAGAGACAGAGTATTTACTTTCATTTTTATTTTGCCAAGAGGGCAAGAAGTGTGGTTTTCACATGTGCTGATATTGATCTTGTCAATGATTATCTTATTGGATAGACTCTTCTTTCTACTCAAAACACATGTTGGACTCTGAGTATGCTAATTCTTGTCATTTCTTAAATAGATCCAATTGGGCTGTAGTGAGATTGAACCAATGCATTTTTTTTTCAATATATATTTTAAAAGATGCTCAGATTACATAAATGTTACACAACAATTACAGGGGTTTCCAGGTTCCCCACCTCCCACACCTCCCATAACATCCCACATAAACACCTTTCATTAGCGTGGCACATCACCTGCAATGGATATACACATCCTGGGGCTCTGCCCCCAAGCATGGACCATAGTTCACATTGTAGACCACACTCTCTCCCACACAGTTCTGCAGGTTATATGCTAATGTAAAATGGCCTATATCTGTCGTTGCAATGCCACTCAGGATAACTCCCAAGTCCTGAAAAAGCTTTTCCCTTCCCTGCCCCAAAAGTGTCCAGTAGCCGCTGTGTCACCCTCACTGTTGTAATTTCTTCCATTGTTTGAATCACATTATGTCTACAACAGAATACTACGCTAGTCCATAGCTCTTCCCCCAATCCTGAGGAGTTTGGGATGGTGATGTCCACTCCACCTCCAAGTGAGAGGGGGCTTATATCCCATGGATACAGTAGATGGGATTATCCTACCTGCAGCTGCAGGCTCTCTCCATTCCGGGGAACCAATGCGTCTTGATCAAAGTGCAGGTTGCTAACACAATTCATAATCTGGTCATCTTTATAATGCCTTAGGCACAAGATACTTCATCCAGGATTTCCTTTAGCCATCGAGAGAGAGAGAGCAGAGGAAAGTGCATGGTCATGTAACATGACCTTATTTCATCTCTCAACTCTGTCACCTCTGTGACCTTGGGCACATTACAAAATCTCCCCATGCTATGGTTTGCTTATCTATCAACCTCACTAGCAGGGTTTTAATGGGAACTAGATATAGTACACATAAATAAGGTAACCAGAACCTAAAAAGTGCTCAAAAAGTAGTAAGTGCTAACGTTACTACCCAGGAACTATAGATATTTTGCTCATTATTGTAGTAGCACATGTACATGGAAGGACATGGAGACTTTGGAAAGGCTCAATGAGACACAAAAGTGATTAGAAGTTAGAGAGGGAGCTTTGAGATAGAAGGCTATAGAGACTGAGGTTTATAAGATTAGAGAAGGTGCAAGATAATATAGTAACAGTGTTAAGCTATATGAAAGTTATTATCCTAAAGATGGTAACCAGCCATTTGCTATATAAATGAAGAAAAACTAGGAAAATTGGGGCTTACAATATAGAATTCAGAGTGTGGGTCATTTAAGCTGCTCTCACAATGCTTTGCACACGCTAGACTATTGATGTTGAATGAATACATAAATGAATTAATGAGTGAATGTACAATAATTCCCTAGCATTTATTTTTCTTGAACATCAGTTTATTACTGAGAGGGACTGGGGAAATTCTTCTATCTGGAAAAATAAAGAAATTAGAGAGTGATCGAAGAGGGACCTTTGACTGTATCAATCACATTTATATTTGAACTGGGGAGGAGATTCATGGATATGATTTATTCTTTTGAATATATTGCATATTTCATAATAAATTTTAAAATAACCACAGACCAGTAAAATAGATTCCAGGGTCTCAAAGTATAAAATCCTTGACAATGAGACTTAATGATGCAAGGGAATAAAAGGAGAAAGGGTTGCCAGAATACCTCTTGTGATGGCACCTATGGAATATGCACTAGCTTCCTAGGAGTTGGAATGTAGGAGGTTGGGCCGCAGATAGACATTTGATCCTAAATGCATTTGTGGACTGCCACCTGGGTATGGAGGCTGCAGAAAAGGAAGGAGGGAAAGTCATTTTGCAGGAGTGCTCATCACTCCTGCCACGCAGCCCACCGAGAAAACGTTGGGCTAGTCCTGGGCACATAATGTAAGGGGCTGGGATCTCAAATTTTCCTTTCAGCATCTCATGGGTCTGCATTGGTAATAGCTACTGTGATGACGCTACAGTTTTTCTATTAAACTGGCAAATTTTTAACTAGAGCTCAGAACTAATTAAGTGTTGAGTGAATGAAGAATAGGACATCCTTCCATAAGACAAAAAATAAAATTGTAAAGAAATGCAGACAATCCGTAGTTTTGCATATTACTGAATCAAATGGACAGGCTCTGCTCTCTCTGTTTCCACTGGCTCTGATTCCTTTGGCTCCAATTTGGTCTTTCCTCTGGAGACTATTTGTAGATCCATTTAGTGATCAAAATGCCCACAAGTCACAAGAGGTTGTTGTGGATCCTGGGCTTTTGTGAATGGAAGACCAGAAAGAAACCAACTCTCTGCCTTCCCTCCTTCCTCTGAATTCTGAATGCCTTGAAAAGGCCTCCTACACCATGGCTACCATTAGCTTGCCCTTCCCTCCCTGGAAATCCCTATCAAAATATAAAATGCCCCATGTGGCCATTCTGACTATGACAGCCTGTGAGTGGAGGTAGTAGGGACAGTGTTCCTTCATTCTTTTGTTCAGCTTAAATTCATTGACCACCTGTATTCTCACTGCTCTGGGTTAGATGTAGAAAGATAAAGAATTAAAACATGGTCAACATCCTCAAGATGTTCATAATGTAAGGCCAGAGGAGAGAGACCCTCATGGAAGACGGGAAACAAACCAGTATATCAGCTATTATCATACAGTGTGCTAGTATGTATGCTATATATGAATGCTGCAAGTAAAAAACACAAAATAAAATGCCTGGAATAAAAGTGGCTTTACTACCTCAAGCAAGCAGAAATCTTGGGGTCTCCCAGTTGGTTACTTTAGCAACTTAAAGCAGTTTTGTTCCATCTTTTTATTCTGTCATCTCCAATCTCTCCCCTTAAGCTAACTCCCCTCATGGTTGGAGGGTAGCTGACCCAGTTTCAGGCATCTGTTTCTCACACACAGACATTTAGAAGCAGTAAAGATGATTATCTCTTCCTTGAATCTCCTTTTAAGAGCTGAGAATCATTTTCCACAAAGCTCACCCATTGTGTTTTATTGACTAGATTTGTCTTTCACACCCATTGATTTAAATGCCTTATGATTCACCCCTGGGGCTGACCAAGGGGCCTCTCTCCCAGAGTACATGAAAAACCCAGGGTTCTGTTGACTAAGAAGAGGAGAAGACAGGGAATTTAGTGACCAAAAATTCAGGCAGAGGTGCTCACAGTTTCTCTACATCAGCTTGCAAGGCAGGAAGGGCTTGGATGCGATCTTCCCTTACTGAAGTTTCATTTCGCTGAGGTTCACAAACTGGTTACTTACATTGAATTCTTTTTTTGTATCTAAAATTTTTTGCTTCTAATATTAGAAAAGTGCACACTCCTTTTGGAATAATGCTTTTTAAAGTTTATAAAGAAGTAAAAATAAGTATAATCCCACCCTCTTGGGGTTTTATGTGTTTCTTTACATTTTCTAAAAATTACAGATGCATATAATCAGTCAACGAATTCAGTTTTATGAGTTATGTTCCTTTATTTTGCTATAACTCAAATCACCATTATGCCAGAGGGCTGAGACAAAATCTTGTCCAATTACATTAATCTCAATCAATTAAAGGTTTTCTTAGTTAATCCAAGTTACCCTCAGTCAGTTCAGGGTGTTCTCTTCCTCTTTGCTTGGGGACACACTATGTTCTAGGACCCACAGGATTGTGGAAGGTGGGGGCATCTGGCCTCTCGTTGTCTTCTGTTCACATCCACAGTTAGGTTAGGTTTCTTATCTTTGCTCCAAGCACATGGCCACAATGTCCTCAAAGCTATTACAGCAAGGCCTCCTGGGTCTGCTGGTTGTCCTGCCTGTCTCTCTGCCAGGTATCACTGTGGGGTGTATAGGGAAAGTTGCCTCAGGCCCATCTGTGGGCACCTCATATCCCTCTCTCTACTCCTCCAGAGGCATGCTCCACCTGCTACCTCTGTGTGATGGGTGTGCTCCCTGGGGTCTACCTAGGAAATAATCCATAGTCATGGGGAGTGGCATCTATCCCCTCCATCCCCACTTTCAACCTCCAACCCAGAGACACACCAATGTATAAAAGCTTTTCTTCACCTTCTCCCACCCCCAGTTCATCTCTCCTCATAACCTGGAAAACTGTTTCTGATATAGACTTGGGGTGAGGGTGGGGGCACTGGAAAAGCTGATTCTGGTTGATGTCTTATTCTTCATATCTATTCATTAGGATCAGAGTCCTTCAAGTCCTTTGCTTTTTTTTTTTTTTTTTTTTTTTAAGGAGGTACCGGGTATTGAACCCAGGACCTCGTATTTGGGAAGTGGGCACTCAACCACTGAGCTACATCTATTCCCCAGTGAGTGGGTATTTTCATTTGTTTGTTTGTTTTTAGGAGGTATCAGGTATCGAATCCAGGACCTACATGGTAAGCAGGCATTCAACCAGTTGAACTACATCTGTTCCCAGGACCTTTGCTTTTGATATTTAAAACCCAGGGTTTAAAAAAAAAAAACTCAAAGGCCTATTTTCTCTCCAACTACTGT
This sequence comes from Tolypeutes matacus, assembly GCA_026826555.1. Lineage (NCBI taxonomy): Eukaryota > Metazoa > Chordata > Mammalia > Cingulata > Chlamyphoridae > Tolypeutes > Tolypeutes matacus. Next base: position 90,144,636 of record JAKSZT010053887.1, read on the forward strand.
CTATTTTGAAGCTCAAAAATGAAAGATATTGTATCTCAAAGCTGAGATGAAATAATAGTTCATGAAAGGGACGATTTGAAGACAAACCAAATATCCATATGATAGAATAAGGAAAAGTATAGTTATGCCAATTTGAAGCTTTTTTGTGCATTCCAGAAAAGATCATGTTCTTGGAGCTAATCCATTCCTGTGGGTGTGGGACCCTTTGATTGGATTGGATTGGACTGGATTGGATTGGATTGGATTGGATTCAGTTGACAGGGGCTTTAATTGGATTGCTTTGGTAAGGCATGACCCAGAATGAGTCTTGGTCCTCTATCTGGAGTCCTTTCTAAATGAGGGCCTGAAAGCAGAGATATATAGAAAAAAACCTCAGAGACAGGGAGAAATTAGGAGAGATGGGCCCAACCCTGCCATTATGCCTTGTCATGTGCCTGACTGCCCACAGCTGAGCTCGGGGAGAAAGTGAGCCTGGAGGAGAAGACAGAGACTGGCAGAGCCACCAAAATGCCCTGCCATGTTCCAATCACCCACAGCTGCAACTTGGTGAGACAGCATCTCTTGATGATGCCTTGATTTGGACACTTTCATGGCCTCAGAACTGTAAGCTTTTAACCTAATAAATCTGATTGTAAAAGCCAACCAATTTTGGTATATTGTATTGACAGCATTTAGCAAACTAAAACAATAGTATTAACTGATGCTCAGTTTACTTGATGGTTTTGACTACTTTTTGGCTTTAGTTGCCCCTCCTATTGTATTGGTCACTGCTTGTCATATTTAGCATAAGACAATCTTATGTTCTAAACTAAACTTATTTTAGTGATAATTGTGCCATATTTTGCTACTTTTAATTTCCCTGATCCAGGTTGCTTTTATTTTTTATTTATTTATTTTTTTTTATTATGGGTAAAAATCAAAATTCTCACAATACATACAAACATTTGTAAAATGATATATAAATATATATGCATATATGTGTATTTGCTTACAAAAATGTTATTTTTTATATATATATACATATATTTTAAGAGGTGCTTAGATTACCTAAAATATTATACGGAACCCACTCGGATTCCCATGTTGCCCACCTCCCACACCTCCCACCACACCCAACACAAACATCTCCCATAGTGTGGCCCACCAACCTCAATGAACTTACACCTCCTGGAGCCTTGCCACCAACCATAGACCACAGTTCACACTGTAGACCACACTCTCTCCCACTCAGTTCTGAGTGGTGTGTGCTGATTTAAAATGGCCTACATCCATTGCCACAACAGTACTCAGGACAACCTCCAACTCCCAAAGAAACCCCTGTATTTCAACTGCTCATCCCCTCCCTACCCAAAAAACTGTCAAGTGGCCACTGGCTCCACCTCATTGTTATAATTTCTTGCATTGCAAGAATCACCATATGTGAGCAAGAGAATACCATCAAGTCCACTCTAGTCCATAGTTTTTATCTGTGGTTCACAAACTGGTCACCACTATTTTCTATGAATAAAAAAAGCTACTTTAGAAAAGATAACTCAGCAGTGTCTTGGATTCCCAGGAGGTGTGGCTGGGGGGGAGGTAATGAAGTATTTAGATGGACTCTACTGAAGCATGGATTTGTTTATTGTAAAATTGGACATTAAACATTTAAGTGATGGCTTTGTTAATGGGAAGCTCAAGTCATAGTAGTCAGAGGCTATCCTCAAATCCCCATTTTCAATGCCCATGGGTCTCAGTGAACTATTCCCACATGCAACTGAAGGCAACGTTGGATTAAACTCTTTGTCTCTTGGGAGAGAGTTTTGGAGAACTGGTCCACTTTTCTTTATAGACACTCTACTTTGTCCATGAGTAGATCACACAAAATAGGATAGTTACAGACAAAATACTAAATAAGATTTAGGAGGCTGAATTAGGGAACTTGTGGATTTTTTAATAGAGAGACATAAACTGGCACCAACTTTCAGATAAAGCAGAATATTTTAAATTCATGGCACAGTGTGCTTACCTTTTCAGGTATGAGATCAGGGTCTTCTTTTATGGCCAGGTTCATTCTCTGAATCAGTGACACATGCTCTAATAAACATCAAGTGATAGCTCATAGTCACTAACCAACACAGGGTTCCTGGAGCAGATCCAATCCTCAGGAACAGAAGCCATGTAAATAAACTCTGTTGGGTAGGTCATGCACTGAGAGCAAACCAGACTAAGATATCAAGACAGTTCCTAGAAATATTGCTGTAGCTGAACAGATGGCAGGCAAAAGAAGTGCTTAAAGGAGTCACTGGAGCACAGTCAAGTGATGTCTCACATCCTTTGACAGTCTTAAAGCTATAGAAGCAAACAGATCATGGGGGTATATTACCATTCAGAAAGAAATGTTTTGGTTCATAGGAAACCTGGGCAAGGTACATAGTAGGACCACTCAGAAAATGGCAGTGGATATAGAGGCATGACTACAACTTGGCCACCAAGAAAATAAGGTAAACTATCAACTCTGGGACATATCCTGGGTTAAGGATGTAGCAAGGGTAACTTTGTCACATCTTGAAAGAGTCTCCTGGTTGTCATGGGACACTGCATTCCAGATCCTTCTGACAGTAAGAATACTTGATAATAGATGGCAACAGGTGCATCCAAGTACCCCTTGCTCAGAAGTATAGTTGAGAACACTTTGTGAGGCTGGGCCTGCAAGTGGGAATATGAGTGAGAGCAGTTGTGGAGCTCAAGAATCATGAGACAGAGGAAATTAAGTGAGGGTTGATAACAGGAAGGAGTACTGTCCCCACTCCTTTATAGACTGCTCAGGCCCAGGAAGAATCAGCAGACCTCAAACCAAACCTTGGATTAATTGAAAACTAAGACTTGAGGAATATACACTTTTGGTTGCCTCCTAACAACTTCTTTTCTCCCTCCTTGCTTCTTCCCATAGGTATAAGCTAGACTCCCTACCAGATATTGGTTGGGGGTGGGCATGTAAACGAGTTCTAGCCAGGGAGCAACTTCTGGGGGAAAATTTGTGACTTTTCTGCACAGTGCCTACTGCAAAGTAACAGTAAGAGCTGCTGGTACTCTTACTGGGAAAGGCATTCCTGATAGAAGAAACAACAAAGACAGGGAACCCTGGAAGAAAAAGGCATTAAGATGAGGATATTCTATGAAGGAAGAAGTCACAATGAATTGAGTTGGGAGGGAGCACAGAGATGTGGACAGAGAGGAGTTTGAGGTTATACAGAAGCAGAGAGGGTCTGTGGGTAAATAAAGCTATTATATGCCACTCTGAGCAGTCTGGATTTCATTCATTACATATTTATTGAGTGTCTCCCAAATGCCCAGAACTGTGTGGAGGAAACAGGCGTGGGACAGAAATAAGGAGACTAATGTTTGGACATCTTCTTGATCTTCGTCTGCATTGTGGTGGGTGTGGCCTTATTATAAATAAGATCTCCCCAAGATGTTACTTCAGTTAAGATGTGGCCCAACCAAATGAGGTTGGGTTTTAATCAGGGTTACTGGGTCCTTTATATGCAGAGTGAAATTTAGAAGAGAAGCCATGGGGAATAGCGAGAAGGCAAAAGTTGACAGAACCCAGAGGAGAAAGGAGAAAAGCCAAGGAAATCCAAAGTGGCTGGCCAGCCAGTAGATACTGACCACAGGAGAAACAAGCCTTCTAGCCTTTGAAACTTCCAGCTGAGAAAGTCAATGCATCTGCTGGTATTTGTTTTAGCAACTAGGTAACAAAAACAGAGCTAACATTTATTTATTTTTTTTTTTTTTTAAAGATTTTATTTATTTATTAATTTATCCCCCCCTTGCTGCTTGTGCTCGCTGGGTCAGCTAACCATGCCGTGCAGGCGGGCTTGCCTTCACCAGTAGGCCCCGGGAACCGAACCCGGGGCCTCCCATATGGTAAACGGGAGCCCTACTGATTGAGCCACAGCCCCTTCCCAGAGCTAACATTTAGAGTGCCTTGACCTCATGCCAGCACTCTACCTACACCATCTTATTTATCCCTCATAACATTCCTTGAAGTAGATACTATTATGCCAGTTTTACAGGTGAGAAATGGAAGTATAGAGAGGTCAAGGTAACTTGTCCAAGACCTCACAGCTAAAATGTGGAGGAGTCTGGATTCTAACCCAGGTCTGTCAGATTCTGGAGCCAACTCAATAATATGGAAATGTGGAAGCTCAGTGGAGTGGTACTTAGCTCAGCTTGGAGGTCAACTGGATGTGACTGGGGAGGGGCATTCCAGGTAGGGGGACAGTAGGATCAAGGTGTGGAGACAGGAAATTGCTTGGTGGACAGGCAACGAGGTGCTGCTCAATAAATCATGAGGCAGGGGGTGGGGGGCCAGGAGATGAGCCTGAACATGTAAGTGGGGTGACCTTTATACTATGAGATGGTCAGATGTTGTTAGTCCAGACATGACCAAAAGATAATCCAAGTATTTCACTCTACCCTCCTCCCTTCCAAAGTGTCTCCACCATATCAGTTATTGGAGCCACCATCCATCTGGTTGCTAAAGCTGGGCTCTGAATGTCACCCTTGATTTTTCCATCTCCCCCATTCCCTTGTTCTATGAATGAGGACATGAAGTTATTTCTCATGTCTTATATATCTCCAATCTGTCCTCTCTCTATCCTCCATCCTCATTGTACCCCCCCAGGCTCAGGGCACGATCATTCTTCACCTGGAATATGGTGAGGTCTTCTTTTGATACTCAGTCCCAGCAGTCTTCTAAAAACATAAATCAGACCATGTCTCCTCCCTCCTCGAAATCCTCCTGTGGCTTTTGTTACATTTCAGATATAATCCAAATACCTTACCATTGAGAGGCTGCCTTCCTCTCCAAGCTCATCCCGCCCCTTGTCCACTTGGCTCCCCTTCCTCTCCGATTCCAAAAGATGCTATGCTCCTTCCTGCCTCGAGGCATTTGTCCTCTCTCGGTCTAGAATGATCCTTTTCCAAATCTTCACGTGACTTCCTTCTTCTCATCCTTCAGATTTCACTTAAATGATGCTTTACTTGATTCCTCCTTCTGTCCTCCTCTATCCCACTCTGATTGTCCCTCCATAATTGATATTTCCATTTTCTTAAACATTGCTTGTTGATTGTCTCTCTCTTCTCTTGGTCTGTAAACTCCCAAGGGAACAGGAGCTATGTCTGTTTTGCTTAATTTTACCCCCAGTACCTAACCCTGAATAGTCACAGTCCTTAGAAATGTGATTCTTTTCTGTTAATCATTTAATAACAGCTCTACCTACTAACAATTGGACATTTAAAAACAGCTATAAGGCACAGTATATGATGTAGAAAAACATGGAGTGGAAATAAAATCCATGCAGGAAATGGAGGAAAACATGATGATAACATCTATCTGGCAGTCATGGGAACTTTGTGACTGCTTTGTGCAGTGTCTGGCACAAAATAGGCATCAATAAATATTTTTGAATAAATTTATATTAATGATTGACTGAGTATGTTGACAGAGACAAATAATCCAATAGCAATAGACTCCTAGTACCAAGTAAAAGTAATAGCCCAACTACAGATGGGTCATTGTCAAACGTATTTTCTTCATCTATGAAGGGTAAACACTCCAGTAAGATAATGTTTTATATTCTCAGCTATCTTACTTTTTTTTCTTTACTATCCAAATTTGAAGCCAAGATTCATTTTGTTATGAAAGATGAGCCTTGCCAGCCATACAATTTTGGCAGGAAAGAAACAGAAGCTTTTTCCCTGGGTAGGGAATAGAATACGATTCACTAAAGCATAATCTAATAATAGTGAGAGAAACAAGTGTCGATTTTGGTCCTCTTAAGCCAATGCAGTATGGCTAGGGACATATTTTAACTCTAAATGTTTTAATTCTTATCTTTATAATTCAAATGGGATAGCGGTCCACGTCATTGGAATTGGTTTTTTAGAGACATTAACAGTTCCATCAGTGTAGCATTCTTAGAGAAAGCATTTTATAATGTAGATTTTCTTTACTGCTCATCATTTATAGTTGGAAATGTAGTACTTGAGGTACCTTGGTTAGAAGTAAAATATATGGTTTGAGACAATTATATCCTTTTCTCGGAGTATGCTGAGGCATTTTTTTTTTTTTATCCCTAGTTATCAGTTGACAAATATTTATTGACTACTTGCTATGTGCCACACACTGTTAATTAAGGTTTGTTTCTCTTCTGTCAAGTTAAAACTATAGGCCTTTAAAATCATTGTTTGTCCTATAATTATGAAGGCAGCTTCTTTTCTTACCACTCATTTTCTTATCAATTCCTCATGACTTTCTGTGGGGGTGGGGATCTCTTACATTCAAAATCTATGATTCATCTTGATCCTACAGTAATTGTTAAAAAGTCCCACATATGCAGGAAGTCCCATCTTAGAGGCCCAAGGATGAGTCCTTTAAACTTTATACTGGGCACTTTTGCTCTGATGGATTCCTTGATAATTAAGGAAAGATGATGACTATCTTTGTTATTATATTTCCAATCAACCATATCCTTCCAGAGTATAATTTCTTCCCTTAGGCGTTTTAGAAAGGAGAAGGATTTTTCCCAGCCTATGAAGATAAATATTTAATTAACTGGGTCAATTCTTTTTTGAAAAAAAAAAAAAAAAAAAAAAAAACAACTCTGGCCACAAATAAATATATTCACGTCTCCCTGCTTCCTATTTGAAATATACTTATATTGTAGCTTATTCATGGACAAGTGGCTTATCCAGTGAAGAGATGTGTCACAGGCTAGGTTCAGAATATTCAGCGGCAAGCACAAATATAATTAGGAAGTATGAGGAAAAAAAATTACTTCCATGTGTTGATAACTTTTATTTTTTTTATCTTTTACATTTAACTTTATTGAATTATAATTTATGGACAATAAAAGCCTCTGTTTTAAGCACACAGTTTGATGAGCTTTACCAAATGTATATCCTGTTTAAACATCCCCTCAATCAATATATAGAGCGCTTCCATCACCTGCCATCCTGGACCCCATTGATCAGAATTATGTTTCTAACTTTATGCTAACTGCTGGGCTAGAAGGAAGGACACAACACATCTCCTGCCTTACAAAGCCCTTGTACAATAATAGGAGAGAAAAATGAACATTGAAGTGATTCATCAGCAAGACAGCGGTGTACTCACGTATGAAGGGTGTATCACAGCGGCCCAGGCCATGGGGGCATGGAAAGAGGCCTGGGCTAAGCATAGAGACCTGGGGTCTTGTGCAAACTCTGTTTCTAACTCTGCATCTTGGTTTTAACACCTATAAAAGGAGAAGCTTGAACCGCTTGACCTCTAAAGGCCCTTTTGCCGTCAGACATCTGTATTTTACATGTGAGAAGCAACCATTCTAACCCCTGGGGATGCCATTTATTCAGAAGTCCATAATTACTCTGTGTAAAATGCCCGACTTCACTCCCCAAATACATTGCCATGAAAGTTAGTGTTTTTTAGTGTTTAGCATAATAGACTCTTCTCATCAGTAGCAATCCTTGGAGTTTCAGTTTAGCCTAATATTTACATAATTTAAAATAATTTGAGGGAACTGCTTTTTGGTTCGGTTTTGAAAAATATGTTAACTGATCTTTCCCATCCAGGAAATAGCTACAAGAGGCTGTCCTCAGCCATCCATAATCTCCCCTGCGGCAGGTCTCCTTTCCCCACCGGTAGTTTTCCAGAAGTTCATTACCCAGAAGCTACAGATCACTCAAACAGTGATGGAAATGAAGGTAGATAGAGAAGACATGGGAATCCACATGGGGCTTCAGTTCCAACAGTGGCAAAATGTCCATCTCCAGAAGCCAACAGGATAATGGAAGTGTTGTTTGAACACCTCTGACCACCAGTAGTGTTTTATTTTCCTTCAGCAGGCAGTGCTTCTCAAATTTTCCAAGCACTCTAATTACCTGGGACTCTTGTTAAAATGCCCATTCTGCAACTGCAGGTCTGGGATGGATGGGAGAGTCTTCCTCCTTCACAGGCTCCTGTGATGGGGAGGCTCCAGCCATGACCACACTTGTTTTATGTGGGTAACTGACCAATTCGACACTATTCTATATACTCTTTAGTTCAAAATATTACATCGTTTGGAAAAGTCAATTTATTCAGGAAATATGCTTCCTGTGAGTTGAGTCCAGCATAGACTTAGCTGAAAATGATATTGAAAATACACATTTTCAATAGAGCAACCAGCCCACCAGCCTAGTCTTTCCATTAGAAAATGTCTGCTCCTTAGAATGACCATGGAAAATGAGAATCATGTCCGGTCCTGAATCCTCAGGGACCTGTATACCAGATATTGAGGTTCCCTCCATCACTATCCTGGCATCCCGTTGGACTTAAACTTGAGGCAGTGGTAGGTTTGGACCTCTCTACCCAGGATGCCTGGCTCTGGATTTTTAGCATCGAACTCCTCATGGGTAGGAGCCTGATCAAATTTTGTCCTTACCTTGCTTTTCAGGAACACATTTTTTTCCCCTGCTTATTGGTTTGTTGATTTATAAAAGCAATATTTGTTCCATCAATCACATACCCAGGGAGACATTATTTTTATCACCTTAAAGAAGGCGGATGCTGAAACTCAGAGCAGATTTATGTATTGTGGGGTTTATTTATCTGGTAGGGGTACCAGAACTAAATCAGCCTTTTGGATTGACTGGAGAGGAGTGAAGTGGAGAGTAAGAATCAAACTAGAGTCAGGAGACTGAGAGGAAAAAGATGACAATTTGAAAGTTGTATGGAATGAATTGGTGACATCAGCAATAGTTAAACTGGTGATGTGGAATAAGGCTTACACAGGAACTCATTTTTAAGGGAAGGGGAGGGCTAGGAGCAGCTAGGGGGAAGTTATTAGCGTCCTATGCCTGTTGGTTCTCCGCAAATATTAAAATAGCAATTATCAGAAATAATTGAGTCTTAGGAATATAGAATGGGTAAATAAACAGAATGGTCTTGGAAAATGCAGTGCAGAGACCAATTATTGGCCACTGAAGACAAAATTGACTGAAAATGAAAATGAATTGGGGAGGAAAGGGGGAGTGAAATGAAAATGTCACCATACACAAGGAAGTGGAAACAATAGGAAAGAAAGTTAAGGCCAGGGGATTTTTGACATGGCCAAGAGGGAAAGAAGCCTGAGTCATAAGTAATTGTACAGTTTGCATAGGGACCAGGGAAGCAGACCCTGTGGAGCTGGCATCCCCTGAGGTTGTGCAATCAATTTCTATTGATGACAGTGACTCATTTTAACCTGCCAGAGAATTCAGGAGGAATTTAACCTATTGAATTCAGGGAGAAGGAGACTATTATCATATTTAGACCTGGCAAAATTGCAGTTTGATCCCTGTCACCTCCACCCCGACCCCCTGCCATCCCTCCTGCCATCCAATTTTTAAAAACTGAATACGATACTACTACCCTTCATTCCCTGAAAAAATGCTTTTAGCTTAGAAAAATCTTCTTAGAGGCCATCTTTTAAATAGTGCTTTTGTTTTCGACATTGGTCCGATTGATGAGATGAGATATAAAAGTAAACCTTCTGTTAAAAAGTTTTTTAAAAAAATGCTTGCTAGGCTGTTTTTCATTTGCTGCTCTCTAATTAATGTCAGCCCAACCCTGCCTGTTAGAGAACGCCTCAGATAGGCCTCCCCACACTCTCGCCTTGCCCTGAGCTATTTACTGTGTGGCTTTTTCTCTCTCTCCTCTCCTCCCCTCTTCTCTTCTCTTCACCACTTCTGAGTCTTAGGAGCACCAGCCATTCTTGGTTCTAAGTCTCCCCCTGGCTCAAGGCTAGTGTGAGGGTTCCTACAGATGCCACACTACTGGTAGTAAATTAGGGGTTGGGGCTGACAGGGAAGCTACCCACCTCCACAATCCCACCAGAGTAATGCCTCTCCCTGCGACCCAGTGATGGGGGGCACCTTCAGATCTTCCCCTCCACTCATTTTTTATCACCTTCTCCACCCGAGATTCCCCACCTCACCCATGCCACCAGGTTTTGAGACTAAATGGCTTGAAAACTCACCACCTTTAAGTGTTTTCTATACCATGTCATAAAAAAAGATTAGGAAATGGAAGTCCCCAGCACTTCTCCCTCTCTCTGCCCACATGAGGGGTTTCTGACTTGGTGCACACTAATATTTCTCTCCCACAGGCTCTGAGGATGTGGCATGTGATTGCTGAAGGCAGGAGACATGAGGGGGATTTTTAAGAGGTATTCCTGGGGCCCTCTTTAGGGTATAAAAATTATATCTTAATAACCTGGACTTTATTCTTAGAACTAAGATAAGGCTTAGGAAAAATACGTAAGGGCGGAACTCTATTCTGGCTATAGCTTTAAAATATTAAGTTGTCCTTCCTGTACCTAACAATCAACGTTTTCATCTACCCATTCCTTTCCTTCCTAAACTGGATCTAGAAAACAGAGCGCATGAGAGGGCTCTTTTCAGTGCTCTTCCCTGTGGAAGGCTCCAAGTATTTTTGTCAGGGACAGGTAGATAGGGGTCCATGAGGAGGACAAGCCTAGAGACATTTGGAAGCAACAGAAGGTTGAGGTGGAGAAGGATGCTGGCTCTTTGCTGATAAAAAGGATGTGTCAGGATATCCTAAATGCCTCCTACTGGCCTGGGAGACATTTCTGAAACTGATGGGAGAGCCTGGTTTCCTGACAACTCTGTATGTCTGGGTTGAATTTAAACAAATAGTAATAATCTGTACCTGCTTGTTCTTTCCTCAGCAAGTGAGGCCCAAGGTGTTGGCAGCCAACTGCACACTCCTCAGATAGCTTCCAGCCTCTTGGTGCTTGTTCTAACTTTGATTGCCAGAAAAAGAACAGAAAAAGAAAAACCCTGGGCCTATGTAGAAATCTGACTTGTAGTTTTTAAAATTGTTTGTCATGTGGTAGCTATACGGATAGTCCCCCTGAATATTTGTGTCCCAATTTCAGTAAAGAACACAACTGTGGCACATTTAAATAAAAACATCTATAGATATTATATGGATCAGAATCATTACAAATATCAATTGGGTTTAATTTAGAACATTCCATTGAAAATGTATTAAGGTGGGCATTGCAGCCAAGTGTAAAAGAAAAAGTAGATTAATTAGTTGTTGAGTTGAATTACTATTGAACATCTACTCAATATAGGAACAAGTTTTCCCACGGGAAGCTACATGGGATTTCCATGTAGGATGGCTTCTGATTCTCCCATTGAGCTTTGGTCTCCTTTACCCAGTCCTGCAAAAAGTATTACCATCTTCAATTTATACGTGGGTCGAAGAGTGAAGAATAAAGAGTGATATTCCAGTTTGGAGGACAAGAGGGCCTGTGTAGTACTGAGACTTGGGGATGGTTTATTACTGCTACCATAGTGTTGCTTCTTTTTCATTTATCATAAATGGTCTCAAGAGGCACCTATTACATGTTAGGCCCTAAGAAAAAGCATTAGGGATGCAAACAATAGCATAAGGTGCTTGCCCTTGGGCACCTGCAATCTAGTCTAAAATAAATAAACAACTGTTATACAACAACATGACAAGCTGCATCTGTAGTTGAATCATGGACAGGAGATGGGAAGAGGAGAGAACACTGCCCTGGAAGATGCAGGGGAAAGGATGGGCAGGTCAAAATGACTCCCCAGAGAGAACGACCCCTGACTCAAGACATGAAGAATGAATAGGACTGTTTCAGGTGGATCTGGAAGAAGTGGGGGTGGCAGAGGCGGAAGGTATTTCACATAAAGCAAACAGCAAGTACCAAGGTATGGTGGCATAAAGGAAATGAACAGTGTGGTTTTATTAGCCCTGCATGTTGCTCAACAAGTATTTGCATATATTTTTGTTTTCAAGACAAAATAAGGATTCAAGTAGTCCTTCAGAGCCACCATCGTCCTCATCATTGTTAAGGGACTCATTAAGAACCTCACTGCCTCTCTGTTGGGAGAAACAAGCAACCCCTCAAACAAAATAGTGCCTAGATAAATCCAGACAAAGCTACTTAAAAGCCAAGACCCCAAATTCTCTCTTTAACTAATTCCTCTAATCCCTGAAAGGCCCTACTTGAGAACTAAAGAGCATGTCAGGGTTGTATGGCTTTATCTGTGTGTTTATTAAAGACACAGGGAAAGGAGAATTGTTTTCTAAGTAAAAACAGAGTCTGCATTTACAATTTATCATTGAGCATCATGCCTGAAGCTTTAGTGCTTTCAGTGCCAGTTGGCTGCTGTGGGTCCAGGAATGGACGTGCCTTGAGGGAGCTACAAGCCCTGCCCCAAATACCTTGTAGACTAGAAAGTGACTTGTCTGCACGAGGAAAATACCAGCCCTTTATGTGCCATGGAACAGAAATGCCCACACTTAGAGCCTCAATGTAATTGTGTCCTATAAAGAAGTAGACATGAATTGATAGAACATATTAAGAAATAGAGCATATTAACATGGATTTTTTAAAAAAAGTTTAGGATTCAACAACCATTTATTGCACTACCACACAGTAAGCATAACAGCCTTCCAGTTAGTATTGCTATCCTCACTGTGCCAAGGAAGATACTGACGTTCCGAGAGGCTGTGTCCTAGGTTAAACTGCTACTGAATCGCAGTGCTTGAAGTTGAACGCAGTTTCTGACTGCAAGTCAAATATTCTTTCCCTTATATTCAATTGTCACCTTGTAACTCAGAAAGCAGCATCCTAAAGGAATGGGATTCTTGACTGATAATTTTTGATAAAAGGAGTGAGGAAAAGGGAAATCTGAATACATGAGATGCCACCTGGGTGGGAGCTGCTCCTGGTGAGGTGCTGGAGATCTAGCCTGGGAGGCTTCTAGAGGGCATTATAAAGGACTCAAAAGGGACCCAGAATAAAAGCTTTTTAAAAAAAATTCCATGGAACTGTACAACACAAGCAGTGAACCCTCAGTTAAACCATGGATAGTACAATGATAAAAATGTGCTTTAATCATTTGTAACAAATATCCTGTACCAATGTAAGGTGTTAATAGTACAGTGGTGTGTGGGAATCCTGTATTTTATGCATGATTGTTCTGTAAACCTACAACTTCTCTAATAAAAAAATAATAATAAATGGAATGGGAAAAAAAGGGAGAACCTCAGGACTTGTCTGCAAGGTGGCAATTGGGAAGGGGGGTGAAAGGGGTTGAGATATTGGAACCCTGGCGTCTCACTCCTTGAGGGCTTCAGCTCCAAACAAGAGGTGCTGGGATGGTGGGGATGTGCCAAGCCTGATCTGATCTCTCTGGCACATGGCGCCTTTAATTCAAACCCCTCATTTCCATATCAGGGCAGAAATGTTCAGGCTGGGAGGACTCTGTTGGTGTTATGGATACTTTGAAAGAATTAAACAAGTAAAACATTTTCCCCTGAGTTTATTCTCAAAATCTATGTGTGGGGAGAGAAGTACGTAAGAAGAACAGAAAAATCTAAGTAAACAATGCAAATCAAATCAGTAGGCGGCTTTGCCATCCAAAAATTGCAAGGCAGCAAAAGGGGTTATTTCAGCTTTATGATGTTCTTCCTGAATGTTTCTTTCTTTCTTTTGTGTGTGTGTGTGTGTGTGTGTGTGTCTGTGTGTGTGTGTTTTGTTCTTGTTGTTTTCAAGTAAGAACCTCATATACTTGCCAATCCCTAAGAAATGGCTTAGGTTTGATACACTATCATCTCTCTCTTTTTTTCTTAGTTGCAGTCATTCCTTTCTTCCCTGTTTACCTCATCATAACCTAGTTGGTCTTCAACTTCTGTGGCTTAAACTTTCCATCACCATCTGGTTTCTTCAGTTGTCACCAAACATGGTTCGCTGCTTGATTTCCACCACTCAAGAACATTGCATCCACACTGTGAAGTATAGACCAACTCACCTTGCTGCTGTTTGTACAGCTATTCACTGTTTCTTTCCTCATCTGCAAATGGCCAAGGCCACCCTGCAGCTGAAACTGTGTTCTTTGTGGGCTTGCTTCTGCCCTTAACCCTGGTGACATAGCTTCCCGAAATGAAGAATTGGTGTTGATCACTAAAATGACTTTACTGGAAGCAAAACACTCTTCCAATAAATGAACACAATTCAGTTCAGACAGGTGTACCAGAATTCACAAACACAAATGCAAAGTGGAACTAGACAGATGAGGCAAGAGGTTGGCACCACCTAGGCATGAGACAATATGGAGTAGTTCCGATTGTGGCAAGGTAGAACATGCTTTGCCCATCTGAAGGACTCCAATGGACTGTTTCCATGAGGGAACGGTGGCCCAATGTTGCCGGATCTTCTCATTTTCCAAGAGATGCTTGCAGTCTGAAATTTTATATGTAATCTTTTCTGGTAAATCACTGATGCAAATGATTTTTAAAAGACTTCAACTGCCAGTTTGCAACCTCTAAGGTAGGTGAGTAATAAAAGAGAGAGACCATGCTCAGCACAATTCATTGGAAAATTACTACCCTACGTGTAATTTAGGACCTTGCCATGTAAAGTGTGGTGTGGTCCATTAACTAGCACATCAATATCACGTGGGAACTTACTTAAACTGCAGAATCTCTACTCTTACCCCAGATCTACTGAATCAGCATCTGCCTTTTAACAAGATTTCTAAGTGATTACTATGCACACCAGAGTTTTCATAAGGCATGTTTAGTGTTAGGATATCCCTGAGCCATGGAGATGGGCTCCACCATGGCACGCCCATCCTGGGAGGCACCAGAGGAGGCTTTATTGAGCTCTATGAGCTACAGATTGTAAAGTGGCCCAAGGTTGTCTTTCCTTTGCAGCCCTCCCTCTCCTGACCCTCATTTCCTGCCCCTCCTCTTTGCCCCATTTCTGATCTCACTAGTGGTCAGTGAACGTGCTGCTCCTGCCCCTGCCCCTGCCGACCTCCCAAATGTGCAGGCCAACAGCACACGCCACATGAAGGGCTTTGGTAACCTCCTGCACTCTCACTCTGCAGTTATACTCCTTTCTTTCCCTCTGCCAGCTGCACTTTCCCTTACTCACCAATTTCCCTTTGGTCCCCATCTTCCTTGTTTCTTTGACCTCAGTCTTTTGTCTATCACCATTTGAACTGGTACTCCCCTTCTGGGATTCCAATCCTTTAGGGTGTGTATCAGTTGACATTCTCCAGAGAAACAGATTATATATATATGAGATAAAGAGATTTATTTTAAGGTATTGTCTCATGCAATTATGGGGACTGGCATGTCTGAAACCTGTAGGGCAAGCAGGCCAGCAGGTTGGAAACTTAGGCAGGGTTTTGATGTTGCAGTCTTGAGGCAGAATTACTCCAAGAAACCTGTTTTTGCACTTAAGGCTTCCAACTGATTGAATGAAGCCCACTCACATTATCAGGGGTAATCTTAAAGTCAACTGATAGTAGATGTTAAGCACACCTACAAAGTACCTTCACAGCAACACCTGGATTAGTGTTTAATTAAATAATTGGGTGCTGCAGCCTAGTAGCCTAACTATGTTGGCTCAGAAGACTAAGCATCACAAAGTGCTTCTTCTGAGTATCCTCCTGCCTCTTGGTTCTCACAACCTCAGGGAAGGAGAACCTTGCCTGAGTTGTGCCTGTGTTCCTAGCCCAATGGTTGTCACTCTTCTCTACTTGTCAAGAGTCTGGGATGAGACATTCCAATTAATCTGTTCTTGGAGATGAACGGATAAGTAAGACAATACAAATTAATTATGTGGTTTTTCTCAAAAAATATTGACATTTGTGTCTGGAAGAAAAAGCACAATTCCTTTTTTGAAGATAGCTCAGTGTAACATCTCTGACAAATCCAGTCAGGTAGCCATGGACTGTGGCATGCAGTGGGATAGAAAAATAACTTACTCTTCTGGGTATAAACCTCACACTTTGAAAATGCATTTACTTGAAGATACCCTATTTGACAAACTAATCTCTTTGGGAACTGTACTCTGTCAAAAAGTGTTTGTAGGTCATATCTCACCCAGCTCTTATGTGACAAAGTGAAGGCAGTATGTACTGCCTCCACCTCTTGGCCTCACAGTATGGGATTCCTTGGTTTGTGGTGGTTCTTGCACTCTGCCCAGGGCTTTCTCATTCCTTCTTTGGCCATCCTCCCTTCCCCTTCCCTGCTCCTCACCCTCACCATCCCTTTCACTTAATAAGTAGTTACTGAAGACCCGTAATGTATAAGTGATCTAGAAATGTGGGACTGGCTAAGACAGAAGTGGTCCCTGCTCTCATCCTAGCAGAAAAGACAGACATTAGACAGTTGATTATACAACTAGTCATTTTATTCTATGGTGATGGCTATGAAGAAGTGTAGGCAATCTATGCCAGTACCAGAAAAGTCCTGCATCTTAAAGAAGAGGAAAATTAAACTTAGAAAAGAAAATGAGTTGGTACTCATCAACGTCATAGTCATACTCCATTGAAAACATGCTGACAATCGGAATACACTCTTGATTTCAGAATTTTCCCATTAGAGCTTCAGAGGATAAACCTATGACTTACACCTCGTTAAAATGAAAATGTTATTTATTTTAAAATTTCTGTGAAAGTAATATGTTTATGTCAGAAATGTTAAAGACACATGTAAGATAAAAAAGAAAACTAAAACCACTCAAAATACCATAGTCCATATCCCTGACTCTCTAGTGTGGGTTTTCTCAGTCTTTATTTGAGTGCATATGTGCATATAAATGGTTTACATTAAAAAAATATGTTCTATCTTTGTTTTACTTCATTTAATAATATCAGGTGAACATATTTTTATACCAGTGAACATATTTGTATTTTTATTCTTAGTGGCTATACAATAGTCCATTAGATTATTATATAATTTATTTAATCAAATCTCTGTTTTTAGAAATTTTGCTTTTCAACAAAGTTAAACATCATGAACAAACTTCAGTGAACAGCACTGTAGCTACAAAAAAAGAAGTACAGTCATTCTAAAGGTTTATATTAGAGTTATATTTAACTCTTACAGAAGGGTCCAGAATGGCTTCCTTGAGAGGGTGATATTTGAGGGTTATTTTAAAGATGTGGGCAGGGTAAAGAAACACAGCATGGGTAAAGAAACACAGTATCCCATGGCTAGTAAAAGTGGGTCATCATTCCCATCTGAAGGGGAAGGGGCTGCAATGGCAATTAGAACTCAGAGAGAGAGATTTGTGGACAAGACCACCTGAAGTAAGCAGTGACCTTGACTGAAGGACAAAGCCAACTCATATAGACCCTGGAGGGAGGAAAGTGAAAGAGTAAAGTATAAATACTAAAACATAAATCTCACCATCTCCTGCCAGTGCCATCCCTACTCTCCCCTTTGGATGAATCTAACCAGACACCAGAGAGCAAGGGAGCCCATTGAAGGAGCCCATACAGGTCAGCCTCTTGGAGCACAGAACAGGGTGGAAAGGAGGGAGAATGGATTTGAAAAGTCATAAGCACCTTAAGTATTTTAGCTTTTAACCTCAAAGCAATGGGAACTTACTAAAGGCTGTAAGTGTGGAGATAGATGGTCAGATCTGTGTTTTAGAATGATCATTCTGGCTGTGCATTTGGTGGGAAGCAAGGGACATAGTGAGACCATTTGAGGGGCGAAAGAAATTTCCAGAGGTGCTGTGGTGTTTCCCTAGACTAGATAGTGAATGGCTCAAGAGATAAAATGGCAGGTTTTAGTGATGGGTTGCATATGGGAGGGGCACACTAAAGAGTTAGGGATGTGTCCAGTGTTCCCAGGGGAAGTTGGTGCCTTTACTAAGGAAATAGACTCTGGAGTAACCCCAGAGTTCTAGATAAATTCCTGAATTTTGAGCTTAGAGCTGGTGACTTTGAGGTACCTGCAGGTCCTTGTCGAAGCCAGAGCAGGAAGCCTTGGTGTTAGATGTGGGGGAGAGGCCACTAGGCCATCCTGCTAAGGGTCACCCTGGGTAAGTGTAACGAGGTGTTTCCCAGTCTTGGGGGGTTAAATGAGTTTTGTAAGTGCCTTCTCCCATCTCCTGGGACAGTTGAGGTGCTGAACATAGACAAGGATAATTTCATCTGTTCTCATTCTAATCCCAAACCGAGCATTATTGAAGGAGCTACTGTCAAGTTAGGAAAAGAGCGATGGTTAACAAAATCAGTTCCTGGTAACTGATTTTTAGGTCCTGTCAAACCTGTCTTTATTTTTGCTTTTATAACTGACTAAATGCTATACAACACTGTCAATTACAGAGTTTCCTATATTTCTCTCTGCAGTCTTTGCTTTTATTTGTGCCTTCAGATTTCTATAAAAATATAAAGTTTTAAGAGTTGGAAGTCACCTTAGAAGTTACCATCTCCCATAGTAATCCTTTTCCATTGCATTCTTTGGACAGATTTTCAATAGACTTACCTGACTCTTTGTAATGCTTATCCCTTATTTTTTTCCCCCAGCTTTCTGGAGCAACATAGATTAAATCCCTTTTTCCTCTTTCTTATGCCCATCCTTCAAGTCTGAATTCTGGTTACCATGTTGCTTCTTGGCCTTCTCCCAGCTAGCAAATTCAGCCCATCTCTTGCTCACCTAATGCATTTCTAGCTCCTTCAGTATCTTAAGAGGCACTTTCCTAATAGAGTATTTTGAGCAAGAAACAATTTTAGCAGAGATGAAACCAATACAAAGTTATTAGTGTGCCCTAAGGTCTGTGTACTGTGTGTCCATTGATGCTGACCTCTTTCCCACTGCCCCCCACACTCCTTCTTTTGCCATAGATCTGTCTTCTCTTATCTTCTTCTCTTGTCAGCTCACAGGGTCTTGAGAATTGTGTATTAATTGAATATTTTCACTGTGTGGATGACGAAACCTATTAAACTATTCGTGACTTCTGGCAAGCTCATCTTCACCATCTGCTGGGTACTTGCCCACTTTCTTCGGCGGGGACTTGGATTGGGTGTTCCAGTGTGGAAAAAGGCAGTCACTCCAATACCTTCCTGCAACAAAAGCCCCCACATTCCCAAGGCCCAGTCATGAAGAATCATTAAAGCAGTCATCTCTTTCCAATAACGTCTTGGGTAATTTTATATAGTGAAGTTAGATGAAAACATATGTTTCTATGTGGAAAACAATCTATTAAAGATTTATCTTGATGACTCTCAAATCTGAGCCTTTTTCAGTTCATTGGTTCTTTGAGAAAGATGGTTAATGATAAATGACCTTTTGTGTTTTCCAACAAAAGTGAGGGAATTAAAGAACCTGTTGGGTCAGTTGGCAGTAGTTCTTTGGTAACAACAGAAGGGTGAGTACTATAATTATCCCCATTTTATGGATGAGGAAACTGAGAAAAAGAGGAGATAGGTAACTAGCCATGGTCAAAGAGCTAGAAGGTGGTAATTGATAACAGTCTGGTCACTTCTCTGTGTACCCCAGTAGACTGCGTATTATCAGTTTTACCATTTTACCCCCAGCACCTGGCATGGTATTCAATAATAGTAGGTTTTGAATAAATAATGTATTGAATAGCTTAATAAGTCAACTCAATTCTTTCCTCTTTCTCCAATCTTCGTTTTTATAAAGGAGAAAACACTTATTCTCTCTTACTATGTTGTATCGTTAAATATCAAATAGCCTTTGATAATAGCAGGTCTTGTGTTCCCCCAGAGGAATGGAGTGATTAAGAAATCAAATCATCAACAATTGCCCCATTCATCCTTGGCCCTCTTCTGCACGTGGTTCACACTACCAGGATCTGTCTTACAGCTAAATGCAAAGTCCATTAAATTCACAAACCAGATGGGGACATTTAAGACTGTCTACATTTCAGTTTGATGTCTATGTAATGTGTAGCCAGTCCCTGTGACAACCTGGTAAGAGAGAAGTAGAAACAGAGGTCCAGAAGAGTAAGCTCTGTCTGTTGCTTGGTATGGTGAAGGCCAGGTGATTATCAGAAATGTTCCCACAAATGGATCAGGCTGGCCCTATGTAGATCTAGCCTTGGAGTCTAGTCTATTAATATTATGTCTGATAAAATTTGGGAATAGCATGACTTAACAAATCAAAATTATCTTCTTTAATCAATATTTGCACTGCTGGGGTGGTGAAAGGGAAGAGTGGTTGTGAAGCTCAAGATCTATAAGGGGATAGTTTCTTTATGAGAGTCAATGTTTCATTGTTTTTCCGTTCTCTAAAGCATTTTGGTGCTTTCTTCTATATTTGATAGTGGATAAACTCTGTTATTAGAAGTGAAGCCCATGAGAACAGTCTGTCTGCTCTGAAAAGTGATTTGAAATATGTCAAAAGAAGCACAGTTTACAGCTACAATGGTGTTTCAAGCAACAGGTTGTGTTCCATGCATCACAAGCAAAACAGGTCATTTGAAGCTCTCCCTTCTAGATAAAAAAGATTTCAATAATATATTGACATGGTTGAAAAAGAAGAATCAGGGCGAGGAGTTGGTGTTTGATTTTCATCACTCCCAGGATAAATTGTCCATCCAGTCTTGTCACTGATAATGATAATATCTTTTAAAGCCGCCAATCAAACAGTAAATAGTGCAACATCTTAATTTGAGCTAAATATGTTTTAAACATCTCCATTATTTATGAGTTTGCCACTTGCTGGGAAATAGATCTGATTGGGGAAAATCTAGAAAGGTATATTTTTTTGTAACTTACAGTCTACTGCAACCAGAAGTTGGATTTAGGGTTCCAAATAGTAAAGCTGAAGAACATAAATGTGCTTTGGGGAATATGAAAATGGATACAGATTTCTCAGTGAGTGATCGCTTAAGCAAGTTATATTCAAAATACAAGTTTTCTTCCCTTTCTGAAATCTAGCAGAGAGTCTGGAAACTGCCAAGTCTGGAAAACTCTTCTTAGAAGAAAACTGTGATTTCCATCTTGGCTCTGCCACCAACTAGGTTCTGTGTAGCATTGGCCAAGCCATTAACCTTGTGGGGTCTTGCTTTCTATATTTGTAGAATAAGGGAATTCTGGGCTAAATCATTTATAAGTTTTTTTTCTTTTTCATATTCTAAAAGACTAAAAACAGTGTTTCTGTTTAACATTTGAGGGAAATGGTGGCGCATAGCTTGTGTGGTGGTGGATCAGCCTCTACCCGTCTTTTGGCAGTTACTTCATCTGTGAAAGGAGAATAATGGACCTTGATTTTACCCACCTCCCATGAAGGGAGAGCATGAATGACATAACATGTGTTTTTAAAGGTGAAAGCAGCCAACCAGGGCCA
Organism: Tolypeutes matacus; assembly: GCA_026826555.1. Lineage (NCBI taxonomy): Eukaryota > Metazoa > Chordata > Mammalia > Cingulata > Chlamyphoridae > Tolypeutes > Tolypeutes matacus. Next base: position 90,165,829 of record JAKSZT010053887.1, read on the forward strand.
GGTATGGGTATACAGGGTAGAGGGGCCCTCCCTTGCTGCTTTGGTCTAGGTGAATTTCTTACTTTGAAATATTTTTTAAAAACTTCCCTACTTGTTACTAATCAAGGATTATATGTACATGTGTACATGTTTATGTGTGTATATGTATATGCATGTAAGCATATACATACGTGTGTATGCGCATGGACGTGTGCACACACACACAGTTGTACTTCCATTCAGAGCTTTGATCTGCATGTTATCTTCTGATTTGATATAAATCAACCTAAAGCAAAGAAACCTGTTGTTTTATGTAACTGGCACAGTATTCCTATAATGTACAATTTTTGCTAAGATTTTAAAATATATATTTTTTTAAAGTTTGAGGATTCTCTTTACTACTTTTGAAAACTCATAGGACCAGTGACCAGTGTCAGATGTAATGAGACCAAAGCAATGGTCCTCTGTCAAGGGAGAGTGGCATTCTGTATCTAGGAAATATCCATCTCAATGGAGCCACAGATCAAAGGGATAATGGAAATCTGTTAAATTTTACATTTTGGTGAGTGAGACATTCTTTCCCTCCTTCCTCCCCCTTTACTTTTTTTCATTTTCTTCTTCAAGGAGCTCCAAATTGGAGCTGAGAGGTAATGTCACCTTGAATCCTAAAGTGCTATTAAATCTCCTTTCTCTTGCACAAATCAGCAGGGAAACCAAGTCACCAAGCAGTAGGTATTAAGTGCTTATATGTGGACCTGTATTAATTGCCTTTCAGTCAAGCTCTATTTGTGAATTCAAAACGGTGCCCCTTAAGGAGTTTACCATCAGGCTGAAAGGCACAGAAGTGACTGCGTTATTATTTGCTTCCTTAAGGGCATCCTTATTTTAATCTCCCTATTCTCCGTGTGGCCAAGACCAGCAGCTTCTGTACCACCTGAGAGCTTGTTGGAAATGCAGACTCTCCGGCCCTACTCCAGACCTACGGATTTAGAATCTGCATGTTAACAAGATCCCAAGTGATTGGTCTGCACATTAGCATTCAAGGAATGGTAATTTAGAACAGTGGTTCTTGACCCTGGTGGCATATGGAATCACAGAGAAAATTTTAAAAATACTGATGGCTAGGTCCCACACCCAGAGATTCTGACTTATTTAGTCTGGAAGACAGCCTAGGCACCATGACTGTTAGTACCACTGCTCCCCACGTGATTCTAATATGCAGCAAAATTTGAGAACCGTTGAATTAGACTATATTGCAATACAGAGGGGAAGAATCCACCCAGATGAATTACCCAGCCTTCACTGTCCACACCGTGTGCATTATAGTCACTTGTGGTGGCACATGTTACCTTTTCCTGTGGTGACTGCCCCTCTTCTCCTATCACAACTCACATCTGACCTCACCTGCTCTTCAGTAAAGACTTGCCTTCAGTGCTTATTCCACAGACCATGGTTCACCCTCCCTCCTCTTAACCCCAACTCACTTTAGCTTTCTTACAGACATTGCCATTTTTCACTTAGTAGTTAAGTTACTTACACAAGTTGCTTGTCTCTTCCCTCCAGCTGTGATCTCATAGAGGGCAGAAGCCACATCTGACTCATCTTTGTAACCCCTTAACACCTAGTAAGACTAGGTAACATGTGCGTAGAGCGGGGGTAGGACTAGAGAGAAGAGAAGGTGGAGAGATTCACCAGGTAAGTTGGGCACAGGAAGAATGCATGGGAGGTGTTTAGGACCTGAAGTAATAAAGGAGAGAGCTTTGCAAACTGGGTCAAGGGATGGTTGGGGATACAAGTTGAAGGAGGGATTGAGGGGCGGGAGAGCAGTGATGATAGCCAGTGAGTCATGAGCACAGTTTTCTGGAAGGAGGAGAGGGCAGGATGCCCACGGAATGGAGAGAAGTAAGAAGCTGAGTTCACTCAGAGGATTTTAGGAGTCACATCCTAGGATGCTGGCACTGGCTGACAACCTCTGCAAGAGCGTTATCATTTGGGGTACATGGTATCTTTAGTGAGTATGGCTCTGTCCCACAGTATCTTCCTTTCTCCTCGCTATCTATACCCTGGCTGTGCTTCAGGTAGGTCAGAGAGCAGCAGAGTGGGGCTCTGTGCTGGTTTAGGGTCCAGAAATGATCCCAGATAGTAAATATGAGTTGACATACAATTAGGATGCCTGGTCAAGTTCTTTCCCTTGTGAAGTTCATCTTGCGGTAAATCACTACACCTTACTGCTTGCCAACATTTGCGATTTATGCCCATTCCATATTCATGCTTGTGATTTACATCACATTTCTTCCAAGAGCCTTGAAGCACTTCACAGAAGGGATATTTGATTTCCTGCAGGGAACTTCATAGGTTTTAGGAGCAAGAATTGGCACAAAAGTACAAGGGAACTGAAGCTTCCAGGGGAGACCCAGGAGAATGGGAAGTTTGCAGGCAAGTGGGCATCACGGTGTGTGGGATATGGACTTATTAAACCTTGTACCAAGGATCTCAAGATCCCAGGCCCTGGGGCCTGAGGCACAATTAAACAACAGTGTATTTCTTCACAACCACTGGTCTACAGCTTTTCCATTCTCAAAAAACATGGGGACCATTTCCAGGCCCACAAGAAGCCAGATATAGAACTGGCTTGGAGGACAAATCATAGAAGGCATAGCATTTTTCATACCCTCTTACTGCCAAGTTAAATGCCTGAAAATAAGGTCTTCTAGGGCATTTCCATCCCTCAAAGAGCTGGTCCCATTGTGGCGTTCATTTCTAAGACATTCTACCGGAAACAAAGAGCACAGTACTTGGCTGTTTAGATTTTGGGAAACCAGGGCAAAAAGATATGTTAAATTTTCTACTTAGGATCAATAATAAAAAACAGAAAGGAACATGTGGTTAAATCTCTTCTCTACCACTTGTTGGGTTTCTTGTCTGTAAAACAAGAATCACGATGGCTGCCAAACTGTTTCGTGTGTGTATTTGCATGTGAAGATTAAATTATATATATATGAAAACCATGTATTATAGTAGTATTCAATAAATGTACGTTTTCTCCCTGCTGTTCTTTCTCCCTGACCTGTTCCCCAAATCTAAATTGATTTCTACCATCATCACATTCAGCTCCCAGGGCCAGACAGCCCACTACCAATGACAGGCAGATGCCCTGAGAAGAACCAAGGTTCCATGTGCTGGTTGGTTAGCAGCTAAGAAGTGGGTAGAGGCCAGGGATGGAGAGAACTGCAGTGGCATGGTAGTCTTAGTGATGGTGTTTGCAAACAAAGTTTTTGGGTGGTAGAATATTCTGGCATAAAATTTTCCAACCTCAACACATAAGTGTCTGCCCCTGACAAAGTACCTTCCCCTCATCACTCTTCATCATCCTACTGCTACCCGACTCCCTGCCCACCTCCTCTTCTAACCAGGGGACAAAAACTTTCATAGAACCATCTTCTTCCTCTAAAGCCCTTCCCTCTCTACCCCTTTCAGAGGAGGGGATGACGGGCAGGAAGTCTGCAGTTTTCCTGATTCTTTGTACAAGATAGCTTGATGGAGGAGCTGGACAGTAGCACACCTGTGACTATAGGGAAGCTGAGGGAGGTCTCCCCTGGCCCATATGCCACCCAGCTGACTCAACCATCCTCTTCTTTTCCTCACCCTTCTACTGAAGCAGAGTGACAAAAGTCAAGAGGGCAGTGGGAAGAGGCCAAAGGGGACATCTTGCATCATTAGGTCTGAGCACTTGCTTCAGCTACAACAGAAGGTGTCACAGGCTTCTTGGGCTCCTGGACACAGGACAGCCCATACTGGGTGCTGAGGCGAGAGCCATAGTGGAGCCACACCTCAACCAGCACAGGCCTTTCCCCCTCATTTCTGCAGTGGTGGAGATGGCAAATGGTTCCCTCGTTTGCCAAAGGAAGGGTTTCATTTGTTTGCCTATTGGTTCTTTGTACTGTTTCAAGAAGAAATGATCTTCAGTAGGAGAGGTTGTATAGTCCAAGAAAAACAACAGTAGTTGGGACTTCCTACATTTAGATGGAACACTGCTGGCTCTCTCCATACTTGGATATACTTTGCAGGTTCAGTAAATATGCCATCTTCCTCTCAAAGACGTCCCTGATTTCCCAAGTAGTAGAGCTTCCCCTCTCTTGTGAACTCAGAGCCCTTGATCTGCACTGCTCACAGGACACCTAAAGTTTCTATTTATGTTTGTGACTTATCTCTTCTTCCTGAGAGCAGGAACCATGTATGACTCATCTTTGCATTTCTCATAGGATTAGTAAAACCTTTCACAATAGAAAATGCTTAGTATGTTTAAATGGAATGCAAGAAACAGTGACAAAAGAGAAGAATCATCCCTTTGATACCTGTTGGAGCCCCCTGGCCCCATGGACCCTCTAAGCCCCGTATAATTCTACCACCCAAAGTCAGACTTGTCACCTCATGTCACTAATCTGGTAAGGCAGAATTATTTAACCTCTGTTTGTGAGCAGCTATGAGACATGAATTTCACAGCTTTGTCCTCACTCCTTTACTATCAATTTGAGCCTCACCTAATTCCCCTTCTCTGACTGGAGACATACTTGACCCTTCTTACAACCAAACTTCTTAGAAAAATTAGGTATGTTACCTATTTCCGTTTTTTTTTTTTTTTTTTTTTCTTTTTCCACAGACTCCTCAACTCATTCTCATCTTGCTTTACCCTGCCCCCTCACACACTTATAATGACTCTAAATAAAATGAAGTTCTTGGCACCATTCAACTTTATTATGCCCTTCTTGAAATATTTTCTTCCCTTGACTTCTGTGACACTCTACTAGATTTCCACTCACATCTCTGTTGACGGATTCTTGGTATCCTCTGCTGGGTTATCTTCCTCTTTCTAACCTTCAAATGCTGGAGTTCCCCAAGCCTCAGTTGTGGACCCTTTTCTACTCTATCTTTTTGGGGGACTTTCATTCACATCCAAGACTGCCACAACACACAACACAGTGTCTATCAAATCTCTCTCCTGCACAAATCCCTCACTGAGATCCAAATCTCTATACACAACAGTCTGTTCAATTTCTCCCCGTGGATATCTCACCAGCTCCTCAATCTCAAGATTTCCAAAATTGAGTTTGTGATCTCCCCCATGAAATAAGTTTCCCCCTCAGTGTTCTCCAGCTGATAGAAACACGTATGCATGTGTACACATGCAGACAGCCTGCCTTAAAATGATTCCAACCTTCCCCTTGCTTGTGAAATAAAAATCAAAAGCCCTCTCAGCAGCCAGGTCTCAGCCCTTCTCTTCCTTTATCACTATGACCTACACTGGCCTCCTCCTCTCAGTTTCTCACACAGGCCTCATGTCCTTTGCACAAACCTCCACACCCACATTCGCTTTCTTATCTCCTGCCCTCCTTCAGATCTCAGCCCAATTGGCACTTGCCCAAGGAAGCCAAACCTGGACCCCAAGATGAGTCCCCTAGTTACACACTCTTTTAGTACCCTGTACTTTTCTCCACAACACTTAATCACAATATTATAAAACAAATTATGAATTAGTTATTAAATATTTGGCAACGTCAATAAAATGTGAGCTCACTGAGAGTAGGAACTATGTCTCTTAGTAAATATATGTTGAATGAATAAATGAGCAAATTAATGAATGTATGAGTGAATGAATGAATGAATTTGGCTAAAATTTCTAATCCCTTTCAACCCTGCACTAAGAATTTATGACCTCTGTATGTATGTTCCCGTATGAATGATAAACTTAAAAAAAGAATTCATGACCTCTCTGGTGGAATATTGCCCTTAAATTCATGCCCCAGAAAAAAGAGAAAATGTGAGATTGAAATTATCTGTAAAACATTTGGATAGACTGAATAATGGCCCCCTCAATAGATGTCCACGTTATAATCCCTGGAATCTGTGAGTGTTACCTTATATGGCAAGGATCTTGAGATGGAGATTATTCCGGATTACATGGGTGAGCACTAAATGCAATCACCTATGTCCTTATAAGAGGAAGATATAGGGAGATTTGACACACAGAGGAGAAGGCCAGGTGAAAATGGAGCAGAGAGAGATTTGAAGATGCTGGCTTCGGAGTTTGGAGTGATGCAGCAAGCCAAGGAATGCTGGCAGCCATCAGAATCTGGAAGAGGCAAGGAACAAATTTTTCCTGAAAGTCCCCAGAGGGAGTGATACTGACTTTGGACTTCTGGTCTCCAGAACTGTGAGAGAAGAAATTTCTGTTGTTGATAGCCACCAACTTTGTGGTGATTTGTTATAGCAGCCTTGGTAAACTAATACAAATGTCCACAAATAAATGGGGAAATATAATTATCATATCAAAAGGAAAATATTTGGGTATAGAATTCAGAAGTCTAGATGCAGATCATAATGTTCATTGACCCCAGAGCCTGTTGATGCTGAGTTTTCCCACTGCAGAGAGAACTCCATGAGGTGGCCTGTGTTGTCTTCTTTCACAGGCAGATATGTGGCTTTTCTGACTGTTCATGTGACTAGTTCACCCATCTGTGTTCTCAAGCTGACAACATCCCTCTTGTTTGTCTCTACCAATTTGAAAAAAAATGCCTTGTACCATAATTTTATAAAGATTGAGTATATGTAGGTGTACATATGGTCTGTTCATACCTTGGTCAAGGCTATTTTTTTTTTTTTAAATAAGACATATTCTTTGTTAAAGATACTGGAATTTAGATGGCATATTTAAAAATCATCTAAGCAACTGCATCTTCTAGAACTTTTTTGTTTTGAAACATTTTCAGTACATGCCTTTAGGTGTGGGGCTTTAATAATGTGAAATAAGCTCATGAAAGTTAAAATTAGTAGTACATCATAATTGCTCAGTAAAACAAGCAACATTGCATTGAGCAGTTTTCCCAATCCCCATTTACCTAGGCATTACATTAGAGCAAGTGACATGACCATAATCCCGTGATTCTATTCTTTGAGGGCAGGTCATGGATATCCATTTTTATATCCCCCATGGAACTAGCTCTCTAGTTTTCAAAGAACAGCACTAAAAGTGGATAGTTGTTGAAATCAGTGTTATCAACAATTTTGCTTTTCATCAGTCACTCCTGCTTCTGTCCAACTCTGTAACCCAGGCTGTCACGAATGCCAGACTGATTTCTGGAGGACAAGTCACTCAGGTCTGCCGTCATCACGGCGTGGTACACACTACACTTCTCTAGATTCCCTCTCCTCATCCGACTACTTCTGCCCTATATCCTGTGCCTTCTGCAATGCTTCCTATAAAGTGCTGATGAAATAAACCTTTCTGTGGGAATATGGTGTTTGCTAATGGTTTCTTTTTTTTTTTGGCATTCCAGTAAATATATTTATTGGCTTTTTTAAAAATTAATAATATAGGTGATGAAAACAATGACAATCTAAATAAATGACATTTATAAAAGGTGCCCAGCACATAGTATATGCACAGTAAATATTAGCTTTTATAATGACTATTGTTATTAGTATAGCAATGACTATATTGAGCCTCTACTAGACTAGATACTTGGGTTTTGTTTGTTTGGTTGGTTTGGTTGGTTTTTGTATTATCTCAAGGAAGTAAATGGAATTATAGTTATTTTAGGTATGATTTTGAGAAAATAAATCATTTACTTTTATCCATTCATGCATATTTCTCATGATTTCAAAAGCAATTCAAAGCAGTGTAGAGTTGGTGGTTAACATTGACCTTGACCTCCCAGGTTCAAATCCATCTTTCATGAGCTACCTATGTGACCCTAGGCAAGTTAGCTAACCTCTCTGAATCCCAATTTTCTCATTTGTAAAAAGGGCATAATTATAGTACTTAACTCATATGGTTATGGGGATTAAATGGCACAATGAATGTCTATTATATGGCATAATAGCACTCACTAATGTTCAGTGTTTGTTTTTATTATTGATATTTTAAAAGAACTGGAAAATACAGAAAAACAAAAAAGAAAATAGTCACATTGAATTCCATTATATAACCACTATTAACACCCTGGACTATATCCTTCTAACATTTTTCTGTTCATATGTACACCTACATATACTCAATCTTTATAAAATTATAAATTATTGTTATTGCCATTTTATAATCTGCTTTTTCAATTTAATTTTTTTGTGCTTAGTCACTCCTTAATTTATTCACTGGACATTTAGATTATTTTGAATTTTGTTATTATAAATAACAAAAAACATGCCATACATATATGATTAATTTCTTGGTATAAATTCCTGGGAAGCAATTTAATGGTATAGAATATATTTTTAATACTTTTCAATAAATGGTTCAGTTGGAGTCTGTAGGATTTTATTAATTTTCATTTCTACCAATAGTATATGAGGCTTTGGCTCTCATGTAGCCTTGCCAAGCCTGAGTAGTATATGTACACATATAATTTTTTATTTTATTTTATTTTATTTTTTATTTTTATTTTTTTTTCACATATAATTTTTATCTTGCCTAATTTAATAGCTCCTATGCAATATAGAGTGAGTCATTTTAATTCTCTAAGCCTCAGATTCCTGCATATTCCAATTCAGAGAGTGATACGGATAACAGATATGATCCAAATTTATGTGTGTGGTTTTTTTTTTTTTTATTGCTATCTCTCCTGTTACAATGCACACTCCATAAGGGCAGAGATCTTTGTTCATGGAAGTATCTCAAGCACTAGCACAGAGATGGACACAGATTAGGGGCTCAAAAATAAGTATCTACCAAATGGATGAATTGAATGTGTCCAAAGGCTGGAAGCCAGGAGAGGACTCTCCTCAGGAGAAGCCTGGAGGAGCCTGCCATGAGCCTTCTCAGACAGGTGCTTTTCCCAGCCCCCATTGCTGACACAGTCTTTCTCAGATGTGTTCAGTCCTTCAGCCTGGTTAAGGCTCAACCACCTCTACTAAAATCCACACTCTTCAAAGTAGAGTTGGGTCTTTCTGCTCTAACCTACTCTGAGCTGGCTCCAGTTCAACTGGGACAGCAGTATTATTTTCAAGCTCTTAGGGATACTCCATTGTTGTCCCTTTGTACTACCCAGAACAGCCACCTCATGGGGTGGTGAAGAGCTTATTACATGAGATAATGTACAATGTGAAATAGAGAATGGTTTGATCTAGGCTACCTGCTGTGGTAGTTAAAAGCCCAAGCTCAGGAGTTGGAACCCCTCAGTTCACACATGGGTTTCACAGCTTACTAGCTGTGTGATCTTGGGTAAGTTACTTAATCACACTGTGCTCAATTTTCTCATCTGTACATTGCAAACAATACTACTACCTTCCTCCTAGGCTTCAAGGGTAGATTAAAGGAGTTAAAAGAGATGAGGAACTAGGACATAGTAAGTCAATGTCATCTGCTATTTTGATCATTGTTATTAGCAGTAATAATGATCTCATTGAACTTACTTTGTGTCTCACATCAAATAAATATTATTTCAGTTACTCCTCATAATAACCCTAGGGGCTGACTATTAATTATTGTTATCCCTGCCTCATCAATAAGGATGCTGAGACTAAGGAAGTTTTAGTAATACTCAAAAATCGTATCACTGATAAGTGGCAGCGCCAGCATTTGAATGGAGACATGTCTAAAATATTCTCTCCTGGAGAGATTTTTCTTACTAGAATTGGAAACATTGGCATCCTCATTGACGTTATAATTTCTGCTATTTCCTTTCTAGCCTTTTGGTCATGCTCACAACCTCAGAACAGTTTTCAAAATTAAACTTCAAATAAATGTGAGTATTTAAACATCCATCTATGGGTCTGATTGTCTATAGTTTTTAAGGACTCTTGCAGTGATTTTTGTGCCTCAGCTCACCGATCTCTGTTATCTCCTCTACTAGGAGTTTAGCAAAATCAGACAGTCAATTAAATACTCTGGAGTGGTAAATGATAGCCAAAGCAGACATTTTTGTGTTCCATGGTGTGGGGATAAGAAGGCTTTATTTAAATCTTTGATAATCTTCATAAAAAGGGCAGCTTTCCTGGGAAGATCAAAATGTAGCCATTTCAGGATTCGTTTTTCACAGTGTGTCAAAGTTGCTCATGCTGTAAGCTCACAGCGATTCTCTACCCAGTGCTCATGTGTCCTGAAACCAGGAGAAGTAGACATTCATCTATTGTAAAGTGACTGCTCGACTGAGTGCCCTGTGAGGGGCAAATATCCTTTTCATCGCAGTAACAGATTTGAAATTTGAAACATTTCCAGGCACACTTAATGGAGAAAACAACAGAAACTGAAAAGCAGTCCATTTCCAGATGTCAACACAGTAGCTGTATTTGTGGGTAGGCTTTGCTGTGCCACATTTGACAGATTATTTTTTATAGTCTTGAGGTTTGTCTTATTTCCACAGAAATATACTAGAAAATATTGTGTGCCCTTTTGCCAGGTGAATGAATTGTGATATTTGGTGGAAGTGTCTTCTTCAAAAGTCAAGAGATTTAGACACAGTGTACTGCTAGCTAGCGTGGTCCTGACTTGGCAGGATGGTAGTACTTCCTACACGGCATTTATTCAGGAAGCATATTAGTCTATTCGTTACTCTAGCATGGTTTACACAGGATTCAGCTTGATGTTTGAAGATCTTATTTTTTTCTTCAACAGGTTGATTATGTATGGTTTTGTGAAGGCTATGATATATGCTAGCCAGCTGAAAAATGGAGACTTTCATTTTACCGACTGTTTATTTTTCGGTTCACTGATGTCTGCTACAGATCCAGGTAATTGTTTCAATCACGTTTTCATCTTTTTAAATATCAAACATTTAAATTGAATGTTTCTCTAAAGGCCATCGACTGGCTCTACATAATAATAATTCCTTATGCCTCTTTATGTGCAGATGGCATATTTGTTAGTGATTACCAGTAAATGAAATAGGTGACTATTCTCTCAAGCATTAACCCTGGAAACCATTTCAGTCATGGGAAAGACTTTGAATTCTTTCTAGTTTATTTCTCTAGAACGTGAAGCATTAAGTTATCCCCCTTAATTTTTCTCTGTATGCCATCTTCTTTCAAAAATGATCTATTGAATTATATGGTAAAAAAAGATTTGTAAAAATAATTTACTATGAAGCTTTACAAACATGTGCAAAAGTAGGGAGCAATTGAAAAAAACAACAACTGCAGTACAGTCTTCAGCAATGATCAAGTATGGCAAATCTTGTGTATTTATATCTCCCCTACTCCACATGACTGTATTATGTAAAAGCAAATCCCAAACATCCTATTGTTTTCTTTGTAAATACTTAAAAAAGAATGGCCATTGCAATTATAGAACCTAAAAGAGTTAACAGCAATTCTTTAATTGTATCAAAGATCTACTCACTGTGCAAACTTCCCCAATTGTTATATTATTATTATCATTATTAATTTGTGTTAGCTTATACAAATCAGGATCCAAACAAGGGCTATGTATAATAATTGATTAATAAGTCTGTTTAGCCTCTTTTATCCATTGATTTCTATTTTTATTGCCATTTAATTGTTGGAAGAAAAATGAGATAATTTTTCTTGTGGTTGAATAAAATATGGTACTTTAATTTGTTCCTCTATTCCAAGTATTTCTTGTAAATTCATGATTGGAGCTAGAGATTTAATGAGATTGAGGTTCACTTTTTTTTTTTTTTTGGCAAGATTACCATGTATATGGTACTGTGAGCCTTCTTTTATTACATCCCATCAGGAAGTCCATAGTGTCTGGTTGTCTCTGGGTGAACAGCAATTCAGTTGTCGGCCTGATCCATAACCTTATTGGATTGCTACTCCAGCAGAGACCACTGGAACACACCTGCAGTTGAGCAAGTTGGGTTTATTAAGTGTTGCAGCAAGGGAGAAGGTACACCACGGGGAGCCCGGGGAAGTCTCAGTATGAAGGTGTTCAAAAGGAATTATTGGAGGATTTGGGCTCTGTTGGTGATTTTAGGGAGGGTTTAAGGAGGGTCAGAAAGTAGGGGTAATTCCACCACTGAGGTTGTTAGTAAATCTTATCTAGAAGGATGGAAGGCTAGACTGACCCGGAAGTTGCAAATGGTAAAGAAGTAGCAGTCACTCCTATTAGCTGCTAACTAGCTGGATGTTTGGTCAGTTTTCTGGTTTGGACAATGTACCTTTTCTGTCTGTGATTATGTGGTCATTTTGTTTATATCTATCTTGCTCCATCATGGTCACAGAGCAATCCCATCTCATGTTGAGGTTCTGTGGAATTGTTGATGCTCAAAAGAACATCAAGGCACAACTGATAGTACCAAGCCTGCTCCCAAATATCAGGGGCCACTTTTTTCTCTTTTTTAAAATGGTCCTTCGACCAAGCTGATGGCTTCTTATAAATGCAGAATCTCAGGCTCAACTCCAGACTCACTGGATCAGATTTTGGAATTTAACCATATTCTCAGGTGATACAGATACACATTAAAGTTTGAGAAGCACTAGGTTTGAGAATTCCCCATTTTACCTACTGGTTTTATTTCACATTGTTGGTTACTACCTGGTCCAGTATTTAATTAATGTTAAAAAACAGTGGTGTGTTAATTCTGTCCTAACTTTTGCATTTATTAGCTGTTATTCTCTTATAAAGAAGTGCTTTTCCAAATCAATTGATTGTTCTGTAGATTTAATAGTTTGAACAAGCAAAGCAGGATAAATGGTTGATTCTTTCCCTTTACTTACTAATTTTCAAAATAATGAATCATTTCCCTACCATCCACCAAATCTGACCAATCAGGAGGTGTTTTTGGTTTTTTTTAAGTGTTATTATGAACATGTGGATTTTTTAAAACCTATTTAATATGTTTCAATCTACTGTGGTCATTATTCTTTTCTGATCATCAAAATATTCCATCTTTGGCAAGTAGGAGCCTCTTCAGGTATAGCCTGTATCCTTTTGGCATGACCCCAGTGGTCCTTGATAGGTCTCTTGCTTTTTTTGGTAGAACTAGATGTTTCCATAGTATATTGTAAGTTTCCTGCCCCTGACCTGGAATCAGCCATTTTGCCAGGAGCCTTGGTTCTTCTTAGGGGAAATTTATTTAGAGACCACAGTCTGGGTACTAAGGGTTTTCATTATTAATGGGTTGGTCATTATTTCTAAGCCTTTTCTTATTTTAAAAAAAGAGATATATCACAAATGCATATTAATATTTTCAGTTCAAATTTTGGGTTACAAGGGTTTTACTTAACTTCCTTGAATTTATATTTGCATTTTTATTTTTGTTTTGCCTATTTTCTCCTTCCTACTATGCTAATCTAATTTCTTATTGCTTAAAACAAATAATTTTCAAAATTATAATATACATATTATTCCTAGCAATATGATCACTGAAAACTGCTTAAGATTTCTTCATGGTTCTTTTTAACCTTAGGATATATCCCACTAGGGATGTGCAGTTAGAAAACACTCTGTTTTAAACTCACTTGAAATAATTCCTTTTGTGTGGTTAGGCTACATGTCAATATACAGTAATGCTTATTTGTTTCATTTTGCTTTTAATTTTTGTTTTCAAATTAGATTAACAATCTATAGGAGTCCAAAATGAAAAACAAACAAGCAAGCAAACAAACAAAAAAACAAGAGAAATATAGATTCCATCTCTGTCCCCTAATTCTCTGGCCATTTTGGTAGGTTTTAGTTTATCCTTCCATTTTTAAAATATGAACAGTCAATATACACACATGCACATATTCTGTCATATACTACTATACACATGGTTCTTCATTTTACTTTTGTTTAATTAACAGTATTTTGGAGATTACTCTGTAGCAAAATATAAAGATCTTTTTATTCTCTCTTTAAAGCTGCAGAGTACTCTATAGTTTATTCAACCAGTCCTCTGTTGATGGACATTTGGGTTCTTGCTTATCTTTTGCAATTATGAATGATGTGTTGCAATTAAAAACCTTGAAATTAATAGCTTTTACATTTTTGTCAGTGCCTCTTTGGGAAAGATTCCTAGAATCAGGTTAAAAGGCAAATGCATGTATAATTTTCCTAGATATACCAAATTCCTCTCCATAGAGTTTGTGCCATTTTATATTCCCAACAACAATGTATGACAGTACCTGTTCCTAATAGCTTTGCCAATACATACATTGTCAAAATTCTGGATTTTTATCCACATGATAAGCGAACATTGGTATCTCCCTGTGGTGTGAATTAGCATTTCTGTTATTATGAGTAAAGGTGAACATTTTTTCCTATGTTTAGAGGACATACTCATTTTTTTCCCTGAAAACCAACTGTTCATAAGATGCCCTTTTTCAGTAGAGTTGCCCTTAAAATATTAGTTTCAAAATGAAAGTTACAAATATTTTTTTTCCCAGTTGTCATTTGTTCATTTATTTTGCTTATGGTTTGGGGGAAAAAGGATTTTTATCATAGATGATTCTGACCTATTTCCTGGAAGAAGATGAAGTGAGAAAGGGTCTCAGGTTTGAAACCCTTGGCAAAGATTTCAAGGATCAGGGCCCCAGAGTGGTGTCTGGGAATCGGTGTCCAGGGATTGGATTTCTCCTTCCCCAGTGTTAGGAATGACCTGGGCACTGAGTCATTGCTGGAGGATTCCATGTTACAGTTCCACAGCCCAGGCAAATGCAGAACCCCCATGGCAGCCATGAGGCATGGACACAGGACATTCATGACTTCTAGTCTATAGTGTTGTTCCCTTCTGCTCTGTTTCAGCATCTTGTCTCTCAGGGTATGATCCCATTTCAAGTCACCTTTTCTCAAATTTGCGTGTTGAAAAGCATCATATCTGTTGTTTCATGGTCCCAATGCTGAAGGCCGACTTTGTGTGTTCTAGTGACTGACTCAGCTGGCTCCAAGCAAGACTGTTGTTTTCCAGCTTTGCTCCTTTGTGGCTGGTGAGATCCCTGAGGTTATGTTTACATGAGGCAAGGAAAAATGATTGAAATTAAAAAAAAAAAAAAAAAAAAGATTGTTATCTGCCTTGTGTCAAACAACTGAACTGATGGGATTTTTTTAAAATACGAAATTGTCTCAAACTCTAAAGACAGTCCTGAGGACCAAGTCCATGTTCCAAGTTGGACCCGGACCAGCTGTGTGACTTTGAGCAACCACTTAGCCTCTCTAGGTTTTATGGATTCTTGGAGGTGGAAGATACTCCATCTCATCTCTTTCAACTCCTTCATTTTACAGATGAGGAAACTGACTCTTCACCTGTAAAATGAAAAGTTTCCACCAGAGCTCTAGGATCCTTCCACCTCTAACATTCCAAGTTTCTTATTCCTGTGAGAAAATGGTTTTTATTTGAGAACAAGCTTTTGTTTTAAAGAAAATAAAAGTCAGCCCAAAGCTTATCACCCCAATTCAGCAAATACTAGTGAGGGTCTCACATAGCAGAAAGCTGAACATGAACAGAACTTAAATTCCCTTCTTTTACAGGGAGCTAATTGTTTTATTAAAACACGTTGAATCCACTCTCTACAAAATTGGTGCAATTTCAGATCTTCAACAACCTTAAAACATCTAGTGAATCTTACCCCGCAATTATTCACTTATTGCCTAAATTATCATGACTCACTAATTTATGAAAGAGAACTCTGCTCTCCAGGTCTGGTTTTTCTTGGCCTCCTTTAAATTAATTCTTTCCCACTTATGTTTAGCTAAATCTTAGCTAGGTGTTCTCTTCACATTTATCTTTTATAGATCCACATTTCCACTTAAATCTAATTCTTCCTGCATGCTTCACACTCTCCTCAGCCAATCTTCAGTTTAAATCTAGTTTGGATGTTTTGGCTATAATTTGATTGAATTCATTTCAACCCCTTCTCACTAACAAATACCTTGCTGATGATGTCAAGGTCATTAGTGACACTTAATAATGGATAAATAAGGTCAGAGCCCCCAGAGAGGCATGGGATAGTATATGGCAGGGGAGGGGCAAATAGAAAGATTTAGAGGGCTAGATAAGTGAGACAGCTCATCTTCAGGTAGACACAGAAAAGGAAGAGCAGGAAGATGTGGGAGAGGGGGTGATAAAATAAACAAAATGGTAATAGAATAAAAGCATCCAATGACTAGAAAGAGATACTTTAATAAATATCCCACATTTTACCAATCGACAATGCCTTTCTAGAAGTCCTCTGACTTCAAACTATTCTCCTACCCCTTGCATCCTTTAGTTGGGTCCAATATCAGTAAATTGAGACTATCCAAGATAATGGATTTTTATTAATAAGTCTGAAATTTCCCTTTATATGACATGGGTAAAATAAAGAGATAGGTTTTTAAGGTGTGTAAAGATACTTGGAGATCCGAGATACCCATGTGCTATTCCTTGAACAGACCAGGCTCGTTGCTGCCTCAGGGCATTTGTTCCCTGTTCACCTTCTTCAGGTCTCTGCTCAAATGTCACCTAAATGAGACCCTCCCTGACCATTCTCTTGAAAACTGCAGCCTCCCCCCATGCACACATACACACATGCCCCCAACTCCTGGTCTTACTTTTCTCCATGACATTGATCTACTATTCATTTATTTTCTTATCTGTTTGTCCTCTATGAGCGAGGGGCTTTTTTTCCCTATTTTTCTGTGGGGTTTTTTTCCCTTTTCACCCCAGTATCTAGAACAGTAGATATTTAATAAATACTTGTTAAATTGATGAATTGATAATTACGTGGAGGAAATGGCTAGAGCAAAGTTGGGGAGTCAAAGAGCTATTCCTTCCTAACTATGAAATGTGAAGCAGTTGAGTATCCCACATTATCCTTGGAGATGAGGCGTCTCATGGCCTGGAGGACCATGGCCCAAGATGAGGGTGGTACCCCAGCCATTGCTGAACTCCCAGTACACAGTTGAGTGGCAATATTGGTTTCTGCCCTCCAAAAAAGATATATTTGACTAAAAAGGAAATGTGTGCCTTTCTTCTTGTCCAGGAGCCATGTAGCCAATATTCCTTTCTCCCCTCTCACGTGGTGGTCAGTGGCTTAACACTTTTTTCCTGAGAGCACCTGGCCATGAATTATAGACTTAGAAACAGTTATAATAATCTAGGATTCTGTAGGTTGGAAAACATCCAAAACAGTAGATTCCTTTAGGAAAAGGAAGTTCTCAGCACATTGCATTAAGTATTAAATAATCACCAGAAGATGCCAGAAACTTATCCTGGTATTTACAGGACTGATGTTTCCTCCAAGGGCTTCAGGAAGACACTCATTCAAACGCATGTGGTCTGTGCATTTTCTCACTTCATCAATTTCCCTGTTTCCTATTTGGGTTAAAATGCCTTCATTTTATATGATGCAGCTGTATTGAGACTCAAATACAGCTGCACTATTTTGTACACCAGAAGTATTATTTCAGTATTCAAAACTAGAAAATAATTCTTACTTTATAGATGTGTCCAATTTTCTCCCAAGAGAATTAATCCCCAGTGTCCTGATTTAGGTAAAGACAAATAGGGCATACTCTAGAGTTGATCTGTTTAATATGGTAACCATTAGCCAAATGTGGCTGTTGAACCCTTGAAATGCAACTAGTCCAAATAAATGTATATGTGCTGTAAATGTAAAATACACCCTGGATTTCAAAGACTTAATATGAAAAAAATGTAAAATATCTCAATAATTTTACATTAATTGAACATTGAAATGACAATATTCATTTACTATTGAGATAAACTATATTATTAGAATTAATTTCACCTGTTTCTTTTTTACTTTTTTAAATATGGTTACATGTGTGGCTTGCATTATATTTCTATTGCACATATAGAAATATATGTAGAGAGAGGAATATATATATAGAGAGAGCACGTGCAATAAAGAAATGGAATTGTTCTAGGCCAAAAATATGAACCATTATAAGAATAGCACAATAATTTAAAATTGGATAAAATAATTGGGCACAGATGCACTGCTCTGTGTAGATTATGGCATTTGGTGAAATACGGGCAATTTATTTTTATGAAATTGAACTGATATATCTGAAATTTCTTTCTAAGTTCTCTTTTCCCAGTCTCATTTTTCTGCTTTAACACATAATACCTCCTAAACTATTTTACACCAATGCTTCAGAAGCAAAACAAAGAGAAATGAGAGTAAATATCTGTATTATTTAAATACCACTTATTTGCCATTCAAAATCACAGATACTGCAGTCTCTGACTTGAGAAAAATCAGAGGAAATAAGCTCATGCCCAAGTGTCTCAATTGTTCTTTTCCTCAGTAAAACGTAAATTACAAGTTTTTAAAGCCTGACAATCTCAGTTGTTTCTTTAATGCCCGTTGCTGTTATGTTTAATATAGCTTGTTGTAAATCCAAGAAATTTGACACTTATATTAGGGTAGTCCTGTTTCAAAGTGTGTCGACACATTTAATGCCCTTAAATTGGGTAGACTCAATATCAGAAATAAATATTTATCTAACTGGAATAAATAGAGACAAACTGAACTGCCAAGTGGGAAAATACAGTCCATAACTCTTTTTCATCAAGTTTAGAGTTTAAAAATTGAGTCGATGTATATTATTAGTTCAATTCTTCATTTAAACAAGTCAAAATACACATAGTGCTTAATAGGATACATTTCTTTATCTTTAGCATCATCAACATGAAATAATATTTAATGACTACATCTAAGAAATTATCTACCAAAATACAAAATGACTGTTGATTGTTACACAATGCAGAGAAAATATTTATTGAATAAATATGCTAGTCATTAAATATTGGTTAGGAACACTGGCCATGTGTGACAGTTTGGTATTGTTTATGAATTCCAAAAATAGATATTGGATTGTGTTTGTAAACTGGTCTGTTCCTCTGGGCGTATTAGATTGTATTAGATTCAGAGGTTTCACTTTTACTTTATTAAACCAAGATTAGGGCTTTTATTTGACCACGTCATTAGGGCGACTTAGTTTGAGTCTAACCCACCCCCTTGTGCACTATATGAATGGATGCTCAGTCAAAGACAAGAAAGTAAATACAAGGAGGAGGAGAACACAGAGAGTTTAGTTTTGAACGCTGGAGCCCCAGGGAGAGAACCCAGCCTTTCACCTGATAGTTTGCAGCTGAAGAGACCAGTGATCATATGACTGAAGTTGTATTAGTTTCATGTCATAATATTTAAGGATGTCAAGCTTAAGAGTGAATATTACCCAAGGTCTTGTACCTTATTCTGTAGGGAATTAATGTGCTTCCGGTTGTACACAGGACAGTTGAATATTCTTAGGTGGAAATATATATATATATGTCTGTTATTGTTTTTACTAAGAGACTAAGTATGGTTTAAGGTAATGTGTATGGTTGCCAAGTTGATAAGGGCTGGACTGTGATGGTTAGGCTAATGTGTCAACTCGGCCAGGTAACTGTGCCCAGTTATTTGGTCAAGCAAACAATGGACTAATTGTAATACAAGAACGTTTATGGACTTGAGTCATCGGTGAGTTTACTTCATAGATGGCTGATTACATCTACAATCAACCAGGGAGATTGCCATTAACAGTGAGCGATGCTTTATCCAATCAGTTGAATGCCTTAAAAGGGGAAGTGATTTCAGCATTCAGACAGAATTTTCCAGCCCATCTTTGAATAACCAATGTCTCCCAGGAACTTATAAAGGACCTTCATTGGCCTTTCATCAGAGCCCCTGGTTTGCAGTCTGCCTGTGGAACCTGGACTTGTGCTTCCCCATGGTCATGTGAGAGACTCTTATAAAATCTCATACTATTTACAGATATCTCCTGTTAATTCTGTTTCCCTAGAGATCCCTGACTAATACACCATGGTATGGACCTGCATCTGAGTCCCCATTCTCTCTGACCCACCTGAGCCTCTGTAAAGTGGGGCTGTAAGACTTACTTTAAGGTCTGTTGTATGATTTATGAGCTCATGTATGTTATTGTCACTTTTATTATTATATTGTTATTGTTATTTTTATGCCAGGCTGAGAGGGGCTATTATTTGGCATAATACAGTGAGGCATGAATATTTTTGCTTGTTTTTCTGGTAATAGTAATAGATTTGCATGTATCTTCATACTTAGTTAGCCAAACCCTTCCCTGACCAACTACATTCATTTGTGAGTTGCTTGGTTAGACTTGGGAGTATAATATGTGCAATGTGGTAATTTTGTTTTGGTTAAAATACAAATATGCTTTTACATTTATTTTCATAGGCAGAAGATAATGATTTTTTAAAAAGCAATTCTCAGCCATTGTCATTTTACCCCTATGTATTTGCATATGCACCTCTAAAATTATGGACATTGTCTTAGTAACCAGGAAGCCATTATCAAACCTACAAAATTTTCCATAATCTAATGGTATCATTTAATACCCAGTCTGCATTCAGATTTCCCTGATTTTTGCCTTTTTTTCTTTCATCAGGATCCAAAACTCACACATGACATTTAACTGCCATATCTCTGCATTCTTTCAGTCCAGAGCAGTACTCTCTCCCTGCCTTTTCTTTATTGAGGAAATTGGGCCAATTCTATACTATGTCCCACATTCTGGATTTATCTAGTTGCTTCCTGGTAGTTACATTTAACTTGTTTCTGCACCTCATGTTTCTATAAGTGATGTTAACTCCAAGAAGTCATGATTAGAGATTAGATTCAGGTTTGCTTTTTTTTTTTTGGCAAAAGCTCCTCATCTATAAGCAACATGCAGATCTTGTCTGAATCCTTAGTCAAATAAAGCAGCTGTAAAATGTATGGTTTTAAACATAACCACAATTTGTCACACCTAAACTATTAACATTACATTTTGTGGCAGGCAGAATAGTGGCTCCCAAATGATATCCATACCTTAATCCCTGGACCTGTGAATATGTCACCTTGTCTGGTAAAAGGAACTTTACAGAACTGATTAGGTTAAGGATCTTAAGATGGGGAGATTGTGCTGGAATACCTGGGTAGCCCTATCTAATCACATGGGTCCTTAAAAGGCAAGAACCTTTCACAACTGTGGCCAGAGGAAGATGTGATGAAGGGAGAAAGTCACAGAAAATGCACCATTACTATTTTCAAAGATGGAGAAAGGCCTTCTAAAAGCTAGAAAGGGCAAGGAAATGGGTTCTACTCTATTGCATGCAGAAGGAAACACCTCAATTTTAGCCCGATAAGACCCAACTCAGACTTCTGCAGAAATGTAAGATAATATACATTTGTATTATTTTAAGCTGCTAAGGTTGTGGCAATTTGTTACAGTAGCAACAAAAAACTAATGCAATATTTAAAATATCATCAAATGTCAAATTTAGTGTATGAATTTCCCAAATTGTCTCATAAATTGTATTTACACTTTATTTGACCAAGGGTATAGACAAGCACTTTGTGTTTAGATGACATGAAAAGTAATTTGAAATATAATTGTAGGATATTTTTGCTGAAAGAGGCTTTGGGAATCATTTAATTGAATGTTGTTGTTTTTTTTACAAAATAGCAAACCAGGGTTTAAAGAGGTGAATGACTTGGCCTTAGGATAGTTATTTCAAAACTTAACATTGTAATAACTGTATAAAATTCATGAAGGCCATTAGTGGATTCTGGATAAGTGGTGACCTTAACTTGGCTTCCTTGTCTTTTATCACCAACTCCGACCTATCTGATTTTGTTAAGGCAAAAAGCTGTTGATGTCTATATGCAGCTGAGACCCATGAAGCCTTGAGTTCTGTGCAAATCCCACAGATATAAGAGGTACTGGGTTTTCTCTACCATGAGTAGCATGTGCACTTAGATAGCAGTCTCAGAGATATCTTTATCTGGGGACTGGAAAGCCATGAATCCTGAAAAGGGTTAGTATTATAGAAACTTGTGGACCTTGATGGAGACGGGTGGAGTGGAGTATGTTGCTATTGGCCCTGTTAATATTGGCACTGGGTAGTGGGATGGCCTCTTCCAGGTACCTTAGGGATAGCTTGTCTGCTTCCTCACCACTGGCTCATCTTCTATCACTTACAGGACTGCTAGCCTGGGGGATAGTCCACCAACCAGTCTTAAGCCTCAGAAAGCCCACAAAGAAAAATAAAAACACACGAAGACTTCCCAGAAGCCCAAGAAAGGAAGATCAGTCAGAATGAACAGAGCTCACACCCAGTGACTAGAATTCCTGGAGTAGTCAGAAGACAATTTGAATAACTTAGTAGGAAATCTTAGGAGGATCCCAGAGCAGATAAAATTCCATTATTTTTCACCTAAACAATTCAATAGATAAATTAAAGGAGAGAATGGTGGTGTCAAGACCTGAATTAATGTGAGATTAAATGGAAGAAATACTCTAAAAGCATAGAGTAAAAATATAAAGAGATGAAATCATGTAGGAAATAAAAGAAACTTGGAGGATAAATCCAAGAGACAACATATAGGAATAATAGTATAGTAGTTCCAGGAGGAGAAAAACCTACAGATAGAGAATCGGAGATAAATAAAGTCTGGGTTAATGAAAACATCTGAGGCTGCAGACTAAAACCACTTGATCTAACTCAGTTCCAGGCAGGATTAATGAGAAAATCCTAAAGTACATATCTAAGCAAAATTCTTAAACTATAGGGAAGAAGAGAAACTTTTGCAAGGATAAAACCAGAGAGAATAATTACCTACAAATAAAAAGAAACAGAATTCCATTGGACTTCTCATCTGCAACACTTGATGTGAGAAGACAGTGGAATAATGTCTTTAGGCTACAGAAAGAGAAGGACTGCAATACCCAGCCAAGATATCATTTATCTTTCTGCGTGAAAGAAAGATATTTAGGACAGGCAAGAATACTACACCTGAGTTTACAACAGAAAATAGTCTAGCCAAATAACAATTGAGTCAGTTATTATAAATCTGAAGAGACTGAATCACTGCAGCAAGAAACAGTCTTCTGACTGGTTAAAAATCAAAACCCACCAATATTCAGTTATCAAAATCACACTTAAGAAGTTATTTTTTAAAAATGAAGCTTGCAAATATATTGAGAGCAGATATTTTACTGGTAACTTATTCTCATTAGAATTTATGAAAAGAGTAGGATTTGGGGTGATTTTTTTCTTCTTTGTAATTCTTTATAATATGTAATTTGTTAATAAGAAAATATATGTAACATTTTTATAAAAGTAATAAAGATCTTCAACCAAGGTCCTGGGTTCCATCCCTGGTACCTCCTAAAAAAATAAAATAAACCAGATTAGGTAATGGAAAGGAGACACTGAATAGACCAAGTAGCACAGAAGAGATTGGAAAGGTGATTAAAGATTCACAGCTGAATTATATCTTTTTTTTTTTTTTTTGGAGATACCAGGGACTGGGGATTGAACCTAGGACCTTGTATGTGGGAAGCTGGTGCTCAACCACTGAGCCACATAGGGTCCCCAATATCTAACTTTTAAAGACAGATAATTCTGACAAAAATTAAACTATTTAAGGCCACATAGAAAAACGAAATTAGCCCCAATTTATGTTAAGAAGATGGCATAATGTCAAAATCAGAACCTGAAAAAAGAACAATAATAAAATAGGAAAACTGTAAAAAAATCCCATTTAGGATTATAAATACAAAAGTTTGAAATAAAACACCAAAAATACAATCCAGCAATATAAGCTGCATAAGGTCAGAGCTTTTGTTCACTAATGTGTCCCCAATGCCTAGAATATCACCTGTCTCAGAATTAGTCCATGAGTAAATATTTGTCAAATAAATATGCTTCAAAAGAATAATAACTCTGACCAAGCAAGATATTCCATGAAAGCAAAAGTGGTCCAATATCAGGAAATCCATCAGCAAATTAGAGAATAAAACATATGATCATATCAGTGAGGAACTCTATTTGAAAGTATGCAGCAGCATTACTAGTATAAATTCTAAGTAAAAGGGAATAAAATGGAACTATTTAAATACAAATCAATGAATTTACCAAAATCTAAAAGTAAATATTATCCTAAGTGATAACTTAAAATAGGACAATTCAAGAGGTTTTATTTATGGCAGACTATTTGCAAAGATGCAGATATAGAGGAATGGTGCAGTAATCTGGAGCTTGGTAGTAGCCAGCATGTCACACGACTAAATCCAAGGGGATATAAGCAAGGAGTGGTTACTAGGACCCAGTGGGAAGAAGTTTGTGGAGACTGTCACCTCATGAGAAGCAATATCCTGTCATGGGGCAACATTTTGGGGAATAACACAGGGAATAAATACCAAGATCTCACTCTCCATCCTTCTTCTGCTCTCTCCGGGGGCTTCCCGTTGACCCAACCTAATCAGAAGATAGAGGGCATGGGAACTTATTGTTGTAGTCTAAATTGCAGTGTCTGCAAGCAGTGATGAATTTGGAAGATATCTAGCAAAGAGTTCCCAAAAAATGCAATAAGAAAGAAATTTTTAAGTTGCACAAACAGTGGAAATTAAGAAATAAAGATACCTCATTTTTTGTTAATTTACTCTAATATAAAGACTGTCTGAATTAAAAACAAAACTTTGTGAGGAGGCTGAACATAAGATAAATATGCAAAATCCAATACATTTTCTGTTTTAGCACCAAGCATCTAGAAATAGAATCAGAAAATATTATATTTACAGTATTTATGAAATTTATAAATATTTGGGAATAATTTTAATATGAAAGAAATATAATCTTATTTGTTCATAAAACAAGATATGAACAAATGAAGAGATTTACCATGTTCTAGTATGGGAAGGTTTAATTATGGACATAGCTTCTCTTTTTGTTTTCTTTGATTCTAGATTTTTTTTTCCCTAGATTATTTTTTAATCAGCAAAAATTTTTAGCAAGCTATGTGATCCCTGTTATTTCTCTTAAACTTTCCAGCAGCTTCTGGGTTTCTCATCTTATTTGAATACTTCCTCAGAAATGTTTTTTTAATGTAAGTCTTTGTGTAACAAGCCTTTTGAGGCCTTGTATGCCTGAAAATAATTTCATTATACCCTCACATTTGAAAAGCAGTTTGGCTATATATAAAATTATAGGTTCAAAGGTCTTTCCTTCTATTATTCCTTCAAGTATTTATTTCTTTACTTTTTAATTTTAATCTACTTATGATATTCCTGTTATCTAGATGCTGCACCTCTGTTTCTGTCCCCTATGTCTGAAGCATTTCAATCTTTTCTATTTTCCCACTTCCTGCTGGTAGAGTTCCTCAATCTGATTTCCCATATAACTAATTCATTTCTTCAGCTGAATCCATTATCCTATTTATCCCAACTACTATGGTCTTTTTTTTCCAGCTGTTAAATTTTAATACCTAATATTTCCTCTTGTTTATTCCATGAAAGCAATGGAATGTATCTCTTTATACACATTTAACACACTTACTTTAAATTCTTGGTATATCTATTCTAATACTTTGATTTCTGTTGCTGCTTTTCTTTGAAAGTGGTTATAACTTCAGGTGCCTGGTAAGTTTGCACTGTTCATTCATGATCCTTTAGGAATATTAACTATGCAATTGGAAATATATTGGAGAATAACCCCAAACCACAGTTAATCACTTCATTTGCTATCAACTCATTAAACCAAAGGTCCTCACCCAGAGGAATTTTGTCCCCCATGGGATATTTGGTAATATGTGGAAACATATTTTGGTTGTCAGAACTCAGGGGAAGAGGGTTGTGCTACCAGCATTTAGTAGATAGAGGCCAGGGATGCTGCTAAATTTCCTACAATGCACAGGACAGTCCCTCATGACAAAATTATCTGGCTCAAAATGTAAATAGTGCTGAGGTTGAGAAACCCTTCACTAGCCAATGGCTCAGGTCAGGGTTCAAGCCCTAGGAGAAACTGTATTGGTAGGAAGCAGTCTTCTGTGTTGTAATCCACCAGCCCCAGGATTTGTAGGGAAAGAGAATGCCTGAGGCTGCTCAGTCTCCATCTGTTCTCAACTCCTCACCCCTGGAGATCTTTTGCACAGCCTGTACATTACCCAGGAAACACCTGTCCTTGTGTCTGGCCAATTGTGTATGCTTTGTGTGGTAAGGAGCTGAGCAATAATTACCCCATGGAAATTCAAGTGAGGTGAAAGGACAGAGCTTTAACTGTGTTTTCTAATTTGTCTTTTCACTGCTGTGTATAGCTGCCCTTTGCTGGAGATGGCTTCATCCCTCCCATCTCCCTCAGTCTCCCTTCCATACCCAGTAATGCAAAACAGTCTTACTTCTCCATCAGGGTTCCTCATAGCTTCTGTTGTTACTGTTGTTATTGTTTGTTAGCTCCAATTCTATGTTTCTCCCTATACTTCTCCATCACTGATTTTGGGGAGAGAGCCAGTAGCCTATGCTAGATCACCATCTTGGTGATGGGAAGAATGCTATCATAAAATACCAATTGTCCCCAAATTAAGATGAAAATTAAATGTATTCCAATGAAAATCTGACACTTAAAAAAATGAGAACTGGATAAAGTTATCTTAAAGTTTATAAAGTATAATAAAAGCATAAGGGGAACTGTCTACTGGAGGTAAGAATATACTATAAGGCCATTATAATCAAATCAATATGGTATTGACCTAGGAATAGAAAGACCAGTGAAAAAGAATAGAGAATGCAGAAATAGATCCCAGTATAGATGAGAATATGACAGAGGTAGTATTTCAATTCAGTAAGAATTATTTAACAAATGGTACTTGCACAATTGACTGGCTTTCGGTTTAGAATATGGTACATTTAGACAGTTAACTATTTGCAAATATATATTTAGAAGAATTAAAAACTAAATGAAGAAATAAAACAACAAAAAACTTTTGCAAGAAAATCTATAAATCTATACTTACAGATTATGGGTAGGGAGATCCTTCTTAACAAAGAATTGAAACCCAGAATCTATAAATAAAGAATAGAAATATTTGACTATATCAGAACAAAACACTTTTAAATCGATAAGGATGCCATAAACAAAGTAAATAGATAGGTGACATATTGGTGAAAAACATTTAAATACAGAAGATAGAGTATTGTTATCTCCAATATACAAAGAACACTTTAAAAACGACAATCTGGTGATAGATAATAGAAAAATGGAGAGAGAATATGAAGAAACAACTCATAGAAGAGCAAATCCACTTGGCCCACAAATGTGAAATGTTGCTCAAACTCACCAGAAGTCGGAGAAATGTAGAATAAAGTAACAGCATACCATTGTACCCCTAGCAAGCTGACAACAATTATAACACCAAGTAATAGTCATTGCTGGCAGGGAGGCAGGGAAAAAGTGGACTCTTACACATTTCTAGTAGAAATTTAAATTGTTAACAGACTTTTGGAAAGCAATTTGGCAACAGCTATTATAATTTAAAATACATATACCCTTATGACTCAGCAATCTGATTCTTGGGAGTCTATTCCACACAAACAAAAACACTAGTTCTTAAGGATATATGTGCAAGGATGTTTATTGCAACATTTTTTTTTAAGTGTAGGGAAAAAACAGGAAGCAAAGTTAATTCTCATCAATAGGGACTTGTTGGGTAGATTATAGGATATCTACACAGTATCATGTCGCCATTAAAAATGATAAATTAGCACTATACGAGCTAACCTGAAGATTATCCTGGAGGCTTTGTTGACTAAATATTTAAAGATGCTGAAAAGTATATATAAAATATGATTCAAACTTTTAAAAACAATGATCCCTCATGTATTAACATATACTTAACTAACCCCCAAGTCTGTGTTTGTGTATATGTAACTTGTACATTGAAAAATCAGGACTCATGGCACATAACCATAAAAACTACTTTTTTTTTTTTTTTCTGCTGTCCCCTTTAAAGTACGTATTCAGTGGGACTACAACTTTCCCACCCGTTGGATGAAAACCTTGGTCTTTAAGTTGCAATCACAGTGTGAATTCAGGTAATGAACATATTCAATCCCATGTAATAATGCAAGTTTTCAATTCAGTTTAATGCAAGACTTTGCCCTACTTCCCCTAATGTTTTGAAGGCTGACTGCCTGTCTTTGGGTGAGCAGATATGGTTGGGGCCTTCTCTCTCTCACATGTGCTTCATCTACCACTTGCTGGATGCAGTTTCTAATGCCTGCAGGGTGGGGGAAGAGATGAGGTAAGGAGAACAGGAGATTTTTAAATTTGATCTGTCAGCTACCATTAGACTACCAACTGGAAAGGCCCAGTTTCCTGCCCATTAGATTTCTCAGATAAGCATCAAGCAGCATTTCTCTGTTTTCCCAAACTCCAGGGTTTTCTTCTTATGCTTCTGATGATCCCTTTTTGTAGACTTAGGAGCCTTTCCCATGTAGGAGTGTGGGATTCACAACTCACAAATCCGCACCTCTAGGCTGTTACCTAGAGACCCTTTCTCATCCTTAACGTGCCTGAGAGCTTCTCATGTCTTTGCTTTTCTGATAAGTACTTTAAAATTGCACCTCTCACTCTAGAACAGGGGTTCTTAACCTTTTTTGTTCCACGGACCCCTTTGCCAGTCAGGTGAAAACCACAGAACCCTTACTAAGTCCACACTATACTGTGTATTATTTAATAAATATAGCACATCCGCACCAACACACCCTCACAAGAATGTTTTTTTGAGTTTCAATTCAAGCTCACAGATCTCTTGTTAAGAACCTCTGCTCTAGAAAATGTTATTTTATTTCGTTCCTCAGTTGAAACTTCTAACATATGCTACAAATTGTGTATGTGTGCATGAGTCTGATTAATATGAGTATAAAGAGAAATTGGTAGGGCACATACTAGATTGTAAAATTGGGTTATTTCTGGAAAGGGATAGGGGCTATGATTGAAGGAAAGGAAGAGGTGGGGGAAAGAGAGACATGCCAAAAAGGAAAAGAAAAGAAAAAAAGGATTGTATTAAAATCGAAGAAACAAAGAAAATGACAAATTCACATTTATGCATTTATGTTAGTTTGAAGCTGTATTTGCCCAGAATAATATGTTCTTAAATTTAATCCATTCCTGTGGGTGAGCCCATTGTAAATAGGACCTTTTGATGAGGCTACTTCAGATAAGGTGTGACCCACCTCAATCAGGATGAATCTTAATCCTCTTACTGGAGTCCTTTATAAGAGAATGAAATGCAGGCAGAGGGAGAGAGAGTCACAGGAAGCAAGAAGCTGAAATGGAACCTGGAAGAGAAGGAAGAGACCAGGATACTGCCATGTGCCTTGCCATGTGACAGAGGACCCAAGGATCACTGGAAGCCAACCCCAGGACACCACAGTCTTCCAGGTGAAAATATCACCTTGATGATGCCTTGATTTAGACATTTCCTGGCCTCAAAAAATGGGGAAAACAGAGACATACAAAAAAAAAGGAAGGAAAAAAAAAAAAAAAGATTGGATGACAGAATGTATGATGTAATGACCTTTATGCATTTATGTTGAAGCATATCTGAGTATGTAAAAAAAGAAATTCAAAATTCTATGACAGTGAGAAAATTAATCTTAAAAAATATCACTGTGAAGTGTAATGAGAAATCTTAAAGGGCAATCTCAAATGCAAAATGATATTGTGCATGACATGAAGTTAAAAAATAAAGCAATGACTTTACATATTACATATTACATGTCATACAACTTGACTTGCTCCAGTAGCTAAAGTGTGCTAAGAATCCCAAGTGCTGGATGAAGCTCTGAGCAGCAGATACTGACTTTCATAAGAAGACTACTGGCTCATGTTAATTCGATTTAAAAATTCACTCTGGCATTATCCTATCTAGAGCCTAAATTAAATGCATGGATGATAATTCATTTATTGAAATTAGAAGCCAAGGGGAATATGGATACAAAGTCGGAATCTCTGGCTAATGTTGCCTCTACTTGACAAGTATCATAACATCATGCTGTTTTGATTATTGGGCGGTAGGAGACCTGAGCTCTAGTTCAGTTACTAACTCACAAGGCAAATCTAGGCTGACCATTGAAACTTTCTAGGACTCGGCCTCCTTATATATTCACAGAGGAGTTGGGTGATTGCTAAGGTTACTTCCTGCTCTATGTTAGTGGTTCTCCAACCTATGAGTATTTAAAATTCACTTAGAGAGTTTGTTAAAATACTGATTGTTGGGCCCCATCTCCAGAGATTCTGATTCAGTAGGTCTGTGGTGGAGTCCAAAAATTTGCATTTCTAACCAGTTTCCAGATAATGCTAATGCTGCTAGTCCCTGGTCCAGATACCCAATGAGTATAAGAACTGATGAGGGAAATATTTGCATTTCTGAGTAGATCTGGTGGATTATAGAGAGCGAAGTAGGCTCAATACTAACTTTTTTAAGGCTGTGATAAATACAATATCATTTTCTGCACTTGTAGGGCATGTATATAACTTTTTAGTGTAGTATAAATTTCCCCTACTACATGCCCTGCCTCCTCAGAGAATGTGAACTTCACACAAGTCCTAGTTCCCAGGAGTCTACAGAAGTATAGAAAGGGCTGCCAGAAAACCTTCCATACTTTGCCTCTAGGAGTAGCACCTTCTCTCCTGAGATGGTACCAGCCCCACTGTCTCCTGGCTGTGTCCCTTACCCAAATAAGTCTATTCAGCATCTGCTACTTGAGGTCACAACTAGATGTCGCTCTAATTCTAGGGAGAATTAGCCCCAAGGCAAAGTGTGAGCTAGGGCACTGGAGAATAAGTCACCAGCTCCTTTATTTGTGGGTTAAAGCATCTAAGAGAGCTCCTGGGAAACTCTCTACATAAAAGAGTAACAGTTAGGGATGGAGCATAAACTTTTAATCCCAGGAGGAACTGCCACTGAAAATAAAATAGGCATGTGATGGGGTAGAAGAGTTACCTGCAAGTGACATTGGGACCAGGTATTCTGGTGAACAAATCATTCTGGACATTCTGTCTGTTCATGGAGGCAAGATGAGTGCCATGGGTGAATGAAGCACAGTATTTGAAGCGGATGTTTTAACTTTTCTGAAGTTCAATTTTCACCTCAAATTAGGTACTGTAAAAACAAAACACAAAGTAGCTTCCATTTTGTCACAGGATTGTAAGATCAAATGAAATATAGAAAATTACTTCTAAATTGCTAAGTATTTTTAAGTAAATTACTTCTAACAATTGTTCTCAGGAATTTTATTAAAATTTTAGATAACACTGTCATACATTCATATTTAGTTATTATTGAACATCAAATTGCCAGATATCCATTCTCTTTTTAAATGTCCAAGGTGGAATTTTTTTCCTGAGGATATTTCACTACTTGTCCATCCACTTCTCAAATGGAAAGACATTAAAAAGAAAAAAAAATCAAATTATATTTATCCTCATGTGGCTTCTCTACTTTTCGTAATATCCACTTTGTGTTTAAATATTTAAAATTCGGAGTAGTTTCCCTGTGTTTCCAGTTGCTATCAGGCATTCCAAAATCTAGTGTGAAGGGTTTTATACTAGCCTCTGTTTGGGATTCTATGCATCATAGTTCCTCCGACAGAATAACTAAACTCAGGCACCAGCTTTTTATTCCCTGCCCACCCACCCCAACCACAAATTATAAAGCCAAATTCAGAACTGTGTTTGGGTTGGTACATAACTGCTTTTTCAACCAGTTCCTAATTAAAGGTGCCTTTTCTCCATCCTCCGTAATTTGACTGCCAGTCCACACCCTGAGTCACCGTCTATAGCTTATCCCGGGTAATGTGTGCCCACAATCACCGTTCACCATAGCCGTCCTCTAACTGAGTGCATGGACACAAATATGGCTTCCCATTCTGCAGGGCTCCACAGGGCGGTGTTTTCCCTTGTAACAAATTCCCCAACTTGGCAAAATGATTATTATCATCTCCTCGGCATCATGAGATAGAAGCACTGGAGAAATGTACAGCACTGAGTTTTCATCTTTTCTATTAGTAACAATTTGAGGAAGTAAGGGTCTTCTAAAATGAAAGGCATTTCTATACTCCGTACTTATAAGTCACTATTCTCCTTTAACATATAAGTAGTAAAAAAACAACAATTAAAAAAAAAAACAGTAAAAACACATTTATATTTTCACGTTTGCTGCAGTGTAACTATTTCAGAAGCACATGAACTATCTTACCTTTGATCGTGTTGATAATCCGAAGACCCTTTCTATTTGGGGTTACTATGGTTACGGCTGCACGGGTGATGTGTGAGCCGCACTGCTGTTTTGATAAAAATAGGTATTAACTACCAGTCGTAGTGCTTCTCATTTCACAGTAGTTCTTGCAGAAGCACATCATATTTAAAAATTAAAAAAAAGAAAGAAAGAAAGAAAGAAATGCCTTTCCAAAGACTCATGAGGGAATATCTGCATAAATAATGGTGATTGGTCATGTGTTTAAAATATTTTTAATTAAATTCTTTTTAATTAAACAGGGCATTTTGCTGAATCCTTCCCTGTTATTTGCATCGAGCTTAGCCTTGAGGAAGATGGCTGATTAACAGACCTAAGAACCTATAATTAAAAGCAGAACTGTTATTTTTGGAGAAAAGCCTCTTTAGTAAGGGTGAATTAATTGGGCTGTCTCTCATGTTTTTCTCATTTGTCATTGAACTCCTTAGATAGAATCTTGATTTTTTTTTTTAAACAGGAGATAAATGATTACTAACATTGTCCTAATCAGAAGAGTTTTTATTTTGTATTTTTTGTTCTCCTCCAGGCCCTTTGATCATACTCTCTTACCACTGTTGTTTTTCAATATTTAATTGTGGCCTTCAATTAGTTCTTTTGTGTGGCTTGTGTCTTCCTTTTAAAATTGTATATACTGTTCTTTTTCACCTTCTGAACCTCTTCATTTCAGTTTCAGACTACACTAAGCTTGTGGTTTCTCATCACTGGCGCTATCAGCATTCTATACAGGAATTCAAGAGAAAACTGAATACTTCCTATTTGCAGATAAAAGAATAAGATGTAATTTACAAAACAATTCCTCCAGTTCCAGTGCTGCTTAGAGAACAAAGACAACATTCATTTACTATCTCTAAGCAACTTGGGAAGAGATCAACATTGTTTTATGCCCATATCCTGAAAAAAAACCACAAACCCTCATATAGTATATAAGGTTCATATCCTTGAATTATTTGCCCAGTTATCTGTAGAGAAACTTGGGTGACTCTACTTTTAGCATCTAATATTTGGTAGAGAAGAATTGTATTGGTATTGCATTGGGAGAGGAGTTGCTGTGAGGGAATATTCAGTCTTTTCATAGGCTTCCGTTGGATTCCAGGTGGAACAAAATTATACCTCTGAGGAAGTCAGAGAATATTAGACCAGAGCATTTCCCATTGAAGGCAGCAGGCTTCTTGAGACTGGCAGAGAGACCAGCCATTTCCACTATGCAATCTGTTTCAAACCTGTACAGTGTCATTTAAACAGTATTCAACTGCATTTTCTGTGTCTATCCAATTCCGTGTTAAACACATCAGTTTAAAAGCCTCCACATAAACCTAGGTCTGTAAAACACCATCATATAAACCCAGATTCTATTCTTGAGCAAATTTGCTCAGAAATAAAAATAACAGCTTGGATTTATATCATGTATCTCTTTCAAAGAACTCAAATAGCTTCCACACACAGTATCACAGTTATTTTTACATTGTTTTCTGGGATAGAAAAGACCTGTTTTTTAGGTGAAATAATTGAGGCTTAGAGAAATTTTAGGATTTTTCTCAAGATTTCACAGCAAGTCAATGGACAGTTGATACTAAAGCCAGGACTTCCATTTCCTTAGATTATTAGACTTTGTTTTTATAACACACTAACACATAAGTCATCAAACTATACTATTGGCTTTGTCTAACTTGCAGCCGCCTCTGAAATCAGTTAGTAACACATCAAAACAATGGTTACACCTGAGTCAGTATTTATATGTAACTCAAAGCCACCAAATGGCAACAAACTAAAAGCCCCATGTGAACTTTTCTAGCCGGAGCCTAAGTGTCTACACATAAATTATTCTTATTCTCATCACAGCCAATTATCTCCATTAGAAGAAACTGAGGCTCAGAAAATGAAAGTGGTTTATTTAAGGTTCCTAGGTGGCCAAGGGGAGAGACAGGTATGTCCAGTGTTCTTTGTCCTACACAACAGCTGTTTCTCAAAATAGGACAGTGATATGCTGGTCGAGTTTTAGATGAAAATGAAACCCAACAGTCAAGTTCTCATTTTATTATTGATTTCACTGAACAAAGTTTTAATCAAAAACCTTCTATGGACCAGGCACTGTAGGTGTGACTGAGGGAGTGGGGTGATAAACAAGACACAGATGCTGCCCTTAAGAAGCTGCTACTCTAATGGGGGATATAGAAAAGACAACTGGCAGTGAGTTTTAAATGTAGCCCAAGCAGCTACAGAAGCAAAAGCGAGGGGCCCCATGGGCCCCTCTATTGCCCTAGTAGGGAGAGGGCTCCATGGAGACATATAGTCTTCCTCACCTCAAGATAATATTATACTTGATTAGAGAAAATAAAATGTCAGCTGGAGGAACCACGAACCCTATTTCTCTCCTAATGATCCTATGTGTAGGGGTTTTCCATTCCCATCCAAGGCCACGGATGATGACCCACTCAACATTAGCAAGGTCAGTCCAGGCACCCTTTGGGAGTGTCCTGACTTAACCCTGAGGGTCAGGGTTCAAGGCTAGGGCACCCGAACTTGCCATCATGACAGCTCTCCCCTAAGACATGCTGAGAAGAGTCCAATTCATGACCATTTGTCACCGACTAATCTTTCCACTACACTTGCTGCTCCACACCCCTACAAGGCACCACTGTGCCAGGGCTCCATCAGCCTTATTGGGAAAACATGCACATTTCACATCTGGCGCCTGCAGCTTGAGGTTGGTCTGAGAACCACAGAATTTTAGGTTTGGAAGGCCCTTAAAGACAATCTCATTCATCCTCCTCTTTTTAAATGGGACCCTGAAGACCAGAAAGAAAGAAAAAACCAAAAACCAAGGTCAGACAGAATAGGAATTATATGTTTTCTCCAATTGCAGAAATTCAAGAGGTAGTTTCTGAGAAAGGGTTGGAGGTAGAAAAGAGTTTTTGTAACTTTTCTGCTGGATAATATATGTTTTTCTCTCTTGAAGTCATTTTTTGAGTGTCAAAGAGAAGAGAAACATGTAGAAGGTGCCATTTCATTTTATAATGGGCAAATCCCACTGATGGCTTTGATGCCATGAATAATAACATTAATAGGAACTACCATGGATGAGCACTTACAATAAGCCAGGTGCTTTACATAAATCATCTTACTTTATCTTAAAAACCTATGAGGGAGGAAATATTTTTATCCCCATTTTACCGATTGGGAAACTTGAAGCTTAGTGAGGTTAAGTAACTGTCTCAAGATCACCACATTCATTTGCAACTCAGCTGGTATCTGAACCCAGGTCCGTTTGACACCGGAGCTGAGCTCCCAGCCATTATTTTCTACTTCATGACTGAGTTGTTAACAGTAAAGTCTTGACACAGAGGTCTTGCTTCAGAAACTAGAAGCCCAGTTATGGAATGTCAGCTCACAGAACAGAATTGGAGAAGATAATAGATGACAACCAACAATACAAATGTTTCAGGACATTGAAAGTGGGTAAAACAAAACTCCAGGTGTTCGGAGGATGGGATTTCAAGAACACACTGAAAAGCTATTAGAAGTAATTCAACAAGTCTGTGGACAGCTTGGAAACAGCTGTGGCTGACAGACCTCTCTCTGACTCGCTGTTTTGGGGAACAGGACGGCTCTGTTGAATGGGAGAGAGTGTGGTCTACAGTGTGAACTGTGGTCTATGGTTGGTGGCAAGGCTCCAGGATGTGTAAGTTCATTGAGGTTGGTGGGCCACACTATGGGAGATGTTTGTGTTGGATGTGGTGGGAGGTGTGGGAGGTGGGCAACATGGGAATCCGAGTGGGTTCCGTATAATATTTTAGGTAATCTAAGCACCTCTTAAAATATATGTATATATATATATATATAAATAACATTTTTGTAAGCAAATACACATATTTGCATATATATTTATATATCATTTTACAAATGTTTGTATGTATTGTGAGAATTTTGATTTTTACCCATAATAAAAAATAAAAATAAAAAATAAAAAAATAAAATAAAATAAAAAAATAAAACATACTACAAAGCTACAGTG
>JAKSZT010053887.1:90201956-90213637 GCA_026826555.1 Tolypeutes matacus
AAAAAAATTAAAAAAAAAAAAAAAAAAAAAAAAAAAAAAGAAATGAAGGCAGTTCATTCTCAGAAATGCTCAGAGATAGACCTGCAGGATGGAAGATTTGAAAGTACCCAGCCCATAATCCATTTATGTGTTAAAGAAGACATTGCCCTGGAGTCTAAATTTCTTCAGGAGTGTGGCAGTTTGAGTATTTATGAATTCCAAAAAGAGATTGTTTGTAAACTGGTCTATTTCTCTAGGTGTGATACCCATTGATTGTATTACATTCAGCTGAGACGTCTTTGATTAAATTATATTAAGATTAGGGCTTTGGTTCAACCATGTCAGTAGGGTGTAACTCAGGTTAAGTCCTTGCCCCCTTGGTGGGCTGATATAAATAGGTACTCACTCAAGAAGACCCATACAAGAAAATATACACAAGAAAAGAGAAAGAGTTCCATAGATGCCAGAGGAAAGAACTTTGTCATGACACGGAAGAGGAGAGAACTTTGATCCTGCAGTCTGGGAAGAGAGATGAGTCCTATGCCAGCCTATAACTGAGATTGGAAGAAAGAAGTTGGGCCCACAGAGCCTTAAGAAGAAGGAAGGAGAGACCAGGCAGAGATCACCCACCATCTTGCTTCAACATGTGGCAACTGACTTTGGTGAGAAACCAGCCTTGAATTGGACTCTTTAGGGCCTTGCATCTGTAAGCTTTTACCCCAAATAAATACCCTTTATAAAAGCCAGCAGATTTCTGGTACTTTACATCAGCACCCCTCTTAGCTGACTAATACAAGAAGTATTTCCTTGGGCTGCCTCCTTAGGGAGCTGGCTGGCTGAGGCCAAAACCACGCCTGGACTAGAGAGCAGGAAGTGAGGTAACTAGGGCAAAATTTAAGGAGGCACTCACTCTCAGGGTGAAGCAAATGTAGAGGCCTCAACTTTTACTACCCTGAAAGGAGTGCCTCCTTAAAAGCCTGGGAATCTAGGAAGAGCACCTTTAGTAGCAGATTGGGTTCTCAGGCTCTACAAGGATTCCTGGAAAAGCAGCTTCCTTCTTTTTGGAGCACAGGCAAGAAAGGACAGGGCCTCACCTTCCACATGGGTACTACAGATAAGAAACATTGTGCTTTTCCATTTATTTTGAACTGAAATGGAGTTTGCTTTTTGTAAACAAGCCTGTCAGGTTAGTGAGTGGGCAGAAAAGTGACCTAACACAATGAGAGACTCCAAGAGAGGCAGAAGAGGGTCTAATCTTCAAGGAGCAAGCCACATGGTGTATGACCCTTGGGGTGTCTTTCATTCATTCATTCATTCAATAAACATTAATTAATTGCCTATTGTTTGCAAGGAACTATGAAAGATCTTAACAATACATAGATGAACATGCTGATAAGCAGTGATGATCAATTTTTTATCTAAGAAGACTAATTCAAGAAAAATTAAAATGCTTGCAGGCTGTTTTGGGGGAGATTATTTTAAAAATGCTGCTTTCAAATAAGGAAATGCAATTATCTGTATCTGAACGTCTCCATTCTTATATTATTTTCCAGCCCAGAAAGGATTACTGTAGAGGGCTAAAATTTCAGAAATGACAAAGCTAGTTCATGCTGCAGTATCTGATGTAATCTAGTACCTTTGGAACTGGTTACTTTTTCTCTCCTTGACTGACCTTGTAAACTACTGAACTGCAGAGCTTGGCTTGTTTCACGGTGTCTTTTGATATTATAGTCTCTAAAACCAGAGTTTTTTTCCAATGCAAATAAGGCAAATCACAGCATTTTTTAAAAAACACAAACCAAAAGCTTCTGGGTAGGTGATAATGCTATTTCCTGAGACTGATGACTTAAGAGCAAGAGCAGCAGATATATTGGGGCATGTTAAGCAATGGGAGTCTGTAGTGCCAGGCATGCAGTAGGTGCTCAATAAGTGTTAGCTCATGTAGAACAACTCCATTGGAGTTGTGTTAGAAGTGGTTGGTTGTGAGAGTCTATAGCTGAGGAGGAGGAAGGGATGGACTGGAGAGCAAAATTACTGCATATGGATGCAATTGCCCAGGGGGGGGTGTAGAGTGAGAAGGGGGGAGAACTGAGATGGTATTCCTGGGCAGCATCCCATATTGAAGGGATGGGTTTACAAAGGTGAGGGAGAAAGAGAGGCTAGAGGAGTAGAAGAAAAACCTAGAGAGCCTATGTTCTCCAAATAAGGGAGGAGAGCATTCTGAGAGACAGGAGTGGGCCATACATCTTGTCACACAGATGGGCCAAGCAGTCTGGAAGCCCAGGGAGGAAGTCCTGAGAAGGGCCCGGCATGGAGAAGGAATTATCAGACACAGCGTCTTGGGTCTTGGGAAAAGACTCCAAGTCCCATATGTTATCCTCTTGTTAAGTTTTCCAAGTTGTTTTTTTTTTTCCCATGACTTTTCCCCCTTCTTGATTCTAAAAATAATGCACAATTATTGAAAAAAAAATACAGGAAAAAATATCTGTAAAAATATTGTAGAAAATATAGAAAAGCGCAAAGAAGAAAATGAAAATGAAAATGGCCATTGTTTGCCTTTATCATTAGATCTGCTTTTTGGCTCTTGGTTTGCCCTCCTCAGACACGTAGGGTCTGTTGTACTAACCTTCCATCTTGGTTTGGACTTTGTCATTCCCATCTCAGCACCAATTTTTCGCAGTGTCTGTACTCCATGGTATACCTCAGATAGGATAAATACTGGAAAGTAGTTATCTGATGAGCTATAGAGCAATATATTCTGAGTAAGCGGGTGATTTATTGTGTGTGGTGATCACACAAGGGGCAACACAACATGGATAATTACATGGGCACAGAGGGCCCTGTAGGCATATATATTCGCAAACCTACAATCTTGTACACTGGCCCATGCTTTTCCTTGCTAAGCATTGTGTGAAATGTGGACCCAGTTAAGGCGCTGCCTTTCTACCAGTGGTGGGAATAGGGGCAGGGAGGGCTGTGCTTGTGGCTAAGAATGAGGGGTCATTCTAGCACATCCCTATGGTTTCTCAGATATTGAAAAATCACATTCCTGGGGGATTAGTCTGCCCATCCTATACTTCTCATTGTCAGAGGAGAGGAGAGTGTATTAGTTTACTGTTGTTGCTGTAACAAATTGCCACAAACTTAGTGGTTTAAAACAACACAAATTTTTTATCTCACAGTTCTGTATGTCAGAAGTCCAGGCTATCTTGACTGAGTTCTCTATTCCAGGTCTCACGAGACCAAAAATCAAGTTGTCAACCATCTGGGCTCTTATCAGGAGGGAGAGTCAGCCTCCAAGCCCTTTCAGGTTGTTGGAAAAATCCAGATTCTTGCAGTTTCAGGACTGAGGCCACCATTTCCTTGCTAGCTAAAAGCTAAGGTCACCCTCAGCTCCTCCAGTCCTCTCTCCAGTCCTTGCAAGTGAGCCCTGCTATGTCCCAGAGTCCGCAATGGTGTGTTGAATCTTTCTCATGCTTAGAATCTTGTACCCCTACTTTAAGGTCTGTGCCTTAATTACATTGGCAAGGTCCACTTTGTCATATAATGTAACATATTCACAGGTTCCTGGGATTTAGCCCATGGACAGCTTTTGGAGGGCCATTATCTGGCTTACTACACAGGCTGAAATGGCTCCTCTCTTCCTTCTTTCTCTTCCTTGCACATAGGCCCAGTGCTGGCTCTTGGCAGTGTTATTCTTGTTCACCTCTGGCAGCTTTGCTGAGAGAGCAGGAGTCTTCCCTCTACATGTTGAAACATTTCCTAATGTCCCTCAGGGTCTTGATTCAGACTGGGAAATGATGGCATAAGACATTGGCTAATTTCATATCATTTTTGTAGCAAGAGAAAAATTTGAGAAACCCATGATCATGACTCACCCAGGTGTCTTTTCAATTTGTCTCTTTCCTCACAATTGTTATATTTAATGGGTCACAGTGATCTTTTTATCTTCAAATGTTGATTTCTTGGTGACCCATCCACGCTTTGGCTTCTTTATTGCTCTCCTGAGCTTTTCTCTGTACTTATTTCATGATTTGTAGGCAAACCCTAGACCGCCATTTTCATTTTTAAAATGGCAAAATGCTTAAGTAACGATTCTGTGTGCTTGTATGACAGAGTGAGTCATCTTCTCTCAGATATTGGGCTTACTACAAAGATTCCCTATTAAACTGCACCATGGCTCATTAAACCCCATTGGTGAGAAAATTGGGACTTTGTTAAATGTTTATGTTCTTAGCTAACATTAACTTTAGAATAACCCTGTTGTAGGTACTGCTGGGAAAGATTTTAAAGCACCAGCTAAAGTGCCAGCAGCCTTCAGCCCACAAGTTCCCAGATACAAGACCTAGAAAAGCTTCCTTGCCCAGATTTATTCCCAGATTTCTCCCATTCCAATCTTTGTATACCTTATTCATTTTTCTTTTCTTACTGCAAAACCTCCTAACCTTCTGATTACCTCTGTCTCCTTTCAGTGACTGCTGGGGACTGTACTTCTGGTTTTTAAGCAAAAGAGGAAATAGATTATTCTGGAACCACTTTCATCCATATTTGTAGTCAAGGAAAGGATGTGTGAGTGTGGACATTTTGACTGTGAATCGATACATTGGATATATTGAGGAAACAATCTCTGCTGCAAAGCACTTACATTTCAAAGAAAAGACTTGAATAAAAACAAATACTGGGGGCAGATGTGGCTCAGATGGTTGGGCATCCGTCTCCCATGTGGAGGGACCTGGGTTCGATCCCCAGTACCTCCCGGTAAAAAAAAAAAAAAGAAAGAAAAAAAATAAAAACCAAGTACCAATGACAGAACTATGATTCTAGAAATGTGCAAGTAGAGTTAATGGGAAAAAAAATAATTTTCCTCATTTAAAAGTTATTATAAATACTCTGCATGTGTGTCCAAAGACTCTGCTGGTAATTGTGTGGCAAAGGTTATTAAGATCTAGGCAGCTTTTTGCAGTGGGTTCCATTATAGAATTAAGTTCTAGAGAAAATGACTTGAGTCACTGTATTCTCATTTCTCTCAAGGATGGTGCTTAGTTAGTATCATTCTTTAGTTTATGAGAATATGTCAATACATTATATACAACAAATGTCTTAGGATAGTGATTCTCCATCTTTTTGATATCAGGACCATTTATAACTCTTCAAAATTAGAAAGGACCCCAAGGAGCTTTTCTTTATGTGTGTTATATCTATCAATATATACCATATTAGAAATTAAAAGAGAAATTTGAAAATATTTTATTGATTTCTTAATAGTAATGATCCATTTGCATATTAATAGAAATATAATGTTTTAATGAAAAATAAATTCATTTTCTCAAACAAAAAAAAGTATAGAGAAGAGGGGCATTGTTTCAAATTTTTGCAAATCTCTTTTATGAGCAGCAGAAGACAGCTGGATTCTCACATATGCTTCTGCATTCAATCTGTTGCCCAATCATACACCATTGTAGCCTCTGGAAAATTCCACTATACATTTATGAAGGAATAAGAATAAAAAAGACAAGTTGCATCTTCGTATTATTGTGGAAATGGATTTAGCCTTACAAATCTTCCTGGATTGGTCTCAGGGACCCCCAGGGGCTCCCAGACTACTCTTTGGAACCACTGCCTTGGGGCTTTAGGTCTTACTTCTCCCAAACAACACTGGTTGAGAAAGACTGGAAGAGTGTACTTGCATCTTGAGTTTTCCCCAGTACTAACTCAGTAACAAAATGATACATCATGTTGATGGTCAAAATAAAATTGCAGGGGAGCAGATGTGGCTCAAGTGGTTGAGTGCCTGCTTCTCATGTACGAGGTCCCAGGTTCAATCCCTGGTACCTCTTAAAAACAAACAAACAAACAAAAATGGAAAAACCAACTCTCATTGGGGAGTGGATGTACAGTTCAGTGGTTGAGTGCCTACTTCCCATGTACATGGTCCTGGGTTCAATCTCCAGCACCTCCTAAAAATAAATAAATAAATAAATAAATAAATAATAAAATTGCAATGTTTTAGGGCTAAATCATTCTTGATATCTTGTGTAACTTCTAATTTAGAATGACCTCAATGAGTAACATCTAGTGATTAGCTTTCTAGATCTGGCATTGTTTCTTTGACCTAGTTCAGAAGGTTTAAGTGTTCTAGTTGTGTCTCTAGGACTATGATTGGCAGAGCTTGACTGGCAGAACCAGTCCATGCACTGACTCTACTGTGGGGGTCTTCACTGAGAAGGTTTAGGCTCAAAAGAATTCCCATATTTCAGCCTTTACCCAGATACCACAAATTTTCTGGAGAGCCACTCTTGAATTCTATGTACAATATTTCAGGAAAG
The DNA here is from genome assembly GCA_026826555.1 of Tolypeutes matacus. NCBI lineage: Eukaryota > Metazoa > Chordata > Mammalia > Cingulata > Chlamyphoridae > Tolypeutes > Tolypeutes matacus. The sequence goes on from JAKSZT010053887.1 coordinate 90,208,262, forward strand.
GGGAAAAAGTTACAGGAGCATTTCCAATCCCCCTTCCTCCCTCTGAGAAAAAGAAAACACATCTTGACAATAATCACTTTTTGAAATGGAAAAAATGCTGCCTCATTTATGAGAATACCAGGGTTCTTCACCTGTCAGGCCTGACACGGTTTCAGCTGCAGAAGCCCAAGACATTTTTTATTTTTCATGTGTCAGGGACAAGTGTCATACATACTGATTTGAGCAGAAAACCACAGAGGACACTCTTCAGGGAAAGCTGGCATTTTGAGAAGGTTGAATGAAGACTTAAAATGGCAGGGGTAGGAACTATTGTGTGTTGTTGTCCATCCACCCAGGCAGCTCTTATGCCAGCTTGCTGAAAGCTGCCACATTAAAATATCATTTGAAATTTAAATTCCTTGTAAAACACCAAGAAAATAGGGGTCAGAGAGCTACTAATGGAGATGCTAGTGAAGGGGCTGTCACTAAATCACCCTGAAGACTTAGAAGTTACTGAAAGAGCAGCAGGAAAGTGATCACTTGCTGAAATGGCAGTCAAAAAACCAGCAGAACATCTTTTAAAACGCATTGAGATACTAATGGGGTCAGGCAGTCATTATCTGTATTTTTTTCTCCAGGTATGGTTATTACCTTTGAGAGGAGCAAAGATTAGTTTTGATGCGATAATAGGGCTGTAGTAGGGGGCAAGACTCTTGAAATGATGAGGAAATTCATCAAAATATTACACTACTTCAACCGTTAGGGTTTTCCTTTCGAAGACTGAAAGTTCTGCTATAGTTAACCATAATAGTTTTCATGTATCTTGAATTCATTCCCCACCACAGATTCTGGACATTTTATACCCTCCTCTTGCTTCTAGCTCACGCATTGTTCCCCAGACTCTCAGCAGATGATCTTGCTTTCCTGGGAAAGTACACACTTCCCTTCTACCCCTCTGTTGTCCTCTGCCTCCCCTGGAGCTTCCGTTTTCTCTATTGTCAATCTCTCTTCCCTCTGGTATTCTGCTCCATCTATAATTTTGAAACCAAAAAGAAAGCCTCAGTTGGCTTTACACCCCGTAGGCTATTGCTGTTTCACTTTCCATTCCTTCATCAACATCTTCACAGAGGGACAGTCCGCACCCACTGACCCATCACGCCTTCCCACCATAATCCCTTACTGTTTGACTGCTGAAACTCTTTTCTCAGGCATCCTCAGAGATTCCATGGCATTTCTCAGTTATCACATCCATCCACTTCTCTTACCTGGGGGCAGTTTGTGTGTGTTTGTTCATCTATTTTGAGCATAAGATTATATGTGCTTGTGTGCCTTATTGCCAATTAGAAAGGCAAAGTAATTTTTTCTCCAGCTAAAATGTCATGTAGAAAGAGAAGAAGTATGAGAGAAGCCCCAAACCAAAGTGGAGCATTAGAACCAGCCACTAAGAGATGAGCAGAACTAAAGTAAGACAAAAGGAAAAATGACCAAATCCCCTGATAAAATCAGAGATTGAAAACTTGTAGGTGTACATCCAAGAGACTTAAATCTTTGGACTGTCCATGTGCCAGCTGGGCCCTGAATCTCAACGGAGTTGCAACACCTACTCTCCAGTTCATTGGACTCACCCAGGACAACTAACAAGGAGATGATGATGGCCAACCACCATACCAAGAAACTGAGGGAGTCTACAACTGCAAGCAAGAGAGTCCCATCCATTGGCCGTATGGGACTGAAGCCCCCTCTCAATTAGAGGTGGAGTGGACATCACCATCCCAGAACCTTCAGGATTGGGACTATGGACTAGAGTGGACTTACAGGTATTCTACTATAGACTCATTGTGACTCTAGCAATGGAAGAAATGATATCATTGATGTGGAGGCAGTGGCCACTGGAGGTTCTTGAGAGCATGGAGAGGGGAAAACAGGTGTAATACAGGGGCATTTTCGGGAATTGTCCTGAATGACATTACAATGACAAATACAGGCCATTATATATCTTGTCATAACTTAAAAAATTGTGCAGGAGAGAGTGTGACCTACAATGTAAACTATAATCCATGCTTAGTGTCAATGCTTCAAAATGTGTTCATCAATTGCAATGAATGTACCACACTAATGAGGGATGTTGTTAATGTGGGAAAGTGTGGGAGATGTGGGGAGCGGAGCATGTGGGAATCCCCTATATTTTTTATGTAACATTTATGTAATCTAGGAATCTTTAAAAAATAAAAACTAAAAAAATTTAAAATAAAATAAAATACACACTGGAAAAAAAAAAAAAAGAAAACTCAAATCAGGTCTTCTCCTTTTCCTCTCCACACGGTATATGGAGTGTCCTCCCTGTGCTGTCACCAGAAGGCTCATCTAAACAGGCATTGCTTCAGGCCTGGACTGTCCATACAAATACAGCAAGGTATGGGCAGGACTCATTTGAGCATGAGCACAACTGTTTCATGAGCTTCTTTCCTGAGAAGGTGTCAGAGAGGTCTTGGACATTGTGTGTAAGATTGAGACCTGCCAGCGAGCTAATTAAATGAGTTTTTTAAAAGCGCCAACCTCGGCAGCAGTGTGGGTGGCTAATTTCCTGACTCACCTATTCAACTCATTTGTGGCCCTAGCAAATACCCCCTCTGGTAGGACACACTGCCTGGCTTTATTTCCAAGCTGTTTCATTTCTTCTCAGGGTAGATAGGAATGTGCAAAGTAATAGCGTTCTCTTTTGTGTGGGATATCGTTTATAAAATGGAGTTCAGTGTTTTTGTATAAAAGGAATTGTTGGAATGTCAGAGCTGTTTTAAACAAAAACCGGCTATTCAATTAAAGGCCTGTCCCCCTGAAGGCTCAAAGCTCTCATTGATACGATAGAGTCCATCCCTACAGGTCAGAGTGGACACCATAACTAAAGAAGTTGGGAAGGGAACCCAGGATTTTATGTCCCTATTCATTGGCCCAAAAAGACTCTAAAGGGTGTGAAGTTGAACTACAAAATCATCTTCAGAGCTTGGAAAATACAAACAGCTACAGTCAACAAAGTCAACAACCCAGCTTTCTTGATAAAGTTTTCTAATTTAAGAATACTTGCTTTTATTCCAAAGAATCCTAGTGAAAGGAAATGCTGTTAATTGAAACCCACAATTAAAACCTCTTGGTTTTGATCAGATGCCATGTCTTGAATATATCGAAGGGGAAAGGGACTACTTTGCAGAGCTACTTGCTGCCCCCACTCCCACCACCATCTGCAAAGTCTAAGGGCTGTGGCAAATGTGAATAGCTACCTACCAGTAAAGAGCAGATCTCTGCCATTTTAGCTATTATGATCAAGGATCTCTTCAGCTAGAATACTGAAATTGATTCTATGTCTGATAAAATTGGATCTGGCCAATTGTCATGCCAATTCATGACATTTTATTTCTGTTGTTTCTTCTTATCCTAAATCTAGTTGTTGAGTTCAATACTCCTAATTCTAGGAGAATTCTTAATAAATGAAAGCTATTTACAGAAATTCATGATGCATTTGCTTTCCAGTTGACTTTATGTTCACACTTAGAACCAGGTTTGGCAAATGTACCATGTGTTTTTCATGTTCCTTTCTCTACATTTGCCCCTTAGCTGTTAGTATCCCCATAGGATCTCATGCTCTTTCTTCTCTTTCTAAGTATTTTCCCCAGGCAATCTCAACCACTCTCAAGGCTTTATGTTCCATGAATATGCTCATTACTTCCAAAGTCCTTCTTATGCCTTAACTCTGTATAGTCCCAACTTTCTAGAAATTTCCACTTTAAATTTCACCTGGCTATTTAAGTCAACATGTTCAAAACCAAATTCACTAGATTCCTTTGTCATCATGCTACTTTCTCTTATACAACCCCATCTACCAATTACTCAAGATTCAAATCTAGAGTCATTCTTTACTGTCCTTCTGGTACCAGTATCCACTAATTCTCCATTCCAGATATCTCAAGGTGTTGGCTCTTCTGTTCTTTCCTCACTTATCTTTCATTCATTCACTCACTAAAGGCTCACTATGGTCCAGCATTGTGGTAATGGTTAGTGACACAAGGGAATATGGTAATCAATGCACCAAAAAAGTACAAAGCACTGCCGTCATTGGTGAGTGACTTATCAGAACCCAGAGCACTGGGTGTGTAGAGTGAAGCCATGTTTGGGTACCAGAATCCAGGCTTCTTCCTGTCTTGGTGTAACTCACCTCTTGCCTGAACTATTAGGAAAGCCTCCAGCCCTGTGTCCATTGCGCTCTTTGCCCTGCTGTCTGAGCTTTACTTCCAAGACTCAAATTGGATTGTGCCATGCCTCTGATTAAAGCCCTCCAATGACACCCCATTGAATCAGAACAAGCTCCAAACTTCTTGATCCCACTTTTAAAACCTTCAAACTCTGCTCTCAACCTGTCCTCTTGCTTTTTTATTTTTGTTTTCTGTCTGTTAACACACTTTTATAAAACAAGACCTTTTCTTTCCTACTTAACTGTTAAAAACTCCCTGGTAAATTTTTCAGGAATAATTATTTGCTTCATGTTCTGAGCTCTTTTAACAGTGCTCACATGCTTTTCCCATAGCACTTATTATTGTGCTATGGACAATCTTTTTTTTTTTTTTTTTTTTCAGTATACACTTATATGCAAGAAAAAATGAAAATGTCCACTCTACCTTAAAAATGTACCACCAGTCTCATTTCAACTACCCTTTTTCACCCTTTGACAATCAGTTCCATGGTTCATTTTCCTAACGATTACTGTTCACACTTTATGTATCTGTTACAAATATCAAGACACTTAACAGTTTTTGTGAACACGGATAATCCGCATTGACTATGTCAATGATTTATTCACAGAAGCTCAGTATAAGTACGTGTCACATAGTATCCATGCAACAGGCGGGCAGAAACAAGTCATTAGGTCCTACTCGTAGGAACATTGTATCCATCTTTATAGATGAGGCTGACCTTACTCACCAGGGAGTGAAAGCCAGGTGCCGACCAGAGCTCCTTTCACAGGCGTGGGCCACTGCAACAGCGTCCATCCATCCTTGCACCCATCCACTCATTCAGTCACTCATTCACTTAGTCACTCCTGCATCAAGCACATTGATTATTGCCTAGTGCCACATATTACAAAGATTGGCCCTGTCCCCAAGGAGCTTACAGTCCCTTCTGTGACAAGTTCTGTGATTTGAACCAAATGCACTGAAAATAAAGGATCATGGTCTCTGCTGAGAGAGTCAGGGGGACTCTTGAGAGGTTCTTAAAAATTTTTTTTTTTTTTATTATGGGTAAAAATCAAAATTCTCACAATACATACAAACATTTGTAAAATGATATATAAATATATATGCATATATGTGTATTTGCTTACAAAAATGTTATTTATATATATATATA
>JAKSZT010053887.1:90214037-90346741 GCA_026826555.1 Tolypeutes matacus
ATATATGTGTATTTGCTTACAAAAATGTTATTTTTTATATATATATATACATATATTTTAAGAGGTGCTTAGATTACCTAAAATATTATACGGAACCCACTCGGATTCCCATGTTGCCCACCTCCCACACCTCCCACCACATCCAACACAAACATCTCCCATAGTGTGGCCCACCAACCTCAATGAACTTACACCTCCTGGAGCCTTGCCACCAACCATAGACCACAGTTCACACTGTAGACCACACTCTCTCCCACTCAGTTCTGAGTGGTGTGTGCTGATTTAAAATGGCCTACATCCATTGCCACAACAGTACTCAGGACAACCTCCAACTCCCAAAGAAGCCCCTGTATTTCAACTGCTCATCCCCTCCCTACCCAAAAAACTGTCAAGTGGCCACTGGCTCCACCTCATTGTTATAATTTCTTGCATTGCAAGAATCACCATATGTGAGCAAGAGAATACCATCAAGTCCACTCTAGTCCATAGTTCTTCCCCCAATCCAGAGGCGACTGGGATGGTGATGTCCACTCCAACTCCAAGTGATAGAGGGCTTATATCCCATGGATATGGTGGGTGGGATGATCCTGCCTGCAGATGCAGGCCCTCTCCATTCCCTGGGATGGCCATTTCCCATCGTTGTCTCCTCACCAGGTGACTTGGATGAGTCCATTGAGCTGTAGGGTAGGAACTGCAGCTCCACCTAGATTTCATGCACACCTGGCACACAGGTAGGCGGGAGGCTCCAGTCTCTGTAAGTATACCCAAGAAACTCCAGCATCACATGTAGGTTTGAATAGAAGGGACTGGTGAACCATGTGAAGGGAGGACTTATTTGAGTCTAATTCTGTCACTCTCAGGTGCACAGATTCCAAAATAGAACCCACTGATAAGGCATCAGTCTCTGGGGCTATCCCCCCTTATACAAGACCAGGGTGTCTCTGGAGCTCTCAGGAACCCCACTGAGTGGGGTAATAGGCACTTAGATGTTCTATGAGCTCCTACTGAGGTATGCGTAAGAGTTACCTCTGGGATGACCTCCCGACTCTCTTTGAAGTCTCTTAGCCACTTGAACTCATTTGTCTTTACCGTTTCCCCCTTTTATTCAAGGTCTTTTTCCAGTTGTGTTGCCAGTTGGCACTTGGGAAAAGTTTTCAATTAGCAATAATCGTGCCTCGGATAAACCTCATTGGCTACGATACTGCCACTGCACAAAGCTGCCAGTTGGCACTTGGTATTAATCCCTCGTTGCCAGGGAGGCTCATCCCCGGGAGTCATGTCCCACGTTGGGGGGAAGGTAATGCAATCATATGCTGAGTTTGGCTTAGAGAGAGGCCACATTTGAGCAAAAAGGAGGCTCTCAGGTGGCAACCCTTAGGCACCCCACAACTGCAGGCTAAGTCTCATTTACAAGAGCAAAGACTCACAAGGGTAGTCATCAATTAAAAAAAAAAAAAAAACATCAGTGGGTCATCCTATTTTGACAGGCACTGTCCCTATACTCAGAGGACTATTGCTGCTCCCTTGGAGACTGTGGCAGAGCTCTCCAGGCTAGGAATTCAGATTCCCTAATTTACTGTGTGATTATCCACCCATCGTGACCATGCCCCATCCCCCTATCCTTTGAATGATTTTGTATATCTTTCATGTATATTCGGATGAACCAATTTTTAATAAAAAATTTATTTGTACCAAGACGTGTACGTGTGTATGTTCACATATTTGTAGGAATGGGGAGATGGTAGCAGGGTGAGAAAGAATCCCCTGTCCTCATAGAGGGAACCAAAATGCAAAGGTAGTTGGGACATTCAGAGTGGGCAGAAGATGCAAAGAGAGATGTTGCTGAGAAGGCAAGCAGGAAGTGTATGAAAAGGAGCTCGAGCATTGTCTGTAGGTGGCAGGCCGCACAGAGAATTCTCTAAGCAGGGTAGAGACATGATCAGATTGTTTTTGGAATAGAGGTCTGGGGTCAGTATTGAGCATGGTTTTGGGAAGTTCAGTGTTCTCAAGGAAAACTCCATGGCTTTATTCCAGCTAACTCTGCATATGTGTGTCTTCCTAGTGACGGTGCTGGCCATTTTCCATGAACTCCATGTCGACCCTGACCTGTATACACTTTTGTTTGGTGAGAGTGTGTTGAATGATGCAGTGGCCATCGTCCTCACATAGTAAGTACCGGTGCTTTGCCTCTGTTGCTTCTACCATGTGAAATATGCTTCCACTTGGAGAAAATTCCTGATTCTTTCCTCTTACATCATAGAGATACAGGCAATTCCAAGCTTTTAAACAATTGTTAGCAGGGAAAATCTCCAATAATGGGCACAATTCATTAGGCACCTAATTTCTAATACTATCAATGGATTTCATGTTTCCAGCCTATTATAAGATACTACCTAGAGGGTAACAGTTTTTTTGTTCTGTTTTGCTTTTGGTGTTTTTGGCACATATAGTTAGCTGATTCACTTAGGGGTCCCAAAATGCACAAAAATGAGCTTACTTCATTTCAAATCAATATCATTTAAGTTTTTTCCTTATGCAAATCACTTTCCAGATAGCAAGCTAATAGTAACGTTTATATTTATAGCAAGTTTGGCAAATTGGAATTAGAACTGGAGGGTCAGAAAACTATTTCTCAACCCTAATGTAATGCTTTATAAGAACCAACACACCTTTAATTCATCACATGACAAGTGGAACTGATGGAGCTTCAGCTAAGTGCTCATGGAATTGTTTCTTCATCCTGGAAGAATTTTCTTTTTGAGAGAACTAGTGCTCTTTCCTCACCTTCCCTTTAGACACCATTTATTTTTAATAAATTCCACTTTGGTCGCTTTCACTATATCAGAGGTCTCTCTCAGTTTTAGATTAAGACCAACATTTTGGGCAACTGTCAACTTTGTCATCTCAAAGGAAAGTAGCCATCTGATAATAAGATGTGATGACAGGATTCTATTCAGGGTGTTAATTACTTCAAACCATTTGAAAATGTATTGTGAAATAACAAAGGATTTTTAAAAGTCAGACCTCACAGAGGGGAGTATGGAAATTACAACACTACTCATTTTTGTTTCCAGTTGACATTTCTGAAGGCTGCCGCCCCAAAGTTGCCATTGAATTCAGCAACTTTCAAGGAGGGTCTCAAAATAAGCTTATCTTTTCACCTAGCCACCGCAGAAATGCCTTTCCTGTGTTAAAGGAAAATATCAGCAGGTGTAAATTAATAGCAAAAGCCATGACCGAGTCATAAATGCTAAGGGGCGCTTTTAAAGAACACCAGGAATAGTTAATTAGGGCATGAGGAATCTCTGTCTGAGAAATACTAGAATTAAAAGAACATGTGGAGTAAAAATTAAAAAAAAAAAAAAAAAAAAAATCTGCTGAGTCCTTCATTTTTACTTCCTGAGCTGCCAAGTTGTAAAAGGCCAAGCGAAGTAAAACTACTAAAGTGCAAATGAGCTTGGGAAAAAATCATGCAGCTACAACCCAGGGAAGGTTTTGTCCTTTTACTTTCAGCTTTTTCATTCACAGTAGGTTCCCATTAAAAATGCAGACTCTGCCCAAGCCTGGGGGGCATTTGAAACTGTCTGTTTAGTATGTCCTCAGGTCAAGGTTTGGTTATTATGGCAGTGCCCATGATGTGCCTCTGCTACCCCACCCCGACAGCCCATGGCATATCTTGGTTTGACACCATGCATGGCGAGATCTCTTCCTTTCTATGGAACAAGACTTCAGCCATTCTAGCTGAAATTTTGTACTTCCCAACTTTGGCAATTCAGGTTGACCCCAGTCAGACCCACTCTGATCCCAGTTAGAGTGACCCCAGTGAGTGCCAGTCCTTAAAACAAAGGCACTCTTGAGATTGTAAGCACTTGACTCCAAACGTCCGCACATTGGAATCCACAGTTTCTTTGCTTCCCTTGGTGCATTTGGACTCCACAGTCCCTTCCGTGAGTTCTACTGAGTGGTACGCACCCAAGGTATCCTGGGTTTGGACAACTGTGCTGTCTGTTGCTTACCACTTCCTTTCCCGTTGCAGAATTTTCCACATGTTGTACTTTTCACTTTTCTCCCTGGCTTGTTCACTTGCTTCTTAAACTTCATTCCTTGTCCTTGTCATGCCTCATCTCCACACTCTCTTCCAACTATTTTTTTTTTTTTTTTTTTAGTTCTTTAGAAAAGCCTTATTTTAAAATCATGCAAAGGTTTTCCATAACTTTCAGACTAAAAAATCCGGACATTTGACTCTCCACTTCTCTTTCCCTTTAGCCGAGCCACGTGCCCTGATACACCTCTGGGTGGTACCACCACGCCTTTGTACACAGGAAGTACCCTCTGCTTGGGCTGCCCTCTCTGACCTCTTTTTCTGCCTAGTCAAGTCTTTCAACATTTGCCTCAGTCTCCTTCTTCAGGAACTACTTCCCCATGCCCTGAGCCCCTACTTCACCTCTGCTAGTACCTCCCCTGATGCTGTTACAACACAGCATTGCTGTCTTGGCTTTACATGTGTATTTGCCTTTCAGGATGGTAAATTTTTGAAAACAGAATCTACGTATTTGCAGTGCTTATTAAAAGAACAAGTGAAAACTTCTTTTGTGTTTTCCTTTTCTTAGTTCCACCTTTGTGTGGTTTTGAAGTCTAAGAATAATGGTAGAGCTATTCTTGTACCACGGAAAAGAAAAGCTATACATTGTGATGTGAAGTGAGGTATAATAAAGAAGCCAAATCATGCACTCCCATGACCCTTGGCAGTGCCTCCAGAGTCCCTATGGAATGGCCACAAGCTTTCATCTTCTTCCCATAGACCTCCTTGTTTAAGAACCATCTTCTTCAGGGTTAGTATTTTTAAATTTTAATTATTAGTGTTATAACAATACAGTGCTTTAATATTTTCATCCAAAGGTATAGTAATTTAGCTACATTTTAGATTAAATCAGCTTTTCTGTGCCAGTTTAAGAAGCAAATGGCTAATTACAATACTTTCTTAGGTTCAATATGTTCTGAATTTCAGACAACTGACCTATAATTGAATTTGATGGCTACAACTCTTATACATAGAAGCGGCAGGTGGTGGGTGGTGTTCCTATAATTTACAATGATCCAGAATTGTTCCTCTTAAAATGAAAGTGATTTCATAATCTTTTTGTGTGCTCACTTTGGTAAATAACATCAACATAAAAATTTGAAATTAGCTTATCCCTGACTGGTACTATTTCAAGCATATGGGGAATGTCATGTCCAAACACATATGCCTCCTGGCTCAAGAATGAGTTCCACATGGTGAATCCTCATGTCTAAGGATTGTTTCATAGGCAATGAAGGAAGGTAAAAGACACATTGTGGAAGTCTTTAGGATGTGTGTTTTTTAATCCTGAACAGAGACATTCATTTTAGAGGCAAGATCCGGTATCAAGCTTGCCACAAATTAACGGTGGCAACTATGATATAGTTAGTTGGGAAACTAACCCAAACAAAAAGCCAATCTACGTTGGCTGATGTAACTGAACAGCAGGAAGCGGCTAGTGAAATGACCAGGACTCTTTCTTTCTTCACTCAACTCCTTCGTGGTTAGCGCCCTCTCCTGGTCACAAGATGGCTGCCAGCCTCTCCCAAGGCTGTATCTTTCTTCAGAATAGAGAAAAATCCTGTCCCACCATTCCCAGGCCAACTCATAGTACACCTTGTAGGTTTCGGTGCAGTTTCACACCCGTCTGGAACTAATAACTCTAGCCAGAGGAAGGTCATGCATTTATTGGCACAAGCTCCGTGAGTTTAGGGGTATAATTGGCTTCACTTGGAAGCACGTGAGCTAAGAGTGGGGTAAGGCAGATCCCCCCAGAGTAATATTGCCACAAGAAGGCAAAGCAGACGTTGGACAGAAACCCCGCCCCCCGAAAAAAAATTAATCAAAAAAAAAAACCCTAGAAGACCATTGGAGTGATTTTGAATGACCATGAACTCTCTGTGCTTGTTTCTTTATCTATAAAATGTAAGAATAGTTGTTCTATATATGTACATTATAGAACTCTGAGCAATAACTAAAGCAATACATTTGGGAAGGCTCTGCAGTCTATAAATCCATGTAATTTATTCTATATATATAAATATTCTTATAATTCATGTCATCATTTCTATCAACAGCGCTCATTCTACTTACACAGCTCTCTCTGGTTTCATTAAATGACTAAAGAAGACCTGCTTCTAGAAAAGCACTCCTTCATAAATATGGTATTTTATGAGCCAAGAAATGTAGAGAATAACCATTTTTACTTGTGATTTCCCCCATTAGGAATAAACCACTTAATTAAGACATACTGTCAAAAGTTGATAGCTCAAGAAATAGAGGTTAAAGTATATTACTTAGAGCTATGAAGGTACTTGTGACCAAAATTGATATTACCTATGGAAGTTAAGTGGAGGACGGGAGAGAGAAAGGAAGGGATAATTTAACTAAAATTCTACATATGTCATAGTAAGAAATCAATAGATTCTGTCTGGAGTTGATAAGTCAAGAAATGGAGGTGCATGCATATTATTTGGAGTCATAAGGAAGCCATCAGAAGAAATAAAAACATAAATGGCTAGGAGGAGATACCTTGGCTGTGTGAACCTTTTTGGGAGTAAAGGGGAACAAGATAATTTAAATTTTCTTTTTATATCCTTCTGTACTATACTGTTTTTATATGTAAGAATTACATCTATTTGAAATATTTTTCTTCAGGTTAACAAGAATTAAAAAGCAGATGTTATCAAGGAAAAGTCAATTTATTAGATGGCAATAGAATCAAGCAATCCTAGCAGGCAAAAACCACTACAAATAAAATGAAATGGCAAATGATAAACCAAGGAAAGCATTTTCAACACACATGCTGCCAGGTTTTATAACATACATGATAAATTGCCAATCTCCTTAATATACCAAATCTACTACGTATGTTACCTTAGATAAGTTACTTACACGCCCTGTGCCTCAGCTGCCTCATTTGTGAAATAGGGATGGTTATAGCACTTACCTCACTGGGCGAAATGAGTTATAAAGCACTTAGAGCAAGGCCTCACTCATAAAACTCAAAAATGTTAGCTGCTGATTTTACTATTTTTATCAAAGACCAATAAGAAATAGGTAAGCATAGCAATAGAAAAATGGATATAAATAGAAGAAACAGAAATGGCCAATACTACTAAATAAGTTCAGCTTCACCAATAATGAAATAGAACAAATCACATCAACAGTTGAGTATCATTTTTTGCCTATCAAATCTTCAAACCTGCAGAACTCCACAAAGATTGATTCTACTTGGGGTAAGCCAGGGTTTGGGAAATGGGAACTCTCTTACTTATGTTACTGGTGAAAGAGAAAAGTGATAAAACCTTTATAAAGGCAATTTGACAATATTTATTAAAACATTAGAATGTACAAAATATTTGATCCAACCATTTCACTACTAGAAATTTATCCTAAAAAAAAATTAAGGGCAACAATTTCTCCATGGAGACGAGTGCATTGATTCAGCATGACGCTGTACACAAGGGTTCCTGGCAGGTTGAGTAAATTGTGATGTATTAATCATGGAATCCTAGTCAGTCATTTAAAAAATTATCTGTCTTGCCATCTCCCCCCAAATTATTTTTGATGTGAAAAGATATTCACAATATATTGTTAAGGTAAAATAAGAAAAATTCTAAATGGTGTGTACAATAAGATTCCATTTTGGTTTTAAAAAAACATAGCCATATATATCTATATATAAAATCAAAATGTTGGGTGAGATCAGGGGTATTTTTATTTTCTTATATTTATATATAAGAAAATAATCCTAATACCATATTTGGTAATTGGCAACTTTCATTTAAATGCAGATTCCACAGAGGCAGAAGTCTGAAGTTGTTTTTGTTTTTTGTTTTTCTAGTGATGAAAGAGCAGGAGGAGGATATTGGGTGTTTGGGACCATTTATTGGCAAAACAGGAATATTGCCAGTATTATACCAAAACATCAACTTTTGAAATAATTCCACAGTGTACAAAATGCCTCCAGATTTTCTTAGAGATAAAATAAAAACTTCATTACAGACAGCTCTTGGATATATGAATAAATGTATACTAGGTGCACTTATTTCCTGTTAAGAAAATGCTTATAAGGACATTCAATGTAAATCACTAAAAGAGGAGAGGGGAACAGATGTGGCCAGTCAGTTGAGTGCCCCCCTCCCACATGGGATGTCCTGGGTTCGGATCCCGGTGCCTCCTAAAGAAGACAAACAGTGAGCAGACAACGAGCAGACATTGAGCAAAAACAACAAGCAGACAAGTGAAAAAAACAACAAGCAGACAACAAGGGAATAAAGCAACATGCAGACAACTAGCAGACAATGAGCAAAAACAAATGAGCAAGGAGCAGATGTAGCTTGAGCAGCTGAGCACCCACCTCCCACATGGGAGGTCCTGGGTTTGGTTCCCATGGGTTCTAAAGAAAAAAGAAACAGACAACTAGCAAAAAACAAAACAAATAAAAAATAACAACAAGCACACAGATAAGGGAGCTATCTCGGGGTTGGGGGGCAAGAAAGAGAAGGAGAAATTGAGTGCCAATTTCCTCTTTTTAAAGAGTGTCATATTGCTTAGTAGTTCCTACAAGGTAAGGTCATTTAAAGTGTGATACCAGTGAATGCCTGCCACTTATACTGAATGACATTTTGAAAGACCCATATGTCTAAGGGCAATTTAACATGGAAGTTAATGGGATGGCTGTGAGACACAAAGAACCATGGGACTAAGATGAACCTTGAAATAACATACAGCTGTTCAACAAAAATGTAACAAGCACAATATGTACCTGACATTATGCTGAGCACCGATGTTAGAGATTGGATGGGTGGAGTCACACATCCCTGCCCTCAATGACTCCTCTCTGAAATAGGCCCAAAACAGCTATAATGGGATGTAATATGTGCAACAAACTTGGTTCTAAACATCATCCCAGAAAATAACTGTGTAGGGATTGGTTGTAAAAGTATGTCATTAAGGAAATCCCATTATTTCCATGGTATTGTTATCTGTAAATAAAGTGTAAGCTCCTTGAAGGCAAGCTATGCTTTTATCTATCCCCCACAACACACAGCTAATTATTTGGTAGTGTCTCAAATAATTACTACATGAGTGAGTTAATATACCCTTTCAGTGGGGATGGAGACATTTTACTCATCCTCTCATTAAAACCTATTACAGAGGATGGATGTTTAATATTCTCTATACTGCTTCTTTCAAATATTTGAGAAGTCTCTGTAGTTATCTTCATTAGCTTTAGTGCTTCTCCTGTTTGGCCCATGGTTATAAACACAGGGGGTGATAAGTAGGTGTCCCCTTTTGATGAGAATAAACTATAACTGTTATCACAACCAGAAAACATAATATCTCTCATGAATCTGCTTGACTTGAAAACAGGTTTCTTATATCTTGACACATCTTTCTGAAGATAATTCACTTTAATATTTGCCTTGGAAACTGATAATTAATATGAAACTCACCTATTTTTGATGCCTGTCTAAATACATATATGTATATATACACATACACACAAAATTAATGTCTTTTTTTTGCTAAATGACTCCTTGTCCTGGCAGTCAGTTCCACAACACTGACTTCATTTTTCAGACACCAGATGGCATCACATGGCAGAAATGGCAAAGGCCACCCTGGCGTCTTTAAAAAGTGGCTGGGAGGCAGTGCTCAGCTGACCTCCAGCTCTAAGTCAGAATTCTTAGTATTTGTTGCCTGTTGCCACTGCCTTCTTTGTTTTTTCTCATTCCCATTTCCTGTTTCCTGGCTATGACTCTGGCACGTCCCTACCCTAGCTCTTAATGTCCCCTTTCAGATTACCGAGACTTGACTGTGGCTTTATCCTGTGCCCAATCCCTTGCCTCTCAGATTAGATCTGACATTCACTTGCAGTTTCTCTGCAACTCCACCCCATGACTTAAAACTTGCTTTGTTCCATGGCAGGCCATGCATGACAAATTGGCCTACCAGACATAAATTAAAGAATCCATATTGATGGCTTCTTATCTCAGTTCCGTTCTACTTTTATTTAAGTTGCTGGTGTATAAGTCAGATGCAGTCCCACAGAAACCCGATTCAAATTAGCTTAAGCAAAGGTAATTCATTAGCCCATTTAACAGGGGTTAAGTTGACTCTGGGCATGCTGGGACTCAGGGATTCAAACCTGGTTTTCTATTCTTTCTTTTTCTCTCTTGGCCTTGCTTACCTCTGCATGTTAGCCTCATTCTTTCCTAGTGCAGATAGATAGGCTATTCTGTGAAGTAGGAGAGGGTAGTTAATGGCAGCTCCAAGTTTCTATTGTTCTGGCTAGAAATAACACTTCATTCTCCCAATAGTTGCATATCTGTCTCAGAGAAGGACTCTGATTGACTCTGCCTGTATCACAAGATTACATGTAGACTAATCACATACTCCAAGGAACTGAGTGTGGTGATTACCAGGTCTGGATCTTATCCCCATCCCTTTGGCCATAGGCATGGGGTCTAGTATTTGAAGAAGGTGGTTAGGGGACAAATATAATAGACATCCCAGTACATTAACTACCATATATCATGAAAACAGAATGTTCAGAAACATAATGGCTTGAAATGAAGTAGATAGGCCCTATGTCACTACAAATGCAAAGAAATGCTTTATTAAATAAGACAAAAATTTTCTAAATATAAAGTTGATGTTGAAGAGATAAAAGGAAATCCTGTAGGTGTTAGAAACCTGGAGAAATCAAACCAAGACTGGAAACCTACCACCGTCAGTGGCCACAATGATTTTTTTATAGGATGCCAGCCCAGAGGTTTTAGAGCTGGGATCCTATTTCCGTATGGACATCAGAGCCCTGCCTATAGGCTCACTCACTTGAATAGAACTTTTGCAAAGTCCTTTGAATGAAGCTTAGAATCTCAAAGTACTCTCAGGTACACGGACTTTGTCTACTACTCTTGAGAAATGGTAAAGAAATTGCCATTTGAGAAATCAATATCTCTGGCCTGTGAAATTGGCAGCTGTGATATAGGAATTGCAAACCGATAAATTAAAAACTTTTCAGGACTTTCAAAAACACCTGTGCCAGCCTCATTCCCCCTCCTCATTCCCAAAAAGCCAAAACTGCTCAGAAATGATACATTCACAATCCAGGCACATGGAAATCCCACAGGAAAAGTAAAACCTTTCTTAAGATGAGCTCAGATGGAAAATTTCCAGGTGGGAAATAAGTCTACCATGAAGGAAAGCCAGGAGATAATCAAAACTAAAGTAAGTTCGAAGAACTAGTTCCCTAAGAAACTAAAAGAATTATAAAAATCTGGGAAAGATTACTAAAAGGACATTTTAAAAATGACTAAAGAGATAGAGGAGCAGAAAAAATAGGAAAGAACAGTATATATGAAAAAAGAACTTTTCAAGAAGAAAAATATGGATATTGACATTGAAGACTAAATTGGTGAGATGAATAGCAGATTAAATCCAGCTGGTGAACCAGAATCCAGCACAGATAAAAAATATGAAAAACTGGTTAAGAGACATGGAGTATAGCATGAAAAATTCCAGAATACATCAATAAGAGTTTGAAAAGGATAAGTTAAAGAAAATTTGTGGCAATAATTCAAGAGGTAATAGATGACAATTTTCCAGAACCAAAGAGAGAAATTGAAACAGCACAATGGAAAAATTAAAACTAATCCACAACCTGAGTGTAGCAAAACCTGAGATCATCAAAATCGTAATGGAAATCTTAAAAGCAACCAGAGAGGAAAGACAGATTAGCTATAATGGAAAACAACAGTTTTGTCATTGGCATCAATAGCTGCAGAGGACAGTGGAATAATTTGTTCAGAGTATTGAGAGAAAATAACTGACAACCTAGAATCTAAATTCAACTAAATTATCATTCAAGAGGAAGAATGAAATAAAGACATTTTCATCGAGATTGAGTTTATCACTCATAGATCCTCAGTGATAGAACTTCAAAATGATGTAGTTTAAGTAAAAGTCAAAATCTGAACTCAGAAAGAAGTTGGATGCAAGGAGTGATGAACAAAGAAAATGGTAGAAACCTTCATGAATCTAATAAATAATGACTGTGAAAATGATGATGATGGTTAATGGGGAGGGATGAAGCAAGATAGAACTAATTACTCCATAGACCACTACAATATTCAAAGATGATGGACATTGAATGGTAGTGAGGTAATGGAGAGAATATGCAGTATAAAGTGGAGACCACAGCAATCCAATTTTTCACTCAAGTAACTGTATTTATCTGTTTCTAAAAATGGTGCAAAAGAATATGACAACAGATAGTCCTTTTCAATCTAGTTTAGAAATGCTAATATCAATTTTTTTCTGCTATGAAATTGTAGGTATTCTTTAACAATTTCAAACTATGCAAAAGGTTCTTGTACATTAGGATGCTGAAGTGTATTCTTTGGGGCCTCTTCAAATTTCTCTCTTTTGTAACTCTGTGGTCTTCAGCTGTGGAAGTGGAACTCATTAAGTTCTCTTCAGAGGCTGTCCTTCACCTTCTTTTTTTTTTATTATTAGTTTCTGTTACTCTCTCTTCTGGTTACTTCATGTTGTCTTATTATTAGGTTTATGGCCCACACTAGAAATCCACTTGTTAAGTTTTCTCCAGTGCCTAGGAACAGATAACCTCTATGGGTGGTAAGCAGGGGACATTTTCTGCCACATGAGTTGTTGAAATGCTGTATGAGGGAGATGTGCACAATTAACTCTGAGCTGATTTTTTAGGCAACAAATTTTGAGAGACAACTATTTTGAGAGAGAGTTAGGGGGTTGTAGTTGTGTCTTCTGCTGGATAGTGTGAGTGAGTTTCAGTAGCTTCGTATTCAGTTTAGCCTTCCATGTGACAATTCGGCTCACTAGTTTGGAGGGCCCAGTGATGTTCTCTAGTCAGGCCTAAGGTGACCAGCCATGTACTATCAGAGTGACTTGGCCAAGTCCACTAACAGAGAGAGTCATACTAAACAAAGTGCACATGAAGCAGAGGTAGACACCAGGGAGCTAATATGATAAACACCAAGACCCGATGACCAAAATATCTATGCTGCCATGATTAGCTCATTTGCTTCCTACAGTCAGGCTACTTAGGAAGCTGAATCATAGCATCCACTTTATTAATTCACCACAGGAAATTACTGTCACCAGCACTACATATACCCCAATGATCATATATATGATAACAAGAAGTCTTTCCTGTGGGCAGACCTGCTTATATAGGCAAATAATAAACAGAGGCTTGTGTGATGAGCATGGAGACAGATTAAGGGCAGATGGATGAATTGGATGTTTATCTGCATCCTTCATATAAAAAGTATTGTTTTTCTAATGGGACTTGAAATTTTGGTGTGCTTGGAAGCTCCTCCTGATTCCAAACCCACATTTGGGATAATTAAAAACTACTCAAAGTTTGATAGAATGGCTTAGTCTGGCATTTCTCCCGCTGTACAAAGTTAGGTTGGTCACATGCAGTGTTTACATCTGTTATTCTCTTGATTCTTCCATGACTGACCAACCCTTCTTAGGACTGATACATTTCAAGTGTGTCATTATACACGAGTGCCATCTGTCTCTACTTAATGTCCTTTAATATCTGATGGGGAGGGGGATTGACTAGTGATTGCACCCCTCTCTGTTGTGACCAATGGCTTACATTCACAATATAGTGGCTTAATGACAAGGGGTACTTCATAACTAGGTGTGGCAGTTTGAAATTGTTTTATGAGTCTCTAGAAGGAGAAAGATTATGTTTGTGGGCTGGTCTACTCCAGAGCTGGCCGAACTGGCTTCTATTAACACCATCATGATCTAAAGCAACACCATGATAAAAGTCTTAAAGTTTTTTTGGGGGGATTAGGTCATAAACTTCTTTTGGAGTCTGAAAAAAGATATGGCTCTTTCTTCATGAAAAAATGTATATATATAAAAAACTCTATAAATAGTTTCAGGAGCTCTGGGTTAAGATTCTTTAGTACAAAAGCATATTTTGTCTCTAAGGCACTTAGACCTATATTCTCATTCTGAACAAGCAAGAAAATGCCTTTTATTTCAGGTGATCAGTTCTGAATTTTTCCCAAGAAAAAAAATTTCCAGGAACAACAGGCTAAATCAATAAGCAATCATAATTTTTGTCTAAATTAAAAACTCTCTCTTGGCTTGGAGAATATAATCTGCTCATATTACTTGGGCTCTGTAATGAATTTACATGGCAGGCTTATTGCAGGTTTTATGTGGGCTCTGCCTTATAGGGGCATGTTATGCTCAGGGAATCTGATTAAAACTTTGGGAAGGAGCAGCTGTTTGGCTATATAGGGTAAACTTAAGCCCCATTTTTCAGAGCCTGACTGCAAGGCCTGACACCCTCACCAGCCATTGGATGATAAATGAACTGTCTTTGAATGCCCGGCTCCTGTGTTAATAGCTTTAAAATATCCGTTGTTTATGAGAAAGAAGTTGAGAGCTCTTATCAATTTTCCTGTCCTGGGGATCTTCAAATACATCATTTTTTTCATTGCCAGAATGGCAGGCAGTGTTGAAGGAAAAAGAAAAAAATCTTTTCATCATTATTTTGTTCTTCGAAGAATTTCTTATTTCAAAAGATAGCAGAGTGAGTGCCCAGTGAGTCCTTATTTGAAAGGAGACACATAAAATCCAGACAATCTTACTGCTGGCATTATGCTGTAGTATTAGAATCACAATATAGTTTCTCTGAGTTTTCTAAAGGTTCATAATTCTAATTAGTCAAGTTTGATCTAATATCATTAATGTGATCATTCTATATCTGAGACTGTTAAATTAAATCCTAATCCTAATATGTTTGGAGTGTTGTCCATTTTCATCTCTATCCCCTCCCCATCCTCACCTCCCTGCCTTACTTTTATGAAGATCAGAATATTTTCTAAGCAGAATTGATTCTTAATTATGTGATTGTCGAAATATAGGCTTTCAGACATTGTCCATTGTTCTATAAACTGTCTACTTTTAGCCATTTCATTGGTAACTTTATAAGAAAAAGTTATGAAAAGTAGAAAAATATACATACGTATGCATCCAATTTTATTTTTATTAGTATTTCTGGTAAAGTTTTGGTGAAAATTTTTAATCTTAGAACATACTTCAAATGTGGATAGTGTGTATTTTACTTCTGCTTGGGGAAGTGAAAGTTGGGCTGATATCTGGATTCCATCTTTATCATTTACAAGCTTTGTAACAGTAAGCAAATCATTTAGCTCTTCAAGTTTCAGCCTTCTCATTTTATCTGGAGGGCAGCTTGAGTATACATATCTATCCTAACCTTTCAAAAAATCTGTTGGGATTTTAGATGTGAGATTGCACTAAAGCTATAGACTTAGAAAACAGATAAGGTCAACTTTATGGGGAAACAAAACTGTAGAACACCAAAGCCCCAAAAAATATATAATCACTTACTACAATAGATATAAAAGACCATTGTATCCATAAAGCTGGGATATGCTGAAATAAAAAAGTAAAATCATAGAAATTGATACTATAATAAAATAAAATAATTAAGAGCTGAGCTGGTATAATCGTGTATTTAGAAAATTCAAGAGCCTCAAATGGCAAAATACTAGAGAATTCACATATCTGGCTGGACAGAACATTGGCCTGCAAAAATCAGTAGCCTTCCTATACTTCAGTAACAACCAATGATAAAATGTAATGGGAAAATTATTTCGTTCGCAATAGTATTTGAAAGTCTAAAATGGATAGACTAGCCTTAATCAATAAATGTATAAGATATCTGAGAAGAAAAACCTTAAATGTAGTCAAGAACAAAAAAAGACAACCTCAATTAATGAGGAGAACTACCACAAAATAGAATGGGGAGGTTCAATACTGTAAGGAAGCCAACTCTTACTGACATAATCTCTACCTTCAGAGGCAGTATAGTGGAATCTCACTTCTAAATTTCCAACATTTTTTTAAAGTTAATTTTTTATTTTGAAAGAACCTTTAGATTACATAAATGTTACATAAAAAATATAGGGGATTCCCATATATCCCACACCTCCCCCTCTCCCTCCTACACTTTCCCCCATTAACAACATCTTTTCATTAGTTGTGGTACATTTGTTAAAATTGATGAGCACATATTGAAGTGTTGCTACTAACCTGGACTATAGTTTACATTATAATTTACACTTTGCACCACACAATTTTATAAGTTTTGACAAAATGTATAATGGCCTGTAGCTGTCACTGCAGTGTCATTCAGGACAATTCCAATGTCCCCAGAGTACCCCATGTTACACCTATTCATCCTTTTCCCTCCCCTCAGAACTTCTGGAGACTACTGCCTTTATAACAATGATACATGTTCTTCCATTGCTAGAATAATAATAAATATACTTTAGTCCATAGTTGCATTCCCCCCTTATGTTTGTTCATTCCTCAATCGTGAGAATTTTGGGGAGGTGATGCCCACTCTGCTTCTGATTGAGAGGGAGCTTAGATCCCATGGGCAGATGGATGGAACTGCCTTGCTTGTAGCTGTAATACTCTCTGTTTTTGGGGGTGGGCATTTTCCATCATCATCCTTTTTTAGTTGTCCTGGGTGAGTTCAGTGACTGGAGAGTAGATGTTGCAACTCTGCTAAGATTCAAGGCTCAACCAGCATATAAACAGACTGAAGATGTCTCTGGGACATCTATTTAATGAGTATAGTGCTAATTATAGGTTCAAATAAAAGGGGCAAAAGAGTCATGTGTAAGGAAATTGTAAATGAATCTAATTCTGTTACATTGGGAAGCATATATTCCAAAGTAATGTCCACTGACAGAGTGCCAAATTCCTGAGCTTGTCTGCCCTGCTTATAGTGTCTAGATGTCTCTAGAGCCCCAAGGAGCCCCACTGTTTGAGGCACTGTTTACTATGGCAGTCAATATGATCCTATTGAGACTTGCATAAGCATAACCTCTGGAATGGCCTCCCTGCTCACTTTGAAATCTCTTAGCCATAAAAACTAATTTGAATTTAATGTTTCCCCATATTGGTCAAAGTCTTTTTCCAAATGCAGTGCTAGTTGGTGCTTGATAATAATCCCTTAGTGGGTGCCAGGGAGGCGCATCCCTGGGAGTTACCACCATACTTTTGAAAGTATTCTTAAGTTCATATGGAGCTTCTACTTAAGACAACAGGATAAAATATTTTTACTCTAACAGACTCCCTCAAAACAAGCTAAAAATAAGAAAAATATTGAGAAATAGAGATAAAATCCCATAGCCTGTGAAACAGGGAAATAGTTGTTTACTCCAAATCATAAACTATGAAGCATTTAAGTATGAAGTATAGTTGCCAATAATGTGAAACTTTGAACAAGATGTGGGACGGCTCCGAGAACTCACTTAGTCCTCTCACACCAGATAGCACATCACATTACTGAAAGTACCAGCTGATATCCCTTTGTTTAGAGCACAAAGTTCATGGATGGGCCCTGAGAAATGGGGGAGAAATTGTCTGAGCCATCAAAATGGCAGATGAGGAGAAGCCAGGCTGACCCACATTTCCTAGCTTGAGATACTGCTAGAGGTTATTTCGGTGGAAGAAGGGTGGCAGCAATTTCCAAATCAAAACATAATTCATCTGTAGTTTATGGGGCTGTGCTCTATGCTACATCAATTTGAATGCCATGGACTGCAAAATGATGTATTCCCCACAGAAAGGAAATAACAGGATATCATGACAGATGCTTGAAACAAATAATCCTGTGACAGTTTTAAAATACAGCCCCGAAATATTTTGACTCTCGTCCCTTCAAGAGGTGGGGGTCTCTGCTCCCTCCCTTTGAATTTGGACTCTGTGACTACAGAGCAATGGATACCATTCCAGTTTCTGAGCCCTGGCCTTAAGAAACTAACAGCTAGTACTTCCTGTGTCTTGGGACACTCACTCTTTGAACCCAGCCACCATGCTCCACTCTGTGGAGAGACCTATCTGAAAAAGAACCTACAGCCAGTGAGACTGGCCAGCCATGTGTGTGATCCATCTTTGAAGTGGCTCTTCCAGCCCCATTCGAGCTCCTCAGCTAAAGCCATGTGGAGAGAAATTAGCTTAACCACTAAGCCTTGCTGAATTACAGTTTTCTGAATAAAATAATGATTGCTGTTGTAAGTTACTAAGTTTTTGGGCCATTTGCTATGCAACATTAGATAACCAGAACAAAACCCAACTTAAAAACTGCAGTCTCTTTCAGCTTACTCCATCCTATTTCAACACTCTTCCCATACTGTTCTTCAATAAATAACAGTCCCATTTAAAAATAGGTAATGACCAAAACAGAGCAAATGAGACTTGTTCATCAGAACTGCAAAGTAAATTTTCAAAAAAGAGTGGAGGAAAGAAATTTAAGCGAATGAAGGCTCCACAATCCCCAAACAAATTTACCAAAGTATTGCAGAGAGATTTTAAAGACTTGTCCATTCCCTTGAAGAATTTGTGAATAATATGGATCTCTCTCTCTCTCTCTCTAAATAATCAAGCAAACAAAAATGCTTTGAGAAGAGATTCAAGATTTCATAGAAGATACATAAAATAATTAAGAGATTAAAACTGTTCTGGCAGAGCTCAGGAGACCAGCTGGAGAGAGAAATAAAATCACTAAAAAGATAAAAGACACTTTCGAAGCATCAAAAATAGAATGAACTTCTCTGAAAACATTGTCAGGGACATAGAAGATCAGCTCGAGTAAATAGTACAAAACAAAGTAAAAAAGAACAAATATATAACAATGACCCTAGAGTACATGACAAATGGATGATACACAGATGGGTGTTTTGAGGAAGAAAACATGTAGAGAATATTCCTCGGTAGAATAACATTCTCCAGAAATGATAAAATATTTGGATTGAAAGACTTAAAGGGCTCACTGTGCTCCAGGAAAATTTCATTTGGAGTCGTCAGCACCATGAGATAATGGAGTAAAGTTGGTGAATTTCAAGGTTAGAGAAAGAATGATGGAGGCGTCTAGGCAGAAAATGCACGTCGCTCACAAGAGCAGAAATAATCAGGTTGGCCTCGGACTTGAGCAGAGTGACATTCAATTTCAGAAGATGGAAAAGCAGTACGTATTCATTTCTGAGGGAAATAATGTGAAACCCAAGCCAAATTGTCCTTCTATTATAAAGGCAACAGATGGATGTTTTAATAAATAGTGTGGGGCAATGGGCTATTCCTTTGGGGGAAAGTTAAAAGCCTAATTCACATAATTCCTAAAAAGAAACTCAAGAGCAGTGGTAGAGATACATATTAGGAAAACACTCAGAAAATATTAAGAGCCATTTCTTTAGTGTTGAAATATTAACAGTCTTCTGAAATAAGCCTCAAAGCCTAAAAACAATAAAGAAAAAAAGTAACCAATTTAACTGTACACAAATTTAGAAAGATAAATAACAGCATAAATACTTAGAAAACAAATGACAGACTAGAAGAAAATATTTTCAACATATTTGAAAATCTTTATATCTGAAATACACAAAGAACACCTACAAATAAATGTGAAAAATACAATACAATAGAAAATTGTAAAAAATATGAACACATAGTTAATAGATCTCTCTGAATATATGTATATGTAAATGTGTATGAAAAACAAGTCAAGTATAAAATGATGTTTAACTTTATTTATAAGCAGGAAAATAGAAATTAAAGTGAGACATTTCTCATACATCTAAATAGCAATATTAAACGGTTTATTCATATTTAGTGTTGGCAAGAATGAAAAGAATCAGGCACTCTTACCCACTTTTTGAATGTTAGAAGTTTGTCATTATTGGCCAAAATTTTAAATGTGCATATCTTATGACCTAGCAAAGCTACTTCTAGTCATCTATCTCAAGAAATATTTACTTATATAGACAAAGATATATATATACATTGCATCATTGTAACAGTGAAAAAAAGAAAGGAAAAAAAAATGCAAACAGCCTAAAGATAAGGGAGGTGATTAAATATATTGTGCTACATACAAACTGTGGAAAACTATGGAGACTTTAAAATGTATCTACATGGAAAAATCTCTTAAGATATTTTAAGTTGGAAAGTTTATAAAAAAATACATATGTGTAATCTCATTTTTACAAAATAATGACATTTTTATATAAGTGCTTATAAATATAAAGAAATAGCATTTTTCACTTTATATACTTTAATCTTTAATGAGGAGAGTGTATTCTTATTTTATTCTATAATGAAAATGATTTAAGCAATAAATACATTTTTAATGGTAATTAAAGTATCTTCCCGTTCACCTAATAGAAGTTTTAAATTGTGGTTACTGCTGTTCCCTGAGCATCTACCATTGGCATAATTGGACCTCTATTATTTGTAGGTCTCTGTCTCCTAATGAATTAATGAATATGAAGTGAGAATCCAGTGGGAAGATGCTTGTATAAGGTTTATAAATATAAGCTATTTACGTGACAGCAAAACCTGATTTTAAATCGTAAGAGCAAAACTCTAGGAATGGATGTGTCTATGATACCAAAACAATTGTTCAAATATTGAAATCTGGGAAGCGGATGTGGCTCAAGTGACTGGGGTCCCGTCTACCATATAGGAGGTCCAGGGTTCAATTCTTCGGGCCTCCTGGTGAAAAGCAAGCTGGCCCGCATTGGAGTGCTGGCCTGCGCGGAGAGCTGGCTCAGCAAGATTACACAACAAAAGGAGACAAAGAAGAGAGACAATGAGAGACGCAGCAAATCAGGGAGCTGAGGTGGCGCAAGAGATTGAGCAGCCTTTCTCCACTCTGGAAGGTCCCAGGATCGGTTTACAGTGCCGCCTAAGGAGAAGACAAGCAGACACAGAAGAACACACAGAGAGCAGACAGCGAGCACAAAACAATGGCGGGGCCGGGGAGGGGTACGAGATAAGTAAATAAATCTTAAAAAATAAATAAATATTGAAATCTTTGGCCACTCAACCAGTTGTTTGAAAGACTGGTGGCTTGATCAGTTGTTCTGGAATCAGACCTAATACAAGCCTCATACCCTTGCTCAGAGTTATGTCCAGGCTTGTGAAACAGTTGCACCTGTCTCCCACACCATGGGAACAGCTTATCAAACTAGCCAAATATGAAAGAAAGCTATATTACCCAATTTGTGGACTTTAGAAAATGTAAATGAAACTTTCCTCTAGCTGCAAACCAAACCCCAAATTTTCCATTTAGGTTGTTTTTTGCTTTCAATTTTCAAATTCCTAACCATATAATAATGTTTAAGGGGAACCAGATTTATGCCTAGTGAACTTGACGCAGGAAAATATATTTACATAAGATCAAAATTTATTCCTAGCAATTGGAAAGCTAGGTACTACCTGGACCAGGCAAGTTATGCAAATTATTGAAGCTGCAGGACACAAGCCATCAGGAAGTGGCACTGTCATTGGCTAAGAGAGGGTGCACATCCTCCGAAAGCACTTTAGTTTCCATTTTAATTTTAAACAGCGTGAGAGCCAAACATAACTGAAGGTGGCCAGCTTGTAAGTCCATGGTTTAATTACCATAAACCCTCCACTTTCATTAGAATCTTCTCATTGCCACCCCCATCATAAGCCACTGTAATTTCTACCTTCACTCTTATTCCTGCTGGTGTATCATCCAGCAATTCCTTCCCAAATTCTCTGTCTCCAAAAGGTAGTCATTTGCAAAGCTGAGGTCATATCCTACTTCTCAGACACTCTCAAGAACGTTCCAGCCACCAGTGATTCCCTTCTCTCAACTCCCAGGGAAATCTTTATTTAGAACTGTAGTCTGTTAGAGGAGACATGGATAGGACTGCCTTCTATGTCCCACATGTGATCACTCCACCCAGACTCCATGATCTCAAGGGAGGGCAGGGCTGCTTGAGGAGCCACGGGTTCTTCATTCCAGTCGTCCTCTACCTACTTTCCTATAGCAGTAGCCATTGGTCCTTGTCCAACTCTGGGAGGCATACAGTTAAGTGGTACCCTGTGTTTTGTTGGGCCTGCCCGGCATTGACGGGCAAAGTAGTGTTCTGTTTTATTTTTTAGAAATATTTGAATTTGTTGCCCAGATTTAAAAATCAAGAGAATCAACCTAAAAAATCCAGATTTCTGGTTTCTTTTGAGAAAACTGGAAGATCTAGTCATTTTGGGACGGCATCAATACATCTCCCCTGGCAACAACCAGCTGGTGGTAAGAAGTGACTGCGGGAAGCAGATGTGGCTCAAGCAGTTGAGTGCCCACCTACCATATGAGAGGTTCTGGGTTCAGTTCCAGGTGCCTCCTAAAGAAGACGAGCAAGACAGCTAGCTGATGCAACGGGCTGGGGTGGTGAGCTCACGCAGCAAGATGATGCAACGAGATGACGCAACGAAGAATAACCACAATGAGAGACACAACAGGTGGGAGCAGAGGTGGCTAAGGCCATTGGGCGCCTCCCTCCCACATGGGAGGTCCCAGGTTTGTTTGTTTTTTTTAAAAAAAGAAGTGACTGCCCTCCCCTTTATTGCAGTCACAAGCCTCCAGTGAGTCACATGTTGCCAATACTAGGCCAGGGATCATTTGCCATGTATTATTGAGTTTGCACAGGGGTTTTGTAATGGACGAGTTCAGAGGAAAGGTACTATTTCTTGTGCTCATTTACCTGTCTAAAGAGGAAAAGGGAAAGTCGACTTGCTGTCCTCACGCATAGTGCTGGGCGATCCTTGAGGAAATTTGAATTTGCTACCCTTAGCATTGAACAAGAGCAACCTCACTTTCATATAAAAGCCCTTTATATACTTTTAAAACACACACACACACAAACCCAATACTGTTGAAAAGAATTAAATGTTTTCTTCTCTGGAATTCCCTGCTTCTGTTTCACATAAGACATGGTTCTGACTCCATTCGTATCCTAGTTGCTCTACTGTCAAGGAGTTTTGCTTCTTTGTTTTCAAAAGTGCAAGCCCTCTCTCACTTGGAGGTGGAGTGGACGTCACCATCCCAGTCCCGTCAGGATTGGGGGAAGAGCTATAGACTAGAGTGGACTTAATGGTATTCTGTTGTAGACATAATGTGATTCAAGCAATGGAAGAAATTATAACAGTGAGGTGGAGCTGGTGGCCACTGGACGCTTTCGGGGCAGGGAGGGGAAAGGCAGTTGAAATACAGGGGCTTTTTCGGGACTTGGGGGTTGTCCTGAGTGGCGTTGGGGCGATGGATGTAGGCCATTTTACATCAGCATATACCATGCAGAACTGTGTGGGAGAGAGTGTGGTCTACGATGTGAACTGTGGTCTATGCTTGGTGGCAAAGCCCCAGGATCTGTATATCCATTGCAGGTGATGTGCCACACTGATGAAGGATGTTTGTGTGGGATGTTGTGGGAGGTGGGGAACATGGGAATCCCTGTAATTTCTGTGAAATATTTAGGTAATCTAAGCACCTTTTAAATATATATATAAATAACATTTATGTAAGCAAATGCACATATATGCATATATATTTATATATCATTTTACAAATATTGGTATGTATTGTGAAAAATTTGATTTTTACCCACAATAAAAAAAGATAAAAAAATAAAAAAAAACAGTGCATTAGAATTTTTGACCCAATACAGGGATTATTTTTAATCCTTACTAAATTTTGTTTGGATTTATGTCTCTCGGCAGAAACTTGGGAGCTAATATGGAAAACTTAGAGTTAGATGAAAGCAAAATTAAATAATTGGGTATTGATTTATGTAGCAATAAAAGCCAAATATTTCTAGTAGCTTTGGCAGAGGGTTCTATTTGAGGACTTCTGTTTAATAGATTTTCCAATGACTGAGCTCAAGAGGCAGATTGCAGACTTGTCAAACTTGCCATTGATAGGCAATTGATATGAATCTGAGATGTAGAGCAAATATACTGAAGAAAATTTTGAGATCCCAAAAGATATCAACTGGCTGGAGAAAGAGCTTACTGCAAGAATGTAATATTAGTTTGACATAACTAGTCCCTGAATTATTCAATTATCATAACCATAATTATCCTATCAGATTTTGTTTTAGGCCATTAACTGTTAAGTAACCTAGGTAAGAGCATTTCCAAAGAAATACACTTTAAGCAAAGTCTGTAATATTCATAAAATATGAATTCAATTTTTAATTGAAATGAGCAAATTTTAAAAAATGAGCCATAAATCAGAATTCCATCTTTTTCCCCTTAAATTTTCACATAAGGAGCTCAATCCAGGACTTAAAAGCTAATTTCCGATCATTTTTCCCTATGAACTGCATTTTCATTAATGAAATGGATATTATCTGAAAAAATCTCATAGACAATAGTCAGGCAGAAATAATCCACCTTGGCTTCTGTGATAGGACAAACGCTCTGTGCTCTTACTTTCAAGAGTCACTTTTGTCCCCCAAATATACTCATATGTTTAGAGCAAAAAGACAAATCACTGGCGTTTAAGGTATTTGTGGTTATCCTGGAACTTCTCAGAAGATGGCTACATTTCTAGAATTTACCCATTTGTTGTTTCCTTTCTCCTTTCTCACATTGAAAATATTACTGCAGTTCTTGGGACACATTGGATCAGACAAGTGGTTGTTTTTGTTGTTTTGTGTATTTTGTCCTTTTATTCCCACTTGAGGTGACTGGTTTAGGGAGTTATTTAAATGAGACTGAAATTTCTCTAGAGAGTTCATTTCACTTCTTATTGATTTGGAGGCACTTTATTGATGAATAACCGAAAGACAATAGTGTAAAGGATAGCAAGAGGTTTTCTGCCAGCTCTTTTTTTTTTCCTAGCCAAGTTGAGGATAAATGGTTGCTGAAATCATCAAAACATGCACACTTTTGTATTTTTTATTGAGCAGCTAAGAAAATATATATGATTTAGAATAGATGGATTATCTTTCATCTACTTGCTAAACATGATTTCTCTGCTGCTGTGTTCTGACATCCCCAATTGGTCCTTCAGACTGCAAACTCCATGAAGGTAGGTGGGGTTCAACATTGTAACCCCAGTGCCTGGGGTTCATAATAGATACTCAATAAACAATAAACACTTTTTGTAGAAATGAACATCTCACAATTCATATGGTTTTTCTGGGGTAAGGTTTGCCAGACAATCCTATCTAGTAGGTCTTCCCCTCCCCCACAACACACATGCCATTATTTTATATTACTGGTAAGGTTGCTAGATTTAATAAATAAATAAGGCAGGACACCCAATTAATTTTGAATTTCAGAAAAACAATTTTTAATACAGGTAACTTGAATACTGGTAACTCAAACTATTTTATCCTGATCATAACACTTATCACAGTTTGTAGTATAGTATGACTAGTTTGTTTACTTATTTATCACCCATTACCTCCAACTATATCGTACTATATTGTAAACTAATAGGGGCAGGGAGCATGCTTGTTTTCTGCATATCTGTGTATCTCCATTGCTCAGCACAATTCTTTGCACTAGTATATGCTCAATATTTATTTGTTGCATGAATAGTTTATAGATCAGATGAGCTGTCAAGCTTAGTAATTGATTGTCCATTAATTGATTGATGAGTTGGGTAGACAGACCATTTGTTTCTTTAGCCCTGTGCTTCCCCCTGGGTGGTGACTGATTGTATTTGGTTACATTTTTAAAATAGTCCCTTTTGACTTTGTTAATGTCAGTGCAAAAGCAACTTCTCTTTATGCAGATGTTCCAGAGGGAAACAGAGAAATGGTCATGAATTTACCCAAAAGAGACTTTGGTTGGAATAACAGTGACAGTGAAGCTCCTCTGCTGATGATATTTATGTCTGTTTTAATCTTTATGGCAAAAGAGAAATACTTAACTGAGCTATTTTTTTTGTACAAGAAATTTTGAATATATTCGTCTTGGAGAAAGTAAAATTGTTTTGACTATGACATTTCAAGGACATATTTGAAAGTACTTTTTAGACCTGATTTTCCTTGTCTGTAAAATGAAAGTGTTGACTAGATGACTTCCTAATTTTATGTAATGTAACTCTGATGTCACCAAAGCACAGTTCAGAAAATGATTTCACCATACAGTAAATGATTAGCCTAACTGAAATAACCAATCTAAATTTTTTCAAATATGTCTCTATACCTTACTAACAATGAGTTAGTATTATAGAGTATTACAGAGTGAGTTGTAATACTCTCTCTATGCCTTGATCCTTCTGTCCCTCCATATTACATCTGTCTGTCCCTTATGAGCTAAGTTTCTGCCCTCTAGTTGCTCACATTCTAGGCAAGAGCGTGTTGGTAGCTTTTCATGAAGAGTGTTTGGAGAGAATCAACATTTATTTGAGGGTTGCCCAGAGTAGAACACAGAATGCTGGATGTTAAATAACGACCTGTCCTCTTGGAAGCTCGCAGTGTAATTGGAGAAGTAAATGTTTCCCTCCACCCAAGCTTTGGCATTAATAGCTTTCTGCTAAGTTTTAAATTTTAATATGTACAGGGTGCTTACCATGTGTTAAGTACTGATGTGTGATTTATGTACATCATTTCATCTGATCCTCCTTAAGCTGTAGATACTTATTATCCCCATGTAATGGATGAGAAAACTGAGGTATAGGGAGGCTAAACTATTTCCCCAAGCTCCCTCTGCTAGAAAGTGGCTGGACTTAGTAATAGATCCGCTACTCAGATATATGGGACAATTTGAAGTGAGATAGATGGAGTAAGTGTCAAGAGAAAGAGGTCCTACAAGAGAAGGCCCTGCCTGAAAATGAACCAAAGTGCCATGTGAAGACTCTTAGAGACAGAGGCAGCTGAAGGGAAGAAGAGTTCTCCTCAGCCTACCTGCTGTTCCAGGGGCAAGGCACAGTTGGGACAAGGGCTTCAGTGGGAAGGGTGTGGGATGCCCCTATGGCAGCCAAGGTTTAAACCCCACCTCTGCCACTTCTTAGTGATGCTGAATGAGTTACTTTTCCTGCTTGACCCTCACTGCTGTCATTAGCAAAATACGAATAACAACTTTTGTGAGATCTTAATGAGATTACCTCTTTGTAAACTGTAAAACACCATCAACCATCAAAATCGTATTTATTAATTAGCCTCTTCTCTTGGTGGAGCCAGAGGTTGCCAAGATTCTGGGGATGAAAAGGCCATTCTTGGAAGTGCTTCCTCTCAGTTATTCCCCAAACAGCTGGCCATGTGGCTGGCCTCCCAGAGTCAGCTGGCGGGTGGTAGAGATTAAGAGTGACTAGTTTATCCTCTTACTCAAAGCTATTGTCCAGGTAAGATGAGGATTTGTGTGCCTTTCCTCAGGATTGCCACAGCATGACACCACAAGATAAATTTTTATCTGGGACAATGGGAAACATTGTACACATGCATTACACTAAATAAAGGGTTTGCAAAGATGTTAGTATTTGAATACTATGCATGAACAATATGTGTGCATTATGTATAAAATGTAAATTGTTGCAAATTTGAAAATCTCTTTTTCATTGGGCAAGCATTATCTTTCCAGTCTGCTTTTTTTTTTTTTTTAAGATTTATTTATTTACTTTTATCCATTTTAACACCCGCCCCCCATTTTTGCTGTTTTGTGTCCATTTGCTGGACAATTCTCAGTGTCTATTTCCTGCCCTCTCTTCTCACCTTCTCCTCCTGTCTTCACCAGGATTCAATCTTGGGAACCTCCGATGTGGGAGAGAGGTGTTCTGCCACCTGCACCATCTTAGTTCCTGGTTTTTCGGTGCATCTCGTCTTGGCTCTCCCTTGTGTCTTTCTCCTGCTCCGTCATCATCTTGCTGCCTGGCTCAGTGGGGCCTGGCACGCCCATGCGCAGGGCCTGGCAGCGCACCTGTGCGTGGGACCTGGGGGCTCAACGGCGCACAGGGCCTGATGGCGTACCGGCTTGCGGGGCCTGGCGGCCCATGCACCTTCTATAGTTTTCTTTATTTTACTGGGAGGTCCCGGAGATGGAACCAGGTCCTTCCATATGGGAGATGGACGCCAAACCATTTGAACCACATCCGCCCCCCTTTCTGGTTTGCTTTGACTTAATTTTCCTTCTAAATATTAGTAACTGTTTGGAAATGCTTTTTCTTTATTTCTTTTTTTTTCTTTCTATGCACAAACAAAATCCCAAATTCTCTGAAATACTGAGTACAGTCTGGGATTTTGCTTCAGAAACTATGGAATCTTTATAGTGACAGTATATCCTAAGTTTTCTTTTTAGCCTTGCTTTTCCTTTTGTCTTCCAGTTACTCTTTGTGGACATTCTTCAACATCTCTCTGTAATATTAATAAAATACAAGGCTTAGAAAATTGCCTCAAACTTATCTGAATTATTTAGCTAGGAGTTTGTGGGATTTTGGGGGGTAAACCCTTTTTCTTCTGTAAGATTCTGTATTAATCAGCCAAAGGGGTACTGATGCAAAGTACCAGAAATCTGTTGGCATTTATAAAGGGTATTTATTTGGGGTAGAAGCTTACAGTCACAAGGCCATAAAGTGTAAATTACTTCCCTCACCAAAGTCTGTTGCCACGTGTTAGAGCAAGATGGCTGCCAGTCTCTGTGAGGGTTCAGCCTTTCTCTTCCTCCCAGCTCCTTCCGGTCTCAGCTGTGGGTTAGTATAAGGCTTGTCTCTCTCCCTGGTTCTTGTTTCTTCCCAGGCTTTCTCAGCTGTTCAGGGCCCTGGTCTCTTCAGCAGCAAACTATCATGTGAATGGCTTGGCTCTATCCCTGGGGCTCCAGCATCCAAAACTTAACCTCTCCTCTGCCATGTGTTCTCTCTGTGAGCCCCCACCTACCAAGGGGGTGGAGACTCAACGTCCTACTGATGTGGCTGAATCAACACCTTAATCATAATTTAATCAAATAAAAGTGAAAACTCTTAATTTAATACAATCTAATACTCCCAGAGGAACAGGCCAGTTTACAAACACAATCCAATATCTATTTTTGGAATTCATAAACAATGCCCAGCTACCACATATTCTTTTCACTGTTATGATGAACTTGAGTAGAGAAACTATCACAATTTTCAAAATATAGGGTACCATGGTTTTATAGTCCTTTTCATGTGTTGCTCCTTGGAAATTGCCATTTCTCCTCTCCTCAGAGAAATGGCCTAAACCCTATGTGTCTTTCATTCTGCATTTGGAGAACACCAGACCAAAATCTACAGGAAATTTTATCTACTTGCATTACTTCCTTCAAATAAATAACTTTTAAGATTACCTTTACATTCCCAAGTGAAAGTAGCATTTCAGTTCTGATACTCTGTATTGTTAGATGGGGATAGACCCATGTTTGAAGGCTCAAAGTGGTCCTTCCACCAGGCAAGACATGACTTGCCTGTGGTAGACTTTTGGGAGGCTGAGAAGAGTAGTAACCACCTGCTGTAGTGCCAGATTGATCCTAAAGCAGCCTCTCTCCCACAATCATGAACCGCACTTGGTTTTGGAGACCAAATTAGGAAAGAGTGAGAAGAGGCAGGTGGATTCTGTACTATCTTGGATATCTATATCTGGGGTATCTATATCCATCTATATTTACTGGACTTTTCAAATCATCTGGAATGCACATTGGACCCCACTGCTGTTGACAAGGCCCTTTCTCCCTTCAAGCACTATCTCATTCTACCCCTATTTGGGAAAGCCATGGCCACTGATATTCCTTTGGCAGTCACGTCCAGAGTTTCTCTTCCCTACCCCAACTTCTGTCTTTGCCAAAGCTGCTCCTGATGGATAAAGCTCTCTGGATAGAAAGTGGATCAGTTGGCTGCCCATAGCAGACCATAGGCCTTATTGACTAGAGGGTTCTGTTGTCAATCCCCAAGTGGAGGTCCAAGAAATAGTAGGTGTTAATGCTCTTACCGCCTCCCCTCCCATTCCAGCAAGGGTGGTATTATCCAGCTTTTGTCTTTCTAACATCTCCTTCTTGCCTCTTAGTTCCAGCTGTGCTCTTGGCTGCCATGTACAAATTCATAGGACACATTTCTTCTTTTCCTTTTGTCTTAACATAAGGCCTCTTCAATCCTTCCTGGATTTCTTCAAAAGCCTGTGGACTGCTCTCTCTACCTCCCATCTCTATCATCTTTATTGCATTCTAATGTGGATATCAAACTCTTTGTCTCTAAATGTCCACTCTTGTCAGGTCAATAGGCTATGGATCCCATCACCTCAGTATCCAAGTGTACACTGCTTAGTGAGATGTTCCTCGACCTTCATTGAACCCCTCTACCTTTCTTCTGGAATTTGTAAATTCAGATTTCTACAAGGCTGAGGCAGACAAATGAGTGAGGTGGGCAGGGAGGGAATAGGAAAAACAAGGGGTAAATCAAAAGCTCATGCTCTGTCTGAATTTTTACTGTGTAGAAAAGTAGATCCAAAATTAATAGGCCATCTGATTTTTCAGGAGAACCTAGAAATCTTGATTTTTTAAAAATGTGAACTCTGCTAATTTTTAAATATTGAAAATATTTCATGTTTCTATAAACTCAAACAAAAGTACAATGTACAGACCAAATAAAATATGGCAATTAGGTGAAGCCGATGGACCATCGGTGTGTAATGTGCCCCACTGCCTCCATCTACTTTGAACCTTCTCCTGTAAAGGGCCAGAACACAAATACTGTAGGTTTCTGTGGAATTTACTTGATTCCTAGTGCAAAAGTGGCCATAGATAACTGTAAATGAATGACCATGGCTGTGTCCCAATAAAATTTATTTACCGAAACAGTTGATGGGCTATATTAGGCCCACAGGCAAGGTAGTATTTTGCTGACTCCTGCCTAATCAAACTAACATATCTGATATTTATCTGCTGATTCCATGCCATGGTACATTCCATTCCTTTGCCTGAAACGCCTTTTCCTCCTTTGTCTTAGGCATCCATCAAGACTGAACTCATGAACACCGGTCTTGGAAACTATGCCTGACTCTTTCTAATGTCCAACTGTGTTAGGTGTCCTTCTGGACTTCCATCTGATCCTGAACATTCTTATCATACTGTCCTTTCTTTGTTGTTTCATTTCTCTGCCTCTCTGACTCGACAATGATCATTTTTCAGGTAGGCACTTACCTATTATGGAATTTTTTGAGCAAAAAGGAGCAGTTGGTATAATATGTAAGTAAAATTTAGATGACTAATTTTTAAATGTCAAACAAGAGATTTCTTTTCTTTATCCATAGTTGGGAGAAACTTCCTAAGAGACAACACCTCATGCCCCTGGGAAAGGAAACCTGGAGGAATAGTCAGGTTCCTTTGCCAGGTCTAGGAAAACTGAGACCTGTGCTCGGCTCTGCCAGTGACCCAGCACTTGGCCAGGTCAACTCTGACACCTTTTGAACCTTGATTGTTTATATCTGTAAAGTCAGCTTGGAATGATGATTCCTGAAAGTCCCTAGGATCCTCTGGGAAATTTTTCAAAAGTTAAAAGCAGAATAGAGAGAAAATAATTTAACCTTTTTTTCCACTTTATAATTGAGTAATAACCTCAGAGGTTATTAAGGGACATGCAAAACTATTTGCTTCTTCACTCGACATCCCCAGCTTTTCTTTTTGGCATATTTATGTTATTTTTATAGTTTTCATTTTTACTCCTTGAATTTCAGTTCCAAGTTTTTGTGCTTCTAGCAACCTCCCAAATCCTTCTAATTTGCCATTTCTAATATATTTTGCATTATAAAACTGGATAACCAAACTTCTCTAAACTCCTTAGAATTAATATAGATGGTAAGAGTGGATGAAAGCAGAATGCCGTGCTGTAAAGTACCCAAACTTTTAAGTTAGCCAGAAACATATTCAATTCCTCCTTCTATTACTTACAATGTGTGGCCTTGGAGAAGGTACTTAATCTTCCTGAGCTGCTGTTTTCCTTGTGTATAAAATGAGAACCATTATATAGACCTCATATAGTTGTTGGGAAAGTCAAAATAATAAATTGTTTACAGCACCTAATATACAATAAGAACTCAACAAATAATGGCTGCTGTATTTATTTTATTATTGAGTCATCTTCTGTAATAATTTTAATACATGGACTTGAGCTTTCCTGGCCTTTTATTTTTATTTTTTTTCAATTTTCAAATTTCTGGGTTCATGGCTGTCTTTTTAAAAGCTGAGATTGCCATATAGTACCACAGCTTGCACATAAAAGTTTCCCCATAAATGTGGAATCTGAATTGATAGTTCAGATTCCAACACTGGAATGGAACATTTCTGAGGTCCTAACTGTGTTTTATATTTCTCTCATACTAATAAAGAGACAAATAACCTTAAATCGTCCTGGATCCCGATCCCTTTTGAATGCCATGTGAGCAAAGACATGATCCAATTACAGCACATTCAAAGAGCAATTCCTCCCCCTTTTTATTAGGCAATCAGTAAGATACACTCTATTGTCTGTTGGAGGACTGTAAATTAAAGTGCCTGAAATCTGAAAAAAGCTCTGCATACTCTGTTTTCTCCCAAGCTGGAGGTATCTCTGAACATGCTTTTGCTCATTAGAAAAGAGAGGCAGAAATGTTTGAGAGCCAGAAGGACTGATCAGAGAATGAAATACACAGCTTGCCCAAGCAATGCGTGGCGAGGGTGGGAGGAGAGAAGGAGATCAGGAATTGATGCAAGCATGCCACGAATAAGTAAAGCCCCTTGTTTAGAGAGGTAACCAGAAGCAGAACCGTGAAACTGAGCCCAGAGATGGTGTCATACTGTGGCAAGGACACCGAAGGCCAGCAAAGGAAAGGCCTAGGCTCATTCAAGTGATTGATTAATAGCTGCTGTGCCTCATCGGAGCAGGTGGGCAACTGAAAAATACAAGCAGAGGCAATGAGCAGAACATCTAGGAAGGAAATTCTAAAATTTGAATAAAGGAGAGACATACTCTGCTCTTGGATAGGAAAAGTCAATATTTAAAGATAGTACTAATTTCTCCCAAATTAATTTTAAAATGTAATGCAATTCCCATAAAAACAATATGGCCATTTTTTAAATTAGATAAAATTATTTAAATCTCCTGTGGAAGAACGAGTGAGTTATGATAATGTCCAAAACAATTTTTTAAAAAGAAAGAACAATGGAAAGGAATTTGTACTTCCAGGTATTAATATGTACTATTCTTTATAAAGTTGTTATAATTATTGTAATGTAGTAGTAGTACAGGAATAAAAAAAGGCCAGATGAACAAACCTGAACACTGAAAAACAAACAGATGTGTGTCTGTGGACATTCATGTGCATGTGTTATGTTTAAAAGTAGCATTATTATTCAGTGAGAAATGAAAAAAAGAGATGCTTGGGCCATATAGATGGCCAATTATATAAAAAGACAGAAGAAAGAGAAAATTACAACTCTACCATTTTATCTTACATGAAAACAAATAGCAGGTGAAATTTTTAGAATGTAAACAAAACATGAAATCATCAAAAATACTACCTACCTCTCAGTAAGCACCTAGCAAATATTTGTGGACGATTTTGTTTCTGTGGTCCTAAAATTCGATTGCCGAATTTGAGAGGTTTACACATATTCTGATGACTCTGGTAGCCAGCCCCATAAACATATTAAAATTATAGGTTGTTTCACAAATTCTTCAGGATTCTGTACTTAATTTTCTTTTCAGTAACTTAATGTCTATAACTGCCAGAAAACTAACCACTTCCTATTGATATTTGGAATTCCTTTTCCAAAATTTTCAATTCTAAGAAGTTTCTTAGAGAGAGAGAGAAAGGGAGGGAGGAAGAAAGGAAGGACAAGCATACCTCAGACCCCCCCACCCCCGCCCCGAGTTAGCCATTAATCATGTGATTCTAAAGACAGCACAGCAATACAGAAAGAAAGGTAATTGATCATGTTAAAAGCAGCTTGCCATAAGAAAATGTTCTGTATCTTTTCAGTACTTCCTGGAATCAAGGAATCAAACCGAGAAGAAGATGCAAGCAGTATATTATTGGGAGACTATTGCAATCAGCACAGCTGTTTCCAAATTGTTTGTCACATATTTTAGGCCCCCGCTGAGTTATTTTCTTTCTTTCTCTTTCTAGCTTTCTTGCTTTCTTGCTTTAAAGGTAAAAACCTTTATTGGACCCATTAGCTCTTTAAAATGCTTCAGGTTTCTAAGCAGTTTTTTTTTTTTTTTTTAAGCAGTTCTTTATGTAAGTTGCTATTGAGGTAATTCCTTTTATTTATGTGTAATATTCAAATTGAAATCACAGTGGTTCCCTCTATGTAGCAGGCTGGAAAATTTTAGCAAGAGGTGTCACAGAGTTTGCCCTCAGGGATGTATGAAAATGCAGCTTGTTGCAAATAACTGGGAAGTCCCATACATGTCATTTCAAATCAGCTCAGACTAGTTGCAGGTATTTTGGTCTGTGTTGCTATAAACAAGGGGATACTGTGAAAGGAGGTTTGTAATGCACATTGTATTGTTGGGGAATCTTGTAATCACCTCAAAGAAGCAGTTATTTACCTCTGCTTTCAATCAGGCATCCATGTTGGGGGGCTGGCAGTCTAATCCCCAGGTTCTTCCTGCAAACATGTCAGAAGATCAGGGTGACTTCAAGCTAGGCCAACTATTTATTCACATAAGATTATGCTTATGCATCTGAGATTATCTCATGAGTGAGAGAGACGGTCTGAAGCAATAGACTGCACGGGGTTTGAGTCTACCTTGCTGGCAGATAATATTCCATTGAAATGGCTGCAGTCACACAAATTCATGTGGGCTCCGGGTTTGAGGAAAAAAAGAAAACAGGCTGAAAATTCATACAGAGTTTAACTGCTGTGCTCCTACAGTGATAGCTATTTTTCTTCAAGCTCGACACTGCCATGGCAGTCGCTGCCTGGTGGGTGGGGTGAAGGCCAATTCAACTTTGCAGTAAACCGCACTACGTGGGAACACGCTGGGAAACTGTTTGGGGCCAGGACCAGCATTCGCTCCTTGTCTTTTAGATGCTTCTAACACTCTTCATGAACCCAAGGCTGTAATTTGAAAGTACCTCCTGCCTGCCTTAATCTCCAGCTGCTTGGTGTTGGGCTGTGTACCACTGTAGTCCTAGATCTCTTGGCCTTTCATTCAAGATCTACTTTGAGTCAACCTACTCTGTATTCTTTCATTCATTGTCCCAGGCCTTAGAACACTTCCCAATCACGCAGAACAGGATTTAATTGAAAACAATTTTGGAAACTAGTTGGCTACAAACAAATTCCATCAACCCGTTAATCCATCAGTTATTTTTTTCAAAAAATGAATATTCCACCTCGGGATTTTTTTCTTCATGTCTTAGGACTGTGCCCCAGGTCAGTTTTATAATGTTGTGTTTTCTTCTTTGAGCATCTCTGTTTTTCTGTTTTTGTTTTTGTTGTTTTCTTTCAGAAGAGAGGGGGAATGAGTGTTCAAAAGTCTGTTAATTTGATAAACATCTAATTACTCACTGATTGGAATTTGTGCCTGCCTTGCTGTTTGGAAATGTTTTTAACAGAATAAGGGTTTTAAAAAATGTTTAATAATGAATGTTTCCATTCACTGTACCATGATTTTATAACTTTGTATAAAAGCATGAGATGGTGTATGAGGAGAACAAAGAACAGGCCTAACAGCTGAGTAGACACACACAACTAAGAATTAAATCAATCTTAAAGACAAAATCCAAAGAACCCAAGTCCAAAAAACTTTTACTATTATTTTTTCTCTTTTGTGTGTTTTTATTGCTGTCTATCTTTCAATAAAGGTAATTTATGCCCTTTAGAAGAAAATCATATCTTGTAGACAAGCAAAAAGAAGTACATTAAAGAACACCCCCATGATCCAACCTTCTTAGAAACTATTATCATGAGCCCTGCAGTGTACATGTCTATCATTTCTTTGCGCACACATGTACAAAATATACACATATGTACATTTTTCAGAAATAGTATTGTACCATACTTAGTGATTGAGAACTTACTATTATGTCTCCTATTGTTGAATATTAGTTTTTTTTTCACTGTTTTTAGTAAATATCTACTATTGCAACAGATATAACATTAATTAATAAAAATAGGAATTGAAAACCTAAGAAAAATGAAAGAAAAATATTCTGGAAATTGACAAAAATATCTAAAACACAAAACATTGTCAAGTAAGCTAAATACTCACATTATCTATTCATGAAAAAAAATGTGTTATTGATAATTTTCAGCAATTCATTCTTCTGACCAAATGACCTTATTGAACAAATTGGTTTTGAGCTAATTGTTTTCTACTACTTAGTCCCTTCAATCTCTCCCATTAAAGGTTTTGGCTGCAAATGTCTGGCTGTCACCAGGACTCAGCAGTCCTCTCTTACCTCCAGGTGTTCTACCATTTGTTTTAGTTTCCTTGGCTGCTCAAGCAAAAGCCATGCAATGAATTGGCTTAAACAATAGGAATTTATTGCTCACAGTTTTGAGGCTAGGAAAAGTCCAAATCAAGGTGTCATTAAGGTGATGCTTTCTTCCCAAAGACTCCCATTCCGGAGCTAGCTGCTGGTGATCCTCATCTTGGCGCCTTTGTCACAAGGCAATGCACATGGCGACCTCTCCTGGGCTCTCCTTTCTCTTCTGGGTTCTGTTGAATTTCAACTTCTCGCTGCTCCTGTGACTTTTTTTTTTTTTTTCTCTCTCTCTCTGAATTTTACTCTGCTTATAAAGGACTCCAGTAATTGGATTAAGACCCATCCTGATTCAGCTGGGCCACACCTTAACTGAAGCAACCTCACCAAAAGGCCCTACTTAGAATGTGTTTGCAGCCACAGGAATGGGTTAAGTTTAAGACCATGATTTTCTGGGGTACATATAGTTCCAAACCACCACACTGTATAACCCAGCAAACTCTATTGTGGATCATCAACTGGGGTTAATAGTACAAGTATAAGAATGTTCTCTCATGAATTAAAAAAATGAATGACACTAATATAATATGTTAATAATAGGGTGGTATATGGCAAAAATATTCTTAATATAAACATATATTTTTATATTAGGTAGCTCCAAACCACCACACCAGTTAACATATTTCAGATTTATTTCTTGCTCCTTAAATCTCCAATTCTTCTATCCTCCTCTTAATTTCCTCCTCCAAACATTGACTTAGGCTCTGATTTATAGGAATACCTAAGTCATCTCTTATAAATTAACTTTTACAACATCAACCAGACCCTAACATAACATATCATCATTCCTGCCTTTATCTTCTAATCTTTTCTCCAGTCAAAGAGAAATTATCCCTCTCCCTTGTTACAATTTCATTCAGACTCCACATTTCTTTTTGCCCATTTTAAGCCTTGGTTTCTAAATCATCTCTTCCTCTTTTGAATAAGATAAAAGTGACTTTTCATATC
Source organism: Tolypeutes matacus (assembly GCA_026826555.1). Taxonomy (NCBI): domain Eukaryota; kingdom Metazoa; phylum Chordata; class Mammalia; order Cingulata; family Chlamyphoridae; genus Tolypeutes; species Tolypeutes matacus. The sequence goes on from JAKSZT010053887.1 coordinate 90,251,394, forward strand.
TGTAGGGAAAGATGAGCTATACAACGATATTTATTGCAACATTATTTATAATAGCCCCAAATTAGAAACAACCTAAATATCCATCAATATGGAACTGGTTTAATAAAGGTGATAACTCACAGCAAATGGACACAATGAGCACAAGCAGGAAGGAGGGATAAATAAATAAATATAAAAAATAAATAAATAAATAAAAATAAAGGTGATAACTTCATACAACATTTGTAAGTGTTGGAAAAAAATGAGATACTTCTATGTGAGATGATTTGGAAAGATATCCAATATATGAATTAAGTAAAAAAGTAAATATATGTATATAAATATATATGAAGTAAGTAAAAAAGCAATTTACAGAGTAATATGCTTGATATTATCTCATATTTGTTCTAAAATGAGGGGTATATATTTTCTAATCTATGCATAAAATCTCTAGAAGCCCAAAAAACATTAACAGTACTTATCTCTGGGAGTAGAAGTTGGCAGTTGGAGAGGGAGGGAGTTGTTCCAGTTTTTATTTTTCACCCTCTGCACTTTTAAAAAATTTTACCATGAGAACATATATCTTGTAGAGATAAAATTCTTATAAAAATTAATAACTACAACTTTGGCCAGCTTGCTGCCAAATACTAGATTGTGTAAACAGTCTTTAAATGTAATTGAAAAAACATTGATTCTAGGCTGGCCTGCCCTATAGCAAATTGGCCCAGGAGCTGGGATTTCTTTAAGCTTGTCATTATTCCATATCTTTGCTTAACCAATTCCCAGTGCCAACGCCTATGTTTTCTTGCATACATTCTTTAGATGCAGTCATCTAAGGCTCTTTGAACTTTCTCCCCAGAATTTTTATTTTCTTACCCTGTTGCAACATGAAAGTTTCCCAGATCTGTTCTTTTAGGTCATTTGCTACGGTCACAACTGATCTGTACATACAACAAGCTGATGGAAAATAGACTTATCTTTAGCTCTGCTTTAATGAAGTCACTCGATAGGGAGATGGATCAGATAGGGAAGTTACAGAACACCATCCACAAAGCACACAGTGAACCATATTCCATCATAGATAACTGGAGTAGAGATTATATATATATATATATATAAATATATATATATAAATATATATATATTTTTCAAATGTTTTTTTTTTGTTTGTTTGAGAAAACTTTTAAAAATTCAGCTATACACAAGAATATAGAGAAAACCATGTACCTGTCATTCAGATTTTTTTTTTTTTTTAATTATTGTTTACTTGATAACTCTTCTTAAAGGAATAAAACTACAGCTGCAATTGCAGTCCTGGTCCTTCCTTTTTTCCTCCTTCCCTCTAACTGCCTTCACGCCCCCTCCCCCAAGGTAACCACTATCCTAAGATCAATGTGTGCCTTCCAGACCATTTTTAAAATATGCCCTAAGTCTGTACGTACCCGTAAACAATAGATGGGTTTTGATGTTTTTAAAATTCATATACAATGTTTAGTAGCTATGTTCCACTATCTGTATATCAGTTATAAAATGCTACCACCCACATACAAAAAGGTTTTAATATGGGGTGAGGAAAGGGGGAGGAGGTTGGGTATATGAGAGTGTCTTGTATTCTGTGTGTAACTTTGCTGTGACCTAAAATTTCTTTGAAAATTAAATGAAAAATAGTGAGACACTGGGGAGTGAGAGGGGGAAGGTGCCATGGTACAGACTGGACACCAGATATTGCAGTGATAAAAGGCAAAATGTCAACAACAAAAAAATTTTTTTCTCATTTTTTGAATAACCCAATCCTTTAATTTTATTTTATTTTTAGTTTTTTTTTTTAAGTTTTCATGTATTTATCTCTTACATTTAAACATCATTATTATTTCATTTTCCTATTAATTGTATTTGGCTATTGTGTTGGCTTTATATTTAAAGAAGCTTTGGATCACAGAAGGGTTACAATTGGGGTGGGAGAGGATTGTTGGTGGGGGGTATCAGGGATGGGGAGTGCATGGGAGGAAGTTCACCTGAACATACATAAAAGGTATATAAAATTGTTCAAATGCTCACGGGGCATGGTCACAGTGGGTGGAGAACCACTCAATAAATGAGAGAATACTGAATTCCCATCCTGTAGAGCTCTTCCATACTCTCCAAGGGAGTAACAACAGTCCCCCAAGTGCAGGGGCAGTGTCTGGCAAAGGAGGATGATCCACCAATGGGCTCTTATTGATGAAGAGTTTATGAGTCTTTGCTCTTGAAATTGAAACTTAGCCCATTGTTGTAGGGTACCTAAGGGTTGCCTCCTGAGAGCCTCCTTGTTGCTCAAATGTGGCCTCTCTCTAAGCCAAACTCAGCATATGAATGCATTACCTTCTTCCCAGCGTGGGATATGACTCCCAGGGATGAGCCTTCCACAACGAGGTATTACTAACAAGTGCCAACGGGCAATACAACTGGAAAAATACTTCAAATAAAAGGGGGAAAAGGTAAAGACAAATTAGTTCATATGGCTAAGAGACTTCAAAGTGAGTCGGGAGGTCATCCCAGAGGTAACGCTTATGCACATCTCAATAGGACCTCATAGGCTTCCAATGTGGATACACCCCAAACAGAGGGGCTCCTGAGGGCTCTGGAGACACCCAGGTCCTATATCAGGGCGGATAGCCCCAGAGTTTCATGCCTTATCAGTGGGCCCTACTTTGGAATCCTTGCTCCTGAGAGTGACAGTGTTGGACCCAAATATGTCTTCCCTGCACATGGTCCATCTGTCCCTTCTATTCAAACCTATATGTGGTGCCGGAGTTTGTAGGTATACTTCCAGAGACCAGAGTCTTTCAGCTGTCCATGTGCCAGCTGGGCCTGGAATCTCAGTGGAGCTGCAGCTCCTACTCTACAGCTCAGTGGACTCCCCCTGGACACCTGGTGGGGAGATGATGATGGACAATGGCTATCCCAGGGCATAGAGAGAGTCTGCAGCTGCAGGCAGGATAATCCCATCCATCTTATCTATGGGATATAAGCCCCCTCTCACTTGGAGGTGGAGTGGACATCACCATCTCAGACTCCTCAGAATTGGGGGAAGAGCTATGGACTAGAGTGGACTTACTGGTATTCTGTTATAGACATATTGTTATTCACGCAATGGAGGTAGTTACATTAATGTGGAGCCAGTGGTCACCGGATGCTTTGGGGGCAGGGAGAGGGAGAGCAGTTGTAATACAGGGGCTTTTTTGGGACTTGGGAATCATTCTGAGTGACATTGCAATGACAGGTATAGGCCACTTTATATCATAATATAACATGCAGAACTATGTGGGAGAGAGTGTGGTCTACAATGTGAACTATGGTCCATGCTTAGTGGCAAAGCCCCAAGATGTGTATATCTATTGCAGGTGATGTGCCACTCTAATGAAGGATGTTTATGTGGGAGATTGTGGGAGGAGTGGGAGATGGGGCATATAGGAATCCCTACAATTTTTGTGTAACATTTATGTAATCTAAGTATCTTTTAAAAACTAAAAAAATTTATTAAAAAAATAAAATTCACATAAATGGTAACATACTGTACTTATTTGTGTTAGCTAGATTGCATTCAGCTGCAAAAAATAGAAAAATCCTTCTACAGCAACGTATTAAATAATGAATCGTTTTCTTTGTCTCACGTAACAAGAAGTTTAGGAGAAAGTGGTCCAGTGGTGGTACCGTAGCTTTTTGAAGTCATAGGAGATGACAGAGATGTTATGTATTGTCCCGCTCCATCGTACAGGTGTGTGGCACTTTTGACCTTTGGTTGCAAGTTGGCTGCGGACCCTCAGGGGGTCCCATGCCAGGGAGGACAAAGAAGGAAGACAAAGGCCCAAGTTTTTGACTTGTTAAATTTTGTCTTTTTATTTGGCAAGAGAAAGACACCCAAAGTTTTCACTCCATCCATTTTGCCAGAACTGATGCACTTCTTGCTGTAAGAGAGGGCAAGAAGTTGAATATTTTAGCTTTTCAACTTCCTTCGTAGAGAAAGACACCGGAAAAAGGGGTGCTATTGATGACTTTTAGATTGCCAGTCCATGATGCTTGTTAGTTGTGAAAATAACTTGCTTTTTCAATTCACCATTATGTTTTTACAATTTATCCATATTGGTAATTGTAGATATAATTCAGTCATGTTAATTGCAATGTAACATTACATTATATGACTATATCATCTTTAATTTGTCCATTCTCTTATTGGTGAGCCTTTATCTTGTTGCCATATTTTCACATTACAAAAATGCTGTGTGAACATCCTTGTACATATCTTATTCTACTTAGGTGAGAATTTATGTCTGTGCGTATATCTACATCTATGTCTGTCTGTCTGTCTATCTATCTATCTATCTATCTATCTATCTTATCTATCTATCTTCCTACCTAAACACCTTGTTCTGTGCTGTCAGTCTAACTGCTTTTTCTATGCTTCCTGTTTTCTCCTTTACAGCTTTTGCTTTGATTGATTATCGAGTTTTCTAGGTCCCTATTTGTTGTTGTTCTACTGCTATGGAATGATTCATTCTAGTTCCTTCTATTATTTTAGTAATTAAACTTAAATTTTAGGTGCATACATAATTTAACAAAGTCTAAAATAAAGAAATATTTCTAGCCTTTTCCTGGACAATACAGAGACAATACCTCCAGGGCAATACTTCTTTTCATCCCTTGTCATCATTTGTGCTATAAATTGTCTAATATTTTAGTTCCACCTCATTTTAACCATCAAATAGTCATTATTTTTAAAATTTGTGCTAATTTTGGTTTATCTGTATGTTTAACAGTTTCTTTGCTTAGCATTGCTTCTGGCTCCTACTCTTTCCTTTTGTGTTCAGTTTTCTTCTTTCTGAAGCTATTCCTTCAGTGATTTTTTTTCTTTTTGACCAAGGATATATGGTTAGTAAGTTATTTCAATCTTCAGCTAAAATTTTTCTTCATTTCATCCTTACTTTTTACAGATTGTTTATCTGGGTATAGACCAATATTTGACCAATATTTTCTTTAAACCTTTGAAGATAGTAGAAAATTGTATTTTGGACTCTGTTGTTATTGATTTTAAAATGTGCTCTGTAATTGTTATTCATTTTTTAGGTAATCTGTCTTGTCCCTCTCGTTGATTTTGGTTTTCTCTTCATGTATTGTAATTTTGCAGTTTCACAACAGCAAGTATAAGTGTGTATTGCTTTTACTTTATGTCACTCAGTACTTGATGTGATTCTTCAGTTCTATAAAATTCTTTCAGAATATTGTGTCTCCTTCATCTTTCTTCTTTCTTCTAGAACACCCATTAACGTATGTTAGATCTTTTCAATTTGCTCTCCAGGCTTCTTAAAATTCTTTCATATTTTTCCTTTATTTATCTGTGTTTTAGATGATTTCTTTAGATGTTGTTCTCGACGTCTCTTCTTGGTTGTGTGCCAACTGAGTTTTAAATTTTATTGCTTATAGTTTGCTTTCTAGATTTTGGTTTGTTTCTTTTTCGAATTAGCTGGAGTTCTGTTCTTTCATAATGTTTTATATTTAGCATATCTTTAATCATTTTAAATGTAGCTGTTTTGGAGGGTCTTTCAGATTATGCTGCTCTTTCTATTTCTTATGGTACTAGTTCTTCCTTTTTTCATTCATGTTCTGCCTCTCCCTCATGGTGGCTACTCCATTTTTATGATTTTTAATTCTTAGTTTTATATGAAACAAAGGTAGAGTGAAAAGAGAAGTGTATCCGTTTATATGGTTCTCCAGGTCAGTTAAAGAAAGCACACATCTTTTACAAAGGTTTTTTTTTTTTTCTTTTATTATTTATTCTAGTAACATCTATATAACCTACAATTCCCCCCTTTAACCACATTCACATATATAATTCAGGTCAAATGGTTGTTTTTTAATAGCATCTACGGATCTTATCATTCTTGCTTTGAATTTTCCCTGTTTCTTACCCTTGGGGATTTCCATTTCTTTATTTTGCCCTCAGCTATGTGTTAAAAGTTGTCTTAATTTGCATATCAATCTGTATACATTTAGAGCAGGGGAGAATTCTGTATCCACTCAGCTTACCTGTGGCTGGAACCACGTCTAATGGCTTTCTGAGTACTCCTAATTTCCTTAATCCTGCAGTGCACTCCCTTCAGCCCCGAGTGATTTCATAATGTCAATGAAAACAACTTAAAAGTCTTAGAAGTGTTTTTTGTGCAATTCCTTTAGTATGTGCCAAAGATAATATCTGCTAATATGATTGTTTAAAGCAAAGTTACAAACGTGTGGTCCGTGGGCCAGATACCGTCTGCAAATGGGTTTTGTTTAGTCCACACAATGTTTAAATTGTTGCTATCAGTTGCCGACATTTAAAAATTGGCAGATTTCAAATGATAATTTAGATGTTCAGCTTCTCTTGAAAACAAACAAACAAAAACGTAGAAAATTGGATATCCCCACACTGCCACGCTGCTAGAACTGAATAGCCTGCTGACTCTGGGATGTCAGAGTCCCCATCACTTCCTTTTATTTCCACAGGCAGATCCTGACTTTACATTAGACTTGCAGCCCTTGCAGGCACCTGAGTTTGCAACTTCTAGTTAAAGAAGCAGAAAATTCATGGAGTGCCATTAAATAAATCACCATTAAGATCCTAGTAAATATGTAAAGGGCTGATTACTCTGGCTAGCTGCTGAACATTTTAGTAAGTAGGCACTTCTTTAACGCAGTGAGGTTAGAATGCTGATCCTCCTCTTTTGATGTCCTCCAAAAAAAAGTTTTTATTTGGGGGAATAATCTGTAGTCCTGTAAAGCAAACTTATAGGCCAGGGATAGTAAATATGAACACTGTGTTCCAGTATGGATGAGACAAGCAGAAAAGAGATTTGCATTTTTGCTTTGTGTTGGTGCCTTTGTAACTTTGCAAGATTTAGTGGTCTTTCTGAAAGCAGAGCCTCCGGAACTCTAAGTCTTGTTTCAAGAGTGGGGCTCTTATTGGAAATTTGACAGACAGTGTGGGTGAGGAATAAGACTTGGACATGTTTCCATTTCTAAATTATTCCTTCTTTCTAGGTTTTGCAAGAATTCAGCAGTATCACAGCTGAGTGGGAGTGCTGTAAACTGTGATTAAGTCACTTTATTATCCCCTGGAAGGTTAGCTATTTATTAATGTGATCAATACAAATGTGGAAAAAAATAGCCTTTATTGTGCTGCAATCGCTTCCATATAAACTGTGTTCCCAAATACTCTGAAGCATATTAATTGGTTTTTATTTTCACCCCATATGCTTCCATTCCACTACTCCCTTGGCCACGCCAAACTTCTCACCTTTACCTGGAGAACTCTTTTTAGTTTCTGAGCCCAGAATGATGGCAGCCTCTTCTTCATTAGGCCCAGTTCTGATTGTCAGCCCAAGTCAGAAGTACTTTCTCTCACTAGCTCTCTCACCCTGCTTTTTTCACTCTACAAAGAGTTTGTTTATCACCAGGTTTTACTGTTGGTTGTCCACATAGCTGTTCATCACTAGATTTTGAGCTTCTTAATAGCAGGCCCTACTTCTTGTCTTATTCATCTTTGCATTCCCAAAGCCTAGTACTCTGCTTGGTGTATAGCAGGCACTCAACAAATTCACAGTATCTTAAATTTATTACTTTCACAAATGACTTGAATTGGTTTCAAGGGCTAAGAAATTTTTTTTTTTTTTCAAAAATATTAAAAGTAACAGAAGATAAGACATTGCTCAAGACAAACAAGAAAATGGGTGTATCTGGCACAAATTAGAAATTACATTTAACACTAAGTTTTGTTCAGAGTCTCCTGGCAATAAAGTGAAAAGGGAAGTATATTGGTTTTTATGGTTTTTCATGTCAGTTCAAGAAAGCACACAAATCATCTGCAAATTTTTCTTGAATTTACTGAGAAATAACACATAAGGTTACATAATGGACAGTGTTCTTGACTATAGTTTTAATGAAAGATACCAAAATGTTCTTCAAATAGACCTCCTAAAATCAGCCCTTCTGTAAAAGCTGAACATAAAGCAATAATTCCTAACTGAATAAAGCCTCTGCTGTGGGGAGCTATAATATTAGTTCTGTACAGTTGTTTCCTGATGATCTGATATGAAAGAAAGAGCTTAAGTAACAGTATTACTTATCTATTACTGTGAAACAAACTACCCCAAAACTTTGCTGCTTAAAACAGCAAACATTTATCATCTCACAGTTTCCAAGGGTCGGCTTAACCCTGGTTTGGTTGAGAGTTGGTCATTCATGAGGTTGCTGTCAAGCTGTTGGCCAGGGCTACAGTCTCTAAAGACTTGATTGGGAATGGAGGCTCCACTTCCAAGCTTGATTACGTGGCTTTTGGCTAGAGACTCTTGTTCCTTGCTACAGAGACTTCTCCATTGAGCTGTTCCTGATATGGCTTCCCCCAGAGCATGCAAGCCAAGAGAAAGGTTGTGAAAGCATGTGTGAGAATGCAGGAGAGCAACCAAAATGGAAACCGCAGGAACTTTTTAATCTAATCTCAAAAATGACAAGGCATCACTTCTGCCCTATGCTGTTTGTCACACAGACCAATCCCAGTACATGGTGAGAGGGGACCATGCAAGGCTGTGAATGCCAGGTGTCAGAGGCCACTGGGGACCATCTCAGAGGCTAGCTGCCACAGTAGCCTGGAAGAATGTTCCATTATAATTTACTTCAGATGGTCCCCGTCAAATTTCAGGTGCAGGCATTTCTAAGTGTTGATGAAGACCACTGAGAGCTGGCTTCTGTGGTCGGAAGTCAAGTATTTATGTTGTTGTTTAATCAGAGATCTATATACTTTCAATTCCAGGTGACAGTGTGGACCAAATGGTGTGAAAATGTGCCAGCCTGGTTTGTGTTATTTCCTTCCCACCTTGAATATGAAAAAACCAGAAGTTTACCTCAAAGAAATATGAATATGCTCAAGAACCTAAAAGAGTTTGAGACTGCACACTTTGGCAAATAGGATGCAGGAGAGGAGACTCTGACTTTAAAACCTTTAAACTCACATGTGGACACTGGCGTTCTCAGCCACAAGTCCTAGAAATGCCGTGTCAAATGCCAGATTTTTAGGAGGTCTGTATCTGATAGGGCCCTTGGGGATAGAGCTGAAACTGAATGAGAGGAAACATTTACAATGTTAAAGGGACTCTTATGGGGAAAGCCAGGTACTATTATCATCCCTGTGTTACAGGGAGATTAAAGAATGTACCCAGTATTGCAGATCTAAGCATCCAATATCCTATTAACCAAGAGAAACAGATTTAGCCTTGCATTTTGTTCTATATGAAGAATTGTCCCTCTTGTGCAGTTATTTCCTATAGCCTTTTAAAAGAAATTATTAAAACATTAAAAATGAATGAAATATTAATCAAAGGAAATACAATAACTATTATTAAATCGAGCTAAAGTAATGTGCTTAAGTGTTAAAAATTTCTAAAGGGTAAAAGAATTGCTAAAAGTTAACTAAGTCCTATTAAAGGCAGCCCGTCAATGCTTTCAGCAACCAACATGATCCAGCTGGGTTTTGTCACTGGGGAGACCTTCTTAAGAGACGGACTTTAACTAAGATCACATGTGGGAGAGATGTTGACCCAGAGTCCTTGGGTCTGAGCCAGAACCTCCAGCTTAGGTCCAGAGCATGCACAGGAAGGAGGCCCATTGCCTCCGGATGGGCTACGTGCCACTGGTCCCGGAGTGAACAAGCCAGCGACTTGCCCGTGCAAAATGGTCAATCAGGTCTCCTCGCTCCCCTGACTTTTGGCTGCTTTTGAAACATTAAATAAAACAACAGCAAATTTTTTTTTAATTGATATGATGATGTTGAGGACAATAAAACTTTAGGAGTAATAAGTTTTAAAAAATTGAAGAATAGCACTGGCTAAGAATTTAAAACAAATAGGAAAGAGGATGTAGGAAGCCTATTGTGTATAAGCTGGAAATGCAACATAGTAGAAATCCTCCAGGAACAGCAGGGCCTCCAGCCTTAGCCAGGGGCTGGGAGTGCAGTGCGGCCAGGAGGGAAGTGGAGGGCCCAGGGCTGCAGTGAGGGCGTGCCTTCCAGAAAAGTCTACAGAGGAGGCAGGGCTCATGCAAAGGAGACACCTTTAAACTGACTTAGGCACTTTTCAAACTATGTGGGACAGGACCTTAGTTGGCAGGTGAGTCTATATGAGGTTTAGATAAATTTATAGCCCTCTCAAGGTGGGCTTACCAGGACTCTGAGCATGGGAACATATAAATGAGACTACCTGCTCTTTTAGCCTGAGTTCTGCTTAGACTATGGCATTGGCCAAAGCATTTCAGCAGAGGACTTCAGTGTTCTCTGTTTGCTAATGGAAGTAATGAGAAGTCCTTCTAGCTGGGTGTCTTCCATTAGATATCTATTTTAGAGGTTCCCTTTAGTGATAATTACAATATAACACATCCGTTCACAAAGCCTTCCCACATCTGTTAGATAATGTGATCCTCATGACAACCCTAAGAAATAAAGAAGGTATTCGTTATCGCCCCCTTTCTACAGATGAGTCAACAGAAGCAAAGAAATGCAGTAACTCTGCGGGGCTACGGATCTAAGGATCAGGTTGTGTGTGCCGGGGCCTGCCACTTATCCCACTGAGTCCTTATAACAACAGTCTTGTGTTTAGAGGGGTCAAGTAACTTGCTCAGTAAACAATGAGCTCTGTTGCTTAGTGATGTGCATTGCTGTCCCCTGCAGGACAGAACTCACTCTCCAACCGAGAAAATCTGACTCCACATCTCTTTGTCTCTCCACAGTGATCTTACTTCACTAGCACATAAACTACAATGTGGGAAAAGGCATAAAATATATAAAAATGAAGACACAGTTCACAATGTTCTCTCTCCTCCCTGAGCCCCTGAACATCCTCTTTCCCTGTTCAGATCTGTAAACATGTGTTGGAAAATATTGCTATGCCTTGTCTGTTCTTAGAAATTATAAACTTCTTGAGCAAATGGGCCACATTTTATCTTCCAAATTATTTACCATCTCAACCCAGTTGTGGGACTAGCACTGTACCTACAGCCCTTTCTGGATAAATTGAATTATTTAGTGACAGAGATGGAAAAGTAATTAGGCCTTTGAACTCCTAATTACTCAAATTACCTTCCAAAAGATTCTTTATAATAAACTTAATTTGAAAGCAATGGTTTGCTTGAAATCTGAAGTGCTATCAATTAGCACTGGGGTGGGAGGTTTGAATGTATGAATTTGTAGAACTGTTTAATACTGGATTTGGAAACTGTACCTATATGAAAAAACTTTAAACAACAATCTGTGGAGGTGGTGTGATACAGTGAAAGAGCACTGCTTTTGAAGAATGACATCCTGAATTTAAACCCTGGCCCCACCACTATCCTATTGAAGTGAATTTGGCCAAAATCACTCCATCAAGCCTCAGTCCCCAAATCCATAAAATGGTGTTCACCACAAAATATTTTCATAGGATCATGATGAAACTCAAACGAGATATTATCTGTGAAGTTGCTTTACAGTTCTAAACTCTATTTTAAATCCTCTCATGAGGAGAGCACAAGTAATTCCCCATCTCAACAGACAGTTGTTTTACATATTTTTGGTCTGTCTCCCTGTCTCCCCTGCCCCCTCTATTTACACATACATACCCAGCACTTACAATGGTGCCTGGCACTTAGTAGGCACTCAATAACTCTTTATTGAATGAATAAACAAGAATGCCAGTGGAAATAATCCTATCACAATTTCACTAGTTAAAAGAAGTTTTGGAAGATAACTCCCCTGCTCTCACTAATGAGACTGGTTCTTCCCTCAGCTTCCCATGGGTAAGAAAAGGAAGTGTATGCTTAAACAAATACACTTGAAGCATTTTTGCTTACATGCCTGTTCACTACGTCACCACTTTCTTATGCTGAGTTAAAATAAATCACACAGTGGAGGTACAACTTTGTGAATGTAATTAACAACTGAAATGTATATTTGAAAAGGGATAAGAAGGGAAATTTAAGATTGTATATAAGTTACCACACACACACACACACACAAACACCAGAGAACTGTAAAATAAATCACACAGAACTTCCTCCCCACACAGGCTTTCTGATATTCAGTGAGCCCCACCTGAGCAAGGCAGGCAGCCCAGCGGGTGTCTTCTCTCAACCTTAAGCACTATGAAAAAGGAGGATCTGAAGTAGTTGAAAGTATTTATGAAGAAACTGTCTCCGCCCTATGGCCTCCTTACCAGTGTACATCTCTTATATTTCATTATCTTAGCTCCTCGTGAGGACTATGAAGTAATTTTCTAGTTCTTTCCTTAGCCATGGTTGCTGACCAACATGGTCATTTTTCTGATTTCATGTGAGCTGAGCTTTCTGAGGATGATCTCAAATCCATCTGGGGAACAAGAATAGCACCAACCTCTGCACAGCATTAATATTTAGAAATAGAGTTACTGGCTTGAAGGATTGACTTACCAATGTTAATATTTGAATCTGGTAAATTAATGAGTTCTACTCTGTTTATTTTTAGCATGCTTATAGAATTCTAGTCAGTTTAGAGAGAACTTCTCTCAGTTCTTGCTGCCTTTCGGGGAAGCAGAATTTCTAGAAGCAGCCTAGAAGCAGCACTGTACTGGTGGGTAAGAGGCAAAAAAAAACCAAAAAAAAAAAAAAAACGGGTGGGACAATTACTGATTAGCTGCATGACCTTGGACAAGTGACTTCATCCTCCATATTTCCTTCGGTTTTTGCTTTTAAAAAAATCAGTTGAGCCATTGACTTCTTATATTGAGGGATGATGATAAGACAGATGACATATTTTGAGGACAATTTGATTTCCTAAGGGTTTTCTTTTTTTTTTCTTTTTTTTAAATTTTTTTTTTTAAACTTTAAAAGCAAGAGTTTATTTCTATTTAAACAATACTCAAGGAACTTTAAAATGGTAAGCTGGCCCAAACATATCCATGTTATAATTTTAGTATTACACCGAAGTGCTTGTCTGTCACTGCCTCCGTTTCCAGTGTGGTCTGCACGTACTCATTATACTGCTGGGCAATTCGACATCTCGTTAATTCTTCCAAGCCAAACGTGGGGAATTCCCCTAAGTTCTGATATAATTTATACAAGGCTAACCCTCCATTAACAAAGACAAAAGGAATGCCCAAAACAATCATTGTTACTATGAGCGAGTATAGTAAATAATCAGACACGAGAGCCCCCACACCAACTTCAAGGAACAAAGTTATTAATGCCTAATAGAATAAAGAAAAGTGTTTGCAGAATGGACATGAAAACATGGTCTGCAACCAAGTCCTTATATTAGGAGATTCAGTAGCCGGGATCATGATGAGTTTTATCTGGTATTAAACGCAGCTCTTTCCCAACAGAAACAGCCAAACGCCCTTCAAGGGTTTTCTTATGCTTGTTTTAGTTATTATTTTTTGAAGTAAAAAACCCAAATTTATAGGAAGGAGCATGGCATTTTGTTATACATGACATTTTAACACTCAACAATATCTTGGGAAAGTTTGGATGGGTTATTCCTGGGGTTAGCCAGTAGCACCATTTGCATTGCAATAGCGAAAAAGGAGTGAAGTGATATTTTGCAAGTTCATTGAGGGTGTCAGTTGCAAGTTAGGATCAAAGGCAGGCCTAAAGTCCCACAGCTTTCCCTGGAGTATTTGTTGGTCACATCTCAGACCCCTTACGTTTAATGACAAGCACCACCACAATGATTTCTGATTACTCAGATGCTAAGCACAAGCGTATTGCTTTGCAAACAAAGGCCCTCATCCCAGAATAAAAGAACCACTTAAGCTTTCCAAGCAAAGTCCCCTTATTATTACATTCCCGGGCATTCGGTAATTTATACGATTTATAATTCAATGCCTTTAGTAACAACCAAATAGCTGTAACTGATTGTTTGGTAAAATATAAAAGAAATCCAGAAACATAATTATGTTTTTTAAGACTCACATAGTGATAGAGATGGGGGGTAGGGTGAAGGGCGGTGACAGGCAGTACAATATAATTTCTTTTCAAATCTTTCTCCCATGAGACACACGGTAGGCTTTCTTTTCCTAGGGATGCTGCTTCCTCAGTCCCATGTGGTGTCGGTGTACCAGATCCCTATGTGACAGCAAGAAGGATCCCTCCAGGTCAGGGAGGGAGTGAGTGTGAATCTCATTTAGAATGAGGGCGGAAGCCAAGACCATTTCAGAGCTGTGAGTTCTGTTCTACCTTTGTTTCTTCGTGAAGTCAGGCCTAATTTTTAGCATCAGGCTTGCACAGGTGCACACACGCACACACACACAAACGCAAGTCCCGCTCTCCAGGATAGCGTCATTGATCGGGAGTGGCAAGCTTGACAGCTATTCCTGTGTCCTGATGGGTGCCCACTGGGCCGTCCGTGGGGAAAACAAGCCCCTCCCCTGTTGAAGGACAAGGACAGCAGCAGGCAGCACACCCCTGCTAACTGGAAAGTTGGGGAATGATTTTAGACACATCGTGCCAGCTTTCCTGCAGCATTTTCATAATGTATAGGGAGGGAGCCATGGGATCAACAAGTACTGAGTCCTGCTGCTGCCAAGCGTGCTTGCTCCTGGGTGTGATTCTGGGGTAGCATTTGGGATCTCGGGGACCAGCATGTATTTTCATGCTTTGAACAAGGGCAAAAGGAGACGATTGGAGGAAGTTATGTAAACAGCATTGACCTGGAGCTAAGTATCTGCCTGAGAAAACTGGTAAAAAAATTGAACTCTCACTAGCATAATAGACCCTCCACGAGTTTCCTGAGCTTAGAATTAGAGCATCCTTTAGTGAAGTTCATTCTCGGTTCTTCCCAGACTTAAAGCCATGCTCCCCTTTTTGGCAAAAGGCAGGAGCACCATTACATCTGGGCTTGTTTTGTGATGCCTCATGGAAACAGCTGCATTGCCCGTCTTTGTGTGGATACATTTTTAAAAAATGAAAATCGCCATGGCAACAGCTGCAGCCACTTATTACTGAGCAGTGGAAGTGATGCTGATATTGTGAAGAAAGCTGTGGTCTCAGAATAATGCATCTTTGCCACTGGAGTAGATTTTCCCTGCTAACATTTCCATTTTATTAAAGAAAGAAGCATGAGAATGTGTTCAAAGAAATTTACCAGGGGACAGGAGAGCTCAGAGAATTGATAAGCAGGAATGGAGCCTTTAATCTGAGTTAAAATCCAGTGGTGGGGAGCCAATGTGGTTCAGTGGTTGAGCTCTGGCTTCCCACATATGAGGTCCTGGGTTCAATCCTCGGTCCCAGTATCTCAGGAAAAAAAAAAAAAAAATCCAAGGGTAATGGCTGTCAGTGCTGTGATTCCAGGGAGGGCCGTGCCTGCTGGTTGCCTTTAAGCCCACAGAACCTAATATGCTAAACAGAAGGGGCACAAAGCAATGGCAGTGATGATTAGAACTTTAATTGAAGCCAGTTTCTGCTGCTGCTTTTAGCAACTGAATGGTTGCCCAGCACCTTCCTTCTCTTTGAGCTTCGGTGAACCTCTAAATTTGGGACTATGGGAACTAATTTTCTCCCAGCTCAGTCAATAAGTATGAAATAGTTTGAGTACACACTTAAATTTCCTCTTAACTCAGTTCTGAGACTATTAACAGCTTTCATGAACGCATGCTAAATGTTCCAGCACTTTCTTTCTTTTCGCCGAACATTAAGAAGGCTAGAAAAGAATGAATAGCTGTGGCATATGTTCAAGACTTCATACATTGTGGGCCAGGCAGGACTATATGCTGAGTTTTTCATGAGTTTTTATAAACCCTAAGCATGGTGCCGCATCATTGTAATGATCCCATAGACCATGTCCTTAATGGAAACAGCCACATAATTCAGTGGGAACTGCTTAACTATGCGCAACCGGAAAAGTGATATCAAATATTGGGTAACTTATGGAAACAATTAAACCTTAGAAAGCTGTGGTCTCTAAGACTTCAGATAAATAAGTCTTGAGCATTGCACAATATCCATTAAGACCCAAGACCCAAATCCTTTTACTCACTTCCAAAGAACTCTGCCACCTGATGAGACGATTCAGGTGTAATGTAAGTGTCTGGGTACTTAGTGTATGAGTGTGTGTGTGTGTGTGTGTGTGTTGAGAAGAGATTAGGATTTATATCTGCTTTATCTTTCACCAGGTTCAAATCTCTTAAATAAATATGATTCCGTATTTTTTTTAGTTGTAGGCCCTAAAGCTTTAGAACATGTATCTTGCCACCAAAATTATGTTTCATCCAAACTTTGCTAAACTACGTTGTGCCCTAGTTTGTTTTCCTCTCATGGCTCAGAGGAGGCAGTGAAACCTGTGGAGAAGGTTTTGGCCCTGGGCTATAAGAAATATATTGCAGAAGGGCCCATCTCATCCTATTCTGGGAAATGATTGAAAAACAAAGATCTTCCCCATTTCAAAGCCAGCCACTAAGGAATTGTTTCATTTTTTATTTTAGGACAAAGCAGCATACTAGAATCTATTGTGTAGCAAGCAGTATGTCCCATCTCCCTCCTTTCCGCTGCCAAACCTGCTCCCCATTCAAACCAACTAAGCAAACTGTTCAAACCAACCAAGCCAGAATTTGGGATGAGACTACCACTTGATGGAGTCTTTGCAGAGAAATCTTCACTGCTGTTTGACTGTCAACATTTATCCCATATGTTATTTGCCTGGCAATCAGGGTTCGTTTTTCAGTTAATACGAGCCTCTGCCAGACTTGAGGTACTAATCCTTGGTTTCTCTCTCTCTCTCTCTCTCTCTCTCTCTCATTTATGCAGTTACCTACACTGTACCCATACCACTCTGATCAATTTATTCATGGCAATGCATCAGATCTTAGATGAGAGACTCAAAGGAATATAACTCTTTATGATTTTTATTTTCACTAAACTAGGCAAGGATGGAGAATATCTTTATTTAAGTCCCAAGGCAGGAAAGGAAATATTGAAAGAAATGAAGCAATAAAAAAGGGAGCTATTCATTATCTTCATAAGAAGTCCATATATATTTCCTAGATATGGTTGCCTCAGGCGGATGTTTGATAAGGGTTGTGGCACGATGAGAAAGGTTCACCATCTGGCATTAAATGCAGGTAAATTAGTTTCCCATTTAAGAAATGTACTCAACTTTGCTGAACTACCTCTGAAACCAAAAGGATATGGTTCTGGAGGGAGGACTGTGGCTCAGCAAGGATGTTCAGGTCTACTGGCTCCACTAAAAACCTGGTGGGCTTAGGTCACGTGGTGGTTTGGAGCTATGTACCCCAGAAAAACATGTTCTAAATCTCAATCTATTCCTGTGGGTGTGAACCCATTGTAAGTAGGACATTTTGATGAGGTTACTTTAGTTAAGGTGAATCAGGGTGGGTCTTCATCCTATTACTGGAGGCCTAATAGAGAGGGCAACAGAGAGGGAACCCGTGAGAAGCTAGAAGCCAGATGAGGAAGTAGAGGACATCACCATGTCACAGAGAAGCCAAGAATCCCCAAAGATTGCCTGCCAGCCAGAAGATACCGACCCTGAGAGGCAAGCTTTCAAACCTCTGAAACAGTGAGCCAATAAATACCAATTGTTAAGCCAACCCATTGTATGGTATTTTATTTAGCAGCTAGGAAACTAAAAGAGGTCACAAAAAAAACCACTGCTCCAAACCCTTATGTGTTTTGAAGCACAAATCATGTATTCAAAGAGAACTCTTCCTGAGTCCCATTTCTTAGTGACATTCTGTCTAAGTGTCCTCAAGTCTGCTTTGGTGGTATAGGTTCACCTCATTTTGCCCCCATAGGAATCCTCTTTTGGAGATGCTTTGCATACTGATGGAAAAATAATGTTTTAATTATCTTAAAGTTAGTAGCGGCCAAGGACAGATATGCTACTTTCTGTCAGATAACAAGCCCAACATTCTACCTTTCAAACATAAACATTTTGTTAAACCAAGGAAAAGTCTGAGGGAGAGCTAATCCTGTCCACATTAGTTTCAAAGACTCTTCTTTCTTTCTTTCTCAGGATAGCCCTTTAGGGCTGCAATTTTTTTTTTTTCTGATTTGCTATTAAAACAAACATACAAAGAAAGAACTAAAGAAATGTACAGATACAAGTTAAGCTAGATACTTTAAAGACCTTGCTATGGAAAACTATGAAAAGGAGAAGCTGATCCATTGGGACCCCCACATATATATAACCATATGTTAATACAGAAATTTGCTAATGTTAAGTCCTTTTGTTGGGGCCAGCAAGAAAGAGGGGGCAGGCTGGAGCTTTAGAAGCAGATCACCTTGGGTTCTAATTATCATCCTGCCACTTACTCACCATGTGACTTTAGCCATGTTGCTTAACCTCCTTCAATTTCCTCAAGTTCCCCTTGTGTATTAGTCAGCCAAAGGGGTGTTGATGCAAAATACCAGAAATCTGTTGGCTTTTATAAAGGGTATTTATTTGTGGGTAGAAGCTTACAGTAACCAGGCTATAAAGCGTAAGTTACTTCCCTCACCAAAGTCTGTTGCCATATGTTGGAGCAAGATGGCTGCCGACGTCTGCCAAGGATTCAGTCTTCCTGGGTTCTTCTCTTCCCGGGTCTTGTTTCTCTCTCTGGGCTCAGCTGCTCTGCTCTTCTGTGTGCTTACTTTTTGGGCTCCAGCTCAAAACTCCAACTTCCCTTCTCTGTGGTGTGGTTTCTCTGTGAGTCCCCACCCACCAAGGGGGCAGGGATGCAATGTCCTACTGACATGGCCCAGTCAAAGCCTTAATCATTATTTAATCAAGTAAAAGTGAAACCTCTGAATCCAATATAATCTAATCTGCCTGGAAGGACAGACCAGTTTACAAACAATCCAATATCTATTTTTGGAATTCATAAACAATATCAAACTGCCACACCTTATAATATTATCTATCCAATAGGGCTGTTGCATATACAAAATGTACATCATAGTTCTGAAACATAAGAGGCCCTCTATAAATGGTAGCCAACATTACAATGTAGAAGACATAAAGTCCAAGTGAATTTTAGCAATAAACATTTTGCAGAACAGACCATATATGATTTCCAAACTCAGTATTTAAGACTTAAAAAAATTAAGTTGGCATTGCAGAATGATCACTTAATTTACCAAAAAACTATCTTTTTTATATTTTACTAGTTTTTATGGTTTGAAAAGCTGAGAATTATTTTTTTCTCTCTCTCATCAAATTTTACTGATTGAGTTCTTTTTTTTTTTTTTTTTAATCCAGGGTTTTAAGGGCTGAACATCTTCAATGTAAGCAATTTAAGAGAACCAATAACCCCTGCTGACTGGTTGGTGCCAGAGCCAGGCGACCCCCTGGCTGAGGTGTCAGAGGCACTTGTCCTGTTTTCTGAGACTTCCCATTTCATTATAGCTCCCAAATTCTGGCATTAGGTTTGTGGGGATGTTTATACTTTTGATGTGGGTGAAGTTAACTAGGCCTTCACCATCATATTTCATAGGCATTCAAGGTGCCGTATAATATCGAATTATTTCTAATGGTATTTCATTTGCATTAAGTGACACAAAGCAGGCTTTTCCTAAACAAAAATAGGAATTTTGCTATTTATCAGCATAAGATTTTTTTTTTTAAATCTATTTCTCATTCCTCTCTCAATGTCCTTCCCTCCCTCCTTCTCTCTCTCTCACACACACACCATCCCTAATGCCTCTGAAAGAAGCCATAGTCCTTATTACTCTTTTTCATTTGGCATTCCTCTTCTCTCCCATCACTGGGCTCACCGCTGTTTCCATTTGGATGCTCTCTAATCTAACAATGGTCCTGAGACATTTTTTAAAAACTGGATTTTTCAAGAAGGTAGTAATAGGTTTCAGTAAAAGTCTAATGAATACACTTTATCTAGAGAAGACAGTGAGGTTTAATAATTGAATTCTGACCTTTCTCCCAAAGAATTTGTAACGTATTTATAACCTTAGTTCCATATGAGAAGTACAACACTAGCTGGTAGCATACCCTTTGATCAGGTAGAATGGTAATATAACATATACCTGACCAAAAAATAACCTACACACAGAGTTACAAATACTTATATGTCTATAGGCAGGCCATAAAAGGAGTGGAGGGGAATTATCAAAAAGTATCCCCCACTACCTGCCACTTACTGTCCAAATTAGAGGAGCCCCATCTCCTTCTCCTTCTTCCCTTACTCAACAACCATAAGAAAAATTCTCTAGCTACAATCCATCTCAGAAAAAGGCATCTGTTTTTTCTTACCAATGTATTATTTATTTCATAACTTCGTTCTCAAGGGACGTTTCTCTCCCGTGTTCCTGGGGAGCATCAGCCTGTTTGTCCTACTTGTTCCCGTGCCATATTAATAAAGACTGTGGCTCTTTGGGTTAGTGATGCAAGAACTGGAAGCTGCCATGTGCCACCCATTCTGGTTGTCCTAAGGAAATCCTGCACCCTGGTAGTAGTGGTGGTTGTGAGTCTTGGCCACATGACTTTGGATGTGTTGAATCAATAAAATTAACATAAATAAAGCCAGGAATAGAGAGCAGGGTCCGGCCAGCCCATAAAATTAATTCATGCTTCATGTTGTTACCTGCTAAGTTCTAACTCCATCGGTGTCTTTCACATGTAAATACAGCCCTCCAAACCTCACTTTCCTATCTACATTTACTTGAGTGTCAAGAAGTGTCACTCCTTATGACATGTCATTATTC
Organism: Tolypeutes matacus; assembly: GCA_026826555.1. Taxonomy (NCBI): domain Eukaryota; kingdom Metazoa; phylum Chordata; class Mammalia; order Cingulata; family Chlamyphoridae; genus Tolypeutes; species Tolypeutes matacus. Next base: position 90,272,094 of record JAKSZT010053887.1, read on the forward strand.
ATTTACCCACATGTCCTCCCATTTGTTGCCTGCTGGCCCAGAGCAGGCCTGGATGGTCCCTGCAGGGAATCCAGGAAAGGTTTCCTCCTTTCAAGGTCCCTCTTGTTTCGAGGATCTCACATCGGTTACCTCTTTCTCCCTCAGGTCTCACTTTCTGTACGTCACTGTTTACCTCAGCTTGTGTCCACTCCCTTCTGGTTCTGCCCATCAGTATTTGTGTACTCCTAGTTCTGTAGTTTTTAATCTTTTTGGGTTTAGGGGCCAGGATGAGAAGATGTTGAAAGTTAAGGAGTCTCACATCCCCCCAAAATACTTATGTGCATTTACAAATGATGGGGTCACATCTATGCCTGGACTCTCAGAATCATCGACTTCCCGGGCCCCTGGCTGGTTGTTTGTGTACTAACTGCAGCTTGCTTACCTGGTTCCAACTTGGAGCCCTCCTCCAAATCCCACTGAGTCTTCCAGCATCCATGTTCCCCACCTCTGAGCTGCTGTTGCACCAACAATCTGCCTGGCCCTTCACATCTGTCTCAGCGCCCAGGACCTGGCTCCTGGCCCTGAGTGGGAACATGAATCTCCGCAGCTCAGTGGTGAGGCTGATCAATGAAGTATTCATCTGCCTGCTTAGCCTCTGAATCCAAACTTCAGTAACTATATTCCATGGGGGTGGAGAGGCCTGTTCATTACTCGAGTTAGGAAGCTCTCAATTCTTAAAAATTGTTCTGGTTTGAGCTTTAAATATGCCTTTAGGTTTGCATTCTTATCCCAGATAAACGTGTCTCCTGAAGAGCCAGTACTGGTGATGACTCTGCTGTGGAACCTTAACATTCTAGGATCTTTACTTTATAGCAACTGCTGAAAACATAGAATAAAAATTTTAAAACATTATTGTGGAAGCAAGACTCTCTTTGGTATTGTCTTGTTCTGAAAGTCCCATGCTTCAAACACAAAATTGAAATGTGTGGTGGTGAGAGCCAACTGCCTTGGTAAAATATATTAGTTTAAGAACATAACTAAGTGCTTTTCTCCTCAAGATAACCTTGAACTCAAATGGAATGATCTGCAACTCTAAAAAGATGGATGCAGATTCTTAATTATATTAAGCTGTGATTTGGGGCCCAGATGCTCACTTAATTGCTAATAAATGGAAGGGCAGGAGGGAGACGGGTCTGTGGGAATGAGTTCCTCAATGCAGATATTTTCTGAGAGATGGCTGTCACCAGGTGAAACGCTGTCAGGCTGCCCCGTGCAGCTGCTTATAAGAGGAGTCGGGTTTGTTTAATGTGGGAATGAAAGGCACTCAGATTAGGAAGGCAGCCTTTTGTCTATGAAAAGTCCTTTGACCTAGCCAGAGGAAACTAGCATTTCATTCAGCCTCTCATCAATGCCCTCAGCACACAGCATTTGTGAAACACTGCAGGCCCCAAGCCAAGCAAACACCTGTTTGCTGATTCCTCTTTATCTCTATGCAGCATGCGGTGAGTTGTGAATTGGTGATCGCCATGAAAGCAAACTTCTTTGGTTTCACGTTTTGTCCTAGATTGTTGTGAATCAGCAATTCCACACAACTTCATTAGACACACTCTGTTTGCGACTATATTTTGCTTCAGGTATAGCAACAGGATTTCTGTGGCATGTCTCCTTTGGTGTCTCCTTCCCCAGCAAGGCTGCTAGAAATTCAGGGTGTTGGATTGGCAAGGCAACCATGGTTCTTTTGTGTTTAGCACTTGCTTACAATTGACATGCATCCCCTTGTTTGATACTATCCCAGTAGCCTCCTGTTCTACAGGCCTCATTAAAGAAAGGATGAATTCAATATTTGATCTAACTCTAAGTTTATTGCTCATTCCATCCCAAAACAGTCTTATAATGTTCTGACACATTAATTGGAGTTCCTAAATGTCTCCATCGCCTTAGCAGTAGAGCTCAGTTTTTATTGATTTCTTCCTCACAAATGGTGAAAGCTATGGAATCATTCCCACAGTAATACTCGTGCAAATAGCAATAACATCATCAACAACAACTAGCATTTACGGAGTCCTTTTTCTATGTTGCAGGTAGTATTCTAAGCACTGTGCACATATAAAACATTTAATCCCCCCTGTGTGAAGGAGGCATGATGGTCCTCATCCCCATTTTTCAGCTGAAGACACCGAGACACAGTTAGATCACAACTATAAAGGGAGAGTAATCATCACACAGAAGAGGATGGCAGACCTGGGTCATCTGGCAGTTTGATATAGTTACGAATTCCCAAAATAGATATGAATTATGCTTGTAAACTGGTCTGTTCCTCTGGGCATGATTAAGTTATGATTAGGGCTTTCATTGGGCCACATCAGTAGGACTCAGAGATAAAAGTACATGGCAAAGCAGAGGAGTTAGTTGGAGTTTTGATATTGGAATCTTGATGCTGAGTTTTAATGCTGGAGCCTGGGGAAATAAGCACACAGAGGAGCTTGGTCATAAGGAAGGAGAGAAGGCCTCTGGAAAAGAGATGAGCTGTTCGCCTGAGAGTCTACAGCTGGCCTTGTGGAGAGAGGCAAAGCCTAGAGAGCCTCATAGTCTACAGCTGACCTTATGAAGCTAGCAGAGTAGCTGAGCCGTGAAACAAGCAAGCCGGGGGAAGAGAGGAGCCCAGGAAGCCTGAACCCTCACAGGCATTGGCAGCCATCTTGCTCCAATATGTGGCAATAAACTTTGGTGAGGGAAATAACTTATACTTTATGGCCTGATAACTGTGGGCTTCTACCCCAAATAAATACCCTTTATAAAGACCAACAGATTTCTGGTATTTTACATCAGCACCCCTTTGGCTGACTAATACACTCAGTGTTGGTAGGAACACCAAGAGACATGGGATATAATTTCATATTAAAACTCAATAGGGAGAAGAGCAGTCTCCATTAAGAAATCTTGGGGTGGATGATTGTGGCTTTCTGTAATGGGGGTGGGGGGGAGAGTGGATGTTGAGAGATTCCACCAGGGAGTGCTCAGGTAAGGGGCGCTGCTGTCTCATATTTCCTGGCGCTGGAGTCCTATGGGCTAGGCCTGCCGCGCTGAAATCTGGACGGAGGCCAGGACCGCATGGGGTTAAGAAAAGGGAAAGGGGAAGGGGAAGGTGGCTTGAATGAGAGAATCGGGCAGGGGCCGGGCTGGGCCTCCTGCGCGGTCGTCCGGTGCTCCCTGCTGCTTTCGAGGGGCCCCGCCGCCGGTCGGGACTCGCTGCTGGGCCTTCAGCCTTGGGGCTCCGCTGCTGCCGTGTGCAGCCTTCTCGGCGGTCCTCATCCCGCTTCCTAGCCACGCTCGCCCGCGGACCTAGTTTCCCCTATGGACGCCCTTCCACGTCGCAGTTAGCTCCCTGGGACTTCTCGCCACATTTGGCCCAGCCTTCTCCACGTCCCCCGCGGCCGTTTGTATCCCCACGTTTGCCCTTTTCCTTTGTCCCACACATCCCTTGCCTTTTTTAACATCGGGTTACTTTCTTTCTTTCTCTCATCTCTTTATTCGCTATTACTCCGTGGTTGTGGATAATGCAAACAGCAATCGTTTGTTAGATGCTTCTATGTGTCAAAAAAGAAAAGAAAAGAAAGAAATCTGGCCTGTAAACAGCACTAACTTGTCAGCAAAATGCCTCATGTTGAAATGGATTTATTAAGTAATGCAATTTTTTTCTTGCAAAGTAGGACTGGAACTCCTCAGATCTTTTACCTTCAAGGGTGTTCTTTGCCTCAGTCCTATGAAGGTGAAGCATTTATAGAGTTATTTATCTGACAGTACACCCAGGTGTTTCTGTGTGCACTGTGCACAGGCTATAAATCCATGAGACCCTAGTTGGACACCTGCTACTCCATTTCCTAGCAGGGAACCTTGAGCAAGTCATTTCACCTCCCTGAGTCTATTTATTTGTAAAACAAGGAGAATATCTTCTTCATTAGATTGTTGGAAGGATTCAATGAGGTGACATATACAAAGTTACTTAATCTCTATAACCACAGATATTCCTCATCTGTAGATGGAAATAATAATGGAACCTACTTCAGAGGGTTACTGTGAGGATTAAATCAGATCATATTTATAAAAATGCTTAACTGTATGCCTAACAGACCCGACCCATAGTAAGCAGAGTGTAGTAATGTATACAAGGAATAGTAGATCTTTTGAGTGTTCAATAAATGTTGGAGAACCTGGCCTGTTTCCACACTGAGGGTTAATTTTTGGTATTGCCTTCACCTGTTTATGATTATATTTTAATTCTAACTAGATCTCCATCTTTAGTGACTATTAACCTACTTTTCTATATCTTTTTATAACTATTATGACTAAAAGTTTCATATATCATAGCACCCTTTGGAGCTAAGATGTCATTAGTGAGGATAAAAGGATCTGAAAAGTTGGAGAAAGGGTCAAAATTCCCATTAGATCATGACAATTATTCTCTCTCTCTTCTAAATGAATGGGCTCACAGTAGTGGGATTCAAATTCCTGATTCTGCTTTAGAAAGAAAAAGAAATAAGAAGAGTATTTGCAAGTTACTTTTATCTTTAGTACTATCTCAAATTCACTTTCCCCTCAATATTAGGGATAAGAGAAAATTTCTCAAAGCCCACAGACTAATTCAATTCTGATAGGACTTTTCAGGCTAAATTGCAAAGTAATTTAAGATCTCCTTTCAAGGAAAATGCACATATAATTCATAACAAATCTCCTTTAACTCTTCTTCCCTTTTAACCAATTTTAAACTCAGAGCTCTCTTTGTCACCTTAAAGTCGGAACTTAATGGACCAGAGCCACTTAGGAACCTGTCATAGGCTTTATTCCATGCTGAAATTTGTAACTGTTCTTGATGTCATTATCAACTTGGCTCTAGCCTAAATCTCTAGTGCCTTGGTTGCATGCCCTGTGGAAGTACTATTTTCAATGGCAGGTGAACTGGGTTGAATATCATTCCCCAAAATTCATGTCCAACAGCACCTGTTTGAATGTGACCTTGTTTGGAAATAGGGCCTTTGACTATGTAATCGAGTTAAGACAAGGTCAGACTTGATTAGGATGTGCTCTAAATCCAGTATGACGCATCCTTATGCGAAGAGGGAAATTCGGACACAGAGACACAGACACACAGTGAGAGCACCATGTGGCAGCAGATGCAGTGCAAAGAGTGATGCGGCCAAGGAACAGCCAAGGAGTTCTGGCAACCACCAGAAGCTGAAGAGGCGAGGAGGGTGTGGCAGTTTGGTATTATTTATGAATTCCAAAAATAGATCCTGCATTATGTCTATAAATGGGTCTGTTCCTCTGGGTACATTATATTGTATTGGATTCAGAGATTTCACTCTTATTTGATTAAATTATGAGTAAGGCTTTGATTGGGCCACATCAGTAGGATGTTGAGTCCCTGCCCCCTTGGTGGATGGGGACTCACAGAGAAAATGACAAGGCAAAGGATTTAGTTGCAGTTTGATATTGGAGCCCCGGGAAATAAACACACAGAGAGGCAGATACGTGAGGATAGAGAGAAGGCTCCATTAGACAAGGCAAAGACCCCGGAAAAAGAGACCAGCCATTCACCTGATAGTGTACAGCTGGCCTTGTGGAAAGAGCACAGCAGCTGACCTCAGAAAGAAACAAGCCTTGGGAAAGAGACGAGACTTATCCCAGCCTACAGCTGGTATTGGAAGAAGCTGGGACCACGGAGCCTTAAGAGGAGGAGGAAGCCTGAACTGTTGCAGATGTCGGCAGCCATCTTGCTCCAACATGTGGCAATAGATTTTGGTGAGGGAATTAACTTAAGCTTTATCGCCTGGTAACTGTAAGCTTGTGCCCCAAATAAATACCCTTTATAAAAGCCAACCGATTTCTGGTATTTTGCATCAGCACCCCTCTGGCTGACTAATATAGAGGGGTTCTCCCTTTCGGTCTTCTGGGGAAGCACGACCCTGACAGCACCTTGATTTGGGACTTCTGGCCTCCTGAACTGTGAGAGAATAAATTTCTGTTGTTTTGAGCCAACCAGTAACCCTAAGAAAAGTAATACAGCAGGATTTGGGTTAGCACTGGAAAACCAAATACCCTACATTCCTCTCCTCATAGACCTGGAGGAAGTTGGAAAATAGACACCAAGTCAGTGACTCTTGAGGTGAGTGATACTTTGAGGCCACAATATCCAGCCATCTAGTGCACGAATTTCCTCCAATGCACCCTAGCAGGCAACTCATCTGTTCCATGATTAAGTGTCTCTAATGATGAAGAACTTTCTACCCTTTAATAGAGCCCATTCCATTTTCCATTTTGAACAGAATAAAAAGTTGAAACCTGCCTCTCTGTGATGTTTTTCTTTTGGACGTTGTCACCTTTGGAAACACAAAGAATGAGGCCAAGCCTTCCTCTGCATGACCATCTTTCAAATACTGACCACAGCTGTTCCTGCTAAGTCCATATATCCTTTGAATCTAGTGCTTCCTTCAGCCTCCTCCTCGTGAGCCTACTCTTTGACCTGTGGTCTTCTGTGGTTTGTCAGGTCTGGTTTACATGGTAGCATCCAGAATGAAGAAGAGAGGCCTGGCCTGCTTCAGCTTTGAGGTGTACAATGGGACTATATCATCTCCTGTCCAGATTCCTCCCCTGTTTTTAACATAGTCCTCATATTCCACACCATTTCTCTCCTCTACCCCAAACCCTCCAGTGGCTGTCCTTCCACCCCTAAAAGAAATCCCAAGTCCCAACAATGACTTAAAAGTCCTGACAGAACCTGACCTGGCCCATCTCCAGCCCTTTCTCCCACCTTTCTCCCCCTCGCTCACCTCACTCCAGCCCCACTGTTCTCCTTGCTGTTCCTCAGACACACAGAGCTCATTCTGCCTCAGGGACCAGAAAGCTCTTCTCGCTCCATTTCATTCAGGACTCACTTAATAGTCTTTTCAGAGAAGCCATTCCTGGCCACCCTAATTAAAGCGGCACCCCATCACTCTCTATCCCATTTCCTCATGATGCTTTATTTTTCTCTCATTCCTCTCTCATTTGTCATTAAATCATATATTTATTTGCTTAGCTGTGTATTATGACTTTTCCACTGGAATGTAAGAAACATGAGGTCCTTACATATACTCATGAGGTACAGCATGTTCCCTGCTGTATCTTCAGCGCCCAGAACAATGTCTGCACATAGTATGTGATCAGTATACTTATTGAAGGAACAAATCACCCAGAATTAATTCATCCTGAGATTGTATTAGTGTGTGGGCATCCACAATACACTAACTCATAATTCCCATAAAATTCCCTGTGTCTTTTTCTCTTGTGCCAGACATCAAAATGGCAAAATAATATTTGTCAAAAATTTGGTAAATCTGCAAAGGCCCATTCACCCTTTGGAATGAATTTGGATTTTTTTTTTTAAGTAAACTTTATTTCAAATTCAAAAAATAAAATAACAGACAAAAGGCAGCTTAACAAGTTAGGGCTGCATTGCTTCCAAAAATTCTGTCCAGGCACTTTTATCACATGTCATTCCCAAAACAAACTCAATTGTTCCTCCAGTGTTTAGAAAGATATGCAGAGGAACACAAATTGGTTAAATGGCATGATCAAGGTCTCTTTGTTAATGAAGAAAATGAAGAAGAGAAAGAATGCCTAATTATTAATGCATTGATCACTAATCATAATTAAATGAATTTGGATTCGTAGGGAGCAGTCTTTAAACTAAATGGTCTCCCAAAAGCTGAAAGAGTAAATCGTTGTGTCTCCCCAAACATGCCACTCTCCCAAAGCAGGGTTCTTGGCTCTTGGGAAGGTGAAACCCTGTGGGTTCTAACTCTAGCTCAGCCAACTCCTAGCCAGGACCTCTTATAATTAAGAGGCAGCTCTTCTAACCTCCTAGGGTGCCTTTGAATGCCCCTAACTCCTGAAGTCATTCTGTTTTACAGCAGGTTCTCTTGACAGAGGTTCATCAGCCTTTGGCAGAACATTAGCCAAAGTAATGGGCAAGCAGATGCCAGAGTGCATTCCGATGTGTACAGACAACTCTTGGCCCCATAAAAATCAATTCCTTATTCATAATTAAGCAACCTCTCTGAGAAAGGGCAGGTTGGTACAGTTATTAAAAGATAAATAATAGATAAGGATCCACTTGTTTCTCTCTCTCTCTCTCTTTTCTTTGGGGATAAAGAATTTGAAACACAAAATAGTACTGTAATTATTTTTTCTTCTGCTTGTTTCTTACCGGTGATTTTCAGGCCCCACTAAACAGAATAGCTTTTACAAATTTTCATTGTCCCTCTCTGTTGTATTTCTCCTTAAAATGTGTCCTTCAGAGCAGAATGGCAAGGCAATGCAGAGAGAAGAAACGAGAAACTCCTCTAACAAGAGTTGCAAGGGTGCGTCCTGTGAACGTTTTCCTGTTTTTCAGATTGGCATTAGGACCCATAGCTGAAAACAAAAATTGCTGAATAGCTCTATACTAAAAAAGAGCAGCAGGACCCCCCCTCCCCCCCCCACCATCTACTTATTAATTAGCAACAGAATCAGTCTAATTCCCTTTAATTCCCACCGTATCCCTTTTGTATCCTCCCTATATGACAAAGATGGTGAAGAAAGGGGGATTATCCATGGAGGGAAAGCAGTGTGTGAGGTGTGAGGAGAGTACACCCTTCCCCAGTAGAGTACTTCCTCTCCTGAGCCAAGTGAAAAGGACTACACTGGAATCTTCAAAAAAGACTGAGGCTGCCTGAAAGAAAGAGGGGCTGCCAGTTCATTCCTCAGCAGAGGAAACTCCAGAGGGGCTGAGACCCTCTCAGAGCAGAACAGGGGGTGGGATTCTAAGATATGGCTCCTTGGAGTGTGGGAGTGCCCAGGAGCTGAGGGACTGGTACTGCCTCTGACCTAGAGCTTTCTGATGGCAGCAAGTTGCTGGAGCCTTTTGCATCAGCAGAACCTGAAGGCTGCTTAGTTTGGTGTGTCTGTAGGAAGAGCGAGCCCATCCAGCCCAATGCTCTGTGGCCCACAGATGGGCTCAGTGGGACCCTATGTTAAGGAGTTTGGAGATTAAAAGAGGGATGAGAGTCATTGAGCTGTCCGGGTGGTCATTGGTCCAAGCTATGGTAAAAGGGCTGGGAATGTGTATAGCTGAGAGGGCTGATGGAAGATTGAGCTGCACCTTTGAGGGGGGTTGCAGCCAAATGGAGGTGGGAGGTACCACAAAGTCATCAAGAGGGAGGCCTCCAGAGTGAGGTCAGGGACCCACCCACCATTGACAGGCACGAGAGGCAGAGAGCTGGGCGTCTCCATCCCTCCTCCCTGACTCCATCACCAGGGGACGCTAGTACCCAGAATGGGGAGGAAGTACACCGCCCCCTCTCATCTATCTGCTCTTCCAGGCCATCCTCCCTGCTGCCATAGAGGATGCTGCAGGGCACGGGATGGGGAGGTGGAGGGGGGGAGTACTGCTTTGAAGATTTAGGTTTTTAAGCTGGACTGCTCAAATTTTAATAACTGAGAGAATTGAATAATACAGTTTAACCAAGATATCATTAATGGAGCTACTTAACCCAGCACAGGAGGATTCGATATAGTACAGTTGGAAGCAATGATTGGAAAAAAAATCATATTTATATCCCAACTTATTAAGAACTGTTCAATAAACTAGTGCCAGTAGTTAGAAGAATTTTTTTTATAGGAATTAAATATTCAGAAGAGAAAATAGAAGGTCCTTTTGTATATCTTTGGCTATAGTAATTGTGGGACAAAATTATTTTAGCAGCAACATTAAAGAAGAGGAGCAGATGGTTTTGGCAACTGGGTGACCTCAAAGAAATTTGTAATAATTGGAGATGACTCAGAAGGTGGTCAGAGTCAGATTTGATGGTATTGGTGGCACTGGTGGGTCATTGGTATAATACTTTCCATGCCTATTATCTCATTTTCATTCTCAGCCTCATTGCATTTCTTCTTCTTCCTACTCCTTTCTCCTCTCCCCCTTCTCCTTCTTCTTCTTCAACACTAACATTTATTGGACACTTATGTGCCAGGCACCGCTCTGCACAAAACAATTACAAGATCAAATGACCCCTGTGATGGAGAAGTCCTCCATTGGGGGCCAATCTGAGTGTGGGGGGAGATGGGTTACAATGTCTTAATCCTGTTCGGATTGAGGTGCTGATCGGACATCTAGTTTGAGATGCACTTTCAGAACTAAACCAAACCCTCCCTTTAAGGGAAAGCAGGTGTGGGCTGCTTGCAAAAGGTTGCTCATCTAGCACCATTGCAAGTGCTTTATAAAACCATTGAGGGGGCGGATGTGGCTCAAATGGTTGGGTGTCCGTCTGCCATATGGAGGGACCCGGGTTAGATCCCCGGGACCTCCCGGTAAAAAAATAAAAAAATAAAATAAAATAAAATAAAACCATTGACTAACGTAATCCTATGGCATAGGTACTATGATTACCCTCATTTTATAGGAAACTGAGGCACAGATAAGTAACTTGCTCAAGGTCACGCAGCCAGTAAGTGGCAGATCCAAGATTGGTACCCAGATATCTGATTCCATATTCTTTGCTCTTAACAAAGTACCTAAGCTACAGGAACATCATATATATGAAAAGATGGGTTGTTGAGAAACACTGGAGTCACAATAGTATCTGTGAATCTTAAGTAGGACAGTGAACAAAGTGAGCCTGATTCATGTTGCTTTCATCAAAGGAATTTAGGATATTTCATCCATTTTGAAATTTTAATAAAATATACTGCCCATATTTATTTCTGAGAATGAATATAATACACTATCATCAAATGCATAGTTGCTGAATAATCTATTCCTGAACAGAATGAATCAATAACTCAGACTTATTTCCACTTTATGAGATGAATATTTAAACACCACTATCTATTTATGGTCATGTCATTTTCTAGGGTATTGGTTCCATCCAACTCTAAGATTCTTCCCCAGAAGTTTGGAGATTGCAGAGCCCTCTTCACCAGCTTGTGCTCCAAACAGTTTCTCTCCAGAGTAGTGTACCAAAAAACAACCACCACACAGCTTACCAGAAACCCAGTTCCTCTCCTGCATCTACATCCACTAATGGTTCGAGAATCTCCCTTGGGGCAGGGGAGGGGGTGTTTGCTCTTTAAGTCCAAAGACTGAAGTTGCTGGAACAATGATATTCTTTCCTTGTGTTGAAGTTGCAATACTCCTTACCTGCTACCCAAACCCTTGGGTTGTTTGCAAAAAAAAATGTCCTCTGTGGTTGTTGTTTCCTAGTCCAGGGGTCTAGTGTTGTAGCTCAAAACCAGAGAGTCCAGAGAGATGTTCAGTTTGCCAGGGTTTGGAGCCTGGAGGAACCTAAAAAGTTGGGCGATGGACCCGTGTGGCATGGTGAGCTGACATCAGCAAGATGAAGCAACAAAGGAGACAAGCAGACACAGAAAAAAACGCAAAGCAAATGGATACAGCGAGCACAAGCAGCAAGAGGGGGATAAATAAATAAATAAATATTTTTTAAAAGTTGGGCGATGGAAACTCCTGGACCATAGGGTGCCTCCTTCCTTGGCTTCACTCCTCACCAGCAGCCGTAAGACTGTGCCTGTGGGGTGATCCTCACTAAATGGGGTAAGATGCAATTCAAGCTGAGCTTCCTGGCCTGTTCCTATGCCCTGGAGCAGATTCCTAGCCAGGCCGCTGAGGATGCTCTTCCCGCCCCTATCCCCCAGCCAAGACCTCTGTGCTAAACATGGCAATCTTCTAGCTTCAGTCCAGTGGCCATTTCCCTGGGACTCCTGCCTGGTGCTTTTCCTCCCTGGACACCTTGCTGTTCCCATGTAAAAGCGACCAGTTCCTCTCCTGCAACCTCAACGCTTAACATACCAGGAGAGGAGCCATGCCCCATCTGGCCATGGTTGGAGCCCAGGCCCCAGCCACAGCGCTCTGGTTTCCATCATTGTGGGGCTCGTGGAAGTTCTTAGCAGACGATGATGATGATAGATAGATAGATAACGTTCACTGGGTGTTTATTTTGAGTCCACCTAATAATCAGTCAGTGATTGGACCTACAATTCATAAGATACATAATCGAGTTTTAAATTTATCTCCTATCTTCACAACATTGCTTGGGGATAAAAACTGTTATTTCCATTTTACAGATGAAGAAACTGAGGCTGAGCGTGATTAAGTAACTTGCCCAAGACCAGACAGACATACGTGCCAAATTTTTGATACATTGTGAAGAGGATCAAGTATCACCTTTAGGCTTGGACTGATGACTCTAAAAGAATTCACAATAAGCCCAATAAAAAATTTTGTGGAAATGGTTCATTTCAAGAGATGACTAGCATTTACCAGCCTCCTCCTTCTTGTATTTTCTTCCTTCTTCCCTTCCTATTTTCCAGTCTTCCTGCCTCCATTCTTTCAGCCTTTATGTGCCAGGCATCAAGCTATGTCCTGGGTATACAAGAAGAGCCAAGATCCAAGGCAAGCCCAGCAGAAGCTCAAGGTCCAGGAGAAGCTAGGCATGAAAGCTGGTTTCCCTCAGAAGCCCTGAGTCCCTCTTGCTTGTGGGACAGGAGAGGGGAGGCTGTGGTTCCCCTACAACAGACTCTGCTCTTATCCTTGTGTACAGAAAGGTGCTGCCAATGTTGCATCCCAGGCAGGAAAATAAAAGTTGTGGTCTCTGAACTCCTATCTTCTTACAGTGGGTTCGACACTGCCACTCAACTATCCTGAGGCAGGTTCATATTTTCCTCCCAACAATATCATTTTTTAAGGGAGAAATAAGAAATCTACATTTTGAACTTAATAGGTGTGACTCGTGGGCAGAACACTTAATTTCTCTGATCCTTAGTTTGTCTTATCTTAAAAAAAGAAAAGGAGGGATGACAGTGCCTGCCCTGTTTACCTTGTAGAGATGTTAAAGGTTCAAATGAAGTTATAATATAGGTGAAAGAGGTCTAAGTTTTATATAAATGTATACTTAAAGAATTTAAGGCTCTGAGTGATTTCGCCTCTGCCCTCCTTTATCCCTCTATTGGCCTGGACCTCCACCCACAGGTGGTCTGTGGGTCAGCTCTCCTGGTAGCAACCTCAGGAATTAGAAGAATTATTTACAAAGTTGTGTTACTATGCAAAAACCTCTGCTTGGAAGGCAGAATTCAAATAGAATGTCTTCTCACTACTATTGCTTCTTCATTGAAATGAAGAAATATGCTGGTGAATCGATGTGGAACACAACAAGCCTTGCAGCCTAGGACACTGGTTTTGATAATGACCATGGGGTTTGACACCCTGGTTTCCAATGACTGTCAGATACACAAATGCAGGTTATTTTTTTTCTTTCTTTCTTTCTTTTTTTTTTTTTTTTTTTTTGCTTTTCTTGCAAAGCACAATGCTTAACAAAAAGAAAAACACTTCAAAGGCAATTCTTCTCTCGCATAAATTTCAGGCCTCAATTCAAGATCCACATTCATCTTCCTTATCCAATTACAGGATCAAAGCAGAAATGTTCGGCCTACTTTGGGGGGTTAAAAACATTGAGAGAAGAACTAAGAACATTTAAAACCATCTTTTTTATGCCACAGGTCTCCCTGTAGGAGAATTGGAATCTGCTCCTCTTGTGTTCTCTTAACTAGTCTCTGGATACAAAAAGTCAGGTCAGAGAGTTAGCATGCTCTAATCATCCAAACCATAAAAGATTCAGTTACATCTCTGTAAAACCCACCGCAATCTCAATTCTGTGTTTCAGGTGTACTTTTTGCTCTCTACATTGCTACCATTTCCTTTCCAGAACCTGCTGCCACACTCTTGATTTTTCCTGACTAGTTTTAAAGGCCTCACATATTGAAATAAAAACTGGAAAAGAGATGAAATGTTACTTCACCAGTCTCCAAAAAGCTACTGGTTCTAGCACAACTGTTCATTTTAATACTACAACACGGAGTTCTTATTTCCTAAAATAGGACATTCCTTGCCCTTGATATTAACACACTGGGATTTGAAGCCCTGGTGAAAAATAGCAAATATGACGTCCTCAAAAATATTTAAGTGAACGCACTGCCAATTGGTGGATTGATTATTCTCTATGGAAATAAACTTGTTGGCAGCCACCAGAATTGGGGTATAAAAGATGACATCGGGCAGCTGTGCCATTTATTTCCATGGGAAAATGCGGTTTTGTTTCTCCCTGGGGCTTAAGACTGTGATGCCCTGAACACCATCAGGGCTCTGTTTCTGAAGGGTTACTCCGAAGAAGAGGAATGCTTTGTGGTTTATGACAGGATCACAGCAGAATATTTTGTGCACGCGGTGATTTGTATCACCCATTTGTGCACAGGCCATAAAAGTGCTCATTTTATCAGGAACATTTGTGAATATATAACAGCACCGAAGACATATGGCCACTAAATAATTCACAGTTATCTATTTTCTCAGCATACTCCTTATACACCTACCATGCTTTAATGCCTAGTTTGCTCAGAAACAATATTCTTTATGACTCCTCCAATATAAAAATGTTTACTGACTGGCAGCAATGTATGGATGCCATGGGATTGGGCTCTAAGTGAGGGGAAAGCTTTCTACTTCTCGAACTACCTCCCCCCACACACACCTCCTCATCAGTTTCCCCTAAACTCTTCCAAATGGGACCAACCTTGCAGGAGAAGGTGCCTTTCCCAAAAGTGGTAACTGAATTCTGCCTTCTGGTATTTGGGCTATAAGATGGAAGTCACTGACTAATCTTCACCCTCTTCTCTTTTCAGTTCTATTTCCATTTACAGTCCCAAGGAGAATCCAAATGCATTTGACGCTGCAGCAGTCTTCCAGTCCGTGGGGAATTTCCTGGGCATCTTCGCTGGCTCATTTGCAATGGGGTCTGCATATGCTGTTGTCACAGCGCTGATATCCTTTGTCTGTATGTCGAAAGAAAGCTGGGGACTGTTAAGAATCAGGCAATGTCCATGGAATGTTACTGCAGATGAACAACTCCAGGTCACATGATCTGGTTCCAATGTGATACAGCATCACTGGGGCCATCTTGGTTCTGACTCATGCCTGGAGGCACCAGTCGGTACCAGTGGCAGAATGACCTAGACTCTTTTCTTGTTTAAGACCAGTTCTAGCACTGCTGATCCTAGGATCATCCACAGCCTTTGCCACCTACAAAAAGCAGAGGGCATCAGGACTGGCTATATGAAGTTCATAGTTCTTAGGCCCATGCACAGATGTTCCTAAGAAGACCAGAGGGCACGGGCTGGGGAGAAATGGAAGATGAGGGCACACAGATGGGATGGAGTCAGCATATGGAGTATCTTGGGGTGTATCAACGGAGCTTGAGCTTTTTCTGTAAGCCACAAGGAACTGCTAAACATCTTTGTACAGGACAGTGACAAGCTGAAAGTCCTGTTTTAACATATAAATGTGGAATTGGCATGTAAGATGAATCAGAAAAGGGAGATTGGAATCAAAGAGAACCGTAATGATGAACTATGGATAATGACACCAAGTTTGGAAAGGAAGCAGCAGGAGAGAGACAGGTTTTATAAGGAAAAATCTCTATAATTTAATGATTGGTTGGGTAGAAGAGATAATGAAGAGGAGATAGTCAAAGACATTGACAGAAATAAAGCAAGTCAGAAAAGGTGGGCTGGTGTCTAACAAAAATAATAGCAATCTACCCAGTCCTTATGATATGCCAGGCTCCTTGTCACTTGCTTCACATGCAATACTTCATTCCATCTTCACAATGATCATATCAAACAGATCCAGACACAGAAGCTTAGAAAGTGTCATCTATTTCCCAGGATCATGCAGATAGTAAATGGTAGAGATCAGAATCCAGGGAGTGAGAACCTAGAGGCAGGCCATGCTTTTAAACACTATTCCCTATTGACCCTTAATTATTAGGTAGTATTGTGAAGAAGGTTATGTGGTGTTTAGAGGAGAGTAATAATAACAATGACAGCAACATTTAGCGAATGTCTGCCATGTGCCTGGGTTTTTATATATATCTCCTCATCTGAATCAGCAAGGTTGCTATTTGCCTCACTTTACATGTGAAGAAACTGAAGCTCAAGGAGATTGAGTAACTCACTCTAGGTCACATATCACTAATAATGAGCATGATAATAATCATATCAACTAACATGTATTGAGAACTTAACTATGTGCCAATATTATCCTAAGTATTTTGCCTGGTTTATGTCAGCTTTTACAAGAATGCTAGGAAGTAGATACTGTTATTATCCAAATTTTACATATGAAGCAACTCAGACATGTAAAAATTAAACAACTTGTTGAAGGTTATACAACCAGGTCATTACAGAGCCGGGATTCAAACCCAGGCTCTTCAACTCCAGAGCTTGCACTAGGTAGAGTAACTGAAGTCAGAACAAACTGGTATTTGATGTGAGGGCAAGGTATGGGTTCATAAGTAAGCAATTTGGTAAGAGAAGGGGGAAAAATCCTGGAGATGGGAAATATGCCAAGAGATTGGATCAGATGTGGAAGAAAGGATGTAGAGACAGAAGAGAGAGGGACTTGGTAACAGCATGGATAGATCATGCAGCACTGATGGGCTTTAACAGGCTCTCACAGACATAGGCTGTGAAGTGGGCAAGTGTATATCGTCATCCCCTCCATCATGATAACTTCAACACCTGGTCCAAAATGAGGCAAAAGGCTCTTTGGGTTGTAGGCTCCTGGGCAATGGACATGGGCTTGGGGGTTGACCCGAAACTGAACTACTTTCTGGAGGAGGTTAAAGGTAAGAATGCCCTATTGCCAGTTGAGATCCTGTTACTCAAGCTGTCCTGAGCCTTCTGTACAAAACAGACTAGAAGAGGGAATTCAGAGGGGAAACTCCACTAGAATCAGAGCTTTCTGTGGGCAGCTTATTTTTTCCTCCAGATGAAAAATTGCTTCCAGATTCTTACTGGTTCTATTTCCAGTAAAGACATTTTACGGAGCAAATTAATTTAAATCACAGTAATAGAAAAACTTACATAGCACTGGCTGCATGTGTACCAGGTACTATTCTAAGTACTTAATGCATATTAGCTGGTTTATAAACATGTGAGTTAGGCTACATTATTATCTCCATTTTTGGTGGGGAAACCGAGGTCAAGAGACTCGACCAAACTTATATAGTGAATCTGAACCCAAGCAGTCTGCTTCAAGGTTCCATGCTCCCAATCACCATAATATTGTCTCTTGGTATTTTGTGCCTTCTAAAACTTTACAAATCATTTTAACATACTTCATCTCACTTTACTCTCCCCACAATTAGTGGAGGTAATATTGCCAATTCACAGAAAGTAGATATGAGGATCAAAGAGGTTAACATACTGCTTGGAAATCACACAGCCAATTACTGGCAGAGCCGAGATTCAGACCCAGATCTTCCCCAACTGAAGCTAAGATTTTGCTACCTTCACTGCTCCTAACCATCTCTTAATGTGGAATCTTTAGGTTTTGTTCTAGAAGCATAAAAATGCAACATCATAACATCTTGTCAGGGAGTTGTTTTTTTGTTTTTTGTTTTTTTTGTTTTGCCTAACGTGGTCTCAATTGCAACATAACCCTGTCCCATCGATCATGTATTCCTGAGCATCCCCCATAAACCATTCTCTGCCCAACTTGGATCACTTTATCCCTTTGTCCTATTTGCAATTTATAGACTATTGACCAAGTGTCATCCTGGCCAAAATGAATCATTGCTGCCAAAGGGTACCTTGCCTGAACTAGAAACTTTCTCCTCCATCCCACTTATACCGAGCGGCATTGGCAGCTTCCTATCCCTCTGTGTGGATGCCCTCCTGATCCTGAGCCTACATTTCCAAGAACCAAGGCTCTTCAAGGTGCTCTGTGCACAGGCCAGGATTCCCCAGGGAGCGTCCTCCCTGAGTGTTGATGTCCTTACAGCTTCCTCACCCTGGCCATACTCTCCTGGATTTTGTTTTTCTCTATTTGCTACAGTTCTCCCGAGGAGCATTCCACAAGGGTTGGACCCAATTCTGGAGGTTTTATACCTGCTGTAGATGATTTTGTCCTGTTAGGAAGATACTTCTTTCTCTAAACACATGTTTGGATTTCTAAGGCAGTGTTCAGCCCCTAATGAAGCACGGCACTTAGGCAGGCCTCAAAGTAGGTCGTTGTATCCTCCCAGTCAGGCCTGAAAATCAATTCTCTTACTTTAAAACTGTCACCGGGTTAGTTTTTCTCAGCCAAAAATACAATCTAGCTGTAAAAGAAGTTGTTGTTGCCCTTAACATGTCTTGGTCACTTGACCAAATTTACCAAGTTGTGTGAGTTTCCCATGCTGGAAACGGGCCTGTTTTTCCTCCTGTCCTGGAGTGCCTTCCTGTCGGCTGAGGCTGCCGGCCTCACAGGTCAGTGCTTCACTTTATACCACAAACTGGGCATGTGAGTGTGTGTATGTCCGTGTGTACCCCTCCCTGACCCAGGAGGAAGTGATATGAAGTCTCTCTTAGAGACGTTTGTGTCAGAATCAGCCTCTCCTGGGTACCCTGAAGAGAGAAAAAAATAATCATTCATCCATTTTGTACAAAACAGAGTAACAGAAAGTCTGCAAAATGCCATTTCCTCTTCTCTCATCGCTGGTCAGGAGGGGATGTTGCAATCTACAAATGACTGATCTATTGAGGTGTTGGATGACATTAAAAATGGAAGTCTCCACGTGTGAGGGGATACACACAGCAGTTCTGTGGAGAAGGGCAGTGACTTGCCACGGGCTGTTAAAAACAGGCACCAATGGAAGCAGCTTTTCCAGTGTGTGCACATTTCCACACACATCAGTGTTTTAAATCTTTGCGTACACTCTGTGGCAGGTCAGAAAACAAAGAGCAAATGTGGCAGCTCTACAGAGTATCTTTTACCACATGAAGTCTCTCTCTCTAGTCCTCTGAGGTGGAACAGTTGATAAAGGGAGGTGTGGCCCCTGAGGTCTGGAGGGCCATTCATCCCATGATCTTAATTCAGCAATTAGATGGCTTTCCCACAACAACAAAAGTTTGTGCTTGGATAACTGCAATGATTAGGTGCTTTTCCATGTAAAAAAAAAATCGCTGTGGCTCTGAGCAAAATGTCGAAGCCATTTCTCCCCTTTGGCCTAGTTCCCTCTTTCTCCCAGGTCCCAATCCTGGATTCCTACATCTTAATTCTGAGGCAGACAGATCCCCTTCTAAAGTGGGAACTGGTAACACGGTGTGCCCTCCTGGTTATTTGCATTTTAGTAGGTGATGCTTTGAGTCTAAATAAAAGTTGAGGTGTACTGACTATGGCTGGTGTCTGATGAACCTGTGCTGGCTAATTTTCACGAATGATCACATTAATTTACACAAAGACTCAGATTAGGAGCCATTTACTACTCGGTTTACACAGGCAAACTGTAAGTGCCACTAGGATTTAAAATTAGGAAATCTGATGCCAGAGCCTGGGTTCTTGGGCTCTGAATATTGCTACCTTGGATGAAAGTACACTGTAGAATATCAGGCAGGCCCTCAAGAGGACAAAGATATTTGGGGCCCTTGGAGTTTACCTGGTCCATTTGCTCCCAGGCTAGTTTTGATTCTTCTGTGAATGCCATGGCAAATCTTTCTTACACTGTTAACTTATTGCTTTAGGCAGCTGTAGGCAGAGAAGCAGGGGCCACGCTATCCCCACAGACTTTGAGAGTGTCTACTGCTGATACGGGAAGATGCTATGCTAGTTCTATGGCACTGTAATCAAGACTACATTACCAGATTCCACCCTACTGGACCGTTGCATTCAAATCATCCTACCCCAGGGTTTGTCCTGTTAGTGCCTTACCGTGTTATTAAGTAGGTTGCTGAAGCACTTAGGCATTCCAGAAAAAAACAAAAAACTGTTAGTGTCTCTTAAATGCAATAACAGAGTCAAACCATTTACACCCATAGTCATTTAAAAACCTTTGGTATCCTGAGTTAAAATGTGATTGCTAAAACCACTTTTAGATTTTTTACAAATTCCTTAGGAATTTTTATGTAGGCAATCCAATTGTTCGTGAATGAAGATAGTTACATATTTTTCCTTTCCAATATGCATGCCTTTTATTTAGTTACTTATTTATTTTCCTTTATTATACTGGCTATGGCCTCCAGTAAAATGTTGAATAAAAATAATGACAGCAGAAAACAAACAAACAAACAAACAAACAAAAAAAACCTTTGGTTCCTTTCCTCCACATTCTGTGCCCTATTCAGCACTTAATATGTTGTAAAATGATCTAAGACATGTTAACAATAAGAATAAATATTTGACCTTCCAGAAAGGTAAAGAAGTATCTTAGCTCATCGGAATATCTTTAGTCTACCGTTGAACATTGTAATAAACACACACACAGAACACTACCCAAGAATTGTTCATTTCTCTGTGTGAAAATTGTCTATTTTCTGGTTCACTTCAGTAAGATCTTGCTTTATTAACTACTTTAAAGGTCACAGTCCATTGGGAGTTTATCTGCACCTTGCTCTCTTACCACCCTTTTGAACCTGATGCCCTTATTTGATGCCATGTATACCATCTCTCAGGAGCCAGCATTCGGGAGTGGGTGGATGCAAGTGTGGACCTCAGTATTAGAAAGACCCAAACACCCAGGGCTGCACCCAGAAGCAGCCTCACTCCAGGGCAGTGCTCCAGATTTAGACACCAGGCCCAGCAGGGATCTGATACAAACCAAAGCCTAAGTGTGAGCGTTTCCTGTTGCCAAAGACCACACCTGTTTAGTCCGAATAATTACTATGTTTGTATTTATTTGTTCATGATTTAATCTTTGCCTATTTCCAAACTGGATTTGCGACAACTCATAAAATGAGGCCCATATATCATGGGACCATTTAGTTGGAGGTAAGCACTCAAGTGCTCTGGGGTAGAGTTTTCCTGCAAAATTAGAAAGGTTTTTGTTTCTGTGGTTTGGCAATAAATATAGCTCTGAGCTTTCTGGCAGCCAAGGCCAAAAGGGAAATGTGCTGAGTTATGTAGGAATAATGGCATCATAAAAGGAAGCCATACTTATTTATAAAAATGGGTATACTTGTTTTATGGTGCTAAGATTTTAGAGGAATTTTTTCCATGTGTCTATATATAAGGGCCTTTGAACAACATAATGGACAATGTATTAGAAATAAGTTGAGGGAAAATGGAAGCCCATTCTTCATGTGGTCATTTTTCATATCCATCTTCAAAAAAATCTCAAGGTATGATATGTAATTATAATTCTGTAAGGGTATTTCAAAGTAGTGAGGAAACCCTTCTAGTGCTAGTCCACAGGTAGGTTATTCTGATGTGAAGCTGGAACCTAGGAAATTTTTTTTAAAAATCTTAATGAATGGATCTGCAGCAGGAAATATAGTGAACTAAAATAAAATGGGCTATTGCAAAGTTTATGAGTTACCTATAGAGTTAACCTGCAGCCATGGGGACTTATATGGGTTCACTAACTAGACATCATGTGGGTCTTAGGGATGCGGTAAACAATGCAATGGTTGCTGAGCAGAATTCCCCAAAGCCCTGGAATTTCAAAGTGATAATTGGAGGAAGCCCTCCAAGGAAGCAGGGCTCCAGATCTGCATATTCATTTGCCAGGGCTGCTGTAAGAAAGCACCCTGAACTGGGTGGCTTAGAATAAGAGGCATTTATTCTCCCACAGTTCTGAAGGCTAGAAGTCAGAAATCAAGGTGTCAGCAGGACCCTGTTCCATGGTTCTTCCCAGCTGCTGGCAGTTGCCAGCAGTCCTTGGGATTCCTTGGCTCGTAGGTGCATCACTCCAGCCTCTGCCTCCGTCGCCACATGGAGTTCTCCCTGAGCGTCTGTCTGTGTCTCTGTTTTTGCTTCCTGTAAGGACACCAGTCATTGGATTAGGGCCCACACTACTCTAGCAGGACCTCATCTTAACTGATTACATCTGCAAAGACTATTTCCAAATAAGGTCATATTCCATAGTTCTGGATGGACATGAATGGGGGAGGAAGGGTTGGAGGGAGCTGTTCAACCCAGTCTAGCCTGCCATACCTACTTCACCCAAAAACCACCCCTTTTATTGGTTCCATGTATTGGATTTTCACTTTAGATCTCATCTGAAGAAAAAAAAGATTGCTGCTTTAAACAAAGTGCATTAGTCAGCCAAAGGGGTGCTGATGCAAAATACCAGAAATTGCTTGGTTTTTATAAAGGGTATTTATTTGGGGTAGCAGCTTATAGTTACCAGGCCATAAAGCATAAGTTACTTCCCTCACCAAAGTCTATTGCCACATGTTGGAGCAAGAGGGCTGCCAACATCTGCCAAGAGTTCAGGCTTCCTGGGTTCCTCTCTTCCTGGGGCTTGCTTCTCTCCAGGCTCTGGCTTGCATTGCTCCACAAGGCCAGCTGTAGACTATCAGGCAAATGGCTTGTCTCTTTTCCAGGAGCCTTCTCTCCTTCCTCATGACCAAGCTCCTCTGTGTGCTTACTTCCCTGGGCTCCAGCAGTAAAACTCCACATCAGAACTCCAAAATCAAAAAACTCCAACTCAAAACTCCGACTATCTCCTCTGTTCTACCATGTAGTTTTATCTCTGAGTCCCCACCCAGCAAGGGATGGGCGTCCTACTCAGCATCCTACTGACATGGCCCAATCAAAGCCCTAATCATAACTTAATCACACCCAGAGAAACAGACCTGTTTACAAGCATAATCCAATATCTATTTTTGGAATTTATAAATAATGCCAGACTGCTACACAAAGCATGACTGTTTTTCAAAATGTATTTTTCAGTCTTTTGCTTGCTTCCTACCAAAGTGATGCAAATCATTGTAGAAAATTTAGAAAATCCAGATTCACAGAAATGAAATAAAATTGGAATCACCTTTATTGCTCATTAATAACTGATCAGTTATTAGATCTGGCTGTGCCTATCTAATTATATACATTTAAACATATATACTTTAACTAAATACACATATCCATCCATATATAGAGAAATATGTAATTATGATTTTCTTATTTTTAAGTAACTTGCTTTTTCACTCAACAATTTTTGGTGAATTTTTTCATTACATTAAGTGTCTTCTATATTTGTTATTTTTAATGGCTACCTAGTACTACAGTATGTGAATTTGTCATAATTTATTCTACCAACCTTTTGATTGTTTACAGCTTTTAATATTATTAATATTATTGTGATGATAATCCTCATAGCTAGATGTATGGATTTTTATTTATATAACTGCTAAACAAAAACATTTCTGGGTTTATAGGAAGGCTAAAATGTTAATTTAAAATATTCAAATTGTCCTCTAGAAAGTTTGTATACCTATATACTCCCCACAACAATGTAAGTGAGAGCTCATTTGCATCTTCACTCTCCTAATCTCATTAATAGCTGCTAATTTGCTAATCATCAAGTTCTATTTCATTTGGATT
Organism: Tolypeutes matacus; assembly: GCA_026826555.1. NCBI lineage: Eukaryota > Metazoa > Chordata > Mammalia > Cingulata > Chlamyphoridae > Tolypeutes > Tolypeutes matacus. The sequence goes on from JAKSZT010053887.1 coordinate 90,295,516, forward strand.
TGCATTATTATATTATCAGTGAAGACAAGCATTTTAATTACATGTTATTGGTTATTTGTATTTCTTCTTTGGTGAACTACCCATTTATGCCCTTTGTCCTTTTTTCCTACTGAGATACTAACCTTTGTCACAATGAATTTTAGATCTTTATCAATTAAGAACATTAACACTGGATTGTCATATAGGCTATAAATATTCTTCAACTTTTCCCTGTACCTTTTAAATATTGTACAGTTTATTTGAGTAAGGAAACAGGTTAGTATAAACATGTCCAAGTTTTATATGGTTAATTTTATCTCTTTCCTTGGTGCTGCTTAGAAAGCTGAAGATTTTATTAATGATAATGTATACTTTCTTTTCATAATTGTCTGGTTTTGTTTTTGATTTGGAATCCATCTTTAATTTGTTTTGGTATGAGGTGGGGGGTGTATTAGGGATTTGATTTTTTTCCCCCAGATGGTTATTCACTTCTCCAAACACCCTTCAACCTTTCCCTATAAATTTAAAATATCATGTCTATGTATATATGTATGTGCAAGTGTATGTGTGCTCTGGGCTTTCTGTTGTTCCACCAAGCTTTGGATCTTCACTGTGTTAATTAGTTTACCATCACAATTCATTTGAATACCTAGCTATCAAATCCTCCCTCCCCAATTTTCAAAAGCGTCTTTACTATACTCACATATTTATATCCCAGATAGACTTGAAAATAACTTTCTTAGGTTCCAAACATAACCCTAGAATTATGGTTGTGGTTGCATTAAATTTTTAGATTAATTTGAGGAAAGGTAATGTTTTTATAATGTTGAGTCTTCCCACCCAAGAGCATGTTATGTCTCTCCATTTACTTGAGTCTTCTTTTATAGCCCTCAGTAAATTTTTATAGTTGTCTTCACTTTGGGCCTACAAATTTCTTATTAAGTGTCTTTTTAGCTATTTCATATTTTTGGGTGCTATGATAAATGGGAACTTCCTCCATTACAGTTTCTAACCAGCTATTATTTTTATATGTGCATCTAGATTGTAATATGCTATTTGACTTACTCTATATAGTTCTGAAGTGCAGAGCTAGAGCCGACGTGTAGAATTAAGATTGATGGACAGAAGGAGTATTAGACTGTCAGGGCTGCAAGGGCCTTATCAGCGCCAGCAAAATGGCTGAAGCATTTCAAGCACTCAGCAAATATCTTCAGCAATGTAATGCATTATTGTAGCTCAACAAAAGGAACATTTCCAAAAAGTGGCAAGTAGTGACTGCCCTGTACTTGATAATATTCCTGAAAATTCTAGATGTCCACTGGTCAGGATATTCTAGAGCAGATCCATATATCAACTGAAGGATATAACATACACTTTATTAATGAGCAACTTCATTTCCCCAATTACAAAGTTAAACAAGAACATGTAGGCATGAGGAGGTAAGACCCCTGTCTGGAGAAATGTGGTGGCCATGTGTTGGTTTTGACTGCCCAGCAGCATTCTCACTTTCATTGGTAGGAGTGTCCTGGTGTTCCTTAGATAACTACCCCTCCTCCGTGAAATACCATCTTATTAACCACGGTGGTAACCCCTGACAAGGAAAATGGCCAAAGCTGGGCCAACCAGACACTCTCTCCCTGGGATGTGAACTTTTAAGAGGGATAACTGTCAACACCTGAACCTGAGACTGTCGGTTCCTGCCACCCACATCCCACCTCCTTCCTGAGAGCTCTCACACCTTATCCAACAAATTCCTTTCTGGCTATTCTAATCAGAGTCAGTTTCTATTGCTTGCAAACAAACACAGAGGAAGGAATAATCCACGAGGTCTTTTAGCAGAAGAAACCTCATAACTTGGTGGCACATCAGAAGGAAAGAGAGACTCAAAGGCAACACAGCATCCAGGCAAGGACACTTGGGACCATCTTATGCCAGGTGCATACCAGGAGGCAGACAGAAAGAACCAAGCTTTTAAAAACAGTTTGCACAGTGTTCATTATCCTTTTTAATTTGGTTTCTTAGAAGATTCATTATGAACACTTCAGTGTGGGAGAGCTTGTTCATTACCACATCTTCTGATTTCACTTCCAGTTGTTACTAATTTGATGATGATCATTTGATTTATTTTGATTATCTTTTACTTCAAGGGCCACGTTTGCAGCCGCCTCATTTCAGTCTCTTGGAAATTGCACCTGCAAATGTTCAGTAGTCACAGAGAAGAACTTGGCTTTATGGAAACAAGTAGCTTATAGACATGCAAATGAAGGTTGGCATTTCTATTACCCATAAGTCGGATTCTCTGTTATTGGAAATATACAAGTGCAGTTTGAGAAAACTTTCATTTGGGAAGACAGGGCAGAATGTAAAATGCAAGTGAGAAAAAGCCTTTCTAAGGAAAGAACTTGTGTGGATAGAAACGGGCTCTGAGGAGGCCAAGCTGGAAGGGCATAGAGAGAAGAGAGTGTGTGTGGATGTGCCTGCCCTACTTAAACATCAGCCACTGAGGGATATGCCTCTGCATTCTGGCTCTTCTGCTGACTTGCTGAGGGATTGGAATAAGTCATCCTATTAATTGGTATCTCCAGTTTCCCCACTGTTAGGGTAAAAGGATTTTATTGTTTTGTAATGGGAGGGCATTTACACATACAGAATGTAGCTTTTGAGTAAATGCATGTCCCTGAGGTATTCTCTATATGAGGTACCAGCTACACAGGCATACCTAAATTCTGATCAGGTAGAATTTTTCTTGTGCAGAGGCATATTTTCTAAAAGTCATTAGGTTACTGAGCCGTTATTTCATATTGAGTATTGAAAATAATTCCGCAGTATTATTTATAGCAAAATCTCTAATGGAATTGAATCCTGTCATAGAAGCTGTGCTTCAGTTGATAAAGATAACCGAAAAACACAGCTGGGCAGGTTGTTTGAAAATTCGTTTTTACAATCTGTTTCCCAGCTAAGACTTTGGGGGTCAGGTTTTTGCCAGAAGCCAACTTTCAGGGACTGTCATTAAACACCCGAAGGGTAAGATTTCTAATGGCGACACTGACGCCACATCTAATGATTTCCCTGCTTCCCGGCACTGCTCTAATAAAGGCAGCTTCCATTTTTAGATTCCTGGGGCACACTTTATGTCTATTGAAGATGAAGGATGGGGAGGGGGAACCATTGGCATATCTCATTTTCTCATCCGAAAATTGAATGATATAGCCTAAAATTTACTCAGCTTAGGACAAATTCCATCCAAGACAATAAAGATTTAAAATCTGAAAGAAAGGGGAAAAAAAAACAGTCCTGATTATTAACAAATTCTGTGGGGCTTTGAAATCTGATGCTAGAGAGTAAGAGACTCTAAAAACATTTTAAGGTGTAGAAGGGTAAAAACAAGAGACACTCTGGTTCATTCACGAAGGAACTGACCAAGATGTTGAAAGAAGCAGGAACTCCGCACACACTAGCATCACACACAACATAAACAGTTAATTCAGCTCAGCCACGTCACCCAAACATGTTCTCCTGTGGTCTCAAATGACAGGGTCCTAATTACTTTGTCATGATAAGGAAAAGCTGACACTTAGAATCTCAGGTCCAGCTTATCCAGCAGGTCGATTTTGACAGACTACTGAAGAATAAGCAAGCAGGAAAAGGGGAACTTGGGGAAGTCTTTTTTTTTTTTTAATAGTAGTCAAGGAGGAAAGACTTCCAAATGAAATTTGGCTATTAATGGACCTGCTGAGATTTCACTTGATTTGAGTAAGTTGGCTCGTTACTTCTCATCTCCAACATCTCTCAGTTTGGCAAAAATTGGTCTGAAACTCTTAAGAAGGCTTTTAGCTCAGAAATGAATACATTCCACTCAGCTTGCCACTGATGCACTGCATGACTGAATGGGAAATATGTTTCTGGATCTCAGTAAATAAAACAAATCACCAAGAGAGAATAAAGTTTGAATTGTTTCTCAAAACAAATCTGGCCAGATTCAGCATCTAAGTACACGTCATTAGACGACATCTCTTAGCTTAAAACGGCTCTTGCTTTCATATGGACAGCTTGGTCTGCTGGATTCACCAACAAATGAGGTGCATTGAGTGTTTTCCAAACTGAAAATAAAACCTTGAGGTTCAACAGTTTAGGGATTCAAGCTGTAGTAAAAGGCAACCAAAATTCTCAAGAGAATTAGTGAACCAACATACTGAAACAAAGGCAAACATAACTGGGTGCCATCTCAATAAACACAGGTGCAAAGTACATCTTCTCACATAATAACTCATTAACTCACACCTGCACTTTCTTGAACCAAATAGCTCATCATTTCAATATTCAAACAACTTACACATGTAACTTGAGTACTGGACAAATTTATCCCTGCTCTCTTCATTCTAATTGTTTTCAGTCATTATTGAACATCTCCTCGTGGTGACAGGGGCCGTAGTGGAAAAGAGAAAGTTGAAAGTTGTTCTTTCTTTCTCAAGAACCCATATTCTACACAGGCATGTTGAAAAGTGTCAGAAGATAGGGGGCATAAATAATAAGCATATAGATGAAGGAGAAAGAAGAGTCAAGCATAATCCCTGGGTCCCTCTATCAAAATGGAATTGATTTGATCCTAGGTCCCTGAATATCAAAAAGAGTAAGACAGGTGATGAAAACATGCAGTAGAAAGGGAGATGCAATCATTAGTTCCCTCGGGGACCTTGTTGATTCTACACAAGTGTGGAACAGCCACATGGAACTGGACCTGGACATCTGGGGCAAGGCTGCCAATTAATTGGAGATGTAGGTGACATAGGCATAAATGTCTTAGTTGACTCCAAGGAAATGAAAACTGAAAAGAGACCCGGGCAAGGAGGTAAGCCTGATGAGCACCAGAATTTAAGAAGGGAATCCAGGACAAGGACAGACATATTGACTAATGAAATCAAACTGATAGCTCAGAAATCAACCCTCACATTTACAGCCAACTGATTTTTGATAAAGTGACAAAGACAAGTCAATTAGGAAAGAATAGTCTCTTTAATGAATGGTGCTTGGCAAAGTGGATCTCCATTTACAAAAAGAAGCAGGAGGACCCCTGCCTCACACCATATACAAAAATCAACTCAAAATCAATCAGAGACCTTAATATAAGAGCTAGAACTCTCGAACTTCTAAAAGAAAACACAAGGAAGCATCTTCAGAACCTGTGTTAAGGAATGGTTTCTTAGACTTTACATCCAAAGCACAAGCCACAAAAGAAAAAATTAAAAACGTTTATACCTCAAAGGACTTTATCATTAAAGTAAAGTGACAACCTACACAATGGGAGAAAATACTTGGAAACCACATATCCAATAAAGTTTTAGTATCCAGAATATAAAAAGAAATCCTTCGACTTAACAACACAAAGACAAACAACCCAATTAAAAAATAGGCAAAAGATTTGAACAGACATCTCTTCAACGAAGATATAAAATGGTCAGAAAGCACATGAAAAGATGCTCAGTATCATTAGCCATCAGGGAAATGCAAATGAAAACCACAATGAGATACCATTTCACACCCACTAGAATGACTGCTATTCATAAAAGGACAAATATTGTATGATCTCACTGATTTGAAACAGAATAAGAAGCCTCACAGAGTCAGAATCTGGAATAAATGCTGCCAGGCGTCAGGGAAATTAAGGCCTTAAAATGTACATAGTTCCTATTTGGAATGATGGAAATGTTTTGGTAATGGATAGTGATGATAGCTCATCATTGAGAATACAATTAACCCAATATATATCATCTAAATATGATTAAAGGGGGAAATGTTGGATTGTATATTTGATAACAGAATAAAAATAAACATCCATGGAGCTACACTACACAAACAGTGAGTGAACCCTCAGTTAGATCATGGACTTTAATTAATAGTACAATTGTAAACATTTTCTAGCGTCAGTTATAACTATTGTTCCACACCAGTGTAAGGTGTTGATAGTGGTGTGGTTCATAGGAATTCTGTATTTTATGCATGATTGTTCTGTAAACCCACAACTTTTCTTATAAAGGAAAAAGAAGAATATGTGATTAGTAATATTAATTTAACTTTCAATGCAACATGTCCTGGACTTCTCAGTTTTATTGGAGAAGAAAAAAAAAAATGACTTCCCCAAAATGATGAAAAGAAGTACTCTCACGATCTGTCATTTATTAAATAATATATTAATATTACTAACAATATTTTAATTTCATTTGGCCATAGCAATTCAATAAATTCAATATTAAATCTGTCTTGAAAAATAATGGGCTAAATTTTTCTAAAATCAGATGGTGGCAATGGTTGCTTTAAAAGGATGAGTTTTATCGTGTGAATTAAGTTTCAATAAATTTGTTATTAAACAAAAAAAAAAAAAAAAGAAGGGAATCCAGGGATCTAAGAAAAAAGGATTTTTTTTTTTTCTCTTTTCTGGGTTGCAGGTCAATTTGCATAAATACTCACTGCTACATTATGATGAACCTACATAGGGATTTTTGTTTTAAATTGAAATTTAGAAACCATGGAACATAGACATGAAGTCACTCTTTGCAATGAATGTCTATTCTCTCCATTGGAGAAACCAGACATAAGAAGGTAGACTGGTGCTGTTTTCTATATTGATGCTTTTTTATTCCACAGACTTTGACTAATTTGCCAACTATAGAGTTGCCAAATAGGGTGAACTAGACAGTAACTGTACTCTTTGGAAACTTGAATTCTTTCATATTCTCTAAAGCAGTTTTCCATTTCGTTAAGTCTTTGACTTCCTAGTTCTAGGTTCACATTCAGTGGTGGTGGTAAGAAGCCCTGTCAGAAATGTCTCTTTTTACTAGATCAAAAATAAATAAAAGTGTGGCATGGAAAAATAACCCATCAACCTTAAAACCCCTCAGAGTATAGTCGAGGAGCAAGACACATTTTTTTCCTTTCTCACTTGTTCTCTTTCTGTGTTCTGATGATATAATCAATATTTCCTGTCCAAAAATGCAATATCCTCTAGTCTTTGAAACCCCTCAAGTCTGCATTTAATGTCAAAGAGAATCATGCTCCGTGTGACAGACGTTTATTTTTCAGCTTCTGTAACTGAAGACTTCATCAACTTTTAATGAGAAAAGAACTGCTGAATAACGTTATCAGCAGCACAGACTTTAGGTGACAATACCCTTGAATAAGAAAATTTAAATGTTAGAAGAAAATGGCCCCTGCTACTAATAAATACAGATAAACATATATTTGGATGTGAGGATCGAAAAGTAACCCCCACTTTCTCTTTTCAAAACAGATACACGTGGCAACCCTTAGGCAGGATGTGTAAGTTCATTGAGGGTGGTGGGCCACACTGTGGGAGATGTTTGTGTGGGATGTGGTGGGAGGTGTGGGAGGTGGGCAACATGGGAATCCCAGTGGGTTCCGTGTAATATTTTGGGTAATCTAAGCACCTCTTAAAATATATGTATATATATATATATATATAAATAACATTTTTGTAAGCAAATACACATATATGCATATATATTTATATATCATTTTGCAAATGTTTGTATGTATTGTGAGAATTTTGATTTTTACCCATAATAAAACAATAATAATAATAATAATAACTAAAAAAACAAAAAAAACAAAAAAACCAGATATACGTTTCTTAAAATAGAGGTTCATTCCTTTGACAAACCTGCATTTGAACCCCAGGTGTCTGCCGGCCACTGTAACAGGGTTAGAGGCAATACACAGAGGAAGGTTGTAAATTCTGCTTTGAGAAGATCTGGGTGGAAGAGGGAAACACTGGGTAATTTAGCTGACTGAAAGTCAGCATGAAGCCATGGAACCCCACGCAATTCTTCAATTCCATATGCAGGCCTTGAAGCAAATGTAGAGTGAATCATTCATATCACAGATGTTTAAAATTGGAAGGTGCTTAGAGGTCATTGAGAAATTGCCAGAATTTCTTGATTTTCATACCCTGGTTGGTAAAAAAGAATAGTTTTATCACACACCTCTATACATGTAATATTTATTTTCCTTTTTGCCTGCAAGGGTCCTTATACTTAAACTTTGGAATACACAAAAATACCAATGGAAAATTAAGTTCCTGCATTTTCATCAGTCCCTCAGAGGGCTTCTTATACTTTGAAGACCAGCAATGCAGACCATCTTACTTATTTTATGAGGAGGAAACAATAGACCAGAGAATTGGTTCATTGCAGTCATCCAGCTATTTAAGTGTCAAAACTAAGACCATTTAGGGCCCAAGTCTCCTGGCTCCCAACCTAGTGCATTTTTTTCTTCCATAATTTACAATCACGCATTGAACTTGGATCATGTAAGTACATAAATATACAATATTTAGTGAGCACTAGTACTTTGTGAGCAAGAAACACAGACAACAGTGTAAATGGTGCTCTGTTAACCAAAAGGAGTTAATTGTCCTCTGAAACTTGATCACTCTGGACAGAATTTACTTGCCAAAAGAATCATTATTTTTTCCCAAAGAACTATGGACCTCCTCGTGCTGTTTCCTTAATTTCTTTGCTTGCCAATTAATTTGAATTTGACTGTATGCCTCTTTGTGGTTTCTCAATGCAGCTCTTTCACCTAGTGTCAGAGAGTGTTGGTTTTCATTCTTGTTCAAAACTGCATAAATGAGTCCTTGCCTTTAAGCACATGGTCCACCCCTGAAATCTCACCGCGGAAACACCAAACAGCAATCTAGAGCACAAACATGAGTCAGAAATTTGTCTTACTAATTTCTTCAGGCCACTTCCTGACTTCTTTTAGACCTCCTTGTTTATTTTAGGTCCCAGATATGTTTAGACATGCTACCCTCCATGTGGACCCAGGTGTATGTACTTGATTCCATTCATCATTGCCTTATGACCCCATAAACACAACCTGAATCCAAGATCTTAGACATGCAATATAGTTGCATTTAATGACTGCTTATTTTTTCCGGCAGGGATGCAAACAGAATGATCAGATTTTAGTTTTGCTGGGAAAGAAAATGAATAATGTTTTGCCAGCAAAGGATAGACCTACTAGATGCTGCATATTTCCTATTTTTATGAATACTAGAACCAATAAAACATGTCAGATAAATGCTTTAATATTTGTAATAATTTGAGAATTTTACATACAGTGCATTTGTTATTTCTGCTACAAAGCTTTGTATTTAGAAAAATGTAATTAATTAATTCAATGTGTGTTTATTCCCTAATTTTTAACAGATCAAAATCCAAAGTGTACTGGTAAAGTACAGGTTTCTCTTACATGCCCCATAATTTCCTACCTCTTTTTGCTCACACTGAATTCTCCTACTCTTGTCCCTGCACCTCCAAATTCCTTTCATCTTTCAAGACCAAGATTTCCTCTGCATCCTTCAGGAAAACTTTCCTCATATCTCTCTCATCTCTTCCAACTAGAAATAAATTTCTCCCTCTCAGAATTCCTATTTCTTGACATTCACTATGTTCCACCTGGTATTAGATATCTTTGTGTACGTTATCTCTGTTTGGAGATGCAAGCTGCCTAAGGTCTTGGACCAGGCTTATTCATCCTTGTGTTCCCATAGTCATGACTGATGTTTTGTTCATTGTACAACCTCAAGAGATAGATAGCAGTTGAGTGAATGAATAACAGATCCCAAGGCTAACTCATGGAACCGTGGTACCTTAACTGTGGAATTGCTGATAATTGTCTGAGTTTGGATTACTAGGAGGAAAGAGCACATTTCCACCTGCTTTTCCTAGTGCAGGAGCTAAAGGGGAAGTGAAGGCAGCAGATACTGATTAAAAGCATAGAATGTGTGGCATGTAGTTATATGCTTTGCATTTCATCCCTCAGGAACTAGTTCACCAGGACAGTTGCTGTTGTTGTGATTATATTTATCCCTAGAACAAGCTTCTCTAAGTTATTTCTTCTTTTTATGACTTCTTCCTTTCATCTTCTTCTAATATTTATAGGAAAATAATATACTGTCTTATTTATCAGTATTGAGTTTATAAAGCACTTTAATATCCATCATCTTGTTTTACACTCTCAACAGCCTTGTGAGACAGGTGGGAAAACTGATGAGAAAACTGTCTTAGAAAAATGATTCCATTGAACATTATCCTTTATACCTGCGGCCACAGCCAGGGAAGGAAGGAAACTTGGGATACCCAGGGACTGAGGGCAATGTTGTCTTATGACTCAATTTTATTGATTGTCTACTTTTTTTGCATGTTCTCTTTTGCTATTTATCCATATTTTCTTTAGTTTTTTATCCTGCTTTCTTTGAGTCTATTTTTATGTCTCTTGTCTAGCTCCTTGAGGTAAATAGTCCATTTATTTTCAGTCTGGTTTTTCTTTACCTAATACAAGTCTATAAATTTTCCTCTAAATAATTCTTTGGCTTTCTCCTCTAAGTTGTAATAAGGACTGTACCATATATTCATTGTTATTTTTTCTAAATAAGATGAAATTTCACATTTGATTTTATCTTCAACCCCAATTTCATTGAAAAGAAATTATTCTAAAATCCTAAATGAGCACATGTGTTTAGCTATGCCTTTTTGTTAATTTCCCATTTTCTAATATCATGATCAAAAGATGTGATCTGTTTGTTTTATCTTGAGGGACAGGGACAAATTTTTAAAAACTATTTGATGGTAAAAGAAATAATTAATTTTATCTCATGTAATTTCTTTCACATTCTAGTTTTGCTGGGACTGAAAATATAGAATAAATAATATAAAAATAAAGAAAAAATTTCAAAGCACTTCAAATGTCCTTAATGGATAATCAATCCCTGGAACTAGAATTTCTTCCTAGAACCACATTGCTTCTGGAAATCCACATAAAAGAAAATGGAAAATAAAGCACAAAACTATCATTAATTGTTTTAAGTTAGCAAAAAGACATTTATAAACCAAAATAAAATGGTAACAAAAATTGTATTAGTCCTATGGAACTGTCTTCCAATTGTCCCTAGATACTAAAGGGGCAAAAATGAGGCAGCAGCCTCTTTTTAGGACCATACAAGGTCAAAGCCACACCATAGCCAAGGTGACTTGATACTTAGTACCAAAGTGCTGATCAGAGACTTGTTTCTCAAAGAGTGGTCCAAGGACCAGCAGTGTGGACATCACCTGGTAGTAAAAGTACAGAATCTTGGGCCCCACCCACAAACCAGCCAAGAGAATCTGCATTTTAACGAGATCCCCAGGTGATGCAAATGTGCATTCCTGTTCCAAGAAGCACTGGGTAGATTGTAAAATCTCTCTTGCCTAGTCAGGTTAAGCCAAGGATTCTTGGGAATCTGAGATCCAGAGCATTTAAGAGAGTTGTCTAGAGCCACACGTATCAGCGGCACAATCAGTACTAGGAGGCGGGGCTGTGTAAAAATATAATGACAACTAAAATGTACATTTGCAACGTAGAAACCATCCAGTTTGAACCTGTGTAGATGGCTGAGAATTTTGTACATAATAGGTGTATTTAGATATTTTTTAAATGTTTTGGCTTGTAGAAGTCATACTAATTACAGTAATTTATGTGAATTCATTAATTACTAAGATCCATGATTATGATTATGTATGCTAGCTGAGTGCTAGATCAACTTTGTTGTTTTGTTTTCATTACTGAACCAAGCCTCTGGTCATATAGGCACACTCTTCATTGTTGGCTGCTTGTGTGACATATCCATACACACAAAAACTAAAAATGTATTTAGAGGGAACATTACCTGTCATTGTTTTAATGGGGGCAAGGCAACAAAGAACAATGGGGATGCTGAGGGAAGGATCCTCAAGTGAGAAGCCCAGCCAGCTCAGACGTGGACTCTTCATCATGAAACCTCTCTTACTCTGCGGTCTCAGAAATGATGGTTTTTAGATAGCTTATGATCACCTTAAAACAGTCACAGATGGTCTAATACAGGCAGAAAAGGGAGTGTGTGGAATTGGGGAGCCAGATATCCTAAATTTGAATCTCAGCTCTGCAACTTTCAAGGTGACCTTGAGTAAATTACTTCAGCTGCTTGTAATGTGTGGCTAGGAATGTTGGTTTATTTACTCGACAAGTACTCTGAGCACCTACCATGTTCCCATCAGGGCTTTTAAGAATTAGGGACCAATGAAGCCCCCTGCCCTCAATGAGCTTACATTGCATGGCAGGAAGCCAGAAAGTAAGCACATAAATATATAAAATGTGAGACGACAGTAAATCGTTTGGAGAAAAGACAGGATAGGCAGGAAGAGAATGTCGAGGGAGATAATTTTTATAGAAAGGCAAGAAAAGGCTTCTCTGATTAATGTAATATCTGACCGGAGATCTGAAGGGAGGGGTGGGGCCATGTGGATATCTGGAGAAGAGATTTTTTTTTCTTCTAATTAATAAATTTCAATTGGACAAGTCAGAGGACTTGCACCACAGTTTTAAACAACATGAGTGGAGACCGCAGCACTTCAGGAGCAGGTATGGATAGCATGTGAAGAAGGAGCTGCACCTCAGAGCCGCTCATGATCAAGTTCACAACACCTGACAGCACACGTGCTAATCTGTTTCTGGAGAGGAGCTTTCCAAGCAGTGGGAACTGGAAGTGCCAAGCCCCTGCAGTAGAGCATGCTTGGCACGAGTATGGCACGTATGGAGTGGAGCGGGAGATGAGCTCAGGGAGCTGTGGAGAAGGAAGCAGGCCCAGATCACATAGGGAGGTTTAAGCCATGGGAATCCATTAGAAAGCTGTGAGCAGGGGACTAACAGGATCTGAATTGTTTTAAAAGAATCACTGCTGCTGGGTGGAGGATAGACAGGGGGAGGCGGGGATGGGGACTGGTGCTCAAGGAAAAAGAGAGAGGTAAGGAGGCCAAGTAGGAGGTTATTGCTATAATCCAGGCAAGAGAGCATGTTAGAAGTGGAGGTGTTGAGAAGTGGTTGGGTTCCAGGTAAGTTTTTTTTTTTTTTTTTTTTTTAACTTTATTTTGTACATTTAATAATTGAAAACATAAACAATTAAAAAGTAAACACAGATGAATAAATATATACATTTCTCAATTAAATATAATGGATACATGTAATTTTTTTTTTTTTTTAATCAAACAATATATTACACAATATATTTGGTTCATAGTAATGCATTCATATAGTATTTGTCCTTTTGTGTCTGGCTTGCTTCACTCAACATAATGTCCTCCAGGTTCATCCATGTTGCTATATGCTTTATGACTTCATTTCTTCTTACAGCTGCATAATATTCCATCATGTGAATAGACCACAGTTTGTCTATCCATTCATCTGTTGATGGGCACCTAGGTTGTTTCCAACTTTTGGCAATCGTGAATAATGTGGCTATGAACATCGGTGTGCAGATGTCTGTTCATGTCACTGCTCTAGTTCTTCTGGGTATATACCCAGTAGTGGTATTTCAGGGTCACATGGCAAGTCTAGATAGGAACACTTCTTCACTGTTGGTGGGAATGCAGGATGGTACAACCACTATGGAGGACTGTTTGGCAGTTCCTAAAGATGTTGAATATAGACTTGCCAGGTAAGTTTTGAAGGATGAACCAACAAGACTGCTGATGTTCAGTGGGAGAGGAAGGATAAAGGAAGAGCCCAATGTTTTGGCCTGAGCAGCAGGAAGAGTGGCACTAACATTACTGGAAAGGGGAAGATGGTAAGAGGGTTGGTTAATCGTGGAAAGCCTGCTGTGAGGAAATAAATCAATGCAAAAAATAAGAGGATGCAAATGAATGAAACTGCCACAGTCCTTGGCCCACGGTAGGTGTGTGACCAATCTTCATCCCCTTCCCTATCCTTTGTGAAATTTCTTTGTTACCTATTCTTGTTTTCAGAATGCATTTCTTCAACTATCCACCCCGCCCCACCCCCACGCTCTTTACTCACTACTTCTCCACCGATTAATATAAAGTCAAAACATTTCCAGAACAGTGCAAGGATCAGCTAAACCTCACCCAGAAAAACCTGTGGCAGTGTACAGAACCGGCAGAGATAGACAAAATCACATTTTTAAAATAAACTAGGAGAAACATTTGATGACAAAACAGCACACATAGCATTCTCCTAGTGCCTCAAAGTACTTGAAGTGCTTTAGCACCCTAAAAGTTTCCCTCGTATTGCTTGTTTTTTTAACAGAAATTCTGTGGAGTGAAAGATAATATTTTATAAGCATTTTCCTTTAGAATTTTTGAAGAGAGGCTCAGAAATGGAACAATTACAAATCTCTTTGGAAATGCTTACTGAATATTTATATTTATTGACAAAATTCCCTAGTAGTTTTTATTATTTTGGCTCAAAATTTTGAAGCATAATAGTAAAAGGAAATAAATAATGTAAATGTCTATGCACTTGTATTAGGTAAACATGTCTTAATAATATATTATTGAATTCCAACCTGAAAAATAAACATGTACATTAAAAGCATACAGTCTTCATAGTAAAAAAATAAATAAATAAACTTGGTTCTTTAAAAGTCTATTGCATATTCATTGAAATGTCAATATGCAACTCACATATCTCTATACTCTTAAGAATCATCAGCATTTAATTTATGAGTATTTTTAGTTGGAAAGATTCCGCTGCTTAAAATTCCATTCAATCCCTTTGGTCTGGGTTGAAGAATACTTACATCTCCTGTTTTTTCCCAAAGCTCTCCTCCATGCCCAATTTTCCATAATTATTCTAATCTTTATTCCAAAGTAGAGTGCAACCCCCACTCCGTCCCATGCCAGAGAGGCAAAAACAGAGACTAACACAGCCCAGGGACAAATACACTTGTCCCCAGGAAGCATCCGGTGTATATGTGTCTTCATGTAGCATTTAAAGCTAGATATACAGGTGGTTAAGAAATAAAGCCTGCAGCCTGCTGGGTGGGGGTGGGGGTGTCAGCTCAGGACCCACCTGCTGGTAGGAAGCACACAGAAGAGACCAGCTTTCCTTCAGGGAGTGTGTGCCTTGAGTGTGTTTACGAGGTCATTCAGAAGATGGAGCTCACAGGTTTGCCAAGGAGTTGTAGGAACAAGCAAGGACCTCTCTCTCTCGTTTAGCAAGTAGGAGCATTGACCTGGGCAAGAAAACCTGGTCGTTGTCTGAGGTTTGTGATGCCTGATCTTTAACCTGAATTACGGTGTGACATGAACCTCTTCAGGCTCTCCAAGGTACACAGTGGAAAACAAAGGTCTTTGAGCTAATATACCAGCATGTAGTGTAAAAGACATCAAAGCATTGGCTATGAGAAACCCGGAGTTGACTACAGTCTTTTGCCCATTTGCTTCCAAGTACAACTTACCTCACTTGTGATTGGGGAATAGTTTATCCTCAGGAAGAATCTACCAATTATTAGCAGAGTTTTAACTTTACTGACACCCAAGTCCATTTTCAAGCTGGGATATTCTACCA
Source organism: Tolypeutes matacus (assembly GCA_026826555.1). Taxonomy (NCBI): domain Eukaryota; kingdom Metazoa; phylum Chordata; class Mammalia; order Cingulata; family Chlamyphoridae; genus Tolypeutes; species Tolypeutes matacus. Next base: position 90,310,891 of record JAKSZT010053887.1, read on the forward strand.
TTGGATTTAGAAAAGAAAATTGGTTTTGACTGGTCTGTTTTTAAATTTCAGGCATAGTTGCTGTTCTCTTCTGTGGAGTCACACAGGCACATTATACCTACAACAATCTGTCATCGGATTCCAAAATGAGGACTAAATAGGTAAAAGAAAAAAAAATTAATACAACCTTTTTCTCTTTTCACATTGTAATGGTTATGTAGCAATTCTGGCAGTGCACTTGGAAAGAATTTCATTAGTAAAGAAAGAAAGTAACCTTAATGCTTCATTATTGGTTGGATATGTAGAGATTCTTTTTTTCCCTCTAGGATAAACTTTAACAATTCTCTTGGTAAGCAAAAATATAATTATAATAGTCTCTCCCTCCTGAGAGATGTGGAATATAGACTGTCAGTCTTGAAGATGAAAGGCCCAGAGTCAGTAATAATTCACAGTCACTTACATCTAAAAGCATTATAAAGCATGTGAGATCGGGTAGTTTTAGAGAGAGAAGGATATGAAAAAGAGTAAGGAAATGATGTTTGGTCTTTAATTGGGTGTTTTTGCTTCTAAGCAAAACTCAACTGCCAGCTGTCACACAAGCAGAAGGTGTCTCCCATATGCCAAGAGCACATCTGTTTGGATATCTGCACGTGGGCACACAGTGATTCCTTCCACAAACATTTGCCACGTGGTCCTTGTGTGCCAAGCACCATGCTAGGTACCAGGAATACAGCGATAGTTAGTATATGATCCTGCCTTCAAAAGCTTCCATTATCAAGTCTGTTGGTAAGGATAAAGACATGTAACAAAACAATTAATTGTGACCAGTGTGGTGCATACTGTGATAGAAATAACTGTATAGTGTGCTTTGGAGCACATCCTCCCATAGTTGGGATTGGGAAGGTCAGGGGAAAGTTTCCAGAGGTGACACCGGATCTGGAGCTTGAAATGCAAATAGAAATTAATTAGACAAAGATTTTGGGTCAAGAGAGAGGTGGGAAAATAGCAGGAAAGGCAGTTTATGCCAAGGGAGTAGCAAAGACAGAATTCTCCAAAGCAGTCAAGTGAAGCCTTATAAATAGTTCAGGGTGGCTAGTGAATGGGGTAAGACTGAAGTTAGTTGGACACAGAGTGGGAAGAAGTCATGGAAATATAGCCAAAGGCCAGCTTATAAAAGGATGTATGTACCTTGTGAGGGACTTTAACCTTTATCCTAAAGGTAATGGAGAGTCTCTGGGGTAATTTTAGGATTATGAGTTTCTGTTTTAGAAATGTCACTCTAGCAGACATGAGGAGATCAAATGGCACTTGTATCGGTTATCTTTTGCTGTGAAACAGCTACACAACCTGAGTGGCATATAACAATAAACATTTATGTATCACACATCTGCAGGGTTCCGCTGTTTTTAGATGGATTGGACTGGGCTGGGCTAGGCTGAATGGTTCTGCTTGACCCACCTGGGCTTGCTCATTAGTCTGTGGTTTGCTAAAGGCTCTATTCTAGGTTAGGATTGGCTGGGGTCCCCTAACCAGTGCCATGTGTCTCCATTCTTCTCCTAGAGAAAAAGTAAGTCCCATTGTGTCACATCTTCTAATCATTCTACTGGCCAAAGAAAAGCATATGGCTGAGTCCAGAATCAAGAATCAGGAGGCTGAGCAGGTTACCTCCCCACCGTGGGAAAATATTATAAAGTTATATGGGAAGGGCCGTGAACATGGGGGATGATGAACAGTTTGAACCAAATGATGCAATCTACCCCAAAAGGAATGGAAGCTAGAGAAGCCCCTATAATAAGCCCAATGATACTGAGGACATCTAATGTGATGTTAGGTTTGAGGGAGGGGAGAAAGCAAAAGTGACATCTAAACAACACTTGTTATTGGCCAGGAATTCCTAAGCATGAGTTGTTGGTGGCTTACCTTAAAAAATTTCCAAAAGGACCATTGCTTTCATCCCTCTCTCTCTGACATGTCCCATCCTTAGCTGAACCTGACCCTGCCTCCCACCTACCCAGGGACTCTACAAGGTCATCCTTTCCTTTTGTCCATCATCTCAATGCTTCCGAGGAATCACAAGACTCAATTTACAGAAATTTTAAAGATCCTATATATATATATATATATAACCAGATATCAATACCCAAAAAACCTCAGTAGATAGTCTTCTAGGGTCCTTTTAATTATGGGAACTCCTGCCATTTTCTAGGGCTGGATTTTCCTGACCTTGTTTGGTTCTCTGAGCATTTGTATTCTGGGAAGCTGAGCCCTGTCTAGGGACTTACACTTTTAAGTCGTGCCATCTAGACTGCTCAGAAGAACTTCAAAGATAACTCATCTCGTGGTGAGACAGCAACCCAGCACCTAGGGGAGACAAAGCCAAAAATCAGTGCCCCACAGCCTTCTCTTCTCTCTCTGAATGGCTTGACAAGCACTCCCTGACATGCTGCCAGCATTCGTTTTTACAGCACTCTGCTTTAAGGAAGGAGATTTTTACAAGTTTGTTTTTTTCTTTAACATCTGGATTATTGCACCACCACGCCCCATCCAGGTTTCCCCCATTGCCGCCTTACTCTGGTGCCTGGTTCATAGTAGGAGCTTAATTGCCTTCCCTTCCCTCTTCATCCCTTTCCTCAGGCCTTTTCTTTCTATCAGAATCTGACATTTTCTATTTATTTTTCTATCTTATATACATGCACAGCATATATACATATTTATGCATATATACATGTATGTGCATGCATATATTCACACATATCCTCTACTTTACTATATGGAGCCTGAGGTCACCACTTTGAAAGAAATAAGTCTGTGCCCTTTAATTAACCTCTCAGGCCAGAGATCCTCAGCCATGCATGCAGCAAAGTTCAAACTCCCTGTAGGAAACCGATTATAAATTGTGGAGGAAAATGGAGGAATATATTATAGAGAGTGCAACTGTTTCCTCTCTGAAAGGGGAAAGGTTCGGGCAGTGTCATGTGATGTGGCATGGTCTCAGAACACAATCTCTCCATCTGCATCTTCCCACATGGTGTTCACATTATTAAGAAGAATGGTAGAACTTACACAGACTCTTTGCCTTTGTTCCCAGGACTGATAAACTGGAGTAAAGAAAGTCAATTAGTGAAGTCTAGGGAAAAACCCATGTAAATCAACTTTTTGTTATAAAATCCAATGGAAATGTGATTTATTGAGAAATTTTTATTCACAGACTGTCTGTACTGGGTAATCAAATAGCTACATCTGGATACAAAAGCTTTTGAGAATTATATATCCTTTATAGTTTCAAGCTTTAGAATACCTTTTTTTTTTTTAATTATATTTTCATTTTAAAATATGTTTTGTAACTGATAATGCCCCTCTAGATGTTGGTGAATTAAATTTTGCTCTAACTTGAGTAAGACACATGATATCACTGTACACTAGGTACAAAGCAGCATGGTAGAGACACTCTGATGCTGTTACCCACCAAGTGGATTTATACTCTGAAGAGCAGAGAATCCTATTACAGAGTATCTGAACATATGTGCCAATCCCTTTCCCTGGACTCAGAGTGATTTGCTTGCTTTAGGCTGTGCACATCTAGTCCTAGAAAGAAACAGATGCTGTAAGCCCTGCCTCCTGCCCTAGAAACTCAGAGCTCCTGGGGATACTCAAGGTGGGCATGAGGGGTCAGCACACAGAGACCTGTAGCCTAGAGCTCTCACCCCGAGCCACCCCGAAAGCCACATATAGATCTCTTGAGCCTACTCACGAAAGTCCCAGCCTGCCTCCCACCCCCCTCCCTCCTCATCCCTCACCCCCCAGGAGATCCTGGGAGCTGCTTAACACGACCATACTCCAGGGTGCTTCCATCTGTCGTCTACACCTGCACGAAGGCTGACTTGTAAAAGTTTGTACTTTCATACCATCTCTTTTAACTGGAATTTTTCCTTCTCTCCATCAGTTCCCAGTTAAAAATTCTTTCCAACAGATACCTGTGGATATGTGATCATGTAAATAATTAACATTTCTTGTGCATTAATATGTATGAAGTACTTATCTCATTTACTTTCCATTTATCCTTCTAACTTACAGGTAGCTCTTATTATTATCACTGATTACCTTCATCCATTCCTTCACTGAACAAATATTTTTTGAGAAACTTCCTTGTGCAGGCCACTGACCAAGGTGCTGGGGGTACAACAATGAACAAAAAAGAATTTCTAGCAGAGGGGCTTTAGTAGTCAAGATAAACAAGCAAAATATATAGTGTGTTCATGGTAAGTCATAAGACCAATAATAAAGCAGGGCAGGGAGCTAGGAAGTGTGTGTCTTGGGAAGTAGGGTTGCAATTTTAGATAGGCTGGCCAGGGCAAGCAGCAATGAGAAGTTGTTATTTGAAAGAGCCTTGTGGACACCTAGGGCAGAACTTCCAGGTATTGGGAACAACAGATATCAAGTGCCCTGGGGCAGGACAACCAGTGTGGCTGGGGACGAGTGAATCAGATGATATCAGAACAGTGAAGACGGACAGGCCATGGGGGGCCCGGAACAGGTGAGGAAATGTGGAGGCTTTTAGGGAGAACTATGACAAAACACTTCAGTTTTAAGAGCTTGGGGGTGCCATTTATTAGCTAAGGAAAACTGCAAGAGGAGAAGGCTTTGGGGAGCCTGGGGTTGCCTCATTACATTTGAGGCATGTATTAGTCAACCAGTGGAGCTGTTGAATGGCCAGCTGGACAGAGAATTCTGGAGTTTTGGAGAAAGGTCTATGCTACAAATATAATTTGGAGTGTCATTACCATAGAGATTACATTGAAAACATGAATCTGGATGAGATCTCTACAGGAGGGATAAAGAAGAGGTCCTACAGCACTTCAATGTTGAGAGGTCAGGAACCAGCAAAGGAGACTGAGAGGTGGTAGCCAGAATGTAGAAGAAACGCAGCAAAGTAGAAGGCAAAGAAGAGAGTGCCTCCTTGAATGCCTCAAGGAGGAGAGTGATGAGTTGTGCCTAATGCTACTGAAAGGTCAAGTAAGATGAAGAGCATAAATGCTATCAATGATCTTAATAAGAACCATATTGGTGGAATGGCAGAGTAAAAGCCTGGTTGTCCTGGATTAAAGAGAGAATGGATAGGAAAGAAATTGAAGACAGTCTTTCAAAGGATCTTTGCTGTAAAGGGGAGTAGAGAAACAAGGCAGAAGCTGGAGGAAAAAGTGGGGTCATAGAAATATCCTTTTTTTACTTTGAAGATGGAAGAAATAGTAACGGTTCTTTTGTATCCTGATGAGGATGATACAAGAGAAAATGGTAGGTTAGAGGATCTGTCAAGGCTTAGAGGTAACAAATAAATTTCAGATGCAGATTTTCTGACTTTCTGGTTCAGATTATGTTGCCTCTAACTAAATATTATCTGATTAGTTGATAGGATAGTAGCAATAGTGGGGGTTAGCATCATTTATTCAGTAAACCTTGAATGAATGAATGAATCAATATCTGGCTATCTATATTATGCTTTCAACTAATTTGGATTATTGGTCATTTATATTATATTTGGTTCCATCACTTCTGAAAAATCTACTAACTTTCGCAGAATTTTAATTTATTATTGAAATACAGGTTCAGGTGGACATAGATGTTTTCATGCATTCGCTTTTGAAAAGCCAGATTCTTTGTCTAGCATTTATAGGCAAACAATGACATCTTCATTACAGCACATTCTTTCCAGATGCTTATTTTATTTCTATTCCCCCAGATGATATTTTTAGTGTTTATCACCATTGAATGGAAAAGCAGCAATGCAAATCCAAATTTAAATTTCCCATAAAAAAGACAGTATTTGCCAAATTGGATGTGTTTTGCATGACTTTGTGAGAAAATTCAAGGAAAGAATATTGAGTGTGGGAAAGGCAATATGATGTGGTAGAAAGATCACTTGGCTGAGGTTTCAGAAAGCTGGATTTTGCCCCCATCTCTACTACTAAATGTGGACCTTGAATAAGTCAGTTGACATATGTGTGCCTCAGTTTCCTTATCTGTGAAATGAACAATTGAACTAAATAGCTGGCTTTTAAAAGTCCATGATCTCACTCTAATAACCAGTGACTTGACATAGAGCATAAGATATGCATCTGGTTCCTTCTTGGACAGGGTTGGACAGGGATCACTTTCTGTAATACATGGAGATGAGGGGAAGGAATGAGAATTTGCCATTGATCTTGAGGCTGAATCATTATGTAGACCATTTTAATAAATTGTCAAATCAAATTCAAGGATAAGGCAATCAAAAACTAGAGTCCCTAGTTCACATGGGGATGAAAAGGTTCACCCTTTTCTTCTTAGACAAACCCTTTGCTCCGACATGCAATGGCTTTTTCTAAGACTTGCCTGTAGCCTCGGGGTGGAAAGGAACCACTTTAACCCCTCCAGGATTGACTGAGAGATTTCCAGATTCTCAATTCAAACAGGCCTGTGTGTGTACTAAGCGCTATAGTAATTGTATGGCAGGTACCATGCCAGATGGCAGGGGGACAATAGAACATAAGGCATGGTTCCTGCCCTCAAGGAGTTCCCAATACGATGGGGGAAGCACACACACAAGCACACACCACAGGCATGCAAACACATACATGCACAGCCACCCCTTGTGGCAAATGTTAATAGAGGGATGCACGACATGTCATGAGAACCAAAGAAATGAATTGCTTCCTCAAGGACAGGTGTTCATGTGAAGCAAGCTGACCTTGGGTTTGGGTGTTTTGGAGTTGGGTATAAGGATAATTAGGAGATTAACATGCAGAAAAAGTGGAGGATAAAAGCAAAGGGTCAAAGAATGCAAAAACATAGAAATAATGAAGAGCTTAGTAAGTCTCAGAATCAAAGAAGTAGCTCAATATGACCAGGGCCTGGGTTGCTTAGAAAAGTAGGGAGGAATAAGTTGGTATAGGCTGGGGACCAGGGAATATGGGGTGAGGGAAGGAAAATGTGGGAAGCAGAGCTAAGAATTAAGGATAGAGAGCCACCTTACCCTCTGAGTAGACTCTCAAATGTCTCACAGTGTTTTGTTTACAGGAACTGTATTCTGTAAGGCTAAAAATCACTTAGGGCTTTCAGGCACAGGAGTGATAATGATAATCAGCGCGTTGTGTTTTACAAAGATAATGGTGTTAGTTTTGTCGAGGAAAGACTGGAAAAAGGATCATTTGAAATTAGAAACATTCTTGGATCTGTCAATGGTTTAAGGTATAGTTTACGAGCAAACATGGTAATTGCCCTCCAAAACATCCATCTCCGTGCTTGGGATTAGACTATCTGTTTACTGCACTTACCTTTGATAAACTACTTACATATCTAACATCTAAATTTATCTCAACCTACTGAGGCTCTAGACATGGTTTGTCCCGCCTGTTCACTAGGGATGTTGTAATCTATATGAAAAGTTTATGAAAATTTACCATTTGGTTTTGCCTTGAACTTAGGAGCTCAGTAAATTCTTGCTGAATTAATAAGTAAATGAATGAATGAATGAATGATGGCCATTAACATTCCAAGATTTTAAAAAAACTGAGAGAGGGACAATATATGCTAATTAATGGTCTTATTTAACTCTGATATGGTGCATTAATTTAAATTTAATAAGTTGGATGCATAAGGCAAATGTCTAAGATAACCCTGAGATACTGAAGGAAAGATCAAGTACATTTCTTGTGTGAGCTTCCTGCAGTGTGTCTCTGCTTTATTGATTTGCATTACAGTAGTTTTTGATTATGATTTTGTGCATTTTTTTCTCCATCATTTTTAACAAAAGCAGGCACATCCCATCCCAGTTACTTTTTCCAAAGCACAGTGGAGTGAAAATGTCATGGGCAACAATGCCCCTGCCTCCCTGGCTTCTGAGAAATAAGATCAAAGATATCTTCATGAAGCAAAGAATGACCTTTTTTTTTTTAATTCTAATTACATTTCTTTTGTCAAGACTTCGACCACTTTTCTTCTTCCCTTCATTCAAAGTACCTTTAAAAATACTATCCTAGAAGGGTTGAATTTATAAATGATGGCAAAGTGTTTAAATTTCTCCTTAGCTAAGCTAGTGATTCTTTTCAATGAACCTCATTATATTGTATAAAGGACATTTAGTAGTTCAGCTAATAAGTGTTCCCTTTTAAATGCTAATGAGAGTGGAGCTCACACATCAAGGCAAGAACACCCTGTACTTTCTGTGCCCAGAAAGAATTATTGTCTGTGAACCCCTAGTCAAGAAGCCTTACTCCACAACCGACTTGCATCATCGTGGGGACCACGGATGACTATTCAGCACTCTCAGTGTTGGGTACCTCCTATATGCCAATGCCTGGCCCAGGGAGAAATAAAGATAGGTAAGACATGAACTGTGCTTCCCTTTGAAATTTTTTCATGTAAATTTTTTTCCCTGCCAAAGCTGTAGTTGGACTATAACTTGGCGATTAAATCTATGCTGCTTTCTTAACCACACATCTGTGCTTGTCTATCATAGCATATAATTTCAGTTGAGAATTTTAAGCCATAAACTCAAAAAAGTTCAGCGCTAGGTGGGACTACAGAGATAAATTTCTAAACCTAGAATTTTATTGGCAGAGATCCACACCCAAGAAATTTCAATGACTTGCTTGGAGGATTAGAGCCAGTTCTCCAATCCAGAGGCCAATTTAGACATACATTGGTGCTCAAGGGATATGCACTGCAAGCTAAAAATTCCCAGTTCCCACCTCTAAGAGCAACAATTGGTGTATTATCTGTTGCTGTGTAGCAAATTGCCACCAAAACTTAACAGCTTAAAATAGCAAACTTTTATTATTTCACCATTTCAAAAGGACAGAGAATCTAGGAACATCAGCCTAGCTGGTTTTGTTTTGTTTGTTGTTGTTGTTGTTGTTTGTTTGTTTCTGGCTCAGGGTCTCTCATGAGGTTGCAGACAAACTGTTGGCCAGGGCTTCAGTCTCTTAACACTGGAGCTGGAGGGTCTACTTCCAAGATGGCTCCCTCACATGGCTGTTGGCAGGAGGCCTCAGTTCCTCGCCACGTGTCCTTCTCCATAGGGCTGCTTGGGTGTCCACATGACACCCAGAGCAAGGGATTCCAGAGGCAGAGAGAGCCAGAAGAAAGCAGCAATGCCTTTTATAAACTCATCTCTGAAGTCACACGCTGTCACTTCTGCTATATTCTGTTTGTTAGAGGCGAGTCACTAAGACCAGCCCACACTCAGTGGAAGGGGAATTAAGCTCCATCTCTTGAAGGGAGAACTATAAAAGAATTTGTGGACATACTTTAAGACAACCATAGGGCCTGATGCCTTTTGGGAGAGTAATTCTTTGATAATGATTTCAATTCTTTTCATAGTTGAACATTTAGGTTTTCTACTTCTTCAGTCAATTTTTGCTGTATATACTTTCCTGGTAAACCATCTATTATATCCAGACTTTTTAAAAATGTCAATAATAACAATTGTTGACACAGTATTGTGCCAGGCACTATAAATATATGTTTCCTATAAAGTATGCCTATTAATAGTCACCAAAAAAATCCATGAGGTAAATACTATTTTTAGTCAGATTTTACAAGCCTTAGAGAAGTTAAGAAATGCATTCAAGGTTACACAAAGAATGGAATGCTGCATCATGACCTACTATTATTTTTTAATATCTTTTTCATGTCTCTAATGTCTCTACCTTAACTTGTAGAAAATGATATTTATGTATTTTTCTCCCTTTTTACTTTACGAGACTTGCTGAAAGTAGGCATATTATACTGATCATTTTGAGAAAGGGCACCTGGGTGTATTTATCCATTCTTCTATTGTTTTCTCTAATTCATTGTTTTTTCCTTTTATACTAATCCATTCTTTTTCCTCTCCTTGGGCTTCTTTTCTTTTCCCACATTCCCTCTAATGGGAACCCAAGCAACCCCCCATCTCTATTCTTCATCACTCTCCTTCCTTTACTGTTTGCTTTTTCACCCTTAACACTGACCAGGCAGGGCCTTTGCAGGTAGAGTTTTTGTGGTTTTTTTTAATAATAATTCTTTTTTTTTTAAAGATACTTAGATGACATAAATGTTACGCAAAAAATATAGGGATTCCCATATGCCCCACTCCCCACACCTCCCACACCCTCCCACGTAAACAACATCCTTCATTAGTGTGGCACATTATTGCAATTGATAAACGCATCCTGGGGCATTGCCACTGAGCATGGACCATAGTTCACATTGTAGTCTACACTCTCTCCCACACAGTTCTGCATGTTATGGGACGATATAAAATGGCCTCTATCTTTCGTTACAATGTCACTCAGGACGATTCCCAAGTCCCGAAAAAGTCCCTGCCCCCAGAGCCTCCAGTGGCCACTGCCTCCACATCAATGTTGTAATTTCTTCCATTGCTAAAATCAGAATAAGTCTATAGTAGAATGCCAGTAAGTCCACTCTAGTCCATAGTTCACTCCCCAATCCTGCAGGTAGAGTCTTAAATGCCTTTTCTTTTTTCACCAAAACATTGGTGCTCTCTCATCTTCTGTCCCATTCACCTCTTTATTTTGTGCCAGATTTTTTTTTATTCTGTTTTGCCATTGTTAGTTTTCTCTTTCTTTAGGATTCGTGACTGTTCCGTGTAGCTAAGAGTGATTGAGTGTTGCCGTTGTTTTTTTCTTTGGCTTCTTCTTCATGCCATCTTAAAAGACTCAGTAGCAGAGTCACCTCCCAGACTGTCTTCATCTCCATCCATAGGAAATACTTTCTTTGTGGTCCAGGTTAATTCACCTTTAAATTTCTTCCAAGAGAAGATTATAAAACCTTCTCTTGATTTTTCTTTTTCATCTCCTAAAACCCCAAGAAAGTGTATTATCTCTTTCAGAATTTTCTAAAATTTAATTTCCTTTATTGCATTTTCACCAGAACAATGGTTTTGTGTTCTATTTTACTACATAGATACTTCAACTCCTCAAAGAAATGGTTTTCTTTCTTCCTTCCTTCCTTTCTTGCTTGCTTGCTTGCTTTCTCATTTCTTTCACTTTTAGAAAACCAAAAATACTACCATTTAATGGACATCAGCATAGAAATGTTTATTATACATGGCTGTCTATATATGGGTCTGATTCAATACATAATGTAAGAATTTATCTGAATAGGATTTAGGATATCAGCTGGCCTGGTCCCTGCTTTAATGACATTCAAGACAGATGGTTGCCCATTATTACCTTAAATTTTCTAAAGATGGCAATGGCATGACCTCCTTTAATAGCCCATTACATTTTATCACCCTGTTTGATAGGTGCAGGTATGAAGACTTTCAGTCCCAAAATGGCATTTTGGAATGACAAGTGGAAATTACTGTAGTTTTTCTACTTATTTTAATTAAATTTTATTGATGTAGCACATAAAACATCAAGGCTGAATATGTGTGCCCAAGTGTGTGTTTGTTAAAGAATGTTGCCAGATTTAAGGATGTCATTTTCTTGATGATCTTGAAAGATGCAGCAAATGGATTTAATAAAATGTTTGTGCAATAGCTTCAGAAGAGAAATTGAATTGCTTCTGGAGGCATAGCTCAAAAATCCAAAAAAATCTCATCAGTGGAGAGAGGATATAGAACTCTGAATAGAGTACCTGAAAGAGAAATCTAATAAATGAAAATAAGAATTTGGTTTTACGAAAGTTACTTAATGCAGTTGTTCTGGGATGCATTGGGAAAGAGCTTTACTGGAGCCAGCAGTGACCAATCTGTTCTTGAGGGAGAGGAGAATATGTTATAATGGATCTGCTTTAACAGTGAACACCCAGCTAACAAGCTATTTCTGATGTATTTTTCCACTGGCTCCAAGCTCTGATTAAACTACGCTTTTCAACATATTTCTTTTCCCTTTGTGTGCCTTGCTCCAGTCAAATTAAATTTTCAAGGGCAAAGTGGAGGGGCAAAGATATCTGATTGGAAAGATTCTTGTGTTGGAAAAACATGTCTAATCTTTTCTTAGCCATTGTAGGTAACTGAATTTATACAACTATCTTTTTCCCAGAAATCTGTGAAGATATGGTCTTGGGACTCACATCTGCAGAAAGTGTTACTGTGGGTTTCCATGATGGTGACTTCATACCCCAGCACTCATTTCATACTCTGACTTGCTTTTCCTTTCCATAAGTTGCTGCTCTGATAGGAGTATGGGGGTCTACAACATAGGGCCAGAGTAAAAGATCTCTTGACCAATTATAAAAAGACAGAGAGAGGTGTTCAGAGCTAGCACGAAGTACAAGAACTAGCAGAGTCTAGTATCCTGAGTTCTGACTTAAGACAGATCATGGCATAGCATGTTCTGGATAGTTAATGTGAAGTTCAGTGAGTAGCCCCCAGGGTCTTCCCTAGTGCCCCAAGGGAATTATGTTTTCACTTTTTATGTCCTCGAGCGAGTGTTCCCAAACGGTGGTCTGCAGGCTGTTGTCATAGTGATTCATTTTTATGATGCTGCTTGTACTCGTTCCTGGCATAAATTAAGAATTTACACTGTCCTCTTAGGAAAAGCTCCACTCTTCTTCCCCTTTGTGTAAGTTTGTTGTTTGATTCTTGGCTTGCTCTTACAGTACCAAGTTGGGGTAGGTGGTCTACAGGGGTCTTTTGCTTCATCCAAGAATATTAGAGACTGAAAGAATTTGAGATCATCTATCCTTCTGGAAGAAAGCATTCTGATTTGAAGGGAACATTCCCTCTTCAGCTGGCACTACTGAGCAAACATTACTGTCAGGGTGGGCTGCTGCTAGGACTCAGAAACGCTGGCCTGTAGAATAAGGCAACAACATTGCTAAAGGGTCTTCCCTAAGTTCTGGGAAAAAACACCTTAGTAAAGGATCCAGAATGTTCTCAGGCACTAACACAGGTATGGAACCCTGACTCCTGATTCGCCCAAGGCCCAGGCAACCAAGGGAAGGAATTGAATTGTATCCATAATTGGGACTCACACATACAGTGTCAAATGAGTGAGGAGGGAGTTAAGGAAGGAAGTCAGAATGCAGAGAAGGATAAGCTCTTAAGAGGAAAATTATTATAAATGGGGAAGGGGTTTGGCACAGCCTGAGGGTCAGTGTCCTCTTGTGGGGTGCTGTGAGAATGGACCTGGCCGTTCCAACCCATCAGCCTGCTGGCATGCCTGTACTCTGAAGAGGAGAGCACTAATTGGTAAACTTGAGGGTTTCATTAGGAATGCAAGTGATGCTGCTAGGGCTCTCCTCTCTTCCTTGAATGCTAGACAGTGAACTTGAAAGGTTTTGAATGGGTGCCCAAGAAACTCTACTAGATGCAAGAATGAGAAGTGCTCCCCTATTGGCTGGAGAATGAGATAAGTGACAGAGACCAGGAGCCAGGCAGATACGGAACTCCAGCTAGCCGCAGCAGAAACAGCAGGTGCCCCCAGGAGTGAGGCAGTCCTAGAATCATGGATGGCAATCGGCAGCAGTGTGGGAAACACACTGTGAGCAGCTCAGACTAAAGCAGTGGCAAGTTGGTGCCAGGCAGCATCGACGTGGCTGAGCCGAATAACAACATGGGCAGCCAGCCCTGAGGGATGGTAAACTCCAGGCTCTCACCATCTGCACGACCCCCTTCCTGTCCTCTTGGAAGCTCCCAGAGAAGTTGTTCTCAACCCTGGCTGCGTAAGGAGCTTTTACAACTCCCAGATGCCTGGGCCCCGTACCCTAGGGAGTTCTGATTTGTTTACCGAGAATGGGGACTGAACTACAGTATCTCTTAAACTCTACCTAGATGAGTCTAACAGGTAGCCAGAGTTGAGAATCTAGAAAGACACTGGACAGGGAAGGACTGAGGCTGGGCCATTTGGCAGATGGAGCTGTTTGATGCAGCAGATCAGAGCCAAACTCTCTCAGTGAATTCATCTGGGAACCACACACGGCTGGGCTTGGGGCACTGGTTCTCACACCAGGCTGTACATTGGAATCACCCAGGGGGTAACACCTTGGTGCCCAACACCTTCCCCAGAGATTTTGATTTAATTATGGGGTGTGGCCTGGGCAGCAGGATTGTTTAACGCTCCCCATGTAGTCCTGATGTGCAGCGACATTTTGAGAACCACTGGCCGAGATGACATTAAGGTCACCCATGAAGTTCCCTTTTGGGATTCCCAGGAATATTTAAGAAAAGAGCAAAGTATGGAAGGAATTTTATATCCTGTGTGAGTAAGTGAAGATCTGGAACCATCAAGATTTGTGTGTTTGTATAAATGTATTTACATTCACAGACTGGGATATGTTGGAGATATTACCCAAATCAGTAGTCTCACAGTTTTTTAGATTTGAGAAAGGTTCCATACTGCCAAACAAAAGAGAGCAATGGACAGACCCCTTGTAGGGTGACTTGTTCACCTACCAGAAGCTCACAAATGGAGGTTTCACTTTAAGGTTCACAGATTCATTGTAATCATCATAGCATATAAAACTGTCACACCATATCGAAAATGGGAATGAAATTAAGATGAGTTATTTAGAAGCATCTGCTTTCACTTCTTTAGTCTTTAGCTTGGCAAGATACAGATTTTATTAGTATTGATTGAATGTCTAATAGGGCCAGTCTCTGTGCAGGACAATAGTGAAAATTGGTAAACTTAATCCTCTTGACAACAACCGATGAGCTAAGGGTTGTCCCATATCACCAAGCTGTCTTTCTTCCCTTTCTACTTAGTGATTAAGGACTCCCACATCTTAACTCTCATTTTCCACTCTTGGTCTCATAAGGTAATTTACTTCTGATGCAATTCATGAAATACATCTGGAAATGTGCTAAGTATAGAAATCTATATGTACCTATACTCTTCTACACTCTACTATAGATAAGTCTCGGAAGGAATACAATCTCTCCACTTTCTCTCCATCTAAAATTGTTAGGAGCACCAATAAATATGACCCTCTTAGATTCAAATCTAGAAGTTTGACAGACTGAAATCAATCCTCTAATTTCATCAGCTGAGGAAGTGGTGTCTCCTGAATTACAGTGATTCCAATTAGTGTTTTCCGTCAGGAACGGGTTAGGAGAGCACTCATCATGTCTATTTCTCAAAAGCTATAGCTAAGACACGCTCTGATAATTTATCAGAACTGTGAAAAGGATGAGTAAAATGTAATTGATCTATATATAATAGGGTAAATATGTAAAGAGGAATCAAATGTATGTTAAAGTTATCATCTCTGTGTAAATATTGTACGTTTGTGTTGGGAATTTTAGGTTCTTCAACATTCTCAAGAGCTCACATTTTAGAATACCTTATTCTACTCACCAAATCCCTCCCTTCCAAAGAATTAGTTTTAATAAGTCAAAAGTCCTCTAAAGGCTCATATAAACACAAGGGAGGTATACAACTACTTGGTAATTAAAAAAAACTCCCATTTCCAAAAGCATGTTTCAATACTTTATTTCAAGCAAGTCACGTAATGTTTTTCAACAAATTAAGGGGGAAAAAATAAATGTAAATTCATCGATAATGTTCAACTGGATGTGAAAATATACCACCCAGGTATCATCGGCAGAAAGTAACAGCACAGAACCTGACTCCAGGTTTTTGCCTTTACTCGGCAGCTTTCTGTTCAGAAATGATACATACTAGTGGATTTTAAGATATAGAAAGTTTCCCAACTTCCATGACAGAACATGAAAGTGTTTTAAGCCGTCTTTAAGACTTACTCCAATCTGCATGTTCATCAATAGCTTAATTTTACTTTGACTTGAATATATATACTATGTGCCTTCTCAGCACTTTTAAGTGCTTTAAGTGATTGATTCTTTTCTGAATATTTTCTTTGGTAGAGGATTATGATTTAAGTGATAACCTACAGGAGTTAGGTCTCAGATCTGCTTTTAAAAGAGGGCTGGTTTCATTTCTATTGTTCACCAGAGATTTGTGTGATCAAAGTTACTTTTACTATCACTTTTTAAAAAGGGTTCCACCCAGGAATTTATTTGAAAAGAAAATTGATTTTTAAGCTGCCTCAGAAGCTTCAGCTTATGTCAGAAAGCACAAAAAGTGAGTGTTTTCTTTAAGCATTTTTTTCTTTTTAAAGAAAAATGTTAAGTGCTCCATTAGTTTCCCCATGACGGCACTAAGGGTTGCAATTCAAAGAAAACCTCAAGCCAAACTAAACGCGTTTACCCCAAATATATTCTTCTGATCCCAGTGCTCTGCATCCCAACTGATCCACCAGTTTCCAAATGTCAAGCTAAGCAACCACTTGGGGATAAAGAAACTCTTAAAGCTGCCCTGCTGCTCGGCACCTGGGACTCAGGTGGGTGCCGGGCCCCCAGCTCTGTACCTCCCCCCGCAACCCGGGATTAAATCCAAGCTCTGTGGACCAGAAAGGCCGGGGGTCTCTGAATGCCCTCGAGCTTAATGTGAACCAGTCGCCTGCCCGCTGAAATACACAGGCCATCCCCATCCAAACAGCACCATGGCCTGTCCATGGGGAGCGGCAATTCAGGGCCGTCTGGGAACGCGCCCAAAGCAGTGGGCTCCCGGGAGAGAGCCTTACCATAGGGATATCAGACTTCACAGTGGCCATTTTGAGAAAAACAAGATACACATTCACATTTTACAGTCAGTCTAACTTCATGAAGCCATGCTTTACCTTTCAAACGTTGACTTAGGTGAACAGAGATGATTTAATTTGCAACTCTACTGGACAGATGATACACATCATTTTAAATCATTTTGGAATTTGTTTCCAGTTTTTAAAAAGCACCAATCGGTGTGATTTTTTTTATCCCCTTAACTTCCAGGTTTACCTGATTGTTGAAACATTTTCATCTTTTAAATATTACTATGAGCTGCTTTTGAGTTACAAAGTATCATATGATAAGTGAATTCATTTTCAATGTGTAAAGTGGGCTTTATTCCCATAAACAGAAATCTGGGCAAGGTGATTATTACACTCACTTTTCACCAGATGAAATCTTTAACAAGAAAAGTCTTTGCCATGCTTTCTGAATTGCTCCAACTTGCAAGATATGACTCAATTTATCCATAGATGTTTATATAGAAATTGCATTATATTTTAGACAATAGGTTAGGTGGACTAAACCCAGACATTTATTGCATTACAGGAGAGATCTATATTATTATTTTTTGAAAATACACATAATAGCTCTTCATAAATGTTCACCTCGTTAACAAAGAAATGCCATTTCACTTTAGCTACAAAGACCCTTTTCCTGACAGAGGCACATTTGCAACAATGGTCTGCTTTGAATTCTTGTTCTCCCTCTCCCAGCCATATTTTAAAAAATATCTCTACCTCCAAATGATTCTAAGATATATGGTATTCAAAGATGTGGGCTTCTTTTTCTTGGTTATGCATCAGTAGCTCAACAAAGGTCAGCTTTTGCTATGCTCTGCATATGGTATGCTCATATATCTGACTACTTCTACCTATTTAGCCTCACTGCATTTTTCCAGATTACAATGTGTTCCTCCTATTCAAAGCGTCTTCTGCAGGGCTGGGTCCAGAACTTTTTGAATTATTAACACCTGGCACAATGCGTCCCAGAAGTGAGAGAATGCAAGTACTGAATTATCCTGTGCATCTCAAGGTCAGTCTTCACACAACCCTGGCATCTGAGAAGTAAAGCAGGCAGGGGGGCATTGTCTGGGCACTGGAGACTTGGGTTCCCCTCCGGGGTCTGCCCATGCACATGGGGCGTGTCTTGGAGCAAGGCACTGACCATTGTGAGCCATGGAACGTCGGTCCCGTAAGAGCAGGGGCTTTGTCTGGTTTGGTCACGGTTATACGGCAGTGCCCAGCAACGTACCTGGCGCACGTTAGGTGCTCGTTTCACGTTTTTGAATGGGTCTCAGTGTTCCCCAGGCTGGACATAGAATGGTGAGTGAGAAACCTCTGCTCTCTTCAGGGTGCACACACAACATGGAGTGCTCCAGGGGAGTGGAATATGGTTCTCTTGGTTATAAAACAAAGAGGCCCGCCTAGTTGCTGGGACAGAGGAGGAGACCTTGGGAAGAGACACTTGAGCCAAGATCTAAAGAATTACCAGGCATGAACAGGCAAAAGGCGTTGGGAAGAAAGGGGAGCCTGGCAGGCAGAGGTCTGATGGCAGGCGAGCTCCTGGTTCTTCTGAGGGGCTGAAGGGCATGAGTGGTTAGAGCGCAGAGAGCCGGCAGCGGCATGTGGTCCAAGGGAGCAGAGAAGCAGCCAGTGGTAGGAACCTATGGTCCACGCTAGAGCATTTGGTCTTTTTATAAGAGTAGTGGGAAGCCATGGAGGGGTTTAAACTGGGCCATGGCAGCATACTATTTGCATTTTTAACATGCACTCTGGCTGCAGTATGGTCTTCTGTCTTTCTTTGAATGGCTTTTTTTCTTCTACATGTCTTCAGTGCTTTGAATAGTCCCTTACTCATTATTGGTGTTCAATAAATAGTTGGTGAATAACTGCTTGGTTCTCTTTAAGCAATTGTACATCCTTCTTGATTCAGCGTTCCGTGTCCTCCCCCTCATTGTCCCCCTTCTCATCCATTCTCCAGTTTCCATCCTTCCCCCCTGGGATCCCACAGTAATTATATAAGAGGGGAGTAAATCAGGATAGGTGGGAATATTGATTAATCTTAGAGTTCTGGGGCTGAAAAGAATCCTATTACTCAAATCAGCCCATACTGGAGGCATTTTATCAATTTGCAAACCAAGGCCCAGAACTCCATGAGCAAGTTCTTGCCCTTAAAATGGATTTCCATTCTTTGAAATCTTCTATTTGAGTTTCATGTGTTTTTATAAAGATTCAAGCAGTGCAAAAGTTTGGTAAAGTAAAATTTAAATTTCCCTACCCTAGTGGTAACCTCTATTAAGGGTTGGTGTCTATCCTTCCAGAACTTTTCTACACACATAATTTTTAAAATGTGATTATATTATACATCAGTGGTTCTCAAACTCTGCTTTCAGGACAGCTTTACACTCTGAAAATTACTGAGAGCCCCCAAAGAGCTTGCTTATGTTTGTGTGAGTTACAGCCAGTTTGGTATGCTAGGGCCAGCTAGAACCAGTACAGAAAAGTCAGTTATACACATCTCTTCCCAACTCCACCTTCAATTACATCATATTATCTTGAAACAAGACATGGTGGGAGTATTTACACCATGGAAATTAGCAAACACTACAAATCAGGGCTTTTTCTACCCCCCTAGGGCACAAGGTGCTAAACATTTACCAGCATTCCGCTGATTGCATGTAGCAATGTTTACCACATTAGAAATTTAAAATGAGGATTTTAGAAATTTAATATTTAATAAATAGAAACATTTATTAATTTATTTGAAAATAATAAAACCATTACATGTTAACATAACTAACTTGGCTTTTTAAAAATATTTTTGCAAATCCCCTTGATGTCTGGGTTTAATAGGACCAATTCTCATATCTGCTCCTTCATTCGGTCTGTTTGGATTGGACACATCGTGTAGCCTCTAGAAGCCCCCACCCCATACTCATGAGAAAATGAGAATGAAAAAAGCCAAGAGTGTCTTAGGAATATATCATGAAGACCACATTGACCTCATGGGCCAAACTGAAAGGATCTCAGAGAATCCCAGGATCTTTGGAACTCCCTTTGAGCACTGTCACATAATATTCTGCAGCTAGCTTTTTTAACTTACTGTTTTACAGGCAGTTTTTCAGGTCATAATATAGATCTATTTCATTAAAATGAGACTTATGTCATATATGCTGAATAGCAGTTACCGAGATCCTTTATCTTTTATCATACCGTTTCTCTTCATTTACACCCACATACTGTATTTTATAGAGAATAAGGGACTCAAGTAGGGACAAGAAGCAATTCAGTGAAGGCTTGCATAGACCACCTCTTTTCTAAAGATCTTTAAAATGAGCTGCCCATGCATTGTGCCTCACCTGGACCAGGTGCCACTCCCTGCAGGAAGATGCATTGTGTGATGGCTCGTGGTTTGGCTTCCTTTGTTCCCTAATCCAAATCTCTGTCCCCAAAGACATGAAAGGTGCCCTTTACCACACTTTTGAGAACTCAAATAAGTAAAACTTAGCTGGATTCACCATGGTCTTTAGAGAGTAGAGAGCAGAGAGCAGGAAAGAAGAAATTAGGGGATTATGCTTTGCTGTCCTTGCTGAGGGAGCATTTGAAATCTCAAGAGATGAGCGTGACCTGGAAGCCCTCGCATGAGGCGGCGAATGGAGTTCATTTGTAAATGGCAGTAATGATAGTTCCTACTTCACGGTCCCTAGAGTCGTGCTGGAATCTCTAACAGTCCTGCCACATGGTGGCTACTCACCAAATAGCTGTTGTGAGGATGCAATTCATTTTCACACATCTGTTCTTATGCAGAGTATTTGTGGTTCGTAACAAGTGCCAGATACATGGTAGGTTTTTATTTTGGTGGTTTTGTTTTGTCTTGTTTTTGGAGTGCTCAAATTAGGACTCATAATTACATCTTCTAGTTCAAGCTTCTGATCTATAATGGGATTATTTTATTCCACAAAATCAAATCAAAAACATTAAAGAAGTAGGTTAATATAGGCAGATCCTGGAACACATTATGGCAATTATTCAATGAATTTCAGTGCGTAGCTACCAGTCTGAAGCTGGTTAGATCAGAATGCATGTGGTGAGAAATGGGCATCTTGTCAGAGCAGTGAGAGTCCAAACCCGCCCTGAACAGCTGTCTTATTCCTTATTCCGCTCTCTCCCTTCTCTACATGTGGCAACAGCTATTTGAACAGTGATTTCTGGATTTCTGATAAGCTTGGGAAAATGAGCATGTTCTTTCCCATCTGGTCAAGGTTACTAATTTATCAACTTAGTATTTATGTAACTTGAATATTTCATTTGCTTACTAACCACTTCTTATTTATTAGCCACAACTGTCTAAACTCCTCAAAGGCAGGTATCCATTCCCCTTGGCTCATACAGTGCCTGTTACAAACATAATAATTGCTGGTTGCAATAAACCAAACCTAAACTGGGGCTGCAGGCTGCCTGCCCGGGTTTTAATAGCAGGTGAAGTGCAGATTAGTCTCTAAGTAAACACAACCCCAGATGCCTCGTTCTCCTTCCTCCATCCTGGAGTCTTGGGAAGAGCATCTAATCCTCCCATCTGAAATTAAGAAACAAAATATGACACTTTTTTTGACAGTCTTTTCTTTTCCCAAATTTACTAGAAATACAGCATCAGATATAGTGTCCAATCCTTCTAGCCTTTTGCTTGAGAATTCTTCATTTTGTAATGCATATAATAGCAACTTTTAAAATACAGCTACTCTGTCTTCTCAGTTCCTCAGAAACCAGTAATGGTTCATGGGTCAGAGTTCTTGGAAGTGAAAATCCTGACTTCTCTTCTCTTTGTTCAAATTTACTTCAAGTTTTCTTAAGAGTTTTTCTCAAAAATCCCTAATCTGATGTGTTCTATCCAACCAATATATAAAAGCATCCAACAATTCAGGGTTGGATTCTCCCAAAATCCATTCACAAATCCTGTCATAGGATGACATTCCCTAAACAAAAGTTCATAAGGACCTTGTTTTATAAAGCTTTAGGAGAGGATTACATATATAAGACAATTAAAACTCTTTAGTAGGAATGGAGCCAAAATGCTTCAGATGAATTAAAAAGTTCTCTGGGTCTTTTCCAAATGCCAACATGAACTTGGACTTTTCCCTTCCTATATTTTTTTTAAGTTTTTTTTTTCCTTAACTATTTCAGTGTTGTGTGGTTTAGTCCATAAGATGCTGACCCCCTTCCTGAATGGCATTTCCCACTCTGAAATGAAATGACTGATTCTTGCTGGAGAGTCTGGGCTGAATCACGGAGCTTCAAGACACCCTCGACTTCTCAGAAGTCTGGTGCCCATGGGGCCATTTACTGTACCCTGTTCTGATGCTCCCTGTCTCCTCCCAAGACGGCCCTAGCCCTCATCTCATTTTTAAAATGCTACATGCTCTCTCCGTCAGGTTTTCTTTCTTTTTCTCTCAAGATAATGCTTGTGCTGGCTCCTTAGTTCCATCTTTTTATATTGTTGATTTCTCCTGACTGATGAATCATGTAGGAGGTCAAACAAAGTAAAGATTAAAACAACAATTGATTTATCAGATAATCCAATGCCTGGCACATAGTAAGTGCTCAAGAAGTATTTGTTGCCTTTTCCTCCTTTTGAGCTAAAGGGACAAAAAATATCTGGAGGAAATTCAAAATCTAAAGGCACCCTCTTCTTCTTAGTCCCCCTTCTAGGCCCATTAGGGCTCTTTATTAAGTTGGACTATGTGAAATTGCTGCTATTTGACATTGATTCAGCCAATATCATGCTGATAAACAGCTCGATGTTCTGTTTATAAAGAGCTCCCCCACTCGCTACAAGGGTAACCAACTGCCCCATTTGCCCAGGACTTGAAGAGGTTCCTGGATGTGGGACTTTCAGTGCTAAAACAGGGAAAGGCACCAGCAAACTGGAACTAGTTGCTCCCCCTGCCATTAGACTGTAGTCAAATGCTGTTTCTGAGCTTTCCTATTTCTTAAATGTGTAAAGAAAAACCATCCCAAATCATCCTAGTGCTATAACGATAGTTAAGATTTATTGAGGGCCTACCATATGCAGATGGCTGAGTTAACTTGTTTAATCCTTCCAATAATTCTATGAGGCAGGTACAATTCTTATCTCCATTTCACCAATGGGCGAAAGAGGCACAGAGAAGCAAGATAACCACAGAACCTGAAGTGGTGGAACAGGAGTTGAACCAATCCTAAGAGGCTGATTCCAAAGTTTAAGCCCCAAACAGGGACACTCACTTCCCCTTTCCTTGAGTGTCTGAGGTTTCCACAAAAAGCTGCCCATGGAAATGGTTCCCAAAGGAAAAGGAATGGAAGTGGTTTTCTCAATTCCTCCCTGATTTGTTCTCCCTTCTCCCACTCCCATGCCCCAAGTTCCTACTTTCAGTTCCATCCACTTAGCCTTGGCCAGGCCACAGCCATGCCCTGCCCTGATGACATTCCCCTGGCCTTGTCCCCGCAGCGCATACTGCCTGGCTCTTGACATGCAAATGCTACCCTCTGTCCTGCAGCTCCTGTCCCTCACCTCTGCCTGCACCACTGCTCCCTGCTCCCTGCGGCCCCCTGGTTCTGCTCCCCATTGCTGAGTGGCTTGAGGAGAGGTGAGTTAAGCATCAGGAGGTGAGCCTTAACTCTTGGATGTCATGCTAAGGGATTTGGCTTGTATTTTGTAGACAGTAAGGAGCCAGCCAAGATTTAGAAGTAACGGTATAAGCACATCTATGTTTTGTGCAAGATAAGATGGGAAATAGACTGCAGCAGAGAGTCATATAGGATGGCCTTGATTATATGAGATCTGACAAATTCTGATCAATACCACTAAATACATAGTGCGTGGCACCAAGACAACTAGTCAATCAAATGAAAATATCAGCCTAATCCGGTTACTTCAGCCCTGTTAATAATGTTGCCTGTTTTTTACTCTCTTGAATGGATAGAAAATTCTAATAAAGAAATACAAGTTTTCAAGCTTTGTCCCCTATCAAACACATTAGCTATGTTCGAGCCTGCCATACTCCAATATGGTAAATGAGTTTTGTTAAAATGATAAAGTTTAGTAATCTTTTGGTAAGGTCTAAAAAAACAACAGTGCAAGCACATTTCATATTTGTGAAAAATGGTTAAAAAAAAAGAACGAAAGCAGAAATGAAAACATGAAATATGTGTAAGGGATATATAGGTGCTGAAATGTGCTATCAAACTATATTAGCATTGTTCTCTATATTCTTGTGGATTCCAAGCATATATGTCTAAAGCTGCACAGAGGGAGTTGCACAACTAGAGATGTAAAAACCTGCTCTAAAATAAGAAAACATCTCCCCAAATAGCCCTGATCCACATTAGGGGGCAGATATGCTTTAAATGAATGCAACAGTTATCTATCTATATATATATCGATAGATGCCAGGGGATGTCCAAGCTCCTTTCTCCACAGGAAGTTTGATATGTATATTTCAACATATAAAATAACATAGAGCTTGCCCTAAGACTGTCTTTTATGCCTTGCTAAGTTCAGGATCCTTACAATGGCTGCCAACTCCTAGTATTTCAAAGACTGTCTACATTAATATCTTTCAAAGCCCCAAACCCTGGCAAGGAACGAAAATTGTTTTTGAATCTGCTTCAAGAATTAATATTAGAAACTAGGAGGTTTTCCTCTCAGCAAATTGAAGCTGAATAAATTGTTCTCTGTCTCCTTAGAAATGGAATTGATTGCTCGAGGTGAGAGCTGCTGTGAGGAGGCAGAGCCAGGCAATGTTGGGAGTGGGGGGATGATGTGGGGGCTGACAGGGGGGTCTTTGTTCTCTTAAATTATTGGCAGGTCTGTTTCTTTCAACCTGGTGTAGATGCTAAAATACAGGAAGTAAGTGTATTAGCTTGGAGTTACACTAAAGCAGCTGGAATTTCTGGGCTCTTCCTTTCTCTTTTCTTGTATTACCGAATGCCCACAGAGCAGCCTGCTCCTTAAGCATTCCTGGGCGGCTGCTCACACCCTTAGGGCTCTGACACTAGTGAATTGAGACTTATATGTGCAGAGCTGATTTCGTCCTTTGGGTTGAGAGAGCAGAGCTGGGAGACTTTTCCTTGTGAAGATTCTGGGCTTCTGCTTTGCCCACTCCCTACCCTGAAAAAAACAGTGATTTCTGTGGTTTGAGGATTTGGTATCGTTTCCTTTGTAGATTTAAAAGGCCCAGACATCCTAGTCACCTGTCAAAAGGTTTCATTGATGGCTTTGATTTCATTATGTCTTTCTAGTCATAAAATAACCGGTAAATACAAAACGGAATAATGAGACTAAAACAAAACAAAACAAAACCCTGCTGCCTAAAGGCAACCACTATAACAGTTAATATTTTGGCCTTTTTCCTTCCAGTCTTTCTTAGCTGTTTTAATTTAGTCCAGAATAAACTGTACACAATTTTGTATCCTGCTTTTTCTACTTGACAGTTATTACCAAAGCATTTTCCCATCAATTCTAATGCCTCTTTTCTTTTATCACTACTGCCCAAATAAATGTATCTGGACCCAATCTATTTTTCTTTTCCTACAAACTGTAGATTTTTAAAATTTTATTCTTTCTTATTTATGCATCAATTTAAATCAGATTCCACAGCAACTCATTGACACCATCTAAGTGAAAGGGTAAGTTTTAAAAGGATAAAATGTTCCTCAATACTCACAGTCTCAGAAATCTGCTCCAAGGTTGTGCTGACATTTGAATGCTAATTCCCAGAGTAAACTATGAAATTGTTCCGCAGGAGATTCCAGAGCAAAGAGGAGCTTGTGGGGGAGATTTCGAGGATAAGATTCATATGCTACCTCAGCATGCCAGAGAAATCATCTATCAGACAGAAAGAGCAAATTTCAGAGCCCTCACTTGCCACATAACTGCTTTGTGACCTGGAACATGTCACTTAACTTTCCTGATCCACAGATGCCTCATCTGAAAAATGGGTGCAATGATACCTCCCTCACACAGGGATACTGTTTAGCATAATCAAGGCCCGCTAGAGCATTGGCCTCACTGTCCAAGATGAAGTTTTTTCATCATGGGTCTGTGTTCATTTAAATGATAGTTTATAAAAATATAGAAATGACATTTTCCACAGAGTCTAAAAAAGATGAGAACAAGTTCCTAAATTAACTGCATTTTCATTTGACTAGCGTTTTTTTTTAAACAAGTAGGCCATATTTTTCATCGGATGACAATTTCTTTTGACATCTGTGTGGTATTCAATATGCTGTGTTCATCGTGGTTGAGCATGGGTGTAGAGCCTCAAGAAACCTGATTCCATTAATTTGCTATTATGATGGGCGTGCATGGAAAGTCCAAGTGATTAATGTAGATGATTCAAGGGGCTTGTTTCAAAAATACATGCATAAGCTCAATTGTTTACTGTGAAGCATTTTCAAAATAGCCATTGACCTATCAAAGAAACGGCATGGGCACCACACATTCTTACTTGTTTATTCAAGCTGATTTACTTTCTCCTCCATCTGCACCTTCTCCATTCTCACCCCTCCCTGGAATGTTCATGAACAGCCTTGCCTTCAGCTTGAGGGAGAACACGGAGGCATCCATCTCAGGTCAGCCACCATTGTTTCCCCATCCTGTCTTAGGAGGCTCAGAGGCCAAACTCCTCAGGGACTTGGGTCATCTTCCCCCTTGTATCTTCAAACCCTGTCTCTCCTAACCGTTTCTCCTCAGTATAACCTTTTTCATTGCGGACCATCAACACATTCTTCAAACCTCTTCTTGGTTTCTCGGAGAAGGTCCTTCCCTGATCTTCCTCCTGCTTTCTGGGTCTCCCTGCTCAATCTCCCACCTGCTCTATTATACATTAAAGAATACATTACAAAGGACTCCCAAATCATATCCTTATAGCATGTCAAAGAAATGTATCACTACCATTAGATTTCTTTGTTTGACTTGAATAAAGGGAAATCTGCCTTCAACTTTTTCTTTTTACACAGCCTAAGTGGTAGCACTAAAAAGAAATAAGTGTGTGTGCCATCAATGTTTTTTTTTACATTATCAGACATGCTCACCTCAGATATAGACAATATGCATGTATTCTGATTTATTTTCTTTCAAAAATTAATATTTGAGCATCCCTATGTGCTGGACACTGAGGGCATTACAGAAAAGTATAATGATACAATTTACTTCATTGAGCCCCTCGTGTTTGCCAGAAGTTTTATATAACAACAGTCTTTTGCAGTCGGTATTAAATTCCCCAATTTTACATGGAATCAAGTTGAAGCCCCATGTTCTCAAATTCACACAGCTTGCAAGCAAAGAGCCAGGATTCAAGCTGTGTCTTTTAGCTCAACACTTTCTTTTTATTATGATTCCACAGTAAGTGTTAAAAGATCCTAAAAGGTACAAGTCATGAGGAAGGGTAATTACTGGGGTTAGCTTTGAGAGTTTTGACCAAATTAATTATATAGTTATTTTTTTTCATTCATTTGTTTTCAAAAAACTAAGAAAAATGTAAAGTTCTCGTAGGCTTTAGAGTTTGGAAAAAGGAAAATAAGCCACTTCCATCTATATTTTTCACTTTAGTTTACAAATCAATATTTTCTACCTTATAAAGTCATGTATTTTGGAAGCAAAGATAAGCATTATTTTGTAAAAAAAAATAAAAATACATTGAGAAAACATAAATGCTGTCCTTTTTGCTAGTCTCTCCCAAAATCTGTGAGCCAGGAATTTTTACATGATTCAGGAGGTGCTGAAGCTATGTCTCCCTGACAGCTCATTAATTACTGACATTTTCTCTTTTTCTCCCCATGGAATTCTGGAACTGGAGGAGACCTTGTTATGTTGTCCCCATATGAAAATAAGCAATGACCCAGGACCCAAATGAAATCAGGACAGGCCTAATGAGAATCAGGAGACATGTGAAATGAGAGGCAGACAGTGGGCCTAATGAGAAACTAACACTCTGTCTCTTCCTTCTATTTCTCATTCTCTATTTTTTTCCGAGTAATGTTTTAAAGTGTGTTTTATGGGAATTTTAGGCATATTTCCCCTTGTGCTTTCTTATATTCCTGTAGGTTTCTAATGTGATTATTATAATGGCATGAAGGGGAAATGTTGTGCCTTGGTGTAGGTAGAACATGGGGCAGTGGTAAGAGGTACAGAGAAGTCTGTAGTAAGTCTGGTTGTTTCTGTGCCACCCTGAATGTACCCCCTCTTTTCTTTTCTTAGAAGTTGGTTATATTTGGTGGGAATACTAGAAGCTTCACGTCTTCCTCCTAGATCAGGGAGGATGAGGAGAGGTGATTTGGGACGTCCCAGATGAATTGACAGTGCAGTGTGGAGGTGGACTCTGTAGCTATATCCAGAAGTGAGAAGAAAGAGAGTTGGGATCAATTAAATGCCTGCCATGGGCATGGAGGGGCGAGTTATAGTGCTCACATTAGATTTTGGCCATTTCTATGTAACTGCTAACCCCTTTATTTGACTTAACTCATTGAAGAAAAGATTTGTGTTTTGTTCGTTATTGTATCCCCAGTAGCTAGCACAGTCTTTAATAAATATTTGTGAATTAATGGGGATTGAATTAAGAGGATCCAAATAATGGTTTTAAGCTATTATTAAATCAGATTTATGGGCTATAGTAGTCTGTATTAGGTTCCCAGCTGCTAAAACAAATACCATACAAAGTGTTGGCTTTTAAAATGGGAAGTTTGGGCTCGTGGATGTGAGGATAGCAGAAGTCCAAAACTGAGGCTCCAGCAATACCTCACAATAAAGTGTAAGAACAGAGCTGTAAGCTATTCTCAACAAAATATCTAGAATGATCCTGTTAAATCATAACCAGATTAATAACTGCAATAATAATCACTGTATTCCTCAAAACCCTCTAGCTCCTTCTCATCATCCTCTGTACAAGTCAAAATCCTCACTGAATCCTATGCTAAGTCCTATGTAGTTTCCTCCATCACCTGGTTCCTGGCTCCCACTCAGACCGCCTCTTCTGTTCTCCAGTCACAATGGCTTCCTTGCTCTTGCTCAGGGCCTTTGCACTGTGGCTTGCTCTGACTGGAATGCTCTGATGCTTGTTTTTAGGTCTTTACTCAAAAGTCACTTTATCAGTGTTACCTTCCTTGGATACTCTGTCTAAAATTTCCACACCCACTTTGATATTTCATATCTCCCTTCCTGCCTTTTCTCTTTAGCTCTTATCACTATCTAATATATGATATAGTTTAATTACTTATTTATTGTTTCCTCCATAGAATTTATGTTCCGAAAGTCAGTGATTTTTGTGAGTTTTGTTCACTATTGTATCCCCAGCACCTAGAACAGTGTCAGGCACATGGTAGGTCCCCAATAAGTATTTATTGGATGAATAAATAAATGAAAAAAAGTCAGGTTTTGGCAAGGATGTTGAACAACTGGAACATTTACACATTGCTGGTGAAGTGCAAATTTGAACAACCTTGGAAAACAGTTTGACATTATGTAGTAAAGCAGAAGATGCATGTACCTTCTGACCCAGCAATTCCACCCTTGCTATATGCCCCCTGGCTAAATGCTTCATATGCATCAGAAGACAGATTCAAGAATAGTCAGAGCTCCAGTGTTTGTAATGGCAAAGGACTGAAAACAAGAGAAACGTTCATCAACAGTAGAACAGATAAATATTTTTTAATTTATTTATACCGTATAACAGGAAAAACAAATGAATGAACTATTGCTACAGCAAAACAACACAGATGAATCTAAGGAACAAAATATTGAGCAATATATACAACATGATTTCATTTATAGAAACTTGAAAAACAAATAATATTTTGTTCAGCTATATAAGCATAAGTGGTAAAAATGTAAAGAAAAGCAAGGCAATAACACAAAATTTAGACTAGCAATGACCATTCTAGGGGAAAGGAAGGTGTGGGTTCCCAGAGGAACAGAAAGGGAATTTTGATATGTGAAGGTCATGTTCTTTTCTTTATCTCTATGGGAAGTGTGCAGATATTTGTTGTAATGTTTATTTTTATATTTTAACATGTATGCAATCTGTAATATCTAGTCAAAAGTTAACAAAAATAATATCAAATGGAAATCTAAAGAAAATAAAAGGAAATAAAGAAATGAACAGGCTATTCATATAACAGGAATTCCAGTTGGTCAATAAACATGAGTAATTACTTAAACTCACTGTCATTCAGTGACTATAAATTAAAACAGCAATGAGATAATATTCATGTGATTGACAACATTTTCCAAAGTTGATCAGATGAAGAGCTAGCAAGATTTTAGGGAAACATTCTAATATACTGCTCATGAAAAGGTAAAATGATATACTCATTTTAGAGGGCAGTTTTGTTGTATCTATGAAAACTCATGATTTATAAACTTATGACCAGCAAATTCACTTCTCAATATATATTCAAAATAGCTACCAATTTTGGAAAGCACATACAAACAATATTATTTATTTTTTTAGGAGTTTATCTATCTAGATAAAATATACCACATGGGGCAGAGGAGGCAGAGACCAAGAGGGTTGATCAAGGGGAACTCTATCAGTCAGTAATGTTCTAATTGTTTTCTTAAAGGAAAGCATATTTATGTATTGCTTGTTTGATTATAACTAATTTTATAAAATGAAAAAAAGAAACAATAAAAATTTGCACACCAAAAGTTGTGGGATACAGCTGATTAAATGTAGTATTTAAATGAAATTAAAACATTTACATTGATTAACATTTATATTAAAAATGATGGACAACTTAATGAGCTAAGGTATTGACTTAAGGGACTAGAAAAAACAAATCCAAAGAATGCAGAATTAAGCAAAAAATAAAAGCAGAGTGAAGGCAAGATGGCGTTAGTGTAGGAGAGCGTACACTGCAAGCTCCCAGAACAAGGCGGATTGTGGACGGGGTCCTGCCTGGGGGTCTATGCTGTGCACACGTGGAGTGAGAGGCTTGGGACATCTATTGGCGCGGATCGGCGGTGTGGACCAAACGGTGGAGATTCGTGAGTTTTGAGGCTGCCGGTGGAGGTTGGCACTGGCGGCTGAGCCCCGCGGTTAGGGGGAAAAAATAAATAAAACAGCCATTTAGAGCCGCAGGCCGGGCGAAAAAGTTTTACTTTCTGGGGATTTGGCTGCCTGGCGCCCCTTGGACCTTCTGTGAACAGAGCAAACGAGCTAATCAGCACCCGGTGAACCGGAGGGGGGATTTTGTTCGGGGAACGGAGCTGATTTCCCTAGACACCCAGAGATAAGACCCGGGCGGCTGCGGAGCCAGGAGGAAGGGACACTTCCCAAAAAAGGGAGGGTTCGGTTGGAAGACAGGGAAGGGTATTTTATATTTTTAGACATTGATCTTCCTGCCTGCACCGCCCCATAGCTTTGGGGAGCAGATAAGCCGACCTGAAGCAGCATCAGGCTGAGAGCAGACATGAATCTGCACTCAAACTGATTTTTTGAGCAGCCCGGTGACGCTGGAGCTCGGCGCCAGAAGGGGCGGAATCCGCCATCTTTAGCACTCCTCACTGACTAACATCAGAGCTACAGCTAACCTGGGGAGTCCGGAAAATGGGACGTGCTTGATTAATTTCCACGGGCCCAGCTAGGGTCCCTTCCATAAGGGGTTTGGTCTAGAGGAGGAATTATTTTGGGTCCTGCATTTGGCTAAAAAAAAAAAAAAAAAGTGAGGTCACCTCAACAAATGAAAAATAAATTCTTTTTAATTTAGTTTAATAGCTAAAAGCTGCTTCAGGACCTGCATATAGAACCCTGTAGGCACGAAGGATCCACGTGGACCCTAGGGAAATCATTGACCCCCCTTAGCTCTGTTTGACTGCTTGCCTGTGTGGATCTTTGGTTTCTCTCTGTTACTTTCTGGTCTATTGCTATTATTCCCGTTTTCCTCCCCCCTTCCTTTTTCCTTCTATTTTTTTTTTTTTTTAAATAGGTGCTGCCAGCTGGTCGCGTCTTTGCTGGGCTTCTTATTCAGTAATTTCCCACTCGCTGTATATATTGATTCTGTATTACAAACTATCGCTTATCCTTCCTGCATCTTTCTGCCTTCTGTTTTCTGTTGTGCTCTTAGAGACATCATTTTTTCATAGGCCCACATCTTAAGGGTGTCAATTTCTATCCCATCTATTTTGTTTTCTTCTTCTTCTTTTTTCTTTTTTTTTTTTATTAGTATTAACTTTTTCCTTTCAGACCTTTCTCTACTATTTCTCTCCCTCCTCATAATTCTAGCCTTCTAAATCACTATATATATATATATTCCTCCATTTGTTTTCCCAGTCCATTGTAGGAACTCCATATTTTTTCCTAGTACTCTACACTGCCTACACAAGTTAAATATTCATCTCATTAAGTCTCATTTTGCCCCTCTTCTAACTTTTATCAATATTTCTATTATTCTTCTGCCTTCTTTACATCTTTTGATTCCTCTGGCCCTAACCTTTTGCCTTCAAGGGAACATAGAAAGAAGCAAGGAAATAAAATAAGAAGAAAAACTGCCAAAGAGAAAATTTAACTCACACACAGAACTACCAGCTAAATAAAATTCTAGAGCATAGAGAAGAGCTAATCAACTGAACAAACCCATCAAGATAATATGACCAGAGGGCAACAGAAAAATACAAATGACTCTGAGAAACTGGAAAGCATGGACCAGTCCAGTGCACAAAATAAAAACCAGGAAGCAATGCATTACATCGAACAACTAATCAAAGCTATCCAAACAAATATCATGGACCAACTTAAAGAACTGAAGGAAGAGATTAAGGATATAAAGAAGACACTGGGAGAACATACTGAAGAAATAGCTAACACACCTAAAAAGGTAATGGATATGATGGCGAACAAAGACACAAGTCAAAAAATGAAAAAGACGCTGGACTCACATGGCAGCAGAATTGAACAGGCAGAGGAAAGAATTAGTGATATGGAAGACAATACAGTTGAAATCAAAGAGATTGTAGAAAAGATAGACAAAAAGATAGAAAAAAATCCAGTATGGTCTCAGGGAATTAACCGATAATGCAAGACGCACAAACATACGCATTATGGGCATCCCAGAAGGAGAAGAGAAGGGAAAGGGAACAGAAGGAGTGTTGAAGGAAGTTATGGCTGAAAACTTCCCAACTCTATTGAGAGAGATGGATGTGCAGATCCAGGAAGCACAGCGCACCCCAAATAGTATAAATCCCAACAGGCCAACTCCAAGACATATACTTGTCAAATTGTCCAATGCTCAAGACAAAGAGAAAATACTCAAGGCAGCAAGAGAAAAGAGAACCATCATATACAAGGGAATCACAATAAGATTAAGTGCTGATTTCTCAGCTGAAACCATAGAGGCAAGAAGACAGTGGTATGACATAGTCAAAACACTAAAAGAAAAAAACTTCCAGCCACGAATTCTCTATCCAGCAAAATTGGCATTCAAAAATGATGGAGAGTTCAAAATATTCACAGATAAACAGCAATTAAGAGAGTATGTCAAGAAGAAACCAGCACTTCAAGAAATACTAAAGGAATCTCTACAAGTTGAAAGGAAAAAACAAAGGAGAGAGAGTTGGAGGAGAGTTTAAAAACAACTGAAAACTCAAAAAGAGAAACAAAACAACATATGACATACATTAACCCAAAGAAAAAATGACTGAAGTAAGAAATTCGTTACGAGTAATAACACTGAATGTTAATGGATTAAATTCACCAATCAAAAGACACAGATTGGCAGAATGGATAAGAAAATATAATCCATCTATATGCTGTCTACAAGAAACCCACCTTCGACCCAGGGATTCAAGGAGGCTGAAAGTGAATGGCTGGAAAACCATTTTACAAGCTAACAATAGCCAAAAAAGGGCAGGAGTAGCTATTCTAATATCAGACAAAATAGACTTTAAATGCAAAACTATTGTAAGAGACAAAGATGGACACTACATATTAGTAAAAGGAGTAATCTCTCAAGAAGAGAGAACAATCATCAACATTTACGCACCTAATCGAGGTGCCTCAAAATACGTGCGGCAAGCTCTGGAAAAACTAAGAGGAGAAATAAATTCCTCTACAATTATAGCAGGGGACTTCAACACACCACTATCATCATTAGACAGAACATCTAGGCAGAGAATCAATAAAGAAACGAAGGCACTCAACAATACATTAGAAGATTTGGACTTAATAGACATATACAGAACACTACACCCAAATACAGCGGGATTTACATTCTTCTCCAGTGCACATGGAACATACTCCAAAATAGACCACATGCTAGGCCACAAAACAACACTCAATGAATTCAGAAAGATTGAGATTATACAAAGTAACTTCTCTGACCACAACGGAATGAAGTTGGAAATCAATAAGGGCCAGAGAAACAGGTTAGGCACAAGGATATGGAAGTTAAACAACACACTCTTAGACAAACAGTGGGTCAAAGAGGAAATTTCAAAAGAAATCAGTAACTACCTTGAAACTAATGAAAACAACAACACAACATATCAAAACGTATGGGATGCAGCGAAAGCAGTCCTGAGAGGGAAGTTCATAGCCATAAATTCACATATTAAAAAAGAAGAAAGAGCTAAAATTGAAGACCTAACTGCACACTTGGAGGAATTGGAAAAACAACAACAAACTAAACCTAAAGGAAGTAGAAAACAGGAAATAACCAAGATTAGAGCAGAACTAAATGAAATAGAGAATAAGAAAGCACTGGAAACAATAAACAAAACTAAAAGCTGGTTCTTCGAGAATATCAGTAAAATTGACAAACCCTTAGCCAGACTAACAAAGAAAAAGAGAGAACAGATGCAAATACATAAAATAAGGAATGAGCAAGGTGATATCACTACTGACCCCACAGAAATAAAGAGTATCATAAGAGGATACTTTGAAAAATTATATGCCAACAAGAATGACAATTTAGAGGAAATGGACAAGTTTCTAGAAACCCACAAACAGCCGACATTGATGAAAGAAGAAATAGATGAACTCAACAGGCCAATTACAAGTAAAGAGATAGACTCAGTCATAAAAAACCTCCCAACTAAGAAGAGTCCAGGACCAGATGGCTTCACAGCTGAATTCTACCAAACATTCCAGAAAGAGTTAACACCAATTCTACTTAAGCTCTTCCAAAAAATAGAAGTAGAAGGAATATTACCTAATTCATTCTATGATGCCAACATTACCCTAATACCAAAACCAAATAAAGATACCACAAGAAAGGAAAATTACAGACCAATTTCTCTAATGAACCTAGATGCTAAAATCCTTAACAAAATACTTGCTAATCGCATTCAACAACATATCAAAAGGATTATACACCATGACCAAGTGGGTTTCATCCCAGGTATGCAAGGATGGTTCAATATAAGAAAATCAATCAATGTAATACACCACATAAACAAACTGAAAGAAAAAAATCACATGATCATCTCTATAGATGCAGAAAAAGCATTCGACAAAATACAGCACTCTTTCCTCATAAAAACACTACAAAAGATAGGAATAGATGGAAACTTTCTGAAAATGATAAAGGGTATATATGAAAAACCCAAAGCTAACATAATTTTCAACAGTAAAATCCTAAAAGCCTTCCCTCTGAGATCGGGAACAAGACAAGGATGCCCACTATCACCACTCCTATTTAACATTGTCTTAGAAGTACTTGCACGAGCACTGAGACAAGAAAAGGACATAAAAGGCATCCAGATTGGAAAAGAAGAAGTAAAAATTTCATTATTTGCAGATGACATGATCCTATACATAGAAAGCCCTGAGAAATCGACAACAAGGCTTCTAGAACTTATAAAGGAGTTCAGTAATGTTGCAGGCTATAAGATCAACGCTCAAAAATCAGTAGCATTTCTGTACACCAATAACCAGCAAACTGAGGAGGAAATCAGGAAAAAAATACCATTTACAATAGTAAACAAAAGAATCAAATACCTAGGAATAAATTTAACTAAAGATGTAAAGGACTTATATACAGAAAACTACACAACACTGTTAAAGGAAATCAAAGAAGACTTAAATAAATGGAAATATGCCCTGTTCATGGATGGGAAGACTAAACATCATCAAGATGTCTATCCTACCCAAACTAATCTACAGATTTAATGCAATCCCAATAAAAGTCAACACTATATTTTTTAAGGAACTGGAAAAACTAACCACAAAATATATTTGGAGAGGCAAGAGGCCCCGAATTGCCAAAGATATATTGAAAAAGAAAAATGAAGTTGGAGGTATCACATTACCTGACTTTAAAATATACTACAAAGCTACAGTGATCAAAA